>CM034543.1:15656555-15940542 GCA_020002185.1 Paraescarpia echinospica | reverse complement strand
ACTCACGTTTCCACTCGTCTGTATCCACTGCATAAACACCCTACGTACAGTGCCACCAACCTATTCACTGAACGATAGTATATTTATGCATTGGTTTCGATTTAATCGTACTACTAGATTTATTTACTTATTTAAACGCACAACGCATTGGTTTCGTTTTGATCGCACCACTAGAACGCACAGCTCTAGCCAGCTATGCTGTCGTGCCGGGGCCAAAGTCCACTCCAACGGCAGCAGCGCTTATCGTAACGTCACTGCTGTAAACATAGGGTACAGTGGGGCATCCACATAGGGCTGACGGGGGGAGTCTGCACACAGTGGTTTTATCTTGGTTATATAGTTGCGTCATATAGTGCTTAAGTCAGCACACGCTTGACAATCTGCTTAGGTCAGCACGCGCTAGGTAACTGTCCTCACCGCTAGGTGTTTTATTGCGGTTATATAACCGCGTCATATAGTGCTTAGGTCAGCACGCACTAACGTTGATCGCTAGGGGACAATCTGCTTAGGTCAGCACACTGTCCTCGCCGCTATATAGCCGCACAATCAGGCTACTTTGAGAGGTACTTTGAGAGGTCTACTCTGCGGTAGGTCTACTCTGCGGTCCGTGCTTGTGTACATTCTACTCAGCAGGTACGACGTTGATCGCTAGGGGACAATCTGCTTAGGTCAGCACGCACTAGGTACGACGATGATCGCTAGGGGACAATCTGCTTAGGTCAGCACGCGCTAGGTACGACGTTGATCGCTCTGCACACAGTGGTTTTATCGCGGTTATATAGTCGCGTCATATATTGCTAGGTCCGTACTTCAGCAGGTACGACGTTGATCGCTAGAGCTGCTTAGATCAGCACGCGCTAAGTACGACGTTGATCGCTAGGGAACATTCTGCTTACGTCAGCACGCCCTAGGTACGGCGTTGGTCGCTAGGAAACAAACAAAATGGTCTCTACACTCACCGCTAGGTGGCAGCTCAAATGTACTTAGAGGGGGTAATCAATCACGTTTTTTATAAGTAGGTTCCCGAAAACGTTTAGTGTCAAAAAAGCCTTTGATCTTTTTTATAAGTAGGTTCCCGAAAACGTTTAGGGGTCATTAAAACGTTTTTTATTAGTAAAGTTTTGACCATAGGTCACCAAAGGTGACGTGCACGGGGCCATTCATGTCCTCTATACTACGGCGTTGGTCGCTAGGGAACAAACGAATTGCTCTCTACACTCACCGCTAGGTGGCAGCTCAAATGTACTTAGAGGGGGTAATCAATCATGTTTTTTATAAGTAGGTTGCCGAAAACGTTTAGTGTCAAAAAAGCCTTTGATCTTTTTTTATAAGTAGGTTGCCGAAAACGTTTAGGGGTCATTAAAACGTTTTTTATTAGTAAAGTTTTGACCATAGGTCACCAAAGGTGACGTGCACGGGGACACTCATGTCCTCTATACTACTCATGTGCTTATCAAAGTAAGCGCCCAAATTTCGCCCACAATTCAAAGCATGTACCTCATTAGCCCCCGATGTTATTGTGTATTGCTGTATTTTGCCAGTTGTTGCGGAGTACTAATTAAGATGTACTCAGTCTTGGAGTTGTTCATTTTGAGTTTCATGCTTTGCATCCATCCGTTGATGTCACTAACGCACTGTTCCATAGACTCAAGATTACTGTCCCCAGAATCAGGTTGAAACCACATTACACCTGATGGTCAACAGCATACACATGTCCCAGTTTACCGTGCTGATCACTGACATGAGAAACATGCAGGGCAAGAATACTCCTTGTGGTACTCCCTGATCAAGTTTAAACTGGTCAGACACCGTACCATCAGTTATAATTCGTTGCGACCTTGACTTAAGATATGGTGAAAACCAATTTAGAGCTGTGCCTGATACACCAACAGAACAATTCATAATATTCAACAAAATCTCATGGTCCACAGTATAAAAAGCCGATGACAAGTCAAATAAAACCAGTTGTGTGACCTTCTGTTGGTTCATGTTTAAAAGAATGTCAGACTGGACCTTAAGAAGTGCACTTTCAGTGGAATGTCCAGCTCTATACGTCGACTGACAAGGTAACAAAGGAAATCCACATTCTGAATGAAAGCGATGTTGTAGTATTTACGAACAAGCATGACATAGCGAAAGATGTTAACAAGTACTTCTGGTCCATGGCCATGAAGTGAATTAAATGTCAGTAAGCATTTATATGCTAACGTCTTGTCCACCTTACTCTATGACTGCGAAACTTGACATCTAAAATCAAGCCAGGAGAAAAAGCTTGACGCCTTCGACTCAATATGCATTAGAAAGATCTTGGGCGTCAAATGGAGCGACTTCATTACTAAGGAGGAAGTCAGAGAACGGTCGACGCAAACTCCACTATATGTACGGTCTGCAAGCGGCGCAAGAACTGGCTGGGTCATGTTTCACGGCTACCCCCAACAAGATTCGCCAACCAGGTGTTATGGTGGACTCCAGAAGGAAGAAGGAGGAGAGGCCGGCCCAAAATGAACTGGCACCAGACCATCCAGCGAGATCTTCAACGAGTGAACATGAGCTGGAGTGATGTCAAAATGCTGACTGCTGACCGATCCAACTGGAGAGCGTTGACTGTCTCATGAGTCGGACGACGCGGGAGCTTCTAAGTCTGAATCTAAGTAAGCATATCTTAAATTTATTGCGATATTCAAGCAGCAACCAATGAAGGGATTTGAGTGTTGGAGTGATATGGCCATATTTGCCAATTCTACACAACACTCTTGCTGCAGTGTTTTGAACCTTTTGTTATTTATGTATAAAGTACTTTGGTAAGCCGATCAGGAGGGCATTACAGTAATCAATATGGCTGTGGACCAGAGTATGTATCAGTTTATATGCACTCTGTTGATCGAGATATTTTCAAATTTTCCCAATGTCATATACATGTGCATAAGCTGCCGGACATTTGGACTTGATATGTTGTTCCATAGACATGTAAGTAGTATAGAGGACATGAATGGCCCCGTGCACGTCACCTTTGGTGACCTATGGTCAAAACTTTACTAATAAAAAACGTTTTAATGACCCCTAAACGTTTTCGGGAACCTACTTATAAAAAAGATCAAAGGCTTTTTTGACACTAAACGTTTTCGGGAACCTACTTATAAAAAACGTGATTGATTAACCCCTCTAAGTACATTTGAGCTGCCACCTAGCGGTGAGTGTAGAGACCATACTGTTTGTTCCCTAGCGACCAACGCCGTACCTAGGGCGTGCTGACGTAAGCAGAATGTTCCCTAGCGATCAACGTCGTACTTAGCGCGTGCTGATCTAAGCAGCCCTAGCGATCAACGTCGTACCTGCTGAAGTACGGACCTAGCAATATATGACGCGACTATATAACCGCGATAAAACCACTGTGTGCAGAGCGATCAACGTCGTACCTAGCGCGTGCTGACCTAAGCAGATTGTCCCCTAGCGATCAACGTCGTACCTAGTGCGTGCTGACCTAAGCAGATTGTCCCCTAGCGATCAACGTCGTACCTGCTGAGTAGAATGTACACAAGCACGGACCGCAGAGTAGACCTACCGCAGAGTAGACCTCTCAAAGTACCTCTCAAAGTAGCCTGATTTTGCGGCTATATAGCGGCGAGGACAGTGTGCTGACCTAAGCAGATTGTCCCCTAGCGATCAACGTTAGTGCGTGCTGACCTAAGCACTATATGACGCGGTTATATAACCGCAATAAAACACCTAGCGGTGAGGACAGTTACCTAGCGCGTGCTGACCTAAGCAGATTGTCAAGCGTGTGCTGACTTAAGCACTATATGACGCAACTATATAACCACGATAAAACCACTGTGTGCAGACTCCCCCCGTCAGCCCTATGTGGATGCCCCACTGTACCCTATGTTTACAGCAGTGACGTTGCGATAAGCGCTGCTGCCGTTGGAGTGGACTTTGGCCCCGGCACGACAGCATAGCTGGCTAGAGCTGTGCGTTCTAGTGGTGCGATCAAAACGAAACCAATGCGTTGTGCGTTTAAATAAGTAAATAAATCTAGTAGTACGATTAAATCGAAACCAATGCATAAATACACTATCGTTCAGTGAATAGGTTGGTGGCACTGTACGTAGGGTGTTTATGCAGTGGATACAGACGAGTGGAAACGTGAGTAGTAGAGAGAGTATTTATTATAGACTGCTGTGTGCATTGTATATTCATCACGGTGACACTTATTCCAGCGCTCGTCGTCGAATTGGGCTTTGTCGCTGCTGCTGTTGACAGGGCGGTTGTAGGCAGTCGGATCTCTCTATGAAAATAAACCACAATACATGTAGGTGTGTTTAAACAAAGGGCGCCAAAATAAAATGAGAACTATGCATGCATAAAAGCAGGCTTACTGAAATAAACCACAATACATGTACGCGTGTTTAAACAAGGGGCGCCAAAATAAAATGAGAACCATGCATACATTCACGCATGCATGTATGGCGAGGGCGGTCACTCCGTGATGTTGGGGCGACCGTGCATACTGGCTTTGTTGCTGCTGTTGACAGGGCGGCCGTACGTGTAGGCAGTTGGATCTCTCTATGAAATAAACCACAATACATGTACGCGTGTTTAAACAAAGGGTGCCAAAATAAAATGAGAACCATGCATGCATGCACACATGCATGCATGCGTAAAAGCAGGCTTACTGAAATAAACCACAATACATGTACGCGTGTTTAAACGAAGGGTGAGAACCATGCATGCATGCGTAAAAGCAGGCTTACCGTTGTGTTGCCTTACGAGAAGGCGTTGTTGTATTCATACGTGAAATAGCCAAATGGTGAAATGCGCTGTCAAGTGTATGCTGCGACTCCATGTATGAATGTGCGCACTTACAACTGTTTAAACAAAGGGTGGGAACCATGCATGCACGCACGCACACATGCATGCATGCATAAAAGCAGTTTTAGCGATGTGTTGGCGTGTGAGGAGACGATGTTTTATCCATTGTGATATGCATGCATGCATGCATGCGTAAAAGCAGGCTTACGTGCTTACAACTGTTTAAACAAAGGGTGACAATGCATGAACGCACACACGCATGCAAGCAGGCTTACGTGCTTACAACTGTTTAAACAAAGGGTGGTGACAATGCATGCATGCACGCACACATGCATGCATGTATAAAAGCAGTCTTACCGATGTGTTGGCGGCGTACGAGGAGACGATGTTTTATCCATTGTCAAACGGTCACGCGTATCTGACTGCAAAATCGTGAATGAAATGAGCAATGCACGCGCGCGCCGTCAAAAACAGCGGTGGCGCATGACACTACGGCTTATCGTGATCGGAATGTGAACGGAGAACAATGCCCTTTTCAAAAACAATAAACGAAAAGCTGAAAGCATGAGAGTAAACGTTGTATATGATTAGTTTGGGGTCAGGAAACGTGTGGTGCAGTGATATTAGAGAAATTCGATGTAAAGAGACATTTGTCGATGAATGTACTAACGTGACCGCTAACTTTTTTCCTAAAACAAATTCCTCGGTAGACTAGGCAGTATGTGTTAAGTGCGCATGCGCGTTATTTTGTAATCTGTAGCGCGTGACTTATCGCGATCGGAATGTGAACGGAGAACAATGCAATTTCAAAAACAATAAACGAAAAGTTAAAAGCATGAAAATAAACGTTGTGTATGATTAGTTAGGGGTAGGGAATTGTGCGGTGAAGTGATATTAGAGAAATTCGATGTAAAGACACATTTGACGATGAATGTACTAACGTGACCGCTAACTTTTTTCCTAAAACAAATGCGTCGTATGTGTTAAGTACGCATGCGCGCAATTTTGTAAGATAACGGTATTAGCGTCGTATGTGTCAAGTGCGCATGCGCATTATGTTGAAAGATAGACTAGGCAGTATGGGTTAAGTGCGCATGCGCGTTATTTTGTAAGATAACGGTAGACTAGGCAGTATGTGTTAAGTGCGCTTGCGCCTTATTTTAAAAAGTGTTGTAAGCACGCACGCGTACATGTATTGTGGTTTATTTCATAGAGTACTAAAGATCCAACTGCCTACAAGAACGGCCCTGTCAGCAGCAGCAGCAGCAAAGCCGGTATGCTCGGTCGCTCCCATATCACGGAGTGACCCCCCTCGCCCAATCACTCCACCACCACCACCACCACCACCACCACCACCACCACCTATTAGCCACGACGCCGATGACTTCGATGACGACCTCAGCCTCGTGTCTCCGTTCTTAAGAAGAGGAAGCAATGGATCGTGGTACACGCCTATCCCACCGACCGAACTATTACACTACCCTGACAGACATCCACACAAGCTAGTGGTGTTAGTTGACTACACTACCCTGACAGACATCATCACAAGCTAGTGGTGGTAAGTTGACTACACTATCCTGACAGACGTCCACACAAGCTAGTGGTGGTAAGTTGCCTACACTACCTTGACAGACATCCTCACAAGCTAGTGGTGGTAGTTGACTACACTACCTTTGCAGACATCCTCACAAGCTAGTGGTGGTAGTTGACTACACTACCCTGGCAGACATCCTCACAAGCTAGTGGTGGTAGTTGACTACACTACCCTTGCAGACATCCTCACAAGCTAGTGGTGGTAGTTGACTACACTACCCTGGCAGACATCCTCACAAGCTAGTGGTGGTAGTTGACTACACTACCCTGACAGACATCCTCACAAGCTAGTGGTGGTAGTTGACTACACTACCCTGGCAGACATCCTCACAAGCTAGTGGTGGTAAGTTGACTACACTACCCTGACAGACATCCTCACAAGCTAGTGGTGGTAGTTGACTACACTATCCTATCAGACATCCTCACAAGCTAGTGGTGTTAGTTGACTACACTACCCTGGCAGACATCCCCACAAGCTAGTGGTGGTAGTTGACTACACTACCCTGGCAGACATCCTCACAAGCTAGTGGTGGTAGTTGACTACACTACCCTGGCAGACATACTCATAAGCTAGTGGTGGTAGTTGACTACACTACCCTGACAGACATCCTCACAAGCTAGCGATGGTAGTAGACTACACTACCCTGACAGACATCCTCACAAGCTAGTGGTGGTAGTTGACTACACTACCCTGACATACATCCTCACAAGCTAGTGGTGGTAGTTGACTACACTATCCTGGCAGACATCCTCACAAGCTAGTGGTGGTAGTTGACTACACTACCCTGACAGACATCCTCACAAGCTGGTGGTGGTAAGTTGACTACACTACCCTGACATACATCCTCACAAGCTAGTGGTGGTAGTTGACTACACTACCCTGGCAGACATCCCCACAAGCTAGTGGTGGTAGTTGACTACACTACCCTGGCAGACATCCTCACAAGCTAGTGGTGGTAGTTGACTACACTACCCTGGCAGACATCCTCACAAGCTAGTGGTGGTAGTTGACTACACTACCCTGGCAGACATACTCATAAGCTAGTGGTGGTAGTTGACTACACTACCCTGACAGACATCCTCACAAGCTAGTGATGGTAGTAGACTACACTACCCTGACAGACATCCTCACAAGCTAGTGGTGGTAGTTGACTACACTACCCTGACAGACATCACTCACTCCAATGTCTACTACCTACTGGCCACTGTCTACTCACTCCACTGCCTACTACCTACTGCCCACTGTCTACAACCTACTGCCCACTGTCTACTCACTCCACTGTCTACTGCCCACTGTCCACGCACTCCACTGTCTACTACCTACTGCCCACTGTCTACTCACTCCACTGTCTACTACCTACTGTCTACTCACTCCACTGTCTACTACCTACTGCCCACTGTCCACTCACTCCACTGTCTACTACCTACTACCCACTGTCTACTCACTCCACTGCCTACAACCTATTGCCCACTGTCTACTCACTCTACTTCCCACTGTCCACTGTCTACTCACTCTACTGTCTACTGCCCACTGTCCACTCACTCCACTGTCTACTACCTACTACCCACTGTCTACTCACTCCACTGCCTACTACCTACTGCCCACTGTCTACTCACTCCACTGTCTACTACCCAATGTCTACTCACTCCACTGTCTACTACCTACTGCCCACTGTCTACTCACTCTACTTCCCACTGTCCACTCACTCCACTGTCTACTGCCCACTGTCCACTCACTCCACTGTCTACTACCTACTGTCTGCTCACTCCACTGTCTACTACATACTGCCCACTGTCCACTCACTCCACTGTCTACTGTCTACTCATTCCACTGTCTACTGCCCACTGTCTACTCACTCTACTGTCTACTGCCCACTGTCTACTCACTCCAATGTCTACTACCTACTGCCCACTCACTCAACTGTCTACCACCTACTACCCACTGTCTACTCACTCCACTCTCTACTCACTCCACTGTCTACTGCCAGTGGAGTGAGTGGACAGTGGGCAGTAGACAGTGAAGTGAGTAGACAGTGGACAGTGGGAAGTAGACAGTAGAGTGAGTAGACAGTGGGCAGTAGTCTACTCACTCTACTGTCTACTACCTACTGCCCACTGTCCACTCACTCCACTGTCTACTACCCAATGTCTAATCACTCCACTGTCTACTACCTACTGCCCACTGTCTACTCACTCTACTGTCTACTTCCCACTGTCCACTGTCTACTCACTTCACTGTCTACTGCCCACTGTCCACTCACTCCACTGTCTACTACCTACTACCCACGGTCTACTCACTCCACTGCCTACAACCTACTGCCCACTGTCTACTCACTCCACTGTCTACTGCCTACTGCCCGTGGGCAGTAGGTAGTAGACAGTAGAGTGAGTAGACAGAGGGCAGTAGACAGTGGAATGAGTAGACAGTGGGCAGTAGGTAGTAGCCAGTGGAGCGAGTAGACAGTGGGCAGTAGACAGTGGAGTGAGTGTACAGTGGGCAGTAGGTAGTAGACAGCGGAGTGAGTAGACAGTGGGCAGTAGGCAGTAGACAGTGGAGTGAGAAGACAGTGGGCAGTACGAAGTAGGCAGTGAAGTGAGTGGACAGTGGGCAGTAGACAATGGAGTGAGTAGACAGTGGGCAGTAGACAGTGGAGTGAATAGACAGTGGGCAGAAGACAGTGGAGTGAGTAGACAGTGGGTAGTAGGTAGTAGACAGTTGAGTGAGTGGGCAGTAGGTAGTAGACAGTGGAGTGAGTAGACAGTGGGCAGTAGACAGTAGAGTGAGTAGACAGTGGGCAGTAGACAGTGGAGTGAGTAGACAGTAGATAGTGGAGTGAGTGGACAGTGGGCAGTAGGTAGTAGACAGTGGAGTGAGCAGACAGTAGGTAGTAGACAGTGGAGTGAGTGGACAGTGGGCAGTAGACAGTGGAGTGAGTGGACAGTGGGAAGTAGAGTGAGTAGACAGTGGGCAGTAGGTAGTAGACAGTGGAGTGAGTAGATATTGGGTAGTAGACTGTGGAGTGAGTAGACAGTGGGCAGTAGGTAGTAGGCAGTGGAGTGAGTAGACAGTGGGTAGTAGGTAGTAGACAGTGGAGTGAGTGGACAGTGGACAGTAGACAGTAGAGTGAGTAGACAGTGGACAGTGGGAAGTAGAGTGAGTAGACAGTGGGCAGTAGGTAGTAGGCAGTGGAGTGAGTAGACAGTGGGTAGTAGGTAGTAGACAGTGGAGTGAGGGTACAGTGGGCAGTAGGTAGTAGACAGCAGAGTGAGTAGACAGTGGGCAGTAGGCAGTAGACAGTGGAGTGAGTAGACAGTGGGCAGTAGGTAGTAGGCAGTGGAGTGAGTAGACAGTGGGCAGTAGGAAGTAGGCAGTGGAGTGAGTAGACAGTGGGTAGTAGGTAGTAGACAATGGAGTGAGTGGACAGTGGGCAGTAGGTAGTAGACAGTGGAGTGAGTAGACAGTGGGCAGTAGGTAGTAGGCAGTGGAGCGAGTAGACAGTGGGTAGTAGGTAGTAGACAGTGGAGTGAGTAGACAGTGGAGTGAGTAGACAGTGGGCAGTAGGTAGTAGACAGTGGGTAGTAGGTAGTAGACAGTGGAGTGAGTAGACAGTGGGCAGTAGGCAGTAGACAGTGGAGTGAGTAGACAGTGGGCAGTAGGTAGTAGACAGTGGAGTGAGTGGACAGTGGGCAGTAGGTAGTAGACAGTGGAGTGAGTAGACAGTGGGCAGTAGACAGTAGAGTGAGTAGACAGTGGGCAGTAGGCAGTAGACAGTGGAGTGAGTAGACAGTGGGCAGTAGGCAGTAGACAGTGGAGTGAGTAGGCAGTGGGTAGTAGGTAGTAGACAGTGGAGTGAGTGGACAGTGGGCAGTAGGTAGTAGACAGTGGGCAGTAGAGTGATGTCTGTCAGGGTAGTGTAGTCAACTACCACCACTAGCTTGTGAGGATGTCTGTCAGGGTAGTGTAGTCTACTACCATCACTAGCTTGTGAGGATGTCTGTCAGGGTAGTGTAGTCAACTACCACCACTAGCTTATGAGTATGTCTGCCAGGGTAGTGTAGTCAACTACCACCACTAGCTTGTGAGGATGTCTGTCAGGGTAGTGTAGTCTACTACCATCACTAGCTTGTGAGGATGTCTGTCAGGGTAGTGTAGTCAACTACCACCACTAGCTTATGAGTATGTCTGCCAGGGTAGTGTAGTCAACTACCACCACTAGCTTGTGAGGATGTCTGCCAGGGTAGTGTAGTCAACTACCACCACTAGCTTATGGGGATGTCTGCCAGGGTAGTGTAGTCAACTACCACCACTAGCTTGTAAGGATGTCTGTCAGGGTAGTGTAGTCAACTACCACCACTAGCTTGTGAGTATGTCTGCCAGGGTAGTGTAGTCAACTACCACCACTAGCTTGTGAGGATGTCTGCAAAGGTAGTGTAGTCAACTACCACCACTAGCTTGTGAGGATGTCTGTCAAGGTAGTGTAGGCAACTTACCACCACTAGCTTGTGTGGATGTCTGTCAGGATAGTGTAGTCAACTTACCACCACTAGCTTGTGATGATGTATGTCAGGGTAGTGTAGTCAACTAACACCACTAGCTTGTGTGGATGTCTGTCAGGGTAGTGTAATAGTTCGGTCGGTGGGATAGGCGTGTACCACGATCCATTGCTTCCTCTTCTTAAGAACGGAGACACGAGTCTGGTGTCGTCATCGAAGTCATCGGCGTCGTGGCTGATAGGTGGTGATGGTGGTGGTGGTGGTGGTGGAGTGATTGGGCGAGGGGGGTCACTCCGTGATATGGGAGCGACCGAGCATACCGGCTTTGCTGCTGCTGCTGCTGACAGGGCCGTTCTTGTAGGCAGTTGGATCTTCAGTACTCTATGAAATAAACCACAATACATGTACGCATGCGTGCTTACAACACTTTTCAAAATAAGGCGCATGCGCACTTAACACATACTGCCTAGTCTACCGTTATTTTACAAAATAACGCGCATGCGCACTTAACACATACTGCCTAGTCTATCTTTCAACATAACGCGCATGCGCACTTAACACATACGACGCTAATACCGTTATCTTACAAAATTGCGCGCATGCGTACTTAACACATACGACGCATTTGTTTTAGGAAAAAAGTTAGCGGTCACGTCAGTACATTCATCGTCAAATGTGTCTTTACATCGAATTTCTCTAATATCACTTCACCGCACAATTCCCTACCCCTAACTAATCATACACAACGTTTATTTTTCATGCTTTTAACTTTTCGTTTATTGTTTTTGAAATTGCATTGTTCTCCGTTCACATTCCGATCGCGATAAGTCACGCGCTACAGATTACAAAATAACGCGCATGCGCACTTAACACATACTGCCTAGTCTACCGAGGAATTTGTTTTAGGAAAAAAGTTAGCGGTCACGTTAGTACATTCATCGACAAATGTCTCTTTACATCGAATTTCTCTAATATCACTGCACCACACGTTTCCTGACCCCAAACTAATCATATACAACGTTTACTTTCATGCTTTCAGCTTTTCGTTTATTGTTTTTGAAAAGGGCATTGTTCTCCGTTCACATTCCGATCACGATAAGCCGTAGTGTCATGCGCCACTGCTGTTTTTGACGGCGCGCGCGCGCGCGCGCGCATTGCTCATTTCATTCACGATTTTGCAGTCAGATACGCGTAACCGTTTGACAATGGATAAAACATCGTCTCCTCGTACGCCGCCAACACATCGGTAAGACTGCTTTTATGCATGCATGCATGTGTGCGTGCATGCATGCATTGTCACCCACCCTTTGTTTAAACAGTTGTAAGCACGTAAGCCTGCTTGCATGCGTGGGTGCGTTCATGCATTGTCACCCTTTGTTTAAACAGTTGTAAGCACGTAAGCCTGCTTTTGCGCATGCATGCATGCATGCATATCACAATGGATAAAACATCGTCTCCTCACACGCCAACACATCGCTAAGACTGCTTTTATGCATGCATGCATGTGTGCGTGCGTGCATGCATGGTTCCCACCCTTTGTTTAAACAGTTGTAAGTGCGCACATTCATACATGGAGTCGCAGCATACACTTGACAGCGCATTTCACCATTTGGCTATTTCACGTATGAATACAACAACGCCTTCTCGTAAGGCAACACAACGGTAAGCCTGCTTTTACGCATGCATGCATGGTTCTCACCCTTCGTTTAAACACGCGTACATGTATTGTGGTTTATTTCAGTAAGCCTGCTTTTACGCATGCATGCATGTGTGCATGCATGCATGGTTCTCATTATATTTTGGCACCCTTTGTTTAAACACGCGTACATGTATTGTGGTTTATTTCATAGAGAGATCCAACTGCCTACACGTACGGCCGCCCTGTCAACAGCAGCAACAAAGCCAGTATGCACGGTCGCCCCAACATCACGGAGTGACCGCCCTCGCCATGCATGCGTGCATGTATGCATGGTTCTCATTTTATTTTGGCGCCCCTTGTTTAAACACGCGTACATGTATTGTGGTTTATTTCAGTAAGCCTGCTTTTATGCATGCATAGTTCTCATTTTATTTTGGCGCCCTTTGTTTAAACACACCTACATGTATTGTGGTTTATTTTCATAGAGAGATCCGACTGCCTACAACCGCCCTGTCAACAGCAGCGACAAAGCCCAATTCGACGACGAGCGCTGGAATAAGTGTCACCGTGATGAATATACAATGCACACAGCAGTCTATAATAAATACTCTCTCTACTACTCACGTTTCCACTCGTCTGTATCCACTGCATAAACACCCTACGTACAGTGCCACCAACCTATTCACTGAACGATAGTGTATTTATGCATTGGTTTCGATTTAATCGTACTACTAGATTTATTTACTTATTTAAACGCACAACGCATTGGTTTCGTTTTGATCGCACCACTAGAACGCACAGCTCTAGCCAGCTATGCTGTCGTGCCGGGGCCAAAGTCCACTCCAACGGCAGCAGCGCTTATCGCAACGTCACTGCTGTAAACATAGGGTACAGTGGGGCATCCACATAGGGCTGACGGGGGGAGTCTGCACACAGTGGTTTTATCTTGGTTATATAGTTGCGTCATATAGTGCTTAAGTCAGCACACGCTTGACAATCTGCTTAGGTCAGCACGCGCTAGGTAACTGTCCTCACCGCTAGGTGTTTTATTGCGGTTATATAACCGCGTCATATAGTGCTTAGGTCAGCACGCACTAACGTTGATCGCTAGGGGACAATCTGCTTAGGTCAGCACACTGTCCTCGCCGCTATATAGCCGCACAATCAGGCTACTTTGAGAGGTACTTTGAGAGGTCTACTCTGCGGTAGGTCTACTCTGCGGTCCGTGCTTGTGTACATTCTACTCAGCAGGTACGACGTTGATCGCTAGGGGACAATCTGCTTAGGTCAGCACGCACTAGGTACGACGATGATCGCTAGGGGACAATCTGCTTAGGTCAGCACGCGCTAGGTACGACGTTGATCGCTCTGCACACAGTGGTTTTATCGCGGTTATATAGTCGCGTCATATATTGCTAGGTCCGTACTTCAGCAGGTACGACGTTGATCGCTAGAGCTGCTTAGATCAGCACGCGCTAAGTACGACGTTGATCGCTAGGGAACATTCTGCTTACG
Organism: Paraescarpia echinospica; assembly: GCA_020002185.1. Lineage (NCBI taxonomy): Eukaryota > Metazoa > Annelida > Polychaeta > Sabellida > Siboglinidae > Paraescarpia > Paraescarpia echinospica. The sequence goes on along the minus strand of CM034543.1, from coordinate 15,926,492 downwards.
TCAGCACGCCCTAGGTACGGCGTTGGTCGCTAGGAAACAAACAAAATGGTCTCTACACTCACCGCTAGGTGGCAGCTCAAATGTACTTAGAGGGGGTAATCAATCACGTTTTTTATAAGTAGGTTCCCGAAAACGTTTAGTGTCAAAAAAGCCTTTGATCTTTTTTATAAGTAGGTTCCCGAAAACGTTTAGGGGTCATTAAAACGTTTTTTATTAGTAAAGTTTTGACCATAGGTCACCAAAGGTGACGTGCACGGGGCCATTCATGTCCTCTATACTACGGCGTTGGTCGCTAGGGAACAAACGAATTGCTCTCTACACTCACCGCTAGGTGGCAGCTCAAATGTACTTAGAGGGGGTAATCAATCATGTTTTTTATAAGTAGGTTGCCGAAAACGTTTAGTGTCAAAAAAGCCTTTGATCTTTTTTTATAAGTAGGTTGCCGAAAACGTTTAGGGGTCATTAAAACGTTTTTTATTAGTAAAGTTTTGACCATAGGTCACCAAAGGTGACGTGCACGGGGACACTCATGTCCTCTATACTACTCATGTGCTTATCAAAGTAAGCGCCCAAATTTCGCCCACAATTCAAAGCATGTACCTCATTAGCCCCCGATGTTATTGTGTATTGCTGTATTTTGCCAGTTGTTGCGGAGTACTAATTAAGATGTACTCAGTCTTGGAGTTGTTCATTTTGAGTTTCATGCTTTGCATCCATCCATTGATGTCACTAACGCACTGTTCCATAGACTCAAGATTACTGTCCCCAGAATCAGGGTTGAAACCACATTACACCTGATGGTCAACAGCATACACATGTCCCAGTTTACCGTGCTGATCACTGACATGAGAAACATGCAGGGCAAGAATACTCCTTGTGGTACTCCTTGATCAAGTTTAAACTGGTCAGACACCGTACCATCAGTTATAATTCGTTGCGACCTTGACTTAAGATATGGTGAAAACCAATTTAGAGCTGTGCCTGATACACCAACAGAACAATTCATAATATTCAACAAAATCTCATGGTCCACAGTATAAAAAGCCGATGACAAGTCAAATAAAACCAGTTGTGTGACCTTCTGTTGGTTCATGTTTAAAAGAATGTCAGACTGGACCTTAAGAAGTGCACTTTCAGTGGAATGTCCAGCTCTATACGTCGACTGACAAGGTAACAAAGGAAATCCACATTCTGAATGAAAGCGATGTTGTAGTATTTACGAACAAGCATGACATAGCGAAAGATGTTAACAAGTACTTTACGGAAATAGGCCGTAACTTTACTGAAGGAATATCATGTACGAATACAAAAAAATGTCTTCATTACTGAAAACTAGAAAACTCTTTGTAGAACTAGAAATTGTTAATTGCATTGGTTGTCACTGTGTTATATAATGTTCCGCAATATTAGGTGATTTATTGGGATTTCTGGATAGCCTCTCTAGTAGCCCTATACAATGTCATCGAAGCCATGTTCAATATCTTCGACAACCTCCACTCTGGCACTCCTACGGCTTTCGGAATCCCCTTAGACTGTGACGAGTACCGCCTGCCTTAATTTCACTGATCACAGACCTAAACGTGCGAAAAAGGTAACTACCGTTCCGATTTTCCTAAAAAAGTCTCAAGTGGTTCTTGACAGGCAGAATGAAACCCAGCTAGGTTAAAACTGTGATGTTTACAACTGTAGAATAGAATCGCGGATTTCTCAGTTGAGACTGGCATTATCCGCTTCGTGGGTAAGTTGACAGTCGGTTCGGCGCCCCCCACCCCGACCCAACGCCAGGGTGCGAGAGCACCGCTGCGCACGGGTCACTAAGCCACTGTATTAGACATACTTTTAAATATTTATATTATCATATCATAAACGGCCCCATACCTATTTTAGGTAGCCGACTATCGATCGTCTTCGTGAATTCGCCAAGAAGAGAGGGCGAGTGAGTGAAGGGTGGAAACATACTTCCACCTCACGGCACTTGGGTAATCGAGACTACTCCAGTGCTAGTACAGTGGTAAGGTAAGGTAAGGTAAGTGTTTTATTTCGGAAATGTATAATATGGAAGATAAATGAAAGACAAAGCGTATACAATCTATACAATGCCTGGTTGGCAGCAGACACGAGGCTGTTACCAGTAGATATGGATATACAATGTTATAATAGAAACAAGTTAACTTGAATCACTGGTCGCTGCCAACCACTGATAATGGTAAACTGAATTGTCGTAGATACAATGTGCAATTAATAACTATAAGCAGCCAGTTAATACACTACCATAAATAATAAGTAACAATAGTGACATGGCCGGTAGACCCAAAATGAACATTTTATTCTTTTCACATGTACACAACAATAATGCTAGATTGCAGAAGAACAATCCACTAATACGAATGTAATATGTAGCACTATGTTCATAAACAGTTTAAGACTAATCAAATAATAAAAACACAAAAGTGATAACGCATTTAATATGGCGTAGTATCTTCATAGACATTGTGTTTTAAGACACATGACTTTAGGTGGTGTGGTGTGGTGTGAACACAGGTCTGTGTGATGTGTCTAGTGCAGTAGTGTAGTGAGTAGTTTATAGTGCATGCGCTTCACGCTTTCGCTTTCAGTTACGACCGCCAGTTAGCCCCCTCACAGGGGCATAAAGGGAGCCGAATACGTAAACCTCCCCTGCTGGTACACAGCCTCTAGCCCCCTCACAGGGGCATACAGGGAGCCGAATACGTAAACTTCCCCAGCTGGTACACAGCCTCTAGCCCCCTCACAGGGGCATAAAGGGAGCCGAATACGTAAACCTCCCCTGCTGGTACACAGCCTCTAGCCCCCTCACAGGGGCATAAAGGGAGCCGAATACGTAAACCTCCCCTGCTGGTACATAGCCTCTCCATAGACAAGACTCTAGCACGACCTCATTGTAGTACACTGCGGATTCTGGGCACCTTGCGGAGAGGGACAACTCTGATTCCAAACCGGCTCATTAGCTTTGGCAGGCAGTGGGTACAGGAGAAGTAAAACTGATTTCAAACAAAAGAGACGTTCCCTCTTACAGTCTCTGAAATAAATGTAAAGAGGTTGGGCGTCAGGTTAGCGACCTGTCCCTGTAAAAAAATTATATGCTACGAAAACAGTTCAAAGCACACAAACGGATCCTCGGCAGTTGAGACGACGGTCGTCTCCTACAGGAGACACGATGACAGACACCAATGAAAGCCGTGCAACGGAAATTAATGACCCGAAGACCCAAGTTATTTGGGCAAAGAGTAAGACCCGCATTGGATATTTGAATGTCCGAACATCAGGCGAGAGTTCAAAGCTCGAACAATTGATTAAAGAGATGGAAAATTACAAGATCAGCATACTAGGTTTCAGCGAGGTTCGCTGGACTGACTCAGGAAAATTCAAATCAGGAAATAAGACCATACTGTTTCTGAAAGACAAGACGATATCTACCGTGGTGGTGTTGCCATCGTCCTTGACAAAGATGCGAGTAGTGCGCTTACGGAATGGAATGAACAATTAATTCCGGCACTATTTGTAACATCACATGCCAAGGTCACCATCATCCAGCGCTATGCACCACCCAACAAACACGATGACTGTGAGAAAGACAGCTTTTATAAGCAACTACAGGACCTGGTAGACAAGATTCCACATCATGACATAACCATTGTTATGGGAGACATGAACGCCCAGATTGATGGAGATAGGTCTGGTTTTGAACATGTCCTAGGGCCACACGCATTTGGGAAACTCACAGATAATGGCAACCGCTTTGTGCAACTATGTGCAATGAACAACTTACTGATTGGATCTACACTCTCTGAGCACAAGGACATACACAAAATAACATGGTTTTCAAATGACCACAAGACATTCACACAGATCGGCCATTTTGCTATCGGACCAGGCTGGAGGACCCCATTCCTGCAGGACGTCCGAGTGCACCGTGGAGCAAACATCTGTAGTGACCACCACTTGGTTATTGCGAAGATCAAGATCAAGTTGAGGATAGAAAAGAAGAAGTCAAACATGACTAAGAGATTCGATATGAACAAGCTCCAGAACCCAGTGACCAAGTATGAATTCCAAGCAGTCCTGAGAAACCGTTTTGCTGTCATTGCAGACCCTACACCAGGTTCAATGGAATGGTGGGAGAAGATGGAAGATGCGATGCTGGCAGCGGAAAAAGACGTTTTGGGATTCCATAAATCGCTGAAGGAGTCTTGGATCAGTGATCGCACATGGGGACTGATTGCGAAAATGAAACTCCTGCAACAGAAACGACAAACTAAGTTATGCAGCACAGCTTCCTGCCGGGACTATAGTAAGAAGGACAGAGAAGTGAAGGGCAGTGCAAAAAAAGCACAAACGCGAATGGTTTGACAGACAGTCACAGGAGGCAGAGAACGCAGCTGCCCGAAATGACATGAGACAGGTCTACCGCATTGTCAAGAAAATCACTGGCACCACAAAGGCAAGGTCTGGACCAATCAAAGCCAAAGATGGATCTCTACTATCGAAAGGAGAGGACAAACTAGAGAGATGGGTAGAACACTTTAGAGAGGTTCTCAATACACTTGCACCTGATACACCAACACAGACTGGCAACCCTCAGACCGTGCTCCCAATAAACACAGAGGAGTTCTCAGAGGATGAAATGAGGAAGGCCTTTGCGATTCTCAAAACAAACAAGTCAGCTAGCATGGACCGAATCACAACTGAAATTATTAAAGCGGGTGGTGAAACAATTGTACAATGGTTGCGCGGACTATGAAACCAGATCTGGGACTTGATCTGGAACAACTCGGGCATCGTTTCTGAAGACTGGAAAGATGTTGCAGTTGTAGTTGTATGTATCCCCAAGAAAGGAAAGCTACAGCGACAGGTTCCATGTGATGACTGGTGTCAGACAAGGCTGCATTCCTCCCCCCCTTCTCTTCGCCGTGGCCATCGACTGGGTTATGCGGCTAGCAACCACAGGCAATGAAGGGATTGTGCGGGTTAAGGAGGAGCGTTTATCAGACATGGACTTTGCTGATGACATTGCTGCCCTCTCCACCACCCAGGGCCTACAACGTCTCGTGGAATCAGTCAGCAGATAAGCTGATAACGTGGACTTGTCATCAGTGAAAAGAAGACAAAAAACATGCTGACAGGGGAGCATCAACCACCCACAGATGTTTTGGTCAACCACAAAAAAAGTAGAACAAGTCGAAAACTTCACCTACCCTGGCAGCTCCATCAACAACCAAGGAATCATCGATCATGAACTAAACTGCAGAGTGGAGAAAGCGTCAGCAGCCTTCAACTAGCTGAGGAAAATTTAGAATAACAAGAAATTTACCTTGAAATCTAAAGTCAGCTTTTATAACTCAAACGTTATACCAACCCTCCTATATACATGTTAGACATGGCACCTAAAAGCAAGCCAAGAAAATACAATTGATGCATTCGACACTATAAATGCCTGCGAATGATTTTGGGCATACACTGGAGCGTCCGTGTGATGAACGTAGATGTCCGGATACGATTAGGACAACCTCTGGCATCGTCTACTATCTGCAGGAGACGAATGAGCTGGCTCGGCCATGTCACAAGGCTCCCACCTACTAAACCTGCCCAGCAAGCGCTATGGTGGATACCAGCTGGCCAGAGAAAGAGGGGTCGACCAAGAATGAACTGGCGCCAAACAATCTATAGTTGGTCAACATAAGTTGGAGCGACGTCAGAACACTAGCAAGCGACATATGTGGATGGCGTGCTTTGACTGCCTCATGCGTCTCTAGACGCAGGAGCCGCTAAGTCTAAATAAGTAAGACTTTAGAAAAGATACGAAGCTGGTAATATTAGGTTTATTTTGAATATCAGGCGAAATATTATTCCAGCCTATCGGCCCATTGCATAGTAAATTATTTGATGATCGGAGGATAGAACTACTGATTGAATGAATATGTCTAAGTTGCCTTGTGTCATTATTGTGAATATCACAGGTAAATGTAAAAATATTAGATAACGACACTGGCAGATTGTTATAACAATAATTATACATAAATTTCGCAATTTCTATTTCATAAATATCCTTCAATTTCATTACATTTAAATACGTGAACGTGAACAGGGGATTATCCCATATGTCAAATGTTAATATATTAAAGGAACAAGCAACCCCAAAAAATAGTAAATTGGAAGAAAGCGATTCACTTTATTTATAACATATAAATCATTTGAAAGTGTTTTTTGCAGACATTAATGTGTTCGTGCCAGGCAACTTACCATCAATAAGAAGGCCTAGAACGTTTACACAATGAGTAGGCTGAATTATCTGATCTGACATATTTAATGTGATTTGTTCACTAAGTAGACCTAGAAAACAACATATGTTTTGATTTGGATACATTTAATGAGAGTTCATTAGCATGAAACCAGTCGGCTAATACTTCAAGCTATTTATTCATGTTATTGTAAAGTTTAGTAATATGATTTCCATTCATATATACCGTGATGAACTCCGCCATGGCCGATCCCAAGCCCGGATGAGAAAGGAGGAGTGTTGAGCATGGGGTTGGCACCCCAACCTCATAAAATATATCCGCTACAGAAACATAGACACAGCAAGTTACAGAGAACACAAGCCTGAAAGAGGAATGGTCTTCATCTCGAGGATCTATGACGCCATGTGGTGAAAGCCGAGAGACCACGGAAGCCACAGGGCCGTGCACCCTTCTTTCGACCAAGAACATTAACATGGGAACATGGAACGTGAGGACCATGTACCAGCGGAAATGAACGACTACAAACTTGCACTGCTAGGAATCAGCGAGACAAGATTTAACAAGATTGCCACCCAGAGAATTAACTCTAGGTGGCAGATGGACAAGGAAGCCTTTTGGCTTATCGAGAGTCCGACCCTTTTATCTATGTGTATGCCGCCCTTCTGAGGTATGTCGATTTTATTTTTAAACATATTCACGCTACTAGCACCCACACAATCAGCAGATAATCTGTTCGATTAATTTACAGTCCTTTGTGAAAATGAAAACTTTCTTATATCTAATCTACACTGCTCCTTTGCTAATGTCCTCTAGTTCTTCTATCTTTCTTAACTGAGAAAAAAATATTTCTATTAATATTTTCATAACCATTCATTATTTTAAACACTTCTATCTGATCTCCTCTCAATCTCCTGGTTTCTGAAGTTGTTAAACCTCATTTTTAGGCGTATTTCGTAACTAAGATCCCTCAGTTTTGATACCATTTTAGTTGCTCTCCTCTGCACTCTTTCTAGCATATATATGTCCTTCCTGCGATATGGCCTCCACGCTTGAATACAATATTCTAAATGAGGCCTCACTATTTTTGTACAGCGGTATTATTAGCTCTTTTTCCTTGTACATTATGTTTCGCCTAATTAATCCAAGGATTTGATTTCCCTTTGAAGCTGCAATTCCGCACTGCTCTGAAACCTTCATACCAGCACTAATGGTTAATCCTAAGTATTTTTCTTTGACAGTAGTACTCAGTACAGTACTCCCCATTGTATATTCTACCTCTTCGTTCCCATGTCCTGTGTGGAGGCATTTACATTTCCCAAAATTGAACAATATTTGCCAATATTTTAGACCATTTGATCAACCTGTCAGGATCATCTTGTAAATGCTGTCTATCTCCATCACTTTTAATCCTTCTAAACACTTTTGTATCATCCTCAAATTTCAACACCTTGCTTGTTATTTCATCATCCAAATCTTTGATATATATTAAGAATGATATAGGTCCTAGTATTGATCCCTGTGGTAACCCACTCAATACCGATTTCCAGTTTGAAGCCTTCCCATCAACTACTACACGTTGTCTTCTGTCAATCAGCCATTTTTCTAACCAGTTTATTATACCATGTCCTATGCCATGGGCCTTTAGTTTAAGCAGTAATCTTTGATGTGGTACTTTGTCGAAAGCTTTTTGAAAATCTAAGTAGACGATACTGGTGATCCCTCATCTATCCACTTAGTGATGTCTTCCAAAAAACATAATATATTTGTTAAGCATGACCTCGCTTTAAAAAACCATGTTGAGATGGGTTTATCAAGTTTTGTTTAACAAGAAAATCCACCATGTGATCTTTAATTAGTCTTTCTAATAATTTGCAAATCACTGATGTTAAACTCACTGGTCTATAGTTATCTGACTTGTTTCTCGAACCTTTTTTAAATAACGGTATAATGTTTGCGTCTTTCCATTCTAAAGGAACCACTCCCTATTCTAATGACAAATTGAAAACTGTTGCAAGCGGAACGCTAATTTGTCCAATAATTTCCAATAGTAGTTTGGGCGGAATCCCATCCATTCCAGGTGATTTATTATCCTTCATAGCCCTTATTTGCTTAGCTACCATTTCCGGAGTTACAATTAATTGTCCTTAATAGTCTGAATCTGCCCCCTTGAACTTAGCCTCTGGTACTGGCAGTGAACTAATATCTTCTCTGGTAAACACTGAACTAAAGTACTCATTCAGGTCTTCTGCCATTAAGAATCCCTCTTATATTATATTTCCAGCACTATCTTCTAGAGGACAGACCTTATCTTGAACTTTCTGTTTGCTTCGAACATACGCATAAAACTCTTGCTGTCATGTTTTATATTACTAGCTAATTGTTGTTCATAGATTCTTTTTGAATTTCTAATTTCAGCTGTAGCTTGGTTAAGTGCTTCTTTATAACTGTTGTAATCTTCACCATTTCCAGTACATCTATATGACTTCCACATCATTTGTTTATACTTAATTTTTCTAATGGCTTCTTTCGATAAGTGTTTCTTTTGGACCGTTTCCCTTGTTTTTTAAGGGTACAAATTTATCGACTATGCACTTAATTTCACTCTTTAATATATTCCAGCATTCTGTTGCTGTCTTATTTTTCAGTGTGTTATTCCAGTCTATCTTTACTAAATATTTCCTCATGTCCTTATACCTTCATTTGTGGAAATTTCTCCTATACTGCTTTTTTCTATTCCTTTCTGATTTTATTTTGATGGTAAAATGTATCTGATTGTGATCACTACTCCCCAGTGGCTCACATATCTTGACATTGTCAACTAATTCATTCTGTGAGGACAAAACTATGTCTAACATATTCTCACCCCTGGTTGGTTCTAGCACATGTTGAGAAAGGAAAGTATCTTGAACTAAAACTAAAAACGTTTGGTCCTCACTCCCCATACTCTGTAGAGATTTCCATTGTATATGCCCGTGGTTAAAATCCCCCATAATAATACAGTCCCGTTTGCTTACTTCCCTTATAGCGTTTTGTATTTTTTCATTCTCTTCTATGCTTATGTTTGGACTTCGATAAACTAACACAACTGTTAACGTTACGTTTCCTGTAACTATGTTACACCAAACAGCTTCTTCGCAATCTGCTTCTCTTTCTAATTTTATTTCATTAGCCTGAATAGATTCTTTAATATATAAAATAACTCCACCTCCCTTTCTTCCTATTCTATCTTTCCTAAACATTACATATTCTGTTAGTCCCAATTCGGCATCTGATATATCGGTGGTGGTCCAGGATTCGGTTATACCTATTATGTGAGGGTCAATATCTTCTACCATAATGTTTAGTTCATTTCTTTTGTTTACTATACTCCTTGCATTTAAACAAACACATTTATATCCAGCTTCAGAAGAGTTTTCCAGACTGTTCTTTGCTGATTTATTTGTTCTGTCTTTATCAAATGCCTCCAGTTTCAGGCTTTTATGCGAGTCCCCCCTGCGAATCTAGTTTAAATAGATGCAACCTGTCCCATTGTCAACAGATCGCACCAGGTTCTCTGAGAAAACTGCTGCCCCTTTCCACTAAGATGGAGGCCATCTCACATGTACATATCTTCCCTCCCAACAAATTATCCCCATAAATATGTGAATCCCACCCCCTCTTCTTCACACATCTGCTCAACTAGTGCGTTGATCGTCATCCTCTTGCAGTTTCTTTACGTTACCCCCCTTCCTCCCATTACTGGCAACATTCCTGACAGGATAACTTGTTCAACTCTTGTCTTCTTTAGCTTCCTCACTAACTGTCTAAACTTCTGTACTATCGCAGTTGTTCCCTCCCTGTCTGCGTTATTTGTTCCTACATGTACCAGTATAGACCCCCCCCCCTTGCCATGTCCCATTACCTTCTCTACTCTGTCAGTCACATGTTCAATCCTAGCCTCCGGTAGACAAACAACGACGTCCTTCCCCTCGCTCAGTGTCTTGTCCGTCTTTCTCATAATGGAGTCGCCCATAAACACCCTCTCTTTCCTCATTGCCCCCTCAATCACTGCCTTAGAATAGCTCCTTCTTCGGTTTGCATCTGTCTGGTTGTTGTATTTTCCCCCTGTCATCTTCTCTCCTGTCACATTCTCTTCCGATCGATTCTTTCCTGTCGCTTTTTCTCTTGTCACCTTTCCTCCTGTCAGCGTCCCTTTTATTAACTTCTCTTCTATCACATTTGCTCTCATTTCCTTTTCGTCCCTTCATCTTTCGTCCCATCTCATTTTCTTCTCTCCTCTCCCGTCCTATCTTCCCTCCCTCCTTCTCTACGGTCACTTTCTCCCCTGTCACCTTCACGCTTGTCACGTTTTCTGTTGTCGATTTTCCAATTTCTTCCCCTCCAATCACCTTCCCTCCTCTCAATCTCCTTTCCTCAGTTTTCTTGCCACTGCTACTCTCCTTCAGTCTTGCAGTATTCTCATCTCTCTCCCATGGATGGACACAGTCCGGACAGAGACGGATACCTACAGGAGATTTTATAAGGACAAGAAGACGATGCCTCACACAGTGGAAGTGTGGCACTCATGCTATCAAGAGCCGCACAGAGGGCGCTGATAGCATGGGAAGTGCATGGGCCGAGAATCATCAGAGTATCCTTCAGAACAAAAACAAAAACGACAGTGATAAAAAAACCCAAAGATCAGTTCTACAACAGACTACAAAGCATTCTGGACAAGTGCCGAGAGAAGGATGTGACCATCCTTATGGCAGATTTCAATGCAAAGATTGAAATTTACAACAACGGATATGAAGAAGTGATGGGAACCCATCATGTAGGAGAGATGATCGAGAATGGAGACAGATTTGCGGACGCATGCGCTCTGAAAAAGATTGTCATCTGGGGCAGCATTTTCACACACAGAAGGATACACAAGACTATATAGGTGTCACCCGATCACGTGACAGACAACCAAATAGATCACATATGTATAGGCAAGAGATTCAGGAGGTCATTTCAAGAAGTAAAAGTGAAGAGTGGAGCTGACGTTGCATCAGACCACGATCTGCTGGTTACTAGACTGAAACTCAAGCTGAAGAAAAACCGGATGGAGACAGCGACAAAGAGACGAAAGTACAATGTCGGCCTCCTGAAAGATCCACAGAAAAGAGAGGAATACAAGCTAACCCTTGCTTCAACTCCGCCATAGCCTGTCCCAAGCCAGGTTGAAACAGGAGGAGGGTTGGGCGTTGGGCCAGTAACCCTACCCTGTAAAAACAAATCCTACTACAGAAACGACGAGAAGAAGGCATTCCGGTACACTTTCTACGGGAAGAAGAGAAGGCACATCCATAAATGTGAATGCACCTGCATTTACAGATTTATCTACACCTACAGATGTATTTATGACAGGGTTGAGTGAAAGACGTCAGGAAGCTCGACCCCCGATGAGCCATATCTTTAACGCCAAAACTAACACCAGAGTAGGCACATGGAACGTTCGAACGTTCTTTCAGAGCGGACGGATGGCGTATGTGCTGAAGGAAATGAAGGTTTACCATCTAGATATTCTACACGTAAGCGAGATGAGATGGACAGGACAGGGACGCTTCAACAGCGGAGATAAAATTGTACTCTACTCCGGAAATGAAGATCACCACGTCCATGGAGTTGGCATCATCCTGAATAGGGATACTACAAAAGCACTGATAGGGTGGAAGTCAGTTAGTGAACGCACCATCACAGCGAGGTTCAACACCAGACATGTCAAAGTCACCGTAGTGCAAGTATATGCCCCAACCGAAGTCGCCACAGACGAGGAAAAGGACACTTTTTATGACCAACTCCAGAACGTGCTTGACGAGATACCAAGCTTTGACATAAAAGTGGTGGTAGGAGACTTTAACGCGAAGCTGGATGGAGACAGAAGAGAAATGTATACTACGGTTGGACCTCACGGTTCAGCTGGAAATACGAATGATAACGGTGAACGATTGCTCTCGATGAGCACCGCCAGTGGTATCAGCATTGGCAATACCTTCTTCTAACATAAACGCATTCACAAGAAAACCTGGATCTCACCAGATGGCAATACATCGAATGAGATTGATTACATCTGCATTAGTAGTAGATGGCGTACATCTCTACAGGACGTCCGAACCTACAGAGGGGCAGATGTTGGCTCTGACCACAACCTTGTGATTGGTAAGATCCGCTTGAAATTAAAGAGAGTCAAGACGGTGAAGACGGTCAGGCCATATGCGACAGATAACTTAAAGAACACAGACACATCAAAACAATTCTACGAGGAAACTAAGAACATATTCCAAGCGCTACAACACTCAACCGACTTAGAAGAACAATGGCAGCTATTCCTTCAAGCCGTAAAGGCGAGCGCGAATGTAGTGTTAGGAAGGAGAAGAGGGTCCAACAGAGAACAGTGGATTACTGGAGACTCGTGGAAACTGATTGATAAAGGAAGGATATGAAGATCAAAAGAGATCAAGCAGCTAGAAACATCCAACAATGGAGATCATCAGATGAGGAATACAGGAAACTGGACAAAGAAGTAAAAAAGAGCTGCAGGACAGATAAGAGGAAATGGTTAGAAGAGAAAGGTAAAGAAGCACAAACAGCAGCAGAACAGAATGACTCGAAAACGCTGTATAGGATTGTGAGAGAGCTAACTACCGCGAAAAGCAATTCCAACATACCAATAAAAGACAAAGATGGCAGAGTGCTTCTAACAAACGAGGAACAAGCCACGAGGTGGATTGAACACTTCCGAGAAGTACTAAATCAACCAACACCAACCACACTCTTCAACTTCGAACAGGAACCAAACACAAAAGAGCTTGATGTCATCACCAATGACATCACCAGGGCAGAAGTTTCCAAAGCCATCGATAGCCTCAAGAACAACAAGGCAGCGGGCTTTGATGAAGTATCGGCCGAACTATTGAAACATGGCAAGGACGGGGTTGTAGACGAGTTAACCTACTTGTTCAATCTGATCTGGTCTGAGGAGGAAGTTCCTGATGTTTGGAGACGAGGAGTGATCGTGACGTTACCAAAGAAGGGGTGCCTGAGCGATTGCAATAACTGGCGAGGAATAACATTGATGTCAGTACCTGGAAAAGTGTTCTGCAGTGTGATCCTAAACCGGCTAAAGACAGCAGTTGACCAACACCTCCGGGAGGAACAAGCTGGTTTTCGAAGAGGAAGGTCGTGCTGTGAGCAGATCTTCACATTGCGAAACATCATCGAACAAAGCAGAGAGTTCCAGATACGTCTTTTAGTCAATTTCATTGACTTTAAGAAGGCTTTCGACAGTGTCCACAGAGATTCGCTATGGCAAATCCTGAAGCTATATGGCATACCAAGCAAATATATATACATTTTCAAATCGATACTCCGAAACACCAACTGCTGCATCAAGACCAACGATGGCTACACAGACATGTTCGATATAGAGACAGGTGTACGTCAAGGTTGCATCCTGTCCCCTTTCCTCTTTGTTGTTGTTATCGACTTCATCATGAGGAAAACGATGAAAGATCGGAACTTTGGTGTTAAATGGATAAATAATAGGTTGATAGACCTTGACTTTGCCGATGATATTGCACTGCTCAGCCACACGCCGGAGATCCTATAAGAGATGACCAATAATTTTAACGAAAATGGAGAGATGGTCGGACTACGAATCAGCTATGGGAAGACAAAAACATTGTCAGTTGGTGATGGATTTGACCCCCACATTGTGATCGGTCAGGAAGAGTTGCAATGCGTCGAGAACTTCCCTAGGAAAGGCGATGCGGAAGTAGATGTACGAGCGAGGATAGGCAAGGCACCAGCAGTGTTCCAAAGACTACGTTCAATATGGTCCAGTAACACCATCAGAAAGGACATAAAACTACGTCTTTACATGTCAATCGTAATACCAACAGCGATATATGCCTGTGAAACGTGGAAGAATACGGCGAGGATATCAAAAAACTAGACATATTTCACCGACGATGTCTTCGGTTCATATTGGGCATATCGTGGAGAGAACACATCACCAATGAAGAAGTGATGAGGAGGGCAGGTCTGGATAGCCTGCATTACATAGTTAAGTCTCGACGACGAAGACTAGCGGGACATATCCTACGCCTACCAAGAGAGAGAACAGCACATGTGGTAATGGAGTGGGTGCCTGAAGGTGGAAACAGAAGGAGAGGAAGGCCGACTAAGACCTGGCGCAAGACGTTTAAAGAAGATCTGGCAAAAATGGAAATCACCTGGAATAAGGACAAAGAAATTGCGAAAGAACGTAGTAGATGGAGAAAGCTCGTCGCCCGATGTCCCGAAAGGAACAGGAGGAACTAAGTCTAAGTAAGTCTTGCTAACAAATTCCAAGTACTACAAGAGCTGCATGATGAAGAATCCGCCATGAACAGCCAGTGGCAGAACACCAAACAGACACTGACATCAACTTGCCAAGAAGTGGTTGACCAGAAGAAACGGCAACAGAAAGATTGGATCACAGCAGAAACCTTACGCAGGATCCAAGTGCGGAAGGAGAAGAAATCAGCAGTAAACAACAGTCGAACAAGAGCAGCAAAGGCTGAGGCACAGGAAGAGCATACAGAACCCAACAGAGAACTAACGAAGAGTGTAAAAATAGTCAAGCGCAACTACATTGACAGCCTGGCATAAGAGGCAGATCAAGCTGCAGGCAGCTGAAATATGAAATAGCTGTACGACACCACCTGGAAACTATCAGGCAAGTGTAGCAAGCCAGAACGACCAGTTAAAGACAAGGAAGGTAAGATCATCACGGGAACGGAGCAACAGCTGAACAGATGGGCTGAACTTCCGAACAGACCTGCTCTACCCGACCGCCTAGACATACAACCAGCAGAAACGGACCTACCCATCAAGTGTGACAAACCTACCAAGGAAGAAATCAGGAGGGCCATAAAGCAGCTGAAGAATAACAAAGCAGCACGATCGGACGAGTTTCCGGCAGAAGCACTCAAGGCAGATATAGACACCTATGTGGAACTACTGTACCCTCTCTTTGGAAAGATCTGGGACGAGGAAGAGGCGTCATCAGCCTGGAGAGAGGGATACCTCATAAAACTCCCCAAGAAACGAGACCTCAGCAACTCTTCCAACTACAGAGAAATCACAGTGTTCAACAGGATCATCATAGAGGGAATAAAAGATGCAGTCGATCCATCTCTAAGAGATCAGCAAGCTGGATTCCGCTCGAACAGATCAGATCGCAACACTGCGCATCATAGAAGAGCAATCCTTGGAGTGAAACTCCTCTCTCTACATCAGCTTCGTTGACTACGTTTGTCAGCGTAGACAGGGATACTCTCTGGAAACTACTACGACATTATGACGTACCAACCAAACTGGTCAACCTTATTAAGAACAGATAGACTAGTTAGAAAAGGCTGCCTGCTGTCCCGGTCCTCTTTCTCCTGCCCATCGATTGTACAATGGAGACGTGCACAACACAGAGGAGAAATGGAATTCAGTGGACACTGTGGAGGACGCAACTGGAGGACTTGGACTTCGCCGACGATCTGGCACTGTTATCCCACACCCAGCAGATGCAGGAGAAGAGCATATAACTGGCTGCCATCTCCTCACAAGTGGGCCTCAACACACATAAAAGAAAGACAAAGGTTATTAAGGTTAATACAGCCAGCACTGAGCCAATCACACTGGAATGGAGTGAACTTGAAGAAGTAGAGGCCTTCACATGCATTGACAAGACGGGTGGAACAGACGCGGGTGTTAGAGCAAGGATTGGTAAGGCGAGAGGAGCATTTCTACATCTCAAGAACATCTGGAGCTACAAAGTGTTGTCATTACACACGAAGGTCCGACTGCTTAACTCCAACGTAAAGCCAGTCCTAATGAATGGAGCAGAGACATGGAGATCAACCAACACCACCATCAAGAAAGTATAGACTTTTATCAACAACTATCTAAGAGGGAATCCTCCAGATCCGCTGGCCAGACGCCATCAGCAACATTGACTTGTGGAGGAAGACACACCAACTGTCTGCCGAAGATGAAATAAGAAGGAGATGGGGATGGATTGGTCACACGCTCCGGAAACCAGCATCAAACATCACCAGACAGGCTCTGACGATAGGCATAAGTAAGTAAGTAAGTAATACCGAGGTGTCATCAGCAAATAATATTGCTTCACTTTGCCTCAGACAAAAGGAGAGATCATCTGTGTATAAAATACCTAAAAGTGGACCAAGAATAGGGCCCTGCGGCACACCGAATGTAATATTTTGTGGAACCGAAGCACTGTTGCTACAACTTACATATTGTATTATATTTGCAAGATAGCTCCTGAACCAATTAAGAGGGGTAGCTCTTATTCCGTAGTAATCTAACTTATGTAATACAATCTGATGGTATATATCATCGAATGCGTTATTTAAATCAGGAAATACACTGATGACTTAATTTTTTCTAACGCATTTACAACATCAGAAACTATTGTACATGCCGCATTAATGGTGGAATTTTTCGATCGGAAACCATATTGATTGTTATTTAATATATATGTTGTTATTTCTTTTACAAAAAATAGACCTCCTTTTCTATACAACCCTTCCTAATATCTTTGAAATAGTGAGAAGTAAAGATGTAGGTCTATAGTTACAAAATAAATTTTGTTTAGCTTTTGATTTGTAGACTGGTATAATGTTAGCAATTTTTAATTCATCTGGTACTTAAGACTTGTTTATTAGATTAGCTATTAGATTAGTAGAGACACTACTTCATCAATTTGTTTTATAAAGTACGGACTAAAATTGTCAGACCCACAACTTTTCTTGGGTTGAAGAGATTTTATTATTAATATTGGCTGTCTTCACTTGCATCAGTGAGATTCATAAACTTACTATTCATACTTTTACGACGGGTTTTGTTAAGGTAAGCGGTAAAATTGGTATGGGGCTTGGGGAATGCTTTAGCGTAACTCAGCCATATGTTTGTAAAGAAACTACAAAATGTATTCAACATTTGATCAGTTTATTAATTAAGTCAGTGTTGAGCTTGAAATGTGTAGGAATACATGATTTATCATTTTGTTTCCCGATTATTGTTCGAAGTATATGCCATGTCTTTTTAAAATCATTATTGAATTTCTGTAATAGGTTAGAATAGTAAGTAGTTTAGTAATATGCTATAATTTTTATTATAAAGATTTATGTACTTAGTATAAGTGGAATGTGTCTTTGACTTACCAATACATTTTCAATAAAGCTTACTCGATGTTTTAGAATATTTCATTAGACCTTTGGTCATCCATTCATTCCTGATTACATATTTTGATTTGATCTTAATAATTGTATCTGGGGGCAAAGGAATCAACAACATTATGGAGTTGTGTCATAAATTCTTTAAATGCATCGTTTATATCTAACCAATATAAGTGATTCCAATCAATTTCTTTAAGAGCGGAAGCTATATGATGGATGGATGCTTCGGAAACTGAATTGTGTTTGAAAATAAGCAGCTCGTGTAATGGTTTGGGTGATTTCCGTTTATCAATTAAACAAAATATAAGCAAATGAACCGATATTTCATCATAAAGGATGCCAGAATGAACAATTGAGTTGGCACGTCTTACACAAATATTATCAATAAGGGTTGCAGATGTATGGGTGATACGTGTAGGTTTAGTAATTGTAGGAACCATGTTAGCACCGAAAACATATCTAGCATGTCACATGAGGGTTTATGCGAGTCCAATTTTATATAGTAGACATTTTGATATGTTCCAATTATAATTTGGTAATTTGAGTTTCAAATTTTATTTAAAATTGACTCATAACATTTAAGTGATGAACTAACCCCTGTATTGGGAACGTGGTAGATCTCTCCAACAACGGAAGTACCTCCTATATCATTGGATTGAATAAAAATGGACTCGAATTCACCCTCTACAAAGATGCAAAGATCATCACGAATATGATATGGAATATCATCACGCACATATATAGCAACACCACGTTTAGTTTTGTTATACACATGTATCTGTTTTTTATGAACCATGTGGCGCCACATGGTGCGCAGCAAACTACCAAAGGTTGACATTGGCTTGTTTACCTGCCTACCACGTGGAGCGACTGTCTGCGACTGCATACTCGAGTCGACGTTCGTTTTTAGTTGTTGGATTTTATTTGATACCATTTCCAACTCGGGCCAATGTTGGCCCAATGTAGGTTGCTACTGGGCCAATTTTGAGCGTTTTAAACAACTCGTTTTTTATTAACCTGTCGCTGCTAAGATCTCGCGTGAATCTATCAATAAAATGTCACAATATGGTTTTTTTGAAATGGAGGAATGTGACAGCCAGGAGGATAGCGAGGGATCAGATTGGTCTAGGCATTTAATCAGTTAAGTCAGGTTCGTCTCATTTCACGAGCTCGTTACAAATGCTAGAGCATGCCAGCGGCGTCCAGTGTGTCGCGTATCGGGAATCCAGGACGCAACATTCCAGGGTCGCCCCAGCCGGTGAACACCAACGGAACAGATCTGAGATTAATGACTGCAGTAGCCGACTCTGACAGATTCGTCGTGACGACCAGAGCCGATTGTCGCTGCTGGTTTACGCTTGCGATAATTGGCACAATATACTGAATATAGCCGCGGTCAGGCTAATTCGTGATTGTGCACTCGCAGCGATTTGAAGCGATGTGCGATTGTGGCTCGCAAGCGGCTATGTCAAACGGTGCTCCTCGCACCCAGAAAAATAAACACAGAAAGATGGTGGCCGATACTGTGGCGATGCAGTTGCCGATTTGCCGACTTCGCTGCTTCTTTTAAAGTTCGTTTTCTGTCCAGTCTCACATTTATTGCAATCATTTCGAAACGACAAAGCTGCTTTTCATGAGAATCTCTAAAACTGCACAATTAGAAAGGTTTAAAACAAGTATTTCACAGTGAAACATCTGATTTGTGAAAGATCGGATTTTTTGTGAGCGATAAAAGTGCCGATTTTCAGCATTGAAAGAGACAGCGCGGAAATGCTTGGTATTTTTCGACAACATTTGCTTGAGCGATATTGGAATTCCCAACGAATTCACACCAAGAACACATTGGATTTCGTTTGAAAGTTGTTTTTCGACTTACGATCTCTCTGCTCTCTCCGTGAAGTAGTTGGCGTAGAGTTTAGAAAACAATAGGCAGAATCGCCATTGTTGGTAAACATTGTTATCACGGTGTTTAAATAGTGTGGTTTACGTGTTGGTTGTATGTGGTTGGGGGGGGAGTTAAATGCTTTGGCCTGCAAAGGTAACTGGCCAAAATTTGGTCCACACATTTAAACGTTTGTGTAACCCTGATCTACCTGCTGTGGGAACGGTTATCACTGGCATTCAAATCCAAATTGTTTTTATTTAGCCTTGTAACATGACATCAACTCCTGGCAGGGGACTATTTTCGGCCCGTCACAGTCGCACCGTACTGCTAAAGCGGCCTACCTGCCCACGCCCTATTTATTTCATCTCCAACTTCTTCCCAATTTTTACCTGGTATTTCTGCATTTCGCCGTGTACGTTTGTTTTAAATTCAATATCCGCATCAGCGATGTTGACAAGAAACAAATCGCAAACTTGTTACCTACTGACGATTGGGTTTCAGAAACGGATTGTAAGTTTGCGTTGCCTAGGCGTGAGATTGGCTAGCGAGAGGCGCCAGACAAAATATCACAGCGGGCCGAATGGGGACTCAAACGTTCGCCGTATAAATAAAACACCTATGGCAGGCCGATAGAGCCATAAACGCGGTACACTTTATGCGTTGAATAAGAAGTTAGCGCGTTAAATTATCAACCAGTCAGGACTCGAATAATTTAACGCGTTAACTCACCAACCAATCAGGACTCGAAGACGTTAGTGCGTTAAATTATCAACCGATCAGAAGTCGAATAATTCATACTGACAAGCGGACAATTTTTTCATTTCTTCATACCAAACTGTCAAAACGAACTTGGTCGGATATCGGTTTCAAGAAAAGTAGACCCCGGTCGGTCTCTTCCTTTCCAATGCTTTCATTCCACTGTGCAGTGTGCACACTAACTGAAATACTAGTTATAGTATACAAGCAGGGGATAGTACAATCATAACAGGAAATGCATAACAGGAAAAGTCAAAACGTTTAAAACTGAGGTTTCAGTTTTCGTCAAAAACTGAATTTATTTGATTAATTTTTAATTGTTGTGTGTGTTGTGCGTGTTGTGCGTGTTATGCGTGTTGTGTGTGTTGTGCGTGTTGTATGTGTTGTGCGTGTTGTATGTGTTGTGTGTGTTGTGCGTGTTGTATGTGTTGTGTGTGTGTTGTGCGTGTTGTATGTGTTGTGTGTGTGTTGTGCGTGTTGTATGTGTGTGTGTGTGTGTGTGTGTGTGTGTGTGTGTGTGTGTGTGTGTGTGTGTGTGTGTGTGTGTGTGTGTGTGTGTGTGTGTGTGTTGTGTGTGCGTGCGTGTGCGTGTGTGTGCACGTGCGCGCGTGTGTATATATGTATGTAGTAAATGACAATGAATATTATCTCGTATGACATTTAATTTGTTATCCTTCCAAAATGTTTTACACGTTGAATGCTTTACGAATTTCATTTGATATTACACATTTTGTAATTAATGCTCAATTTTCCCAAACAAACTACACATAGTTAAAGGGTTATGTTTACGCTATTTTACTTTTAATTAACATATGTTATACATAGCTGTAGACACATTGAAATAGATCATGTTTTACGCAACTGAGATTACGGAAATTAATTATTAAAAACTGTCCGCTGGTTAATATGAGTCGACCAGCCTCCAACGGAAATTTTAGATATCTAACGCGTTAACTTCTTTATGTCCGCATTGGCTGATAGTTTAACGCACTAATTTCTTTTGAGTCCTGATTGGTTGATAAGTTAACCCGCTAACTTCTCCGAGTCTTGATTGGTTGGTAAGTTAACGCGTTAAGTTCTCCGTGTCCTGACTGGTTGATAAATTAACGCGTTAAGTTCTTCATGTCCTCATTGGTTGCTAATTGGCTTCTTATTTATCGCATTAAGTGTACCGTGTTTATGACACTATCGGCCTGCCATAAACACCGACTGGACAGCGTAGGTCGAGAGAGATGGCCGAGTATCGGCTTACCTCCGTCCGCCACTACGTCGAGCGGTGGGTCTGACCACGATGATAGACGGGGTCATGTTCTAGTTAGACTTCCTGTCCGTTGGACACGAAGAAAAATGCAGTGTATTTTTGAGAAATGATTTTTTACAAAATTCACATGCTGTGAAATAAGTGCATTTGAATAGGGAGATTTTCATGTGTGATTGTAGAAGATGTTGACTTAAAATGGTGGATTTCTAGATGATTTGAATAAGCGGAAGGATCTTTGGCAGCAATTTGCCTGTGTGACCTGTTTGCGGAGTAATTCTTGCCGGCATTTGTAAATATTGACGGGTATCACACATACAGGCATTTTACGAGAGCTGGAAGTATGCAATTTTTGTTAAAATCTATCAGAATGTCAATGAGATGATGATAACAGCAGGTGAGAAGTTTAAGACATTTTATAGGTCACGTTTTCTTATAATCAGACAAAACGTTAACATGGTCGCCTATGGGAAAACCAACAGTGTGCTGACCCCAATAAAGACCCTGGCAACGGAAGCATGCTATTGTCGTTGCACAATCATGGAGGACGCATTTTACTTCAAAAATCTTGAAACAATCACTGATAATATGTGTATGGCAAAACAACAGTTGAACGGGACAAAACGTTTTTGGATATCACAGACTTCTCATCAGTCTGCAAGTCCAAATCACAGTGTCGGAACGCATGTCTTATAAGGGGGGTGGGGTGTGTATGCTACTAGTTAAGCCTCAGTTTGCTAATCTGTATAAAATGAACCAATGACACTGCAGCAGGGTGATCCATCAATCTTTTTTGTTTACATCTGCTAGTTAAACACACTTGAAGATCTTGTCATTGACCCTAATGAAGCCTGACGACAGTGACTAGCTGGAGTCGGCTGTAGCCCGAGCCTGTTATCAGATACTGTCTACTGGCAGGACCTTCTGGCCAATCAAGCAAGTGGCATTGTTTTCTGAATGTCTGCTAATTAGGCTGTGTAATATTGTGTAATTGAACTGCATAAGATGTCTGGCCTTTTGAGAATTCACACCTTAAGGTGACTTTTTGTTGATATTTACCTTTGTAAATAGGGCACAAGGTCATAAAATCAATATAAATTTGAAAGTAACATATAACAACTCGCTGTATTGAACATTCTTATAAAACACATATTGGACTTTCTGGAAAACTGTTATAGGAGTTCATACGTGCCACCTGAGAATGTTGTGCTAGATTAGAAATTGTCAGACAGTGAAATGCTTATTCACACGGTGCCCTGTCAAGTAGGGTGGCTCTTTTGAAATGTTTATAAAAAAACAAACACGTGGATGAATTACAAAAAAAATACCACACAATGTATGAGATAGGAGAGCCTATCAAATGTGTTAGTTTCAACATTTTTTTCCAAAATTGCCTTGCCTACTTGGGGTCATGTTGTAGTTAGACTTCCTGTCCGTTGTCGTGTTTTCTTATAATCAGACAAAACGTTAACATGGTCGCCTATGGGAAAACCAAACGGGGCTTGTCGTCAGTCCAGTCGTCGTCACGGTCATCTCTAGTTCCCTTGAACATGTCAGACCCGTAGCGTAGTTGATTTTGTTTAGGGGTGCGGTTTTTGACCTGCGACTGCACCTTCCGTGATACGTCCAACTGCATCACCGCACCCAGTTTTAGACCTCCAGGTGCACTCCCCCCCCCCTCCGAAACGTCCCCGTATCACCATTGACACTTTCAATTGCACCTCATCGGGTTCCAAAATAACTCCAACTACACCCCAACTCCCCACGACATTTCCAACAGCACCCTTTGGGACTATAATTGCACCCCAAAGCTTGCAAAACATCTAACTTGACTATTCCAGTGGAACACTTTTCCTTCCAACAGAACTCGTACAAATAGTTTTATTTACAAACAGTGCACCGTATTGTAAAAAAAAGCTTGGTTTATATTACTTTGTGAAAAGGTAAATAAAATAGACTTCGTAAAATATAGTTTCTTTCTGCAACTGGATACAATACTTCTTTCTGTTTTGTGCATGTGTTTACTGGTGTAGATTTTCTCCGGGTCGCAACCAAAAGAATTTATCTCAAAATGAGCCAAATGCTCGTCGATTTAAACTTGTACGTTTCATTTTAACGAGCCATTTCTTCAACAAAATTAGATTTTCATCCTCTTATCCTCCCCTTCCCTCCTTCTCTCTCACTCTCTCCCTCCCTCCTTCCCTCCCTCCCTCGCGATATGGATCGTTTTATTTTTTCAATTCATATCTTGCACAATTAGACAATATCGTGGCAACATATGAAATCCTAATTTAAAATGGAGCAACGAGTCCAACGACGTTCACCTCGCCGCATCCTCCACGACTTCAGTCCTTTTTCCAGCGCCTCGACATTGGTTGTTCAGCTCCAACGTGAGAACCTGCCATATATCGGAGTTACTAAAGCGACGTCAACCGATTCGGCAACTGAGATATGCGTCTTTGCCGCTACTGTCAGTACCGACTTCGCAGACGGTCACTCACGGCGATCGCCGTTTTGCTGTAGCTGCAGCCAGTCTATGGAACAGACTGCCGGACTGTGTCAGGATGGCAAAGACACAGCCACAGTTCACAACACTTCTTAAAACACACCTTTTTAGAGTAACGTTTCTGTAATATGATCACGTGGACTTTATCAAATGCACTTACCCATATTTTAAATAATTAATATTATCATTTTAAAACTATTTATTACATTTTAATTCACTTATTTATTTTATATTGTTTAATACTTATGTTTTATTTTTGTATTGCTTGTACATGGAGGTATAATACTTATGCAATGAATGTCTTAATTATTATTTTATGGTATACATTTTAGAATGATTTTTGTTTCTAATTATAATACAATTTTAAATAGTTACGTGTTCATGCGTGTAAAGCGCCTGAGAGCATTCTGATTGATTTGGGCGCAACACAAATAAATTGTATTAGTATTATATAGGAGAGATAGCAAAGTTAGTACACTCGTTGCCGTCATCAATCCGACTTTGGAACTATGGTTTCGTGTGCTACTTTCGCTCGGTACCCCCTCACCCCCAGTGTATATATGATGACATGTGTTACAGAATTGTTCATGCAGCCCTTTCTCTGTTTGAATAAAGTTACACCAACTATTGCGTAGGTTGGTAATGGGCAATCCAAATTTATTAATTCACAGGGATTGCCACTGTGCACAGACAATCTATACAGTGTATTTCGCATCCTGTGCACAGACAGGTACATAAAGATTACTGATCTATGTACCGCATATGCTATGTACTACAATTTGTACATATATATAATAATTTTCCATTCTAGCTAGTTAGTGACTGAAAAAACCCTTGAATGCTGTTAGACATATTTACAGCGTACGAACTGTCACAGATTTACAATATATAATTCAAGGGAAAAGATACCTCTGTGCATACTGCACACCTTCTATATTACTAGCTAGATTATTTACCGCAATTTGCTATATACAAAAGTGGGGGGCTCAAACCCCCTGACCATGCTAAATTGCAGATATTATGTAAAAGACAATACATGTACATCAACGACACACTGGGAGGGTGGGAGGGAATCAAAATTTTGTTGATAGTTGAAGACGAAGTGTTCTGTACGGCAATGCGAATCGAACTGAACGAGAACCACGATTCTCTGTTCCTACTGCAAACATTTTCCCGCGCACGCGCTGCTGGCCAATCGCGTGCCGCTCAGGTGACGCGGTTTAATTAGCATTCTGGGCCAGCTTAATTAAGCGCTGGGGCGAATTAAAGGGGTGTACAGTATTAGAGGGGAATCAGGTTGTTTTTACCACCTAGCTTATCCGCTAGGTGCTCGCTACGTTGTTACACAAAAAAGCTTTTCATCCTGAAGGCCAAAAATTCATTTCGTGTGCTACTTTCGCTCGGTACCCCCTCACCCCCAGTGTATATATGATGACATGTGTTACAGAATTGTTCATGCAGCCCTTTCTCTGTTTGTATAAAGTTACACCAACTATTGCGTAGGTTGGTAATGGGCAATCCAAATTTATTAATTCACAGGGATTGCCACTGTGCACAGACAATCTATACAGTGTATTTCGCATCCTGTGCACAGACAGGTACATAAAGATTACTGATCTATGTACCGCATATGCTATGTACTACAATTTGTACATATATATAATAATTTTCCATTCTAGCTAGTTAGTGACTGAAAAAACCCTTGAATGCTGTTAGACTGCCCCATCTAGCGGGTCTTGCAGATACGTATATAGATCGGTAAAAGGTCCCTAGAAAACAGATATACACGTAAACAAAATGTTCGAATTGTTCACTCAAACATTCACAAGAGCATACGGGTTATTGAAATCGGGATTATCGAAGACATATATACAAGAGACGTTCCTGTATATAATGTATGCTGTGTGGTATGTTTTTGTACAATAGACGTTCGAACCTTAGTCGCAAGTCTCCGACACAGTGTCGTAATAACCTTATCTAAAATATACATATCTGAAAGTCAAACGAGCACATCGCATAGGCCTATCATTGTCGATCGGTGGCACGGTTAAGCAGAGCTCGTGCGTGCAACTGCGCCGTAATCCGCCGAGTCTCTTGCCGTCTTGGTATTGGGTCTATCAGCTAGATCACGACGTACACGGCTTATCTTGTCTAACAAAAACACTTGCGAAGCTATCCTCTAATCCCCGGTGTCGACCTCTTCCAGTCGATCAGCGCATCCTCGGCGGAAACATGTGTATTCTCTGGTAATGTCGCGTCGTGCGGGTTTGCTTCTAAATCATGTTGCTTAGCCATTCGTGTATTGTACCATCTATCCGATGTCAACCACTGGTACTGTCGAGCGCTGTTGAATCCAATCATATGTCTCTTTATATACACGTACCCTCGTGGGTCCTAGGCACCCGGCACTTTCGTGGGCCCTAGATAGACCCAGGGGCGGTTCCAGAGAGGGTAATCTAGAGCGGGGCTCAAAACTTCCAATAGCACCCCCTTCAGGCTTGCAAAAAATCTCCACTGGCACCGGAACGAAACGAACATTGGGTGGGTTGAGCGAGAGCTTCATCACGACTTCGCCGTCGGATTATGATATCGGGGGGGGGTGGGGGTGTGGGGGTGTAGAAGAGTTGTCTCCTTTATAGTAAATTATGTAGTAACACCTTTATAATGTATGTAGATTATTCCCAGCTTGCAAAAGTCATTGGGCTAGTGAAGTACCAATGATACTTACGCGATAGCCACCATTGACCAAATCACGTCTTGCTAGCTGGGTTCCTGGAATATTCAGTCCACAAAAATATCCTCGACTATTTTCGTAGGCCTCTGGCCTCGTGATCCCTAGGCACCTGCCTGTAGTGTATGTTGGGTAATCCGCTAATGGCCGTAGCAGTTCTCTATGCATAATATATGTGCAGCAATGCATATGTGCACGTCTTCAATACTGGACACTAAATCAGGACATTAGCATCACAAACTAAAAGTGCAAGAAAACACCCAAAAGATGTTTCCAAGTAAAGCTTAGAACCCTATAGGTCCATGTGTCTACTTTATGATTACGACACACACAAATTTCACTTTTTTTAACTGCGTTTGGCTCTCGGGTCACGTAAGTTTCATCGTTTCCATTTACTTAGTAGTACTATAACTTATGCCGATAAAATGTGTTTTGTGTGCTGACTTCGAGTGGTTATTGTTTGAAAACAAAGTAGGCCGTCGTTTCTCTACACGCACGACCCAAGCCGTTATTGCAACCAGCCTTCACTTGACATCATGAAACATCGCGTCACAGTACCCCAGTGCCACACTGTCCGCCTTGTCCTGCCGTCGGTTCCCTGTTGTCTACGCTCTACCCGGGATGCGACTGCTGTCTTCCGTGGGCCAGACAGTCGGCGACACGACTTCCTGTGTCTTCAGAAAAGCTAACTTGTGTCACCGGTACACGACGTCGCTGCGACATTGTCCTGCTGTCGCCGACAATTACCGGCGTTGATATTTGAGACGGCAGCGACGTTTGCTCGTGTAATGAGCGCGTGACGAGCCGATGGTTTCCTATCATTCCCCGAGCCGTGCGCTCGAAGCGGTCTGCGGTGCTCTGTCTACGCCCGGTAAATCGACCCCGTCGTCGGAAACTGGTTACGTCCGCTGACGGCGACAGGTGTTGTTCGTAGCGTAAGGCTACAGAGAAGAGTTTGTTTCGACATAGGCGAGCCCTTAGCCAGGATTGTGAAAGTTTCCAATTTACCCGTTCTCATTGTTTGCCTGGTATGCTCATGAAAAACCCAGTTACGTATGCATTGGCCATTGGCGTCGGATCGTGGTGAATATTCAGGGCGCTGAGGTTCCCCAAAATTTCCAACTGCACTCCCTTGAGGCTCCCCGAAAACTTCCAACTGCACTCCCATTAAGGCTCTCCAGAAAACCTCCAATTGCATCCCCTTGAGGCTCGCAAAATACTCAAACTTCAAACTACACTCCTGCACGCGCTGTCACATTTACTACAACGCTCCTTGCAACGCACTGTTCTGACCCTGTTATTGGGAAAATAAAACCACGTTTATGATCCAATACAAGATCACAGTATCTGAAAAATAAAACCACGTTTGTGATCCAATACAAGATCACAGTATCTGAAAAATAAAACCACGTTTGTGATCCAATACAAGATCACAGTATCTGAAAAATAAAACCACGTTTGTGATCCAATACAAGATCACAGTATCTGAAAAATAAAACCACGTTTGTGATCCAATACAAGATCACAGTATCTGAAAAATAAAACCACGTTTGTGATCCAATACAAGATCACAGTATCTGAAAAATAAAACCACGTTTGTGATCCAATACAAGATCACAGTATCTGAAAAATAAAACCACGTTTGTGATCCAATACAAGATCATAATAAAAGTCCAGTTATCCAAAGACGAAAAGACCCGTTATTTCAAAAGGGAAACCCTTCGCGATTTTCCAGAAAAAATTGTTCTAACAACGGGACTAAGGGTCCGGGGGGAGACTATCGTCAAAACAACGATACCCAGAGTGGGTGCACAATTCCGCGGCGGGTCCAGTGAAACCGTGCCAGCTCGTTTCATGCCACCAACGTGCAGGACACATTTCGCAACATTTGTTCATTTAATTTGTTTGTAAAAAATTACCACGTTGAACAAAAAGCGGTAGGTCTACCGCTTCTCACGGTGTGCTGGCGGTAGATGAAGATTTGGCACCACGAGCCTCGCGCTGCAGTCGCGGTGGGGGGGGGGTGCGGGCGGAAAAGGGAACCGCTCCATTGCCGGATAATTGTTCAATTTTTTAGTATATTTACTTATTTTTGGTGCATTCCAACATGAAATGTTGGTAAGGCAGCATACTTGGTTTCAAAATGAGTAATTATGTTTTAAACCCTGACATTCACCGGTTTGTGACGATTTAAAATCGGAAAGTAATTATACCGTGAAATGTCAGTCTGGCGGTAGATTTCGGCACTAAAGCGGTAAACCGTGAGATTATTCAAAAATGTTACACTGAACGTCACCAAAACGATAGACTTGGAATCTCAAAAACAGCCCCATCATCGCACGGGTGATCTGTAACGTAGGTAGAAAGTGTCTTTATTTGTTTGGTCATTAGATGGCGCCACGTCAGTCCAGGCGCCACGGGAAACAACGCTATGCTGACCAATCAACGGCACTCGATTGGCTTCCAACGTCCGTGCCAGCTGGTCGGTGACTTGTTCCATCTGGACATGGGTTATTATTCAATTTTTGTGCAAAGCTGATGACGAATTAAGTCAAACTGAATTTGATACGGCAAGGATTTCCTGCACTCTGAAAAATGCTTATAACAACTTGGTGCTATTTTAACACCCTCTCGGTTGCATTATTTTGCTACCAAAATACACTTCACACAGAAAACAGCAGTAAGCCTCGTTTTCAGTGCACGGTATTGTTAAGTGGCGACCTCTAACGCCTAATTTTTGTGCGCGGTTCAGAAATAATTCTTGTTCGCCCATAGATCTAGCGTCTAGACCCGCGCCCAAAGTTCACCATGCCGCCGCATATGAAACTGGGTTCTTCTTCTATGTGCCATGTCTGTCACAGGCGTTGGCGATCATGGCCCTCCATACCGCACGGTCGTGTGTAGTTTGTAGCAGTTCTGTTGTGCTCCTTCCACACCATGTTGAGAGACCTATCTATTATTGTTATTCTTTAGCGGGTTAAGCGCATTAATCTCCTTGCCGGCCGCCATTTCCCATAATTCACGCGCATGTTGAGGCTCACAAGAAATACGTTCGCCACCTAGCGAGAATATGTTGACTCGGGAAATGTATTGCTCTCGAGTCAGAGAAGCGCCGGCAGTATCACTCGATCCTCCTGGGGCAGTAGGCACGTGCGCTCGCTAACGTTACTGTGCTGATCAATTGGTCGGGTTGGGCGGACTGCTTCTGCGCTGATCGATTGGTGCGGCTAGACGAGCTGTCTGTGCATTGAAAATGTTCTTCTGCCATCTTTTAATCGATGCATCCATGGGTCCACGCCCGTTTATAAACGTTTCATCGGCAGATCAAAGAAGCCGATTTTATACAAACATTGCAATAGGGGTGAATCGTATGCACAATGGCATCGACGAACTACTTAACACCTCATAGGCATAGCGAGTATCTAATGAAATGTGTTTTAGAAGCAGTAGAGCCAACTTCCGGCCAACGTGACGAATTAAGTTTTGGTCAGACTTCGGATGACTGGAATCAACATATAGAAACGGCTACAAAAGCAGCAAAACAGTTGCTGAAAAATAAATACATCACATTTTGGTTGTTAAAGAACAGACAATTAAAGTTTTTGCAGTTAACTTTCTTCAAACGTTGTTTCTGCAAAGAATCGAAGCGACATTACAGTTACACTTTGGTGACTATTATTGTCAATTGGATCGTTGTAATTTAATGAAATACATATTATGCGGTGTCTCGAGTCAGTCCGAAACTGGCCAAACCCGCCGTACGGGACACACCGTTTGTCCAACCCCGAGTCCACATTTTAATCTGCAGTTCCGGCTATGCACAAGTGATCTGAAGTGAAGTTCTGAACTAGCGTAGCTATCCCGCGACGTACGCTACGCCGTGTTGCCTTCTCTTCAAATGTTCGCCGCTACTAAATTTAGTTTCTATCGTGCGAGTCTGAAGCGCACTTCTCGCTTGTTTTCTGTTGGTTGTAGCAACCGGCACGCTTTGGTGGGACTCCGATAAAGAGTGACCGAGTGGTAGAGCGCCGACACATCGTAGGGTAGTCAGTACAGGAAGTAGGTCCTACTGTCAGTGGCGTGGTGCAACGCCAACGGTGTCTACTACCAGTATATCATGCGTATGCTAAACCAGATTATGCGCATTGATCGCACAGTTATTACACACGGGTGCAGTACCCCGAGATTACGTTCTGTGCAATACAGCCGAGCAGTTCTGATTTTAAACCAGACGCCTTGAATTATGACCGAAACTATTTCGTCACATCGTGATGCGGTCATCGCGTTCAACATTGAACTGTTTTAAAATCATGTGAATACAAAAATCAAATGGTACCTTTGTGATCTACATTCCGCTGCAATCGTAAAATATGGTGGCGTGGTAGCACAGGTAATCGGAAACGGCCTGCGGCTCCTTGTCCGATCATGTGTCCAACTACGCCACCGTATCGTACGATTACAGTTACATGCAATTCACAAAGGTGCAATTCGATGTACATTTTCAGGGTGACCAAGTGTGGCAGGCGAGTCAGCGAAAGGTCGGGATACATTGGCACCCTTCGCCCGATCACATCATGTCATACCAAACCAGACTCCCTCCGACTGCAGTGTATCCGCTACACCGACCGACACCGACTGCGCTATACCGGAAGCCGGCGTGACGTCATAATCATGTAAATTTGAAAACTTTCGAATACGTCAGACCGACACCGACTACAATCGACGTAGTGGAAAGTTTTCAAGTTTGCGTGATTATGACGTCACGCCCACTTCCAGCATAGCGCAGTCGGTGTCGGTCGGTGTCGTGGATACACTGCAGTCAGAGCCTTTAAAGGTTTGAAAATGCCCGAATGTGAAAAACATCGGCCACTTTGTGCAACAACCTTGCGAAGTCGTCGGATAATAATCGGAACAAAGCACTGCGGTGAATGGGAGTTGGGAGGTTCTTCCCTCCCGAGTACGACAGCGTAGCCGTCACCTTGACCAGTCGATACGTGGCCTGCTTTTCCTATGCCTTTATAGTCGTCTGAACTTTGCACATACTAGCCATTGATGTAGTGCCCATGCTAAATCAGGTGGTTTTTGTGTAAGTTACACCCGTGACCCACTTTATGGACACGGTATGTAAAGGTCGGTTTGGAGATAATGTTCTGAAAAGGGCTGACTAGTTGAATGAGACCCCATGGCATAGGAATATTACTTATATTGTATTCTGACAAACAGTATATATTAAGTTGCACAATGAAGGAGTTTGGCTGAAAAAGAGTAACACTTTTGGTGAAAATATAATTTTGAATATTTGTCAATTTTTTTAACGTACGATACTATTCAAGATAACCAAAAGTTCACCAAAAAACCATAGAAGCCACTGAAATGCGGTTCTTAAGAAGAATGCTGCGAGTGCCATGGACAGCAAAACAAAGCAATGCAGTTATCCTTAGGACAGCCAAATCAAAAAGAAAGATCATCAACAAAGTTAGAACACAACAAGCACTATTTATAGGCCATGTCTTGAGAAAGAAAAAGTTAGAACATGTAGTAACAACAGGAAAGATATAAGGAAAAAGATCCAGAGGACGACAGAGAATAAAAATAATAGTCTCTCAACATGGTGTGGAAGGAGCACAACAGAACTGCTACAAACTACACACGACCGTGCAGTTTGGAGGGCCATGATCGCCAACGCCTGTGACAGACATGGCACATAGAAGAATATTCAAGATTGATTTCTATCAAAACTATTACTCTTTTTTCAGCCAAACTACTTCATTGCACAACTTAGTATACTGTTTGCGAGAAATAAGAACAAAAATGGAAATATATAAATTATATTTTCTATGGGACTATCCACAAAACCATCCCGTCAGAATTTCCAAGAATTATGTGGTTACCATGGTAACTGTTATGCAAATTGATTAGTATTTGATATCTGGCATTCTTTTTATATAGACTTCAGACACTGATCGGTAGTTTTTATGATATGACACTTAATTAAAATATGACATATCACGCGGAGTCTGTTGCCTTAACCAATACAGACGTTTTCCGAAGTAGTAGGCTGTATACAAGCTGTAAAAGGTCGAGATAAAATGTACGAAACATTTTTGAAAAACCGAGTGAGGCGCACGTATGTGTCATTACCGTTCTCTCTCAAAGCACACCTCGATGTGTCTTGATGTTACATGGTGTAATACCTTCATATTATTTGTCCGATGACATCTGGTGAAGTTTGCAATGCTGAATAGTCCGAAACATTTGTGCAATATATTGTAAAAATTTCATAATTTCAACGTCAACCTCACCATGTTAATAATTAGGCTATGATTTTATGACGCAGCACCTCCTGATGAAAAAAATATTGTTAAGATCTTTAGGTTAAAAAATAGGACGATTTTGTGGTGGTAGAGTCACATCACAATTAAAGTCACCTTACGACAGTCCCTAATTATTACAGTAACAATCAAGTGTAGGAAATTAGTCTTTCTAATACGGTCACATCCCCATTCAGGTCACTTGGCTCAATCCAGAGGGTGAACTTAATAGTGAGGTGCTGCAGGACTAGTGTCATCAGTAACGTGATGCTGAATTAGGATGACGTAAATCAGTCGTACTCGCCAACAGAATCAGTGTTGAAAAACAACAACACGCACGTTCCTACATAACATATTTATGCGAGTCACTTTGTACATGACTAAACCTGAATGTGCCAACCTCCCAGCATATTTTGAACTACGACATACAGATACAGTCCGTGCTTGAGCTAAATAACATATTCTCTCTCTCACTCTCTCGACATACGCATGCACGTACGTTCGCGCACATACAGACCAGATGCACATGCACACAAAATGTTTCTCGTCATGCCATGGTGAGGTCCGATGAATTATTTATCGCTGCCATCTGCCCACCGATTGCAGCAGAACCAGCATTTCACATGTATTCCACAAGTAACCAATTCATCTGTCCACACTTCGCATCATTAATCAACGTCATCGACCATGTGAACTTTCATGTGAACATTCATGTGAACATTCATGTTCCTGGAAATAAATCATCCATGAAATACAAGTCCTGCGCACCACCGCCATGTTGTTCATTGTAATAGTTCGTGGAATTCGCTGACGGATTGTCTAGAAAATCGAGCGGGAATTGTGAACCGCTTGCACCAGCAGGGGGAGCCACTGTTAGTGATTGACCCGGGAAGCTGGCGTTTGCACCAGGCGGCGCCACTGGTGGACAAGCAGCGCCGTTCGTTGTCATGGAGATGGACTGTGACATGTTCATGTCAGTAATGACGCCATGTGCGCTGCGCATGTGGACATGTTGCTGCTGCCCGACCATCATCGTTGTGGTCGACTGCTGCGCCATCTGGTTGTGAACAGGAGGTACTCGCATCCCATCTGCGATCTCCGCAGTCCTCTGTTGCACGGCTGCTGCGGCGTTGGCCGCCATCGCTGCCTGCTGCTGCTGCGAGTACTGCATTTGGGGGTGTGACATCCCCTGCTGACCTCCGTAACTCCCATAATGCATCCCTGATGGCATACCACTACCCGGCATGTGCGGCCGCACTGGCATCGGCACCGTTGCGCCACCTAGCATCGGTCGGTGCCAGTTCGCTTTGTGGCTGCCGCGCTGCTGCGATATGTTTAAACCCTCCGGACCGACGTTGACGTTCGGTGGCCTTTGATCCCGCATCAAAGCACTTGTGTACACACTGCTGACCGCCTTTGTGGCGGCACGACGGTGACTTCCGCTCGCCGGGGTCGGCAGCGCCATCTGGCCAGACGGCATCATGGGATGTCCCGCGGGGTACTGGGCGTTCCCCTTCATTCCCGTGGCCAACGGCGAGGCGCGGCTCGTTGCGGAGTTCATCATGCCGCCTGGTGGTGGACTTGTCTGATTGACCATGTGCTGCATTGTCTCGAGCGGATTCGCCCGCTGCGTTGGGTAGTTCGGAGCACTGCCATCAGGGTGCACTTTATACTCGGGCGGCGGGCGCGCCATATATGAGGCTGACGACTGCTGAATCTGGTGCTGATGATGTTGCTGCATCATCTTCTCCTGATATAGTTGCTGCATCTTCATCTGCTCTGTCATGTACGCAGGCGGAGTCCCCGGCACGGCGCCGCCGAACCCCTGCTGGGGGTTAGCCGACAGTGGCGCCCCTGGTGGCAGGCCAGTGTTGCTGTACTGCATGTGCTGCGCCTGTGACATCACCACCTGTTGCCCGGTGTGCGTCATCTGCATATGCTGCGCTTGACCCATCTCCATTCGCATGTCCCCAGGTGATGGTGCTGCCCCCGTGCCGCCGAAATGTGACTGGACCTGGTTCTGGAGCTGCTGCAGCGACGACGGATTCGTCGGCGACATCGACGCTGCCATCATTGGCTCAGAGTAGTGACACAGAGGCTTCGTGGCACCGTACGTCAATGACGGATCCTGTTTCGACATCACTGGCGGACGTGGCATCCCATTTACCATCTGCTGGCTGTAGGCTGGGTACATCCCATTCTGCGGCGCTGGGTTGTACCCATGGGGGGCGTAACCTGGGTACCCACCGCCAGGATGGGGCGCCGGCATGCGATGCACATACCCATCCGGAGAGAAACCGTCGGCGCGATACGATGACATCGGTTGCTTTGGAACATATGGGACATCACCCTTAAGATTCTGATGTTGCGCCGCCATCTGTTTTAGGGTCTCGGCCGCCGGGCCGGTATCGCCTGTGAGAAGTTGTGGCTGTGCCGCTTGCGCCGCCGGTGCCCGTGCGCTGCCATACCGTGCCGCACCACTGTGCGGCGCCGCCATGCCATTGAAATTCTGCGGGTTACTCCCACCAGGGTAGACAGGATCGGGGAACATCGCTGCAGGTTGTACCCCCGGGGCTGGCGAACCTTTATTCGTGGCTGACGTATCGCCGCTGTCTGCGAATGTCCCCCTCCTTGTCACGGGGTTGTTCCCACTTGCATTCCCACTCCGTCCCCTTGTCTCCTCCTCCTTCACCACGGGGTTCTGGCTCACACCCACCTCAACGTTCTTCAACTCAAGGTCGAACTCTTTCATCAGCTCGGGTGTGATATCGCCTTCCTTCTCGAGTGTGTCGAGTATCGCTTGAAGTTCGTCGACGTCCGCGATACCGATCGTCTCGGGGAATCCGTCTGACGGCGGACTACACTTCTCCTCGTCCTGTGGCTCTCTCTTGCAGACGTTCGGTAACGACAACCCCGGTGTTGACGGGTGCGCGTTTGTGTCCGCGTGGTGACCTTCAACCCCCGATGGTGATGACAAGTTCCCGGACGCGGCGCCACTGCTCGGAGTGCCACCTGTGTGTAAAGTCGAACTCACTGTCAACTTGATATGGTTGTTGATCTGAGCGTGTGCAGCAGTAGCAGTATTTATCTCGTGGACGATGTTCACCGAAACGCTGTGGAGGTTGTTGTTTCTAGCCACAGCGTTCGCCGATGATACGGCGTCAGGAATGTCGCCTACGCCTAGCTCGGTGTTGCCACCTACTTTCACCGAAGTGCTGCTGTCAGTGGTGCCACTTGTTCCAAGTTTTCTCTTCAGTCTGTTGTGCTGCGAACAAAACAATACACAACATTACTCATTTGATACTGATGTCAGACATTTTAAAATCATTTAGTAGCAACTTTCCTTCAAACATCTGTTGGTGTTTCTCCCTACGGATGCAAAAACAAAACTTAGACAATATACAATAGTGTTGGTGTTTTAAAGTGTTTAATTCCCTGTGGTGTGAATGGTGATAGTACATGCGGTGTGAATGGTGATAGTACATGCGGTGTGAATGGTGATAGTACATGCGGTGTGAATGGTGATAGTACATGCGGTGTGAATGGTGATAGTACATGCGGTGTGAATGGTGATAGTACATGCGGTGTGAATGGTGATAGTACATGCGGTGTGAATGGTGATAGTACATGTGGTGTGAATGGTGATAGTACATGTGGTGTGAATGGTGATAGTACATGTGGTGTGAAGGGTGATAGTACATGTGGTGTATCAGTTTGGTTTGGGAAAGGTGCAACATTCATGTCATTAAAAGAAACCTCTCTATTGCAAACAATATGATCACACATGGGGAGTACCCCAGTGTCCAGGGATCGGATCAACACCCCCAACTGGGAATGTTTCCATCAGAGTACCACCCACAAGGGTATACCACCCTGCCCCACCCTTTCTCTTGGACTGGGAGATGCTTTCCCTATGCATGGGCTACTACAGCCTGCATGGGTTATTATACAGACATCCTTCTATGGAAGATACAAATCCCTTGTCAACACACGTAGACTGATGTGTCTTATTATCAGATTCAGTTTCAAAATGTCATTTTTATTAAGTAACATCCAAATATATTATCAGTATGACATATCATTCTCTACCCAATGTGATTAGTTAGGGTTAGAGATAGGCTTCCAGCAATTACACTGCTCTCCTTGTGTTTTGAATGGTATTCTTTCATTTGTTGATGTGCAATTGAACCACATCAACAAATGTGGTAAAATTGCCTACAATCAGTGGAATAAAAAAATGTACAAAACTATTTCACAGTTTTGTAATTTAATATCCACTTTAATTTGCTAGGCCACATATATCCCGTTCAGTTTTAAACCAGTGTAAAGCCGGTTTTGAACCCATAGAGGTGGTTTCGCACAGGTTCAAATTGCTAGTGTGAACACAAAGCAGACTAGTGCCCAGTTGCATCAAATATGACCTGATCAATGTCAGATGTCGCGGCCAATGACCACTGGCTGCCTCCACATTGACATCTTGCGCACTGACATCCAAGAAAAGGCGACAGAGTACGAAGCGACATAATTGGTCAACTGGTCGAGGTGTTCCTTGATATCCGGGGAGAGAGAGCGAGAAGGCTTAGTACCAGTTGGATAGGTTGGTGCTGAATAGCCATATCTTTGAATGTATCGTCGGCTGAAACCTAAATGGGGAATCAGGATATGACCAGACTGCGTCAAGATTACCGCGTCAAAATCAGTACGGTGACGGCAAAGACAGGGTGCCGCTCTCTAAAAGTTCTGCTCTCTCAGCCGATGACTTTCTAACCGACAGATATGCAGTCGCAATATGTGATGAACTTGGAGAAGTATCAGTATTTTCTTCGATAAGTGCATCCTGGATCAAAACGACACTCTGCGCCGTTACCTGCGAGCATCAGTTGACCTAATTAGTGCCGTGCCCTCTTCCTACTGGGCGACATGTTGCGGTCATTAACCGAAACAATCGCACCGTCGGGGGTCTACTCCGGATCAAGATGTTGCAGTGTGAACGCAACGGGATGTTTGAACCGGTTTAGTTAATGCACTTGGAAGTGAATTAACGAAACCGGCTCGAAGCCTGTTTGTAGTGTGAACGGGGGGGTACTATATGCATACACAAATATGTGCCGTCACCATGGAGACTACACAGCATAGTGATGTTTACAGAATTGCTGTTATCACGCACATCATAAACTGTCTGATACAGAAAGTCGAACTGCCTATTACTGCTGAATCGTAGTTATTCGCCCGACTGTCAAATATGATCTCGGGCTGGGCACAATACAGACCACCCACTGCTTTCCAATTCACATTTTCTACATCTCGTGAAGTGTGTTCATGTGACCCCCTCCATTCCCCCCACACAACCCTCACAAACATTCACAAACTCTACGAGCAATCTTCTGAAAATTGACCACTTTGCTGATAAAATCAACCAGTGTAAAGAAAGTGCCAGTTGCAATCACGACTAAATGATCAGTTACCGCCATAATTACGGCCTGCGAAAATACAAAGAAACGTCTGCACTGACAGGGGAAGTCGAATTCCACCTGTGCCTATTCTGAACACAAGACGTGTAGGCAGACAGGTGACCTGAAAGACATTGTCAGTAAGGCGAGCAAGACGAAACGCTTATCCGGGCATAATTGCATGAATATACACATGCTGGGGTGCGAAATTTGTCATGTGAAACAGCCACACACATACACACACACACACACACACACCTGATTACAAAGAACTGGTGTAATGTTTCTGCAAGGTAACAATAGCCAGACACCATGGGACAGTTATGCTGGGTTACCACTCTGTCACAGTTAACACAAAAATATATCCATCAGCTCAGGATCATTCACGTGTGGTATTGGTCAATAAGCAACAACAAAATATAATTCAGATTGTAGATATAATTCAGATTGTAAAGCAACTAAAAATATAATTCAGATTGTAAAAGAAAAGAATCATGGTTTACTGACTTGTGTTATTTAATAACTGTGTTATTTATACAATGAATTAAGCAACATAAACACATAATTTTTAGTTACAGTTCTGCAAGATTTTAATGCCATATTTTATATACACACATTCATTTCTACATACAATCAAAAATAGATGAGAGCAAAAAATGAACAACTGTCAAACACGTTCCAAAAATGCCCTTTTAACGATCGCTAGTACCATTACGGTACGTCGGATCCCAACAATATTGATGTCACTTGAAAGTTAAAGCTTTCTGCTCTTTCTGTTTCCTGATAATCATTCCTAAAATTAACTAAAACGGACCTACAACCGGCCCCGTTCCGGTGTCTTAGACACTGCAAACGATGTTGTTTCGTCGACACAGTTCACCAATCTACCGATTGAGGCACCACTATCTGATTTCATGGTATAAGCTCCAACCACTTTCAAACAGCTGCTAAAATGACATACTCGAAGTAGGCGTGACATCACAGTCGCATATATCAACCAACCAACGCAACGAATGTTGACCCGTTGGGAGGCGTACGATATTGTGACGTCACGCCAACATAGATACATATCGGTTTCGCTGCGATCAAAGCACATCAGTTTCGCCGCGGATTAAAAGTGGGTGGAGCTTATAACATGAAATCAAGAAATGGTGAAGTGCGTATGTCTGAACCT
This sequence comes from Paraescarpia echinospica, assembly GCA_020002185.1. Lineage (NCBI taxonomy): Eukaryota > Metazoa > Annelida > Polychaeta > Sabellida > Siboglinidae > Paraescarpia > Paraescarpia echinospica. The sequence continues at coordinate 15,886,882 of CM034543.1, read as the reverse complement.
ATGCAAATGAGGAAAACAGCGCCGCAATCGGAAGATTATTGTACTGAGTACCCGCCACCAACATCGTTCGGAACCGTACAGAACAACGAAAACGGCGTGATTGTAGGTCCGTTTGTTGGTGTTCTTTGAATGGTTACCGGGAAATCTAGATGACGCTAGAATAAAAAAAAGTGCATCCTTTCAAACGATACCAAGATCGTCGGGACAGGACGAGCCGTGAGTGTGCTAGCGACCCTAGAATTTCATGTTTTAGACGTGTTCCGAGTTCATTTTTCGCTTGCTTATCTATTTTTGATACAATGTAATTCAATTCAAGTAATTTCATGCTTCGGTTGTCGAGACTAATTTTAATGTAAGCAACATAATATAATTCACAACTGGTCACCATCTTCAAATTGTCTGCCCACAGCAGGGTGCAAAATAAGAAGGCTCTCTACCCAGTGAAGAGTTGATGTTGGCAAATATATAGTTACCTTAACTGTAACAAGAATTAAAATACTTATTCCATCAGATCAATAAGTCAATATTCTGTTATCTGTATCAACTTGTAATTAAGAGTTGATGGTTATTGTTTGTGCTGCCATCAGGCGAATCAAATCAACTTGTAATTAAGAGTTGATGGTTAGTGTTTGTGCTGCCATCAGGCGAATCAAATGAACTTGTAATTAAGAGTTGATGGTTATTGTTTGTGCTGCCATCAGGCGAATCAAATGAACTTGTAATTATGAGTTGATGGTTATTGTTTGTGCTGCCATCAGGCGAATCAAATGAACTTGTAATTAAGAGTTGATGGTTATTGTTTGTGCTGCCTTCAGGCGAATCAAATGAACTTGTAATTAAGAGATGATGGTTATTGTTTGTGCTGCCATCAGGCGAATCAAATGAACTTGTAATTAAGAGTTGATGGTTATTGTTTGTGCTGCCTTCAGGCGAATCAAATGAACTTGTAATTATGAGTTGATGGTTATTGTTTGTGCTGCCTTCAGGCGAATCAAATGAACTTGTAATTAAGAGTTGATGGTTATTGTTTGTGCTGCCTTCAGGTGAATCAAATGTACTTATAATTAAGAGTTGATGGTTAGTGTTTGTGCTGCCATCAGGCGAATCAAATGAACTTGTAATTAAGAGTTGATGGTTAGTGTTTGTGCTGCCATCAGGCGAATCAAATGAACTTGTAATTAAGAGTTGATGGTTATTGTTTGTGCTGCCATCAGGCGAATCAAATGAACTTGTAATTATGAGTTGATGGTTATTGTTTGTGCTGCCATCAGGCGAATCAAATGAACTTGTAATTAAGAGTTGATGGTTATTGTTTGTGCTGCCATCACGCGAATCAAATGAACTTGTAATTAAGAGTTGATGGTTATTGTTTGTGCTGCCTTCAGGCGAATCAAATGAACTTGTAATTAAGAGATGATGGTTATTGTTTGTGCTGCCATCAGGCGAATCAAATGAACTTGTAATTAAGAGTTGATGGTTATTGTTTGTGCTGCCTTCAGGCGAATCAAATGAACTTGTAATTATGAGTTGATGGTTATTATTTGTGCTGCCTTCAGGCGAATCAAATGAACTTATAATTAAGAGTTGATGGTTATTGTTTGTGCTGCCTTCAGGTGAATCAAATGTACTTATAATTAAGAGTTGATGGTTAGTGTTTGTGCTGCCATCAGGCGAATCAAATGAACTTGTAATTAAGACTTGATGGTTATTGTTTGTGCTGCCATCAGGCGAATCAAATGAACTTGTAATTAAGAGTTGCTGGTTATTGTTTGTGTTGCCATCAGGCGAATCAAATGAACTTGTAATTAAGAGTTGATGGTTATTGTTTATGATGCCATCAGGCGAATCAAATGAACTTGTAATTAAGAGTTGATGGTTATTGTTTGTGCTGCCATCAGGCGAATCAAATGAACTTGTAATTAAGAGTTGATGGTTATTGTTTGTGCTGCCATCAGGCGAATCAAATCAACTTGTAATTAAGAGTTGATGGTTAATGTCTGTGCTGCCATCAGGCGAATCAAATGAACTTGCTGAACACAAATCGTGCCGGCTTTGTGGTTAACCTCAAGATATCACGTTTGTCAGTAGCAACGCAGTCATAGATTACAACATTGTGTGATAAACTTCATCACCCTGTGAAAGATCTTCCAGGGTGAAATACAAACAAAATTGGCAAACTGCCAAAATTCGAGGATTTTTTTGGCATCTTAAAATAAATCACCCCCTAAACAGACTTAACCAACTACAAATGAGGTTTGTCAGCATTCACATTTGTAGTTTGTGAATGGAATAGTTTAAAGATGCATTATGAGTACTACTATTATGGACTGTTTTGTTTGCACTGCATGAATGATATTACCTATTTGATCATACTTGCTACCGTTTATGTCACTTTGTCGTTTTATACGTTGGTCGATTTAAATTATACTTTTGCAAAATTACCAGTCGCCAGGTGCATATTCCAATAAAATCATCAACAAATTTTCTTTGATTGGCCGGACAACTATGCTCTTTATCACAGAAGTTTGACCGCATTCTGACAAAATAATTAATAGTTAGCTGTTTGTTTGAAAATGTCACTTATACTTAATAACAAATTTGTAGAAATAAGCCGTGTATCATAGTGGATGGTAGATAGGATCCATCTTTGTCAGAAATGAGTGAACAAATCTGACTGAGGAAGGAACTTAAATATGTACATGTGAAGCAGAAAATGCAACATCAATGGACAAAACAACCAACATGTTGCAGACGGTGGTTTTTGCACAATCAATTGAACTGCAATGAATCATGTGACTGAGATTACCCCGTTTTAAAACGGGTTATACGATTGGCACTGCTAGCAAAAGGCAGGCACCAACTTTATTCCTACATTAATAGCCACAAAAACAGCGTCGCGCATACAAGACAATCCACTAACAGATGGTTAGGACGGAGCTAATTACCACGAACAAAAATCATTTCAGAAACTCCCAAGACAGATGGCCGATTTAGCAACACATTTTTTAATATTAATTACTTTTCACGTCAATCACTCCCACCTGGTTTTTTCATCTGCTTCAGTTTCGATGAGATAATTTTCACTGGAAAAATCAATTGTGCCATGAAAATCGCACAGGAAACTCCCACTTTGTTCGCCGTGACAGCTTGTGCGATAATCGCAACTGCACGCTTAATTTTGTAACGTTTTCCATCATTGTTAAATGTGCCATTTACGTTATAACTAAACTGTTCAGTGGGGTTATTTTGAAATGTATTTACGCTTAGGTCTGGGTTGTAAACTACCTTATAAAGTAAACTTCCTAAAGCGCAGATCGGATTGTCACCCTATAAAGCTGCTTAGAATAATAAACAGAGCATTCCCGGTGCTAAAAAATTCTTCTCTTCATACACTGGATGTAGTAACTGGAAACTGTCATGTGAATGCTTGACTGGCTCTTTATTATGTTTACGATTGTGTAGTTTTGCCTTTCCTGCTAAATTTAAATAACCCAAATGCACTTTAAAAATACGATACCTGCAGTCCTTTAAGGTTAATGCCTGGTTTCAAATAACCTTGTTATAACTTCATCAAAATATCAGAAAATATTAATACTACAAGTCCTTATTCTTAATTGTTGCTACTTCCACATTTTAGGCCCTACTGAGTATATAAAAAATCCAGTTTTTTTTCGTAAAATCATATTTATACAACTAGTATAAACTATATATATTCTAACTTACTGACTACCAGCTACGTTTCAAAGAACCAATTTTTAAGACTAATTTACCATTCTGCTATTTTTAAAATAGAAACCTTGCCATTGAATATTTTCCATCGTGGAATTACGTCCATTCCACGAGCTATATAAATATGATATTTACATAAAATGTTTTAGTAGAATATTATTTTGGCAGATATACTAGAATAAACATTATAAAGTATATAACATTATTTTACAATAAGAATAACTTTGTGCTTTTAATCTACATGTTTAGTACTTTCTGCATATACCAGGTGTATACAAAATGATAATGTCAAATATCACATCTGACCTGATCACATGCTAGACAACAATAATCTGGCTATGGTAGAGTGAAACGCTGCTAGCAGATGAGTTATCGATTGTCAAATCACAAGACAAATGTGGCTAAATTAATACAATTATTCACAAAATCTCACTTCATAGTTATTATAGAAGTTGTGCGTGTGTAATTACGTAGAACTGATCATTGAAACATTGGGTCAATATATTAAAAATATAACCGTATAATTCCAGTTTTGTGTCTTGAAACGAAACAATCTCAAGTAGATTATCAACAAGTAACTAAAATTCCATGGAAAATCACCTTCAAAAAAAATCTTGACCCGATGTTCTTTCATTTTTTGACATAACCCTTTGACATACCCCTTATTTGTGGCCGAGTATTGCACACATGGATCACATGTATATCTGCAATTGTATGCGCCATTACCCAGATAAACCTCTTGAAAAGAACTGATATGGATCTCAAAGTTGCCCGATCCAACAGAATGCACCCTACCACAACGATAACGTCAGTCGCAACCAAATCCTACACGTTTTTCATGTCAATGTCAACTTCATTGTAAAGGAATGATACGCTGTCATCTAAAAAACTTGTAAACGACAGGGGATATTACAGGTGTAAAACACAGTGTTCGGGGGGGACAACTGTGTCTAATCTTCTGCACATCTCTGGTCTTTGATCATGTGACACAGTCAAAACACGAACACACCCATTGAAACACTCGGCAGCAGATGTTTGTGAATAAATTCATATGTATGGTTGTTTGGTAATACTTGCTGGTACATGTGCCTGCCCTTCCCCTTTCATACACATAAAATAACTTATCGTTTCGGCCGATCTGGCCACAACTAAATGGTTAAAAAAAAAAATACAGTTATTTTATAACACCTGCAACAATGACGCCGGTCTTTTCCACAGCCATGAGCCAAAGTACACACCTTCTTGAAATGTGTTTGCTGTCTACTGTTAGATATGAAACACGTTTTATATTTAACGCAATTTTTTGGTGGGATAAGTAGATTTCTGTTGGGACAAGTAAACATGAATTAGTACTTGTCCTACTGGAAAAGTGCTTTCTGGGAGTTACTGTTGAGACCTGGGTCAATGCCATAGTCATTTGGATCTCTCTTGATCCATGCAATACACCGAGTACTAATGGACTAATTCTTGTACATCACCACAATTTTAGATGTGTGCTTTTATATTAAACCATTTGATCTGGGTTAGGTTTCTAGTCGTAGTTACCCGTTGTATCCGGGATAAGATTCCAGTCATAGCCTGCACTTGGCGTGGAAACCCTGCACCGTAGTGTTATGGATCCCTATTGGTTGATTAACACTGAATGACGTCAGTACTTTGTCATCATTGGGAAACACGTAGGAATCACCAAATCACTGCAGTTCATTGGTATTCAATGTAGAAATCGGCTACTGTAAGTAAATCGAATCCAAAGATGGTGGACAAGTCGCAAATATGGTTAAATTTCAAAACATTTTGAAAGATAACAGCTAATTTACTTCATACTGGTGATAACAAGGAGGCAGACAAACGGATAGATGATATAATATGCATGGGCATGCTAACTGATGCAATATTTGTCCGTGAAAATGTACTTTGAAGCCTTCAAATTGGAGTGAATGACGCATTTTCAGCGGCAACAAACTTAATGTTACTTTCAACAACAGTAACTGGTTCATATATAAATTTACATAGAAATGTTTACCAAATTCATTACTTTAGTTTGTTGGTTTATTTGTTATAAGAAACAAAACACAAAAATACATATCGTTAACAGAAGATATTGGCATAAATCCACTCAGTAACGCCATATGCTGCCATTTTGTTCTTTCGCATAGGGGTGTTACTACAGAATTGTACATAATGAGATAACTATCCAAGATACGTGAACAAGTTTTATACTATTGTTTTCAGGGTAGAATGGTGTATAAAATAAAATAAACATGCTCATCGAGATGTTACCTCCGTCATGGAGAAAATGTCTGGTGAAAAGTAAAGTGAAAAACGCAACACAAATTTGAATTTGCTGGGAAAAGTTTTGCCATACGCCACACATAGTGAGTGATATCAAACAACTAATTTGTTAATATAACTTCACAGTTTATTTTATCTGCTTTCTGATGGTATATCACATTTCAAAATTCATTGAGAAATAATACAGTTATGTCCATTTTAAACAAAGGCCTGTCATTTTCTGATGCTGACAAAGTAATTTCTTGGATATAGTCAGGAACTGGCTGCAACTCATCTGCACTAGTTTTGGGATAAAATGGGATAATAACAATTTGTAATTCTGTACCAACATTTAAAAGTTGTGTTTATATAAAACATGATAATTGTTGTAAAATTTCTAGGTAATCTATGTATATATACTTTAACTGGGTATTAATGGATTACGTCTTGCACATTATGGCAATTTCAGACGCGTGCTTTTATAAGAACTTGCAATTCTGCACAAACATTTAAACAATTGTATTTATAAAATGTGCTTTCTGTTGTGTAACTACTACGTAATCAGTGTATACATTGATTAATTGACGCCCCCACTTTGCTATACTTGACGTAACCCAGCCACTTACACAGCCCCTGGCACCCACAACCAAAGTACAACAATATATCGTACGGCATCGTACCGCTTCACATAACCAGGCGCAACATATCAACACACAGCCAGACCCAGCAGCAATCTGCAGCTGGCAAAGGCGAGATCTAGTAAACAAGGCCCAGTACAGAGAAAACAGGCGAATAAAACAAGAGCTTATCTGCATACAAATCACTTTTTGTGCCGCACCGCTACTAGAAATGCCACCCAGGCAGCGATGGCTGTATTTGAACACTGATAGGGCAGCCGGATTCATTCACATATCCCTGGCCAAGACAACAGCATCAGTGGCGCAGTCAATTGGACTCCACGAAGGCTCTTACTTTTTCTTGAATCTAGCGTGACTGGATATCACGTACATCTGATTGTACGTCGTGGCTACAATCAAAGGATTATCTGACTGAGCACTGCACCTTCAATACACCAAACCGCATTGGGCAATGTCCGCGCGGCATCATTATAAACTCAAACACAACCAGATTTCCGCAGGTCGGGAAAATGCTTTAATAACGTTGTCAGACATGAACGATGTCATGAATACTGCAGAAGAATCACAAGGATAGATAAAGAATTCGACTACAGCGGCAAGTTTTTGTAAGCAAAACAAATGCAGATGACTGATTGCTCGTGACGCTGTCTGTTTTTTTACCCACCCAACAAAAAGGAAACTTTCCAATTCATCTGAATATATTAAATGTTTTATGAACTACTTAAATACATATATTTTTTATTTGTGTTTCTCTTACTACCATAAGACATAATTATGTTAACATGCCCTTGTTATATAGGCACCACTCCAAATCATGTCAATATATATTATTATTATACATATATTAATTACATACATATTCAGCACACAGTAAACACTCTTTTTTAAATGCCCACAATAAAGACAATATACCATTTGTAAAAGTGAAAGCAAAGTATACTGAAATAGTATCAAGAAAATGTGACTACAGTTTGTTTATTTCTAAGATTCTAATTATAGTTAACTATTTGATGTTTCTAAAATGTACACAAAAGGTTTCTTTTTGAAAAGAACAACTTGTTTTCTTTTCCTATCTTAACCAATGCATTTGAGTGTTAGGAATCGGTTTGATTTTCATAATCGATGATTTATCATATAATCGGTTTGCGGGCAACTATGATAAGAAAACTTTGTTCAATGGATGGCAGAACTTGTGACCCACTGACTACAGTTGGCATAAACTCACAACATATTTGACGAAAATGTACAAACTTGTTCGCAGAAATCACCACAGAAAACTTATCGAATGGCACCACCATATTTATATTTTTAATGCCAAAATGTGAGGTTTCCGAACAATTACATGCACAGCAGTTTTGAACAATGTCAATGGTGTCTGTTTCACAAAACCGAAAAGTCTATTGGTCATTCAGTTATCAAACATATTTAACTCAACTTTTTTATATAATCAAAACGATCATCGATCATACAAGATTGTAATCACTTAACTGAATTGAAGTATGAATCAACCTTATAAACTATGACGGAAAATAAATAATATTAAAATAAACCATTGAGGGACAAGTCAACACTAAACAAAATGTTACTATTCCCACATTTCCAACACAAAACAAATTTTGTGCAGTGTTTTACATCAACTGTTTCAGACCATTCCTAAACAGTGTTGTACTGAGAGGAGGATGACTACTTGGTGGAACAGCTACAGGGAGGAAGGTTACTTGATGGAACAGCTAGTACCAATTACCTCCATATCTATAGTGACTTAATCTGGAGACCTAAGATTAATCTTCCTTGGCTTCTTGTTGTTAATTATGCTACTCTTAAATATTATTATCATGCTTGGGATTTGGATTTCCTGGTATTACAGATGGTGAGAACCAAGAGATCAGGAGTGGTGGTATTACATTAGGGTCTACACATTTGGGCCTAAAGTGGAAACAACTCAATATGTAACAATGTTGCATGTTTTGCAACATATAATTATGTTTACATTTAAGGTAAGCAGCAAGACTAAATGCATAAATAAATATTTTTTATCATTATTCATGAAGACATTTTACATTTTTGAATGCCAACCTAACTATAAAGCAATATATGCAACACTATAGTGACATATTTATAATGTTATTATAATTTAAATTAATGATTGTTTAATTTTTTTAGGCTGACAACAGAAAGTTAAAAAATATTAAAAATCATGGGGAAAAAATTAGAATATGGAAAAATTAAAATATAAAGAAATTAAGAGAGGTAGATAGCTTGGAAGAATAATAACACATTAACATATTTAGAAAAAATTCAACCAAAAACACAGACTGGCTCATATTATTTAAAATTGAACATTATACATACGGACTGTATCATACAGAGTTGTTAAAAGTGTTTTCTGTTTAAACATAATTATTAAATAACTTGTTCATTACACCAATTTGAATTTGGTCAGAAGATCAAAACAGACCTAACAATATGATGATTTTACATATTTATGGTTTTATGTATTCAAAATGTTTGCTTTTAAAACACTCGTGGAAATTGACTGATTATGTGGACACCTTCGTTAGTAAGACTAGAAGATGAACATGTGAATTAACCACCTAACCTAATTCAAATTAAAACAAGTACCAATTCAACAAGATACCACAACATTATCTAGGATGATCCACATAAAATTCATATTAAATATATATATAAATGATAAAACGTTATATTAATTTTTGATTAATTCATCCGAGACTTGTTCCCAAGTTAGTTTTTGACGTCAGGATAAATTATTACTTTGATTAAGCTTGTTATTTGGATGCCAATGTGTACCTATATTTTATTCATGTCATCGAATCAAACACTGCAAAAGCCACTACAGGGAAACTCATCAGTATCAATGATTGATTGTTTGATACGATTGAACCATCGGCAATGATTCAACATCTCCTTGTTTCACAAAAGATATATTACTTCCTCATAGCAATCTCTCCCTCCAAACTCACAAACATTTGTCAGTTACAAAAACTTGCACATAAATGCCGTACTGGATTTACAGGGAATATTATTTCAACACAAACTTTCTGAGTAAGTTAATGTTCTTTCAGAAATTACAAAAGGTTCACTTAAAACAGCAAATTAAAAGGGAGGGATGCAGAAAAAGTACAGACTTTTCATCCACAACACAGAAAGCAAACAGACTAATTCAAATTCATCTTCTTTACCCATTTTAATTTATAGAAATCCAATTAAAAAACCCATACCGACACAGGTCGCAAATTAACAATCTGCCAGTTGTGCACTTGAAGTTTTTGGCAAGCGTCAAATTATTTAGTGTTCTTCTATTTTCGTTATTTGTGTTCCGACCGAGGTCAATCAATACTTAGTTTTGCCTCGCCATGAGAACACAGATGAACGACTGTCTCCGCGGCCGCTGCCACCAACAAAATCAATACATTGGTGGCAACACTTAAGACTGGCCGCAAAGTGCCGATAATTCAACCGGGTAACTGTAGCAGCAGCAGCGACAACAACGCCACCCAGACGCAATAACGCGTGCACCAATCAATTGTCAGCCTTCGAGCACTGCATTAGATTTACGTGGCGTTCTGATGATGATGGAATTTTGTGTCATTTTCGCTAAAACAATTCCAAACTGGTTTCTTCCAAACACGTGCCATGTTCGAGTGAAATCTAGAGGCATAAGAATGTTTAAAAAAAATTCAACTACAGTATACCTTGTATATGTATATTCATGTGTCATGTGTGTGGGGGGGTGTGCATGCCTGCATATGCATGCATGAATGCCTCATGTTCAGGTTTCAGTTTCATATTTCTCCCATATATATGTATATATATGTATATATATACATACATACATACACAACTTCAATTCTCTTCTTTAATTAATTTACTTTCACTGGGTTCTATGCACTTGGATCAAGATTGCTACAGGACTTTTATTGTTTATTTGAGCCACTTGTGGGCATGGCTCCAGTTTTATAATCAGTCACAAGTTGAGTGAACCCCCTTTGTCAGTGGCATATCTAGGCTCTCATAGAGGGAGGGGGTCAAACTGAGAACAATCAGTCACTCATTAGTGAAAAAAAAGAATGTGTAAAAATGTGCAACAGTGTAAAAAAGGGAAAATTGCCAAAGGGTGCCATGCCCCCCCCAAATATGCTATTGATTTGTGCCTGTGCTGATGACACAACAAAGCCAGTATGTAACAGGAAGGTCTCAGAGAAGGTTCAATTAAACGTAACCTAATTACGCAGACATGAAAACAATGTAAATATGACAGAAAATCTTGACAGGCTTTGTTGCGTATGGATTGGCCCGGGCACACAAACATGTCTATTTACTACACACAAAACATTTATACACCAACCCATAAAACACACTTCAGAAAAAACTCCTTGACACATGTAATGAAGTCATTCCAGGTGCCGGCTGCAGATATGTAAACCCACAGCCACCCTGTGACAATTGCCCACACTACAACATATGCCATGTGTTCCTTTGGGTCTATGCTGTGCCTGTGCTACTCAACTAGAGCCATAAATCACTCAACAACTCCAGGGTCACCTTACCTTTCCAGTGCCTGCAGAAAGCTGACGTCAGACATTGACCAGTGACAGCATGCCGCAAAGACAGCACCCACTGCTCCAGCAGTACAACTGGAGTGTGGCTGGAGCCACCGGGGTGTTGGCCTTGGGATAGACTGTGACAAATAGAGCGTGACAGTCAACTGGGGCGTGACCAAACACAAAAAACTGCAGTCTTGACCACTGACTGCCTGATGTCCAACAATCAGGGCTGTCAACACCTTTATACCACTCTACCCCACCTCTGGTCAGTGGCTGATAGGGCAGTAGAAATGATCTGGTCTCAGCGCACTGATACTGTCTGGCTATAGGGGGCGGCACCTGTCTAGGCTGCTGTTGAGGGGATTCACCAGGAGCTCTTGTCAAGAGTCCGCAGTGTCACTGATCATCGGTGTGACATGCATCATGGGCTACTCAGATCACTGTCATAACAGATCCTGTCTTGACAGATCACTGTCATCACAGATCGATGACCGATCACCGTCATCGTAGATCCAGTGTTGACAGATCACTGTCATCACAGATCCAGTGTTGACATATCACTGTTGTCAAAGACTCAGAGTTTACAGATTTTTTTATTTGACTTTTCAAGTCGCACGGAAGAAACGATGAAGGGGTAATGGACCTTCCTTAATTGACAGAAATAAACCTTTACAAATAAATGACTACCAGTACTGTTTGTGAAACAATACACAACAGTTCATAGCTATCATTCAGACTGGTGTGTAGCTGAGCCAGGAGGGGGCCTCGCCATCCAGGGATCCGTTACTGGTGATTGCGCATGTAGTTCTCTCCACCATTCTCGTGAGTTTGTGTCACACAGTCCGAATGGCACTGATGCTCCAGCAGTTATCTGGGGCACACAACCGCTGCACACCGGCGTTGTTTTGTCGGTCCATTCAACAGAAACATTCTATTTATACCCGAGCGCAAACATCGCTGCATGACTATTGTCGTTGAGGCCAAGGTCGCGTTTTATAAACGTTACATACACCCGTCTATATATTCGGCACTGGAGTGACACCGCGCACCAAACAGCTAGGACAATACCGAACGGCGGTCATACGCGTAAAGACAGCCGCTGTAGTAACGAGGTTGGACCTCTTTGGAGTGAACACCTGCATCACTGTGATGTAACTGGCTAGTCTGTGTCACACTGGGTGGTCCACATTACTGTCTGGAGTATTCATGAGAACGACTGTACCGTATCGTCACTGGGAAGACATAGTTTATGAGGATGTTGCAAGAAAAATGCTGCAATTGATGTACTAAACGTCAGATCATTCATAACTCAGATGACTGTCAGGAAAATGACTACAGACCAGCAGAAACTTGCTTTACGGCCACCTCGGTAATACAGCCACCTTGCAATTAAGATTACCACAGGATTATCCCAAATTAGTTCTGCAACAGTAAAGAATAAGAAAAGTAGTCTCGCTAATACGGTCATCTCACCATTCAGGTCACTTTTGTCCAGTCCCAAGGCTGACCTTAATAGGGAGGTTCCACTGTATGGACAAACAAAAACAAAAGTAAATTTAGTATATAAGTAGTAAACTTAATAAATTCACTTACAAAGTCAGTTTGGCGAAAGGATGTGGTCAGCATCCAATTAGACAAGCATCCTGGCAAGAATTCATTACATCATGAATAAAACTAGCCAGTATGAGTCATGCGTTTTCTAGCCCCAGTATCCAACCTACCAAACAATACCTGCCACCTGGTGGCTTGCTCTCAAACTACTTCTAGCCTGAATCCTCACAATACAACATTATACAGTCAACATATCAGTCACACCCTGTTCCATGGAACATGTACCATAACATTTAACCCAGATCAACACATGTAAATCACACAAAAATCCTCTCAAAATACTATGTAGAATTTCCAATTACGTTAATGTAGAAATTATAATTTAGGATGCCCTATAAACAGCAAGAACAACAAGAAAACTAAGCTCAAAAATTGGAAAGTATATCTTATTACACAGCATCAAATATTAATCTGGACCAACGTTCAGACAAATAAAATTCTATTTGTATTGATGTAATACAAATTCACTATGTTCAATGCCATCAGAATTTCACTAATTCCATCTGGACTGCGGCTATGGAAAAAACAAGGATTTAAGATCTTCACCTGCGTTATTCACCGGCTGTTAAAAACAAATATTGATGAGTATTTCTGTCCCTGACTAAAATAACTGATTGATCGCTTGTACGTCTGATGCCATTTGCAAGAGGCTTTACAGACCCAGCCTGCTTTAAAGACACACTGTCCTCAGCCAACTACCTTACACCCCTCCACCAACAATGGGACGATCCCTTACCTATGTATAATTTATGAACCTCAAATACCTGGTAGACAGCAACTGGTGAAACGGTCTCCCTGTTTGTTTCCTGTCTGGCTGCTACCCTGTTGTGCCACACTCCATCTCCCTCTCCCTCTCTCCCCACCCCATCCAGTCTATAAATAGGCTCAGCAGAACTTCAGCCAATCGGAACGATAGCTGCTCTTAGGTAGACTGGGCCAGTTTACAAAACTTCTGCTGGGGGTATCACAGTCCACTGGCTGGCTACTTCTGGGGTCTATGGCTACTTCTGGGGTATATAAAAAGTAAAGGTAACTTCTCATAAAGCGCAGTATCCAGTCTTCAGGACTGCTCAAAGGGCTTTACACTTTACTCCCTGGCAGACCTGTTGCAATCGAGCACCATCTCGACTTCCATGGGAAGAATTCAGTCACACTGCAATTAATGCACAAAGACTGTACACAAATATCCACCCCATCTATAGCCAGGTACTTATTTGTGCAGCTGAGTGGTGGTTACTTCAGGGGTCTATGGCTACTTCTGGGGTCTATGGCTACTTCTGGGGTCTATGCACGAATGTATACTGTCCAGGTGTTTTAGAATACATCTTTGTGTAAAGAATGGAAGCTGTTTAAAGATATAACATGTTGATATCTATAAATCAGTGTTTACCCTGGTATAAGACAAGCAAGGAGGGCCGCCTTGCCGTTTTTTTATGCCACCTCACCCAAAATATGCCAAAATTGCTGCCTCGTAGCTATTTCGGCACCCATTTTTTCCCCGTTCTTTTGCGATATATTCTGCAAAATTTTAAATGACACCACAAATTCACTTGTATTCCTGCAAAATCGCAGATTTGTATCAACATCGTTTAGTCGTCTTAAGAAAAACGTCGCTCAGGGCCGGTTAGGATTTACCTCTTGGAATTACCTCGTTTGGACAATGTGAGTGACATCACTTGTCAGTTGTCCAATCAAGGAATATTCCCGCGGGGTCCCCGGTGTCTCCATTGGTGACACCTTGCAGAGTTTCGACATACTAGAAAAAAATATATAACCTTTGGAACATAAACCACCAATTTACCATAATATTATATTATAATAATTTAAAGGTGATGATGAAAGAGTCTTCAGATGATACCACTGGATGCTTGCATAGAAGTCGAGGTGGTGTTCGACTGAACAGGTCTGCCAGGGAGTAAAGTGTAAAGCACTTTGAGCAGTCCTGCGGACTGGATACTGCGCTATATAAGAGGTTAAAACATACCTCAGAATGCACCATTTTAAAGCTAGTTTTAAAAAAACTCAGAGGAAGCATGTCCCTGGACCCCCCAGCAACATTTCGGGCCTGCGGCGATCACATAGCCCTCTCATACCACTTCGCCCATCATTTTACCCAGGGAAAACACTGTATAAATAATATGAGTAGTGTAAGAATTTCTTTAACAATGATGTAGACTTTTGAAACACCAACGAAAACATTTAAATAGTGTGGTGTCATAGAACAATCTAACTGTCAGAAGTTCAAGAAAACCGGAAATCGTTTTACACTTCAAGTTCAAGAAATATCTTCTGTGTACAAAGACAAGACATTAAATAACTGACACACCCAACAAAATGAAACTAAAGTTTCAAAGGCATCAACTCCCATAGTTTTGCACCCAACACAAAGGAATACTAATGATAAACCTTAAAAAAACTTGTAATATTTTACATATAAAAATTAATGGAATCAGCAAGTAACTAAAATTATATGCAGATTACTTTCAGTTTTGATACAGACTAAATATTATTCCTCAGTATATGAACTGCGTAAAAAGTAACATTTAACAAACTTATTTAATATAGGTTAATAATGGTAAGCATCTAGGAAAGAGGGGGTGTTGATACAACAAACTACTAGGGAGGGTGTTTATATAGGGGTGTCCGACAATGTAAGAACCATTCCCCATCTCATATAAAAACACAAAGACATTTCCCCGGATCTGCCCGAGTCTGCGTGGAATATTCCCAGTAATTCCTGTCCAGGAACTGGAGCAGTGTTTGGAATCCCTCGTAGGGAGAGAGATGGAGCCTGGTCGGGTCATCTTCCGCTGACCTTATGTAGGTCACTGGACAGAGATAAACGACATAAATAGCCACAGCCCAGCAGTCTATCACTTTCATAAGATTGGCTGGGTTAGGCTCATTTCACACAGGTCATTGATACAGGCTTACCAGTTACTGACTAGCTCTCTTCAAGAACACTTTTCCAGATCCATTTATTCAGCGTTATTAATTATGTCGTTATTAATTATGTCGTGCTATTTCGGAGGTAAATAATATAAATTCATGCAAAAATGCAATGCTGGCTACAGTTCGCATAGTTTAGTAACGTGAAGTTATTACTATTCAACAGCTAATTATTCAATAATGTTATAAATACATTTCTGATGGCAGGTAAAGTTCGATTTTCAGTTATGATGACCGTGGTTGTAGTTGTGTTGCCAATGTTATGCCCTGCATCAGTTCCTCAGCCATGTTATAGTCAGTGATGGATGGGTGTTTTGGTTAGTAGTTGCAAGGTAGTTGAATTCTTCCCAGAAAAGTCAAGCTGGTATAGGATTGAAGCAGCTTACCAGAAGTTTAAAGCACCTTTGAGACTAGACACCTCACCTAAAGCTATATAATATTAGCTGACTTGTAATTGCTAGCAATTGTAATATTCTTACAAACAATTGACTCGATATAAAGGTTTACTTGTATAATAACTATTATTGGATGTTGTTCACACAATGTATATAACAATTTCTTGGGAGAGATTTTTATCAACTTTCATCTGGTATAACTTCGCAATCAAACTTACAGACAGCAGTAAACACACAAACTACACCCTCTAAACAGCACACATTTCCCACCACCCACCTGGCACAATAACAAGCCTAAGAACCTGCCGAATCCACCACCGCTGATAATCCTGTAATTACAGACGATATTTCCGCTGCATCATGTTGCTTTCTCCCCAGCTTTTCGCCATCCGCTAAACTTGTTTTGATCATTTCGACAGCAACAGTGCGCTCCATAACCTGGTTATTGACGTCAGCCGGAAGGATACCGCATACGAGAGAGCCTGGAGCAATTACAGCTGGCCCAGTCTTAATTTTGTAACAAGAGCTGGTGGCTCACCCTCCACTCTCCAGCTCTGGAGCTGTGAGAACAGAACTGACAGGTACCGTAGAAGACAACGGCTAGTCTCAGTATTCCGTTGTCTCGATACGTGGCCCATCACAGTGAATCAGGTATTAAGTCGCAGGTCTCTTCTGCACACAAGCCAAAAATAATTGTTTAGGTGAGGTCCCATCAGTTTTGTGATTATGGCAGAAATAATCTGATCTTTCGATGTCCATTTTATTATTCTCGACAAATAATCACAAATTACTAAACTACAAGCCACATATTAAATATAAAACGGTGCAAAATTCTATTTCGAAATTTTGCGACTTAAAAACCACTTCGCTGTGGCGGTCACATGTGTGCTACAAACTTGCACTACGTTCAAGAAGCAACTTAGACACGTCTTTGTAAACACACATTTTCCCTTTAGATGAAACCTTTGTGCAGTCATGAACATTTTTGTCCATATTTTACTTTATTATTAATTATTCTTTAACTTGTAGTTTTTAACTATTAATTATTTAATTATTTGTCATAAATGTTCTTATTCATTTATCACTTTTATATATATATATATATATATACATACATATTAATGCTTTTAATAATCTTGATAGTTATATATTCATTTTTTTAATAATCTTGATAGTTATATATTCATTTTTTAGTATTGTGATGTGCTTCTGAATTGCCATAATCTTCAGATTTATGGCACAGAAAAATGCTGTCAAATTATTATTAATATTATTATTTATAATAATATTAATAATCATTTGACAGCATTTTTCTGCTGGTTAAGGTTATGTTTGTGTTTGAAAGGCATGGATTATGTTTGTGTTTGAAAGGCATGGATTATGTTTGTGTTTGAAAGGCATGGATTGTGCAACACTTTTTTCATAACCTGGATTACATTAAGCTCAGCTACTGTATTGGCAGGTTCAGAAAAATGAACGTTAAACCTTACGCACATTAACAATTCATGACAACATCAACAGAAGTTTATTTCCAATATATAAACAAACCACACACTTATATATTTAATTAATCATCAATATTACAAACTGTAGCATGAAGCTCAATCAAAGTAATGACTTTCTCTGCTAATTAAGCTGCAACACTGTTAAACTATACACAACTTTACAGTATTTACCCCGACATAGTATTTTTCAATTCTTTACCACAATTATTCAAATGTTACAGCATTACTACTGTCCCAAACGTGAATTTACATTTATATAATATATTTATAATAAACCTACACATTACCAATTTGTGACAACAACAAAAGCTAATTTCCAAAATAGAAACAAACCATATATAAAAAGTATTCATAGATACGTGAAATCTTCCCTTTACTCGTGACTATAGTATTGTTTAATATGATTACTTTAGTACATTAACTCAAATGCTACAAAGAGGCAATGAGGACATTATGGATGTACATTTAAGACATTTTTGGACATTTTCTCAAGACACACAATCCAGCACAATAGAAATGGGTAGATTTGTTTAACTCACCTACTACCATTGCCGTAACAAATGGTAACCCTCTAGATTTACAATTTTTCAAGAAATGCTCTACAAATAGCAGACTTTCAACGCGATGACCATGAATAAAACACATGATGGAATCTTCAAGCGAAGGTCTTTGAGTGCAAGGAGACTGGACTGGTCGGTGGTCAAAACATGTCGCCGCCATTATTACAGGAAGGTCGTTATTGGAGAAAGATTGGCTTAGAAGTAAATCGATGAATTCACACATCATTGCCTTCTGTATTGGCTCCACAACGAGACATCAAAGCCTGAGAGGCATCGACACGGCAAGCACTCGATAAACTCGCCAAACTACGGAATATTCTCCCATGCAAAAATAAACAGCCCATTTGGCAATGGTGGATATTGAACTCCTTGCTTGGACACTGTTGAAAACCTCAGGGAAATGTCCAAGTAGGTGACATGCTAGATTTGTGCGCAATACATAATTAAAATAAGGTCTTAGGCAGAATAATTGCATGCACAAAAAGGAGTAATAGTTGGTCTGGACTCAATAATTGGTGCAATAACGAAATGGATCAAAGACAATCCTACGGCAACCAACATGCTAAGTTTTGTTAATGTTGTGGATATCATATTAGAGCACAGCCTTTAGACACAGAGATGAATGGAATGACGTTTTCTGCTCATTTACAGTGTTCAGAATTAGTGGATGATGAACACATGACGCATCTCCAGAAATGGTATCATGCAACAGTTTTTTTCAAATTCGGAGCAGTATCTATAAAAAGGCATACACTATAATATTTGTATATTTTATAATTAATTCCTTTACTAACACTGATTTATGATTATTAATTTATTACTAATATTCAGTAGTATTACTATTATTATATTTAAAAGATGGCTTCAATCTTAACAACACGCTATATTTTAAATGGAATTTACTTGACTTCCCAATTTATGTTCAAACTAAATATGTCTGTCTAATGTGTTACCAAGTTTCAGAATTCTGATCAAATCTGCCGTGAGTTTACCATTACTCTGCACTACCAAAATATTCATCAAACTGTGTCACGTAATCATGGTGAAATCTAAATTTGTTTCATAGGCTACCTAAAATAGGTAGGCAGGACATTCTATAAAGGTCAACGCTGCAATGTATCTGTCTTTGATTAATTTACAGTGAAGCCGCAAATATCAAAACACTAACCAGGTTTTGTTATTATGTACAGTGCCATCTCATTATTAATTTATTTTGGAAATAGTCAGCTTTATATGTCAATTTAATGCCAAGATAATACTCTCACGGTGGAATGCATGGCGGGCGTAAGCTAAGATCAGCAAAATTCTCCGGCTTTAAATTCTTTATAAGAAACTTATATTTTAACAGTTTATTTTATGTTAATGTAACAAATCAGTTTTAAATGTACATTGAATGACATTTTAAAGTCACCCTTACGACTGGGCCAAAATGACACAAACAGCGCGATGACCATATTAGCTGGACTAATTTCCAATACTTTACTGTCACAAAAATAATTCAGGACTGTCCTAGGGTGAACATAACCGCGAGGTAGCTGAATCACCAAAATGAACGTCAACCCAAGTTCGACTGCAATGGATAACTGAATGAGTTAGTAGTTATTTAGGAATGAGCACCCATTGAACTGGCACAGTTGCTCAATGATTCCGTGCCTGTTTCTTGACCAGGATGTAATTGCATTCGAAACCAAGGCCAGTAGCCAACCGGCATTTCCGTCAAGATTGGGTACAACTTGTTATGTCAACAAGCAAGCACCTGGAATATAGGAGCTGAAAACTAAGATGACGTGTCTTTTGGAAGACACTAAAACCTGTTGGTCCATCTACCTGGTTTCTGTACCATGGCCCCAGATAAAGTAACAGATCCCTCACACAATCTAAACATGTACCCTTTTGTGGACTCAGACATGTTGTCTCTAATAACACAACAACGCAATTTTTGCATCAGTCATCGTGCTTATTGAGAGTGAATATTCACACGGGCAATTATTAGTGGCTACACTTCCATTCATTACTTTCCAGATAACAATACATAAGTAATTCCGTACAATGTTTCGTGCTTCCAGCCTATTAATCGTTATGCCTGTCACAATGTGCTAAGCAATCTTTGCACATTTCTAATTGTTTCTGACCACGGACGTAATAGACTTTTTTAATATCGTTCCTTTCAAACCGCTCAAAATATTTATCTCTAGTCATGATTTTCCTAACAGGTGCTTAGGCCAAATAAAATAATACCCATGTTTCCGGTAACCCGACTGTCCCTAGTATTTCCGTGCGACCCTGTGCATTTTTTCAAGAACAAAAGAAACATATTTGTTATGATGCCGACCCTCGACCCTTGCCCCTAGCTAACCAAAAACTTTTCTTTTAACATTGTATTATATTCCGGCAAAAGATTATTACAACAATCATTCAACATAATAAAAATACAGATAATCATTGCAAAAGTCCTGAAAAGTAACAAGAATTAACCTTTTGGAACACAAAACTCGAAGGAATAACAACAGCCTAGGTTACACTGGCTCAATGTGATATAGTCTTGGTTTCTTAGTTCTAACAAATTCCGCTGGATGGCGTCATATATGGCGCTAGCTAAAATGGTAGAACAAAGATAATTAGGGACACAGAGCTTGCATAGACCATGGTCTGTGGGATTGATTTCTTTTATATATTGTCAATTTTAGCTGTGACATGACTTTAATTGCCCACAGTACTAGTAGATAGCCTTAGGCTTGATTTGATTCCAGTGTTTATAAATGATGCACACTGCAGCTTTTAATGCGATGTTATTTTAAAAGTTATGACGGATTGGATTTGGTTGCTTTTGTTCGACTGTAACTCACATTGATGAAAGACCATTTAAATGTACAATTCCTTATTCTGTAACTCACATTGATGAAAGACCAATTAAATGTGCAATATGTTACAGCTTGTTTTGCTCCTATTAAAGTAAACGGTGGGTTGTATGATTACTAGAAACCATAGTTTCTCTTGATATTTCATGTTCAATTAATAAAACAAGTGCATTTTTAGCATGATGACAGTGTTTTCTTTATCACATTAAGATACCTATAACAGTGCCTCCCAGTTTCATTCAAATGTGTCCATTTCATATTAACCCCAGCAGTTCAAGTTATAAAATATGCCCTTTTATACTGTCGGAAATGTGTATACACTAACAACAATAAAATGTTACAATACGTCTACCAACCGTATTTTTGGCAAAATGTTTTTAAAAAATATAATGTTTTTTCTACCTACCTACCCTATTTTAAAAATCAATGTTATAGGAAACACAATTATATTTAATTTTTGCCTTACTGCAGTTTTTAAAACAATTCAGTTTGAATCATACTGGATATGTCTATTATAGTAATTCTGTTGGTTACATTAATGATAACGTAAACAAGTTTTTGCTATAAGTCTATTATATTTTGGCTGCATCATCCAGTTGTATTTCAAACGCACACTATTATATATCAATCATATCAAGAAACGGTTTAAGAAAAAAGTGAATTTCAACATGCTAAATTATTATCAATTGATCCGATGTGAAAAGTTTACTTCTGCTGCCCCCTACTGGGTGAAGAAGACTAATATAATTCAGTAACGGTTGGTCTAACACAGACGGTAACGCACCACGACTGAAAGTTTGAATTTAGTGCACCTTAGTACAACAAGCCATAAATTAACTTTATATACTGTTACATCATATCATGGCAATCAACCGTCTGTCTTTCCCCTCACAAAAAGTCAGACCTTGAACGAATACAAACAAAGAAAAACTTCAATGTTGCTACAATGTTGGTCTACATTTACCAGTGATAGCGTGCACATTGCAATAAAACAAATGAATGTTTTAATAATTTTTCTTTTTTAAATAGGAAAACAAATGTGAACTTGTGTCCGACAGCCGAATAGTCACACTGTGCAAGTCAAGAACTGATGACAACAGTAAAATGATGATGTTGCTGATGGGAACAAGTTGAAATAGGTAACGAATGGGATGGTGCAACGACTAAAGAAGTAGCCTCACTCACATTACAAATGGAGCTATGAGGTAGAACACATACTGGAAACCGTACACAGATACAAAATGTTTGACATCTCAAAAGACATAGGATAGGTTCATAAAAAACTTTACATTATCAATAATGTTACCAACATAATTATAATTCACTTATTCATTCAGTATGATTGAAAAGTAATTGTTTTAATAACTGCATTAAACATCGTTTAGATGTCATATTTTTATCCATTTTTCAACCTTTTTTTCTATTGATAACCATAACATAAAATCAAATGTATTATCTACAACAAATTTTAATTAATTACGAAACAGGACCAAGACATCATAGGACACAACATGTCTCAAGCACTGAACATATTGCAGGTTAGTGCCCCCCATAGTTTGTAACATGTTGTGCCCCCCCCCCTCCCACTGCCTACTAATTGGCCAGAGTATTTAGACACAGCTTGCAGTATAACACTGCCCTAGGCTTGAGACTGCCAGGAACAGTGTTGAGTTGTTGACAGACATCACATCACAGCCTGCCTGCCTGCCCTGGTGTTAATGTGCCTTCAGTCCACCAGAGACAAGCCTTTATTCGGCCAGTGATCACCTGCCTAGCATCAATTGGCTAAACCAATTAACTTAGAGGCAATGTACATTAGAAGCATGAGATCTGCCCTGGAACGAAGGGCTCAGTGGCAGGAGCCAGAGCACTATTTTATGTGATCACAACGCCAACCAATATCAATCACATTATTAATATGTGTGACACAATGTTCTCTCCCTCCCTCCCTGCCTCCCTCCCTCCCTAAAATAAAGTTTCAATGGTATAACATTTCCAAAGTGATATACCAAACACAATGATCAATCAGTCTTGTAAGTTCTAGTCAAGGTCAGCATGAAAAAAACAGATTTGTCCTATTTAATGGAGCATGCTTAGATTATGTTGGTTTATAGTGAAATCTATGTGAGTTCAAAGATCCTCCACCAATTAAAAAGGTCTTATTAACTTGCATGTTTTTATCTACATAACTCATGTTCAGGTACATTTTATTGTTATGTTGAAAACAGTACACACAATACCACAACTTAAAATTGGTGTTGACACAAAGAATAATTTTTACCAATTTCTAATTCTACAAGTGGACTTACGTATATATATTTCACTGAAAACTAACAAACCAAATATTCTTCAATCGATGTGACAATAAAATTGAAATGATGCCCACTGATTGGTTCCTTCCATTGTAAATGCCGAAATATTATGAACACATAGACTAAGATAACTGTTTATTTTCCCATTTAATCATACTAAAAATACTGTAGGTCAGAATTCTGCATGCTGCATAAAACTGATTCAGATTTTAGACAAAAATACTCCTATCCTGTCATTAACAGCAGAAAATTGTTGCCAGTTTTATAGTTATGAAAAATCAATATGCAATATTGTCCCGTCATTTCTTACCCAAGTCTACTAGTTTCGGTTTTTTTTCTGTGTGGAAAATTAGGATCGTTGAAATATGCGTATTCTACCAACCAGCCTTCACAATTCTAAACATGCACCCAGCATGTCTTCTGACAATGCACATTTGCTTTGTCAAGAGACGATCATTTTTCATGGTGTAAAAATCCCTGAAAAAAATCACAATCACAGGAAGTCAGTCTGCAACCACTGGAATATTTTTATGTAACAAGTTTTTACGTTTTATGAATGACACAGTAGCAGAAATGAACAAACCAAATCAACACCAAGCCTTAAAAACAGTTTTTTAAATGTTGTTCTTTACTACAGAATCTGCAGTCAGTTTGTTGACAGAATGGGTATCGCTGGCGATGTTAGTAACCGCCAAATGTCCATCAGAACAACTATCGTATTGCTGTGCACTGCGCGACCTTGTCTTGGCTAGGCTCACAGCAAATCAAACGTGTAGAACTTGATTGCGGTATGTCTCTGCCTGTTTATTTATTTATAAATGATCCTCATGTCGTATACCACAATATCACTTCATGCAATCCTGTCGTCTCGTTGTCGGTTTAGAGGAGAAGACTAGAAGGCTTCAAAACTATTCCAGCAATGAGATAGGGGAGGCATCCTACCATGTTCATACAAATGTTTTGGCTTGGGAAAGGAGAGACGGAAGAAGGGGAGATAGGTGGGAAGAGACAGAAATAAACCACGGCTAACCATCAAAACATTTGTACATTCTGTTCTTTTTTAAGTGCATTTATACTCGAAATCCTTGGCAGTTACTCATGCTGATGAAGAGTTTTGGCCATCCCTTTCCATGGTATCACTTTGACATTCTGGTTTGTGGCATCTATGAACCCAGATTCCTGGCAATTAAGTTGTTTAAAATTACTATTCAGATTCACATATAAAACAATCAGGTACCTACCATTTGTCCCCAAACCCACAAAATAGGCAATGTAGTTTAATTTATATTATTCATTATAATGCATTTGCAACTGTGCTAAAATTAGCCAATTAGTAATAGCTGTATTGCTGTTATTTGTACAAACTTCCACTTTCTCTGCATCGCTAAAAATTATTTGTTACATCATATATGCAATAAAATGTCTGCATTTAATATATGTGACGAAAATCATTGTTAATCAGTTAATGGAAATATTTGCAGTTAAACTTTGCCTCTTTAGGATGTGTATTTCGAAATGAACAGTTGAGATGAAATTGTATCTTTGACCACAAGTCACCCAGGTGTATACCCAACAAGATAACAAGAGAATTGTGTTTGTGTTCGTCTAAAATTAAATAGATTTTTTTCCATTTTTTCCAAAGCTTTGATTCCCTGTAACAATTGCATGGACAAGTGAACATTTTGGCGGACGAGAAGATTTCAAAACTGACTTTCCTGGCTAACAAATCATCATTTTAGCTTATTTCTATCATTGTACATACCTTACTACAATGACATTTATGTCTACACATGTACACACGCAAAATCTGTACACGTATCAGTCTTTCTCTTGGTCTCAAATGAACTATCTTGTAAAATTACCCCATAATGACAGCTAGATTACACCTGTAAGAAGAAAGTTGGGACCATCGCAACAGAAATATGTAAAAGAAAATTGAAATTGTGATTCTAATCATGATTATAAAAACTTCTTCGCAATATAATTAAGTAGAGTTACTAAATAATTGTTAATAGTTACACACGATTACAATTACTGGATACCATTCCTCCATCTTAAACCCACATGATGGCAGTGAATAAGCATCTATTCTAACACCAATGCCGCCCTGTTAATCAGACACAACCCCCCCCATGGACTGAGGCAAAAAGCTGCACAGCAATAGAAATAGCAAGAATTCCAGTGCCAAATCAACTCAGTTCATTTGCGTCTCACGGCCACTGAGAGTGTCATTTTACCAATGGCAACAACTCGTTAATTCTCGCCTTCACCACTGCTGACTGGTGTTTTAATTGAAATATCTCGCCTGCTGAATATGATACCCAATGAAACAGAAATAATGACTTGCCGTGCCAGACCAACCCAGTCGATTCTGCCCACCAGTACGTAAAATATCAGTGGAAACTCCATCAATATTTCCATCTTGAATCATCAGTCACCATTACATGGAGTATAATATAAAAGGGGATGATTTTTTTCTCAAATATACACAATTTGACTTTATATTTATATGTGCTTAATGGATGTGAAACATTATTTAACTAAATAAATGGCAGTTTATATAACTTATTTTTTAGAGTAGATACAACAGGGATAGTGTTAGTTGAACAGAACAGAAGTGGATTTATTTATCTAGACTGTACATCCAATAATAATATGACAAATTAAAATATTATAATATAAAAAGGTGTACAATGAGGATGATGGAGACTCCTACTAAGACTTGAAAAGAAGTCGTTACCGCGGGAGCCACACATAGTATAATTATAGTTCAGTTTCTGTTGAAAGAAAAAATATGTTGTCTATTATCCAAGACATAAGCAGTAACATAAAATATGATACATTGTCAGTGAAAAAACCAGGATAGATTATTTTATTATAAGATGTATGTCTATAGAATGTGGTGAGGTAAGTAGGTAAAAGTATTTTATGGTGTTTGGGTGTGGGTTAGATGGATTAGCCCTACTCATTTCATGGCACATGGTTTCACAGGACATAGTTTAAATAAAACGAAGTTTAATTACATGTTTTTAGTGGACCCACAATGAGTGACAAAATATTTAAACTTCAACCAGTATCAGAGTTCACGTTGACACCGTTTTTGGGCGATATTACGTGGTTTTTCGAGGCGGGATGCGGTTTTTCAAGTTTCACTGCATACCACGGATATGGTTTTTCACATTTCGCTGCGTCCCTTCAACGCAATTCTATGGTTCTTCAAAGTTATTTCTAGTCCCACGTTAGACAGGTCGCTTACAAAGAAAATACGACAGATATCCCAATGGTGTGTCGACAACCGCACTTTCGTTTCACAACGAAATGGTGCCACCACCTAGCGACCAGTGAACTGTGAAAAATGGAACACTAAATAGTAGTTTCTGCTAATGATAAGTTTGGATAATCTAGTTTGACAACAGAAGAAGCATACACAAGTGCATAGCTAATTGTCACTTTTCAAAACTGTGCGTGATTCTGTGCTTGACTTTTTCTAAGTCACTTATGTTAATATTTATTCTCCCCGGAAATGTTCCAGAAACTTCATAAAATCCTGTCACTTTTTCCATGAAACTCCACAAAATATGGTTCCCATCCAATTACACTAAAATTTGTTCATTTGCACGTACATGCGTGGGGAATTGCCGTGCACAGCCAAACAGCAGGCAGAAATGTGTAAGCGTGTGATCTATAAATTGCTTGTTTGATTTATGTATATTATGAACATGGAAGAAAAATAGTGGCTTGTTACCGTGTCTCTCTCACCTGTTAATCCAAACGCTGTGTGTATAGACATGATCAATATCAGCAAGTTTAGTGGCTGGGTGGCATGTTTCCAAGTACCGCATTCTTGCAATTTGTATACATCATATACAGAGGCAAACATTTGTTCACACCTGTGTACAAGCAAGCATAAATATAAATAGATTGACCTACTTCTGACGGACATTTCCTAGTACTTCATTGGTATGATGATATCTGTAGTTGTTAGTAACAATTAACTCTTTTTCTTTATATAACATACTTTATAATAATCTTTCTTTTGCATTACCCGTAACCTTTTCACTCTGTTTACTACGAATACACTTGTTTACAATTTGTGTACAAACTTGTTTAACTTATCCACAGCGGTCACAAGTGTTAGTTGCAGATATCATGTTATTTCGTTCGCAACAGAGGAATGGGAAGTCAAACACGAGCTTAATCCACCAAGGCCCTTACCAACAACAACCAGCGGTACTGCAGCGTACTTTATTGAATTGGACAGCTGTACCGTAACAAAAAGTCACCAACGGATAAGATTTTCCCGCAGTCAGGTACAGCGATAATGTCGATACAGACAACGCCTGCAGCCACTGCCATTAATATCTTACACTAGAAAGAAACATGCAGTTCCACGGGCATTGCTAACCAAAAACACCAAAAGGAGTAGCAAGTAATTCAGCAGGCTACCATCAGAAAACTTCTCAAATTGTTTTAATGAATCAGTCTGACCTATTTAGATGATGTGTAGTCATTAAAATAAAT
Organism: Paraescarpia echinospica; assembly: GCA_020002185.1. NCBI lineage: Eukaryota > Metazoa > Annelida > Polychaeta > Sabellida > Siboglinidae > Paraescarpia > Paraescarpia echinospica. Next base: position 15,858,965 of record CM034543.1, on the reverse strand, counting down.
CTGGTGGAATTAATAAAAACATCTGGAAGTGACAACAGTAGGCCCCGATACATGCATCATAATTTTGTTATGGGCACATGTTTTTTTATGGGGAAATTAATCTATCATCTCGATTATAGATCTATACAACCATGTAAATTTTGATAGAATATCAAAAACGTGCTGTTAAAAATGAGACTAGTACGACAGAAACATATTAAATGACCAATTGTAAAGTAGATATGTTCTGTTACCTGGAATCAGTCATGGGTAGAAATTATCAGCACAAAGTTCACCGAATCAAGTTATATTTGGAGCGAGATTACTATCAAGTGTGTGGGAACAGACCAACTTCAAAGGTACTTCTGGGTCGAAACACATCCCCACTTAGGTCAATTCATTGGCAATTGGTCTTTTTAAATCACTGCTTCCCCATCATTTTTTCCAACCAGAACTTGATGTAATAAAAAACACTCACTTTCAACCTTTAATAGTGGGAAAATAATACCGAATTGGCTGTATGATAGCAAAATTTATACGTTGATGTCAGTGACAGTTAGTTTTTCTCATCTGCGTAAGATTTCAGAAAAAATAAAACATTCATCAATAGCACATTTGGGTCCATTGATAACATGCAAAGAATGAATACTAATTTTAGCTGCAATCTCTGTACAGCGGTCTGTCCTGTCGTTAGAAAATACCGTACACCAGACGAGTCATATTTCTGTTTTTACCAAAGCCTTATAAAGTCAAAACAATGACCAACTTTCAACAATGCAAGATGGAAAAAAAAAGGTCAAAGGTCACGCATATATAATCGTGAGTCTTCATGAACAACTAAATAAGTATTATAAATAACTCATAAAATATCTTCTTTTACAGATCTTACGACTTAATGAACACATACAGTAGTTACAAACCACCTAGATATTGTCTAAATCCTCAGAAATATATGCTCACATGTGCATCAGAATGAAACATTTGGTTAGGAACTTGGACAATCGCAAAATCAGTATGTACAATATTAGCTTTCAATAGATTGATGAATGTTTGAGAACCGCAGACAGAATGCATTGTTAACATAATTCCTACAAAGATTCGCAGACCTTCAGATGACAACAAAGATGTATTATGTGTTCACTGACCCAACACACATGAGCAGTCAATTCCAAAGATTTTGTTTGGCAACCGAGAATAATTTAATTTAGCAGAAAAATCTTTATTAAGATTGGAATTGAAGTTTCCTTTCCGAATCCTTGAAATCCCTTACGGAGCTCTCCATTTCCTCACGACACGCTCATCAGCGTTGGACTGCTAACTCTCGGTCGTCACGTGACTTCGTTGGTGGTTGTCACATGACAGCAGTTCCAAGACGACCACCAATGTTGACGAGGGTGTCGCAAGGACAATGAAAGCTCCATAAGGGAATTTAAGGATTCGGAAAGGTAGCTTCAATTCCACTTATGAACGTAACTGAATGCGGCAACAACGTACGACATGATTAAGATGTTATCATAATGGCACATGTCACGGCATATGATGTCACTGAATTGTTGTGCACACAGATTTGGTCAAATTCTTTTTAAAAATTGACAAAAGCAACATGAGAGATGTCAGATGTAACAAAAAAGAATATTATTTTTGGATCTTCTCTTCACTGCCCTGTGCCCACCCCCAAAACTGTCAGCCAGCCTCCAGTAATATACGCCTCTCACAGCATAACAGTTGAAAAAATCTTCAACTTTTATATTTTACATTATACCTATTTCCCTATTCTATAGAGTAGTTCTGCCAGGGCACACAAAAATTCAAAGGGCATACTGTATAAAAATCACTGGTACTTAATTTGTACGGTATGAACCCAAAGAAAAAAAAAACACTGGTCTGTCCCCAGTAGATCGTAGCTAGATGACTGAAGCTGTCTGGATGTTCCTGTATAATTGAGCAGTGAATGTTAATCCCATAATGGTGATCAATCATCTAGAACATTTCCTGGCAGGTAGTCTCAGCATTAAGTATGACCAACACAGTTTGCTTCTTTGTTATTTCCAATAGAAGTTATTTCTGTTGATACCAGAACAGCCAGTAATGCCGTAGTTTGTAACGCAAGTGACTATATTAATTTTTTTAAATCCCTGTGAACAATGCAATTACTGTTAAGAAATTCTACGCTTGTTTGCAATCCGTCAGAACAATAACAAATACAACCACTAGTTTACAAGAATGACAAATCCTAGTGACCCATGCATTCAATTGTTTTAATTCAATGATTTCACATTCCAAATTGGTATGCTTCAAATTCACTAGACAGCAGCACAGTGATAAAAGTTCCACCGACAACATATTGAACAATGGCTTGAATATGAATTATTTAAATAACATTATCTTACATTGTCTTACATTGATGACTGTACACTGAGAACAGTCTAATCAAAACCCTTGTGCCTTGCCTACCCCTTGCCTGTCGGTTGACATTATTTATAAGCTTTACATGAGCACAGTGAACAGCGTTTGTTGCCGCCAATACCATATTATCGCTCACCGTCAACTTTCAAATCTTCCCGAACAAAATGCAATCCATTCAATATCTACACAGATAATATCCATCCATACATCTACACTATGTGCACGTTTTAAATACATCTATGTTTGTTACAATTGGAATACTTTCCAAACAAAAGATTAACATTTTTAAAAGCATGTTTATAAATCTGTCGCCCAGGGTCATAAACATTTAAAAAGACATTGCTATGTTGTAGTCTTACGTGTAATAGTTTTATTGTGTATAGTATAATTTAATTGGGATAATTTATTTTCGTGACTTTTCTACAACTTATAATCTAATTTCCTCTCAAAAGACTGCAACGATGAAACCTCAACCACAGACTGTGTAAGGCTATTCCATACATTTGTGCATCGGTGTATAAATGACTTTTTTTTATGTTTAATCAACATCATTCTTTGAATATTTTAGGTGGTGCTCTCTCATGTGAATCGATGTATTAGGTACCGACCGACAGGCCCCCTCAGTACGTCAGGAATGGTCCTCTCACTGTGATTTTCGCCTGTGTTTACAAGACCGTAACCACATTTGTGTTCATTTGTTTTTGATGAAATAAAAACATTATAAAACATCGATGTCTGCTCTATTATGACATGTGTTTATTTTAAATATATGTTAAATATGTGATTGCGTAAAATTTATTTGATGAGAGGTCCTAAATACTGCTAATTAAGAATTCAGTGCCCTGTGGGCATCAGCCACCGCACGAGTGTAAATAGTTCCCATCGGCTTGCGGAGCCGTGCACAAAGTCATCAGAAACTGAACCCAGTACCAAATGAATCGCCAATTCCCACACTTTCAGCGCATACATGACACAAACTATTTATATATACCACTCTGGTCAAAATCTGTGATTGAAAAAAATGAACTTTGCAAAGCGCTACTGAAAAAAATGTGCTTAATATTGCCATAAGATTTGAGATTGATAGAAAGAAAAATTATTTATCTTTCCAATTGATCTATTACAATGGTAATGCCAGACCGCACAGGTCGGCGGGCAGTTTGAATGAGATGCTCTCTTCGCAACAAAGGCAATTCTGCGGTCACAAAATTTTAAAAATGGGCCAAGTGGCCCTGAAGTCCTTTGGACTAATATGTCTATATGTGACCCCGGCTGACCAAATGAGTGATAAGTCGGAAAAATTGTAACATTGTTTTCTTACATCCTTGTAAAGGTTTGGTAGGGTGCTTTACACGGTTTCAAAAAATATGACTGCTACAAAAATTGGCAAAGTTATGGAGCATTGAACATGGTAGGGATCAAAAAGTGAAAATGAAGAAAACGGCTGTTGAAGTTTTACATTATATATGCAAATGGATTGCATGGAAATATTACATGCACAACATTCAAATGTGACACACAGTATGTAATATGTATGTTATGTTGCAATGATACACTGGAAGTACAAATGTGCTGCTACAAAGACTTATCAAGTTATGCCAAATTATGTCTTCATGTGTAAAACTAAGAGGACAGATTATCTGAGAGCAAAAGGTAGACTCACTGTTTGACACAGTTTAAAACCTACAGGCAACTGTCCAGTTTAACAGGGGTCTAGTGGCTTAATGCTGTCTGTTGACACAAGCTACTGCCAGTGACCAATTACAGATTAGTCACAGTTTCCATCAAACAATAGCAGGCAGAGAATCTTAGCTCTACAGCTGGGTGTAATACACAACCAGAGCCACCACTGATTCATGGTCAAGTAGATTAGCTCAATGCACCAACTAAGACAATACACAGTGAGTGACAGTGTCCCAGTGAGGCCTAAGCAGTGTCATCATTGCTGAATAGATCAATGAAACCTGCCAAGTGGGTGACATTCTGCACAAGGGTTCATTAATCCTTAGTGATTGTTCAGAACACCAGACTGACCACATACCTAAACAAAGCGAATGTAATAGGTGAAGAACAGGCAATGTTCAGATAGGGGTATTGGTTGAATTGTATTTGTCTAGATGCAAAAGGCTTTATTGTGCCTTCATCGATTATAAGAAAGCATTTGATTTAGTAGACCGGTCCTCACTGTGGTCTAAGATAATTTCATGCGGTATTAATGGTAATGTGTTGAAAGTTGTATACAACATGTACAAAAATGCTAAATCATGTATAAATGAGGGCCAGGCTATGTCAGCCCTTTTCTCATGTGTAGAGGTATGGCAAGGAGAAAACTTGTGTTCTTTGTTATTTGCTATTTACCTGAATAATTTTGAACACTGTTAGTCACAATTATAACGGACTTGACATGGCAGCTGGTTAAATTTACAACAACCTTAGTGATGATGATGTAGAACATGTATGTTCTACTATATGCTGATGACACTAGAATGATTCAATCAAATACAGATTTCTTGCTTGTGTATGTGTAACTATGTCAACTCTTCTAATGGTTGACATTTGGTTGTTTCAGGTGTCAACTATATTGTGAATCTGTAATTATTAGTCTATATTGATACAGTTGATTTACACAGTACCATGTCTACACAAGGCATGGCAAGTGTAAACAGAACAGTAGAATGCATTTGATATAAATAAAGTGTAGGATATTTCACTCTATAGTTGCCCAGAATACTAATTTTCTATGTTTGTCACCTACAGGTGACAGAATATAAATGTTATATGTTTGTCACCTACAGGTTTCTACAGACAATACATCTTTAACCAATAGACACCACAGTCACACCATTTTATAATAATTAAATGAACATCAAAATAAACACAACTTGCAATTATAGAAAATCAATAGTTTTGAAGATACAGTTTAAAAGTGTTAGGCAACTGTTCAGTTTAACAGGGGTCAAGTGTGTCTACTCTGCCTGGGTACTGTGACCAATTAAAGGCCATATCCTGGGATAAAATGTGCTCTGTCCCTTAATAACAAAATGGTTGATACCCTTGCAAATGATGATAGTGCCAAAATGTTTAAATATCGTATATGAGCATACGACATAAACAGAGCCTTTAAATTTGCCATTTTACGGAAACTCCCGAGCGATGCTGGGTTTGCATTTGTTGCTGAAATGTGACGTCAGTTGTGGTTCCGCTGTCAGTTAGTACAGCGGCTTCACGCCTGCGGCCCTGCGCCGTTGCGCGGTGTCATGTAAACAGCTCGATACAAATGGCAGCTTACTCGAGTAGTTCAGAGAGCAACATCAATTTTGACGCGGATCACGAAACGTTTGATCATATATATTTCGGTGACAGTGAGGATGACATTGCCGAGATCGACAATGTTGATGTTAGTCAGCACGTTGTGGCACCGTATAGACACGAATCAGTGAAGATGCTCCGACAACTGACCGGGCCCACTTGAGCAGATTCGTCGGAAATTTGTGCACAGAATGGCCAGTCAGATTCGAATTGTTGCAGTTTCCAACAACACATATGTTCACCATTTCTTTATGTGAACGAATGTATACCAGTTCAAACATCAACCAAAGAAATCCAGCCGCCAAGAACGCTTGCGATCCCGGGAATGTTTTCCACAACTGACGTCACGATTCTGCCCCTCGCGGCATTTCCGGAAAACAGACTTTTCGAAGCCTGCACCAAGACAGGTGCCGTTTAATGTCAATTTTAGAAATGTTTCAGCAAATGTGTGGTTTTAGGGTTGTCATTATATTGCAGAACACATATGTACATGCATATTTTTATACTTATTAGCAATTTTTTTTTCTCCGAGGATATGGCCTTTAAAGATTAGTCAAGGTCTCAATGGACTGGGCTGTAGGGATTAGTTATAGCTGTTGACTTTGTGGCACAATACACAACATCTAATGTTGGGGGTGGTCTCAAGGGCCCTTCTCAAAACCACATCACTAGATAATGTAAACCTTTTGCACTTTGGGGGCCCCTTAGGTGCCCTTAGAATGATTCAATCAAATACAGATTTCTTGTATATAGTGGCAGCACCCTAAGATACATCTATGCAAAATTAGAAAAAAGTGGCTGAACAGTTTTTGAAAAAATAGGCCAAATGTTACATTTTTACCAGTTTTGGGGTCCTTGGAGGCCCTAGGGAGCCCTTAAAATGATTCAATCAAATACAGATTTCTCGTGCATAGTGGCAGTGCCCCAAGATATGTCTATGCAAAATTAGAGAAAAAGTTGCTGAACGGTTTCTGAGATACGGCAGCTAAAGGCGGACGGCGGACGCAGAGTGATGGCAATAGTCCCTTGGACCTTCGGCCAAACGACTAAAAAGTAGACAGTATATATCAAATGTACATTTGTAAGAACCCTGTATGTTTTAAATTTAATCTGTTAATGTACATTATTCAATGGTGAATCGAGTCTGGTTGCGACATAAACATGCCAGTTTTGATAACTGCATACCACTTGCGATACGATCATTCGTGATTTGAATCAAAATCTGTATGTCAAAAAAATAAAACGACTGATCGCTTAAACAAATTGTACACATAGTTAGGATTTATTTTAGTGAATTATTTGTGAAGGATTAGCGAGATATTAAAAAAATTCTGATCATGTAATCAGCTGGAAGTCCAAAGAAAATAATTGAAAACACAACTCACAGCGACAGTAAGGACACAAGGATGATGGTGACTTCTACGACCTAGAGATGACATTCCGGGCATTCAAATGTTCACGTCTCTACGATGATGGCTTATGTTGGTGAGGTGGTTGAGGTCATCAACAAAACAACTGGAAAAGTGACCTTCATGGAAAAGTGTAGACTAAGGTCAAATGTTTATCGGTGGCCGGCCATTGTTGATGTAGATGTAGTTAGTGCACATTATATTCTACACTGGGATTTTGACATCAGTACATCAACGGTCGCATGTGGTCAGTGCAGGACAAGTTGTTGCTGGACACCATGTACAAAAAATCCCAAAGGCTGTACTGTAGCTAAGGAAATGCTGTCATCAGCTGTGGTCTGTACTGGTATGTTTAAGTAAGCTTGTAGTTTTAGTTAGAATTAGAGCAGCACAGAAGATAATATTATATAAAGTACAATGTATATTGCAGCTAAATCAACTAAACCATCACAGACGTGCGAAACATAAGGTTTATTAATTATGAAATATTGTCTTTTTTGTAAGCCACCAATAATTTGTGTTATATTCCAAACATGATCATTATATATCAGAATGAATCTTGTAAGGTGTAATCTAATAGTGTTCCAAATTTCAGGAAGATCAATCCATTGGTTGAGCTCCAATGATCATTTAAAGTTGTGTCAAATACTCAGTTTTCTAGCAATATTTTTACATACAGACAATTATTCTCACATTTTTAGAGTCAAATATCTTTTAATTGCATGCAGATTGAGGTCTACAAAAATAGGCTGATACTTCATGAAGTTCATGGTAAATGCATTTTGTATTTAGTGGAAAATCAGTCTTGGTGTCCTTAAAAGAAATTGTGCAATGTATCAAAAATGGTCTTCGGGCCTATTTATAAGGCATATTTTGCTATAAAATGACATCTTTTACATTTTTTTAACTAAAAATGTACTCGACTGATTGATGAAATAAGTTGTATATATCTATACAGCACAAATTGATAAACAGCACACCTGTTTTTTTTATCATTGGCCAAAAACCTACATTTATGACAATCGGAATAAATTATTATTTATCAAAACTTAAAAAGTGAATATCTCAAAAATTATGGTACATAAAAATCTCAGGTTTGTTTTATTTTGCTTGTAATTGTAAGACCTACACTATTTAATTAAATGATTACATATTATTGGCATTAATAATTTTAACTGCCGGTACCTAGTTGTACCCCAATGTCACAAACTGCTGCATCGTATTTCTCAGTTAGAGCCGGCCTATCCGTGTTTGCAGTAGACTGTGGCCGCATGACCATACCACTAAAAGTGGGGCACACCTACCCAGACTGTATCTAGTTTTGTAACGTTACAGATTTTGAAAAAACATTTCTGAGCATGTTGATATTGATGGTTATATATTATGTACCCAGAAATATGTCACACAGGCAGTCCTGATTTGAATTCAAACAAGTTAAATAATAAAATGCCTAATATTAAAAAAGTAATGTTCACATTTACCCAGTTATTTAAGCAATCATAGTATCATACAAATTAATTATCCCAGTAATAAAATTGTAATCAACTGATTTGGGGCACATAAAATTTTGATAAGGTACAGTTTTATCTCTGATGTGCCCGAAGGGTACATGCATGTCTTTTTCCAGAGCGATCCCCGTTTATTATTTGTTTAAATTACCAGAGCATCATGTAATAGTTACAAAATCTGGCACATAATTATAATCTGACTTCATTAGAGTTAAACTGTGGTTTCCTTCTCAGAAAATGTTCTAGAATCTTGGCAATCATACAATAAAAAATCACCGAAAAGGTCTTAGAAAGCAACAAAATAAAACAAACCAGTGATTACGTTACCTCATCATACACTATATCTATATAACTGTCCTAAATTGAACTTTTTTAACAATATCAACAATAGAAAGACCTTTTCCAAAAATCACCGCCATGAAAAACACTGCCAGAAAATGAGAATGTACTAACCAGTGTTGAGGCTTCAGACTCTTTAGAAATGATACAGCTAGACTTACTGCACATCATTAACCCTTCATATGGATCTGTTGCATAATTAGTACAACATGATTAGGATGTAATCGACTTGTTCAAGTAGCCCCACATTATTAACAGTTACACGGTATTAACAAGTGCTTACGATGATGCCTTAAATTAACAGCAGATGTGTGTGTTAATCAATCATCCTATTCCTCAGCTTTATGTTACGGAGGGGTAAAAAAAGACACCATGATTCTGGGATGAATAACTCATGTAGCAAAACATCTGTTTGTTCATTTCGCATTCACGCACGCACGCACAAGTGTATTTGTGCACACAGGTACGTACAGTAGGCACCAAACCTCAACTCTGTGGCACAGCCTACACACCTGTACGACTTACGAAAGAAATCTGTCAGATCCACAAACAAATGTTTTGCCGTGCATGCTCATGCGAACTGTGATATATAGATCGATTGGATCTCACAATACTTGAGTATAGCTGCCTGCACGCAGGTAAAACAAATTCTATATCCCACAAGAACTAATGTAGTAAGTACACCATATGAATAGCAGGGTTTGTGTTAAGCGTGCCGATAGCAGGGACCACGAGCCCCATAGCAGGGACCGCATCACATGCCCTGACCAAGTCACAGTGTGTTACGGAATTGCTGACCACAGCGGATACTTAACTTACATGCTGTAACGCTATAAAATTATAGACAGTAAAACAAGGCATATACATATGGGGAAAACTGGAGGGAAACAAAAGTAATAGTAAAACAAGGCATATACATGTGGGGAAAACTGGAGGGAAATAAAAGTAACAGTAAAACAAGGCATCTACAGTGGGGAAAACTGGAGGGAAACAAAAGAAATAATAAAACAAGGCATATACATATGGGGAAAACTGGAGGGAAACAAAAGTAATAGTAAAACAAGGCATATCCATGTGGGGAAAACTGGAGGGAAACAAAAGAAATAGTAAAACAAGGCATATACATATGGGGAAAACTGGAGGGAAACAAAAGTAATAGTAAAACAAGGCATATCCATGTGGGGAAAACCGGAGGGAAACAAAAGTAATAATAAAACAAGGCATATACATGTGGGGAAAACTGGAGGGAAACAAAAGTAATAGTAAAACAAGGCATATACATGTGGGGAAAACTGGAGGGAAACAAAAGTAATAGTAAAACAAGGTATATACATGTGGGGAAAACTGGAGGGAAATAAAAGTAATAGTAAAACAAGGCATATACATGTGGGGAAAACTGGAGGGAAATAAACGTAATAGTAAAACAAGGCATATACATGTGGGGAAAACTGGAGGGAAATAAAAGTAATAGTAAAACAAGGCATATCCATGTGGGGAAAACTGGAGGGAAACAAAAGTAATAGTAAAACAAGGCATATCCATGTAGGGAAAACTGGAGGGAAATAAAAGTAATAGTAAAACAAGGCATATCCATGTGGGGAAAACTGGAGGGAAATAAAAGTAATAGTAAAACAAGGCATACAGTGGGGAAAACTGGAGGGAAATCAGCCCATATAGTTGAGTTATTGTCTTTGGGCTGCCAAGAGGTAGCACAACCTATAATACTGATGCCTGTAGGAAAAACAGGCGGAGAAAAAGTGATTTCACACTCGAAGAACCACTTCATATACAGCTGTTTGTTACTCAATAATACATGTGTAATCAATTCACTTGTACCATTCAACCACAAATGCGAGGTCGGCAGCGAACGTCATTCTCGTGTACCTGGATGTGGCTTTATGGTGTGTTTTTTGTAATACTCTTAATGGTATCTCCCTGGGCAACCTTTCCGTACTCTTGTGTGTAATGTCACGAAAACAAATTTACCATGAAATATATATAATTATATATATATATATATTATAATATAAAATGGCTATATCCCTTTAATTTTTGTGTTTATTTGTAGTGCCTCCAAATAGACTTTTTCTACATTTCCAGCTCTATAAATTCTCTCATTGCAGTAGTCCCTGACTTCAGTAGACCCTCTGACCATGGCACACCTGCTATGTTGAGACAGTTCCGCAATGTAAGGACTGTTTTACCATGTTAATGTCCCTCTGATGAGGGGACACCTGCTTAACGCGGACAGGGGACAGAATATTTTGGTTATATGTCCATGCTAAGGCAGACAGTATTCATTAATTCGATGATTTTTTGCCGAATTTGTTTTTAAAATGGCAGACAAACAGCACAGTGTGTAGCAATAAAAACACTAAGTTACACGTGTACTCGTAACAAAGTTCTTGTCTTCCTCGCTGTACTTCTTGTGTTGTCCAAACTATCTAGAATTCCTTTGACGATACTCAATAAACTGCAGACCCGCACTCAAATGCCTGTCCTGATGAGTGGACACCTGCAATGTTGGGACACTTATGCGTGGATACAGATGTGTCCGCTGAAGGCAGACTACTATATTACTATTATATGTGAAAATCTGTAAAAGAGCCCAGCCACAAATATTATTAGTTTACTTATAAAGTTACATCTAAATCATCATTTCCTTCTTAATAGTTTTCTTCATGGTGTGAAAAAGGGGTAAATCACTGAGTATCAACTCCAAACCCCTCAACTTGTTATGTGTGTCATAAAGATAGATACATGATAAAGATGTCACCAACCATGTAATACATCTACAGACATTGAAGAGCAACCAAGTTTTAAGCAGTTAAAAATACTGCGCTATACCATACAACACAACCTTTGTTGATTTATTAATAAATCACCCACGAAAACAGAGCTCAGGGATTTGTTGAGGTCACGATACTGTACCCAGTAACAGGATCAGATGTCAGGCTAAAAAATAAAATGAGCCAGGTTCCACTCTGGTGGAATTTATTAGATCAGACATTTCTAGATTGGAAAACCGTTATCAGAAGATAACCTATTTATTTACCTCCACAACACAGCTTGCTGTGGATGATTGTGGTGAAATAACGTAAGTCACAAGATGCTAAACTCATTCAGATTGTTGTAAATACTAATACATAGTTTAAACAAAATATAATTTATCTTGTTTTCCATACATATGGTACAGTAATAGCTAATATAAAATTGTACACACCCAAACTGAATACTACCCCTCCGTCATTTTTATTCAGTATCACAACATATATATATATACATATATATATATATACATATGTATATATATATATATATGGTTTATTTTCTTTAATATGTAATATTTAGGTGACACAACAATTTGATTTTCCATATGCAAACTACCCCCACCCCTACTATGCAAACTACCCCCACCCCTACTGGCATTGCCTCCTCACAACCAAAGGTGATGAAAACATACAGTATTTAGTCAATATAGTAGAAATTAAAAATACTGATTAAAAAAACACCAGGTCCTGGAAACTATTATAGAAGGTTTCAATAGCATTGAATGATTGAATCTTATTTCAGCCTGGTGGATTGTGGTCAACTGAAATAACATCCCTGGCTGTAAACACACCAGCGGCCCAGGAAACATCAAACACATGAGTAACTTCCCATGATTGTTTAGACAGCATGTTATAATATCTGCGTGACTGCTTGCCAGGAGGATCAAACAATGTGTATATGGTTGTTTGATAATGATAAATAAGTCTGTCACACCTATCAATCTATCCGGAAATTTATCTGCTCAGGTGTCATTACAGCAAAACATGACTCTCTCTCTCTCAACACTGAAGTGTTGGGCATTAACACTTCAACCAACATAGAGAAACTTTATCACATTGGTCAGTTAAGTATCTTAAATTTTTTTGTTTAAACTACAACTGATTGTAATTAGTTAAACTGAAGGTGTTAGTTAAGCTAATGGGAATATAAAAAATATGTCATAGACATAGATCTGTATTCATACTTGGTAATTATTATATTAGTAATTAATATTATTACAATGGTTTTGTCCAATTACACAAAACCAAATCAATTACCCACGTACAATTGCTTTATTTGAATCTAATTACAGTTGTAAGAATACTCGGGCTTCAATAGGGCGCAGTGAATTTTGGGGCGAGTCATTTTATTTTCAGGATGATACTTTAACCAATTCAGTAATTGGTGTTTTCGCTTCAATGAATTTGGTTACCATAACTTGTATGAAGCTCAGTCTAACAGTGCTGCCATCTTGAAAGCATTTTATTAAAAAAGGATTGCTTCATCAGCTATGCTTGGTAGTAGGTACACGTTTATCATACAACCTATGATACACTGCCCCTTTCATGTGTTACTTGTTTCTCCTGTTTAGTGCCATCCACACATCTTATATGGGTGTTGTTAGGTTTCTGTAACAAAAAAACTTGACATTGCATTTTCATGGCTGCCATCAAAAGAAGTTAAAAAAAAACACCCTGGCTAAAGGTAAGTAAAATTACCTGCAATCAGGCCCACTTAAGTGTAAGTGTGAAGAAGACGCACCCAACGTAATAGGGCAGACCTGAGTGCTGTCATGTCTCTTCAGAAAATGGGTCATATGATATGTCACCGTAAAAGGAGTGTACAGTTTTTATTGGTTAACTAATAAGGGCTGCTAGAAATTTCCCAGCTTGACATATTCTTAACTTTTCCATACATCAAAATATTAACTCAAACTTAATGGTTTAATTTATATTGTTATTTACCATCAGAAATAGAATAAATTGAAAAAAATATATATATCTAAATCACCGATCATCCGTGTTTGCCAGTCGACAATGACAATATTTTCTTTTTTAGTTTGAGAAGCATCTGTTTATGGCAAATGAAAACACTGAATTTATAACATCTTAGTTGACTAAACTAGTATCAAAAATTATACACTGAACATGGTTATCAATCTTTTAAAGTTAATTTTTTAAACAAACGTTTTTGCTGTTTTAGATAAAAAATCATAATTTATTGGTCTACGTCATCAAGATCACAATTATTGGCATAAATTTAATTTCATAGATCAATTAGTCATCAAATTAAAATCGTTGAAAACGCGTTTTCATTCTTTGCCTTTTATTTTTTTAAAGAGATAAGTTGGGTACTCTGCAATATTGTATTGATACATACAATAATATATTTCATAATAATATATTACATATTAATATATTTCATGCAACTTCTGGGTTGTTAAACTCATACAATCCATTATTTTTGTTTTATGGTATTTCCCTATCAGAAATGTTTGAAGAATGATCACAAATATCACACTTAGACACCTTTAACCATCAATCTGAGTCTCTTTGTCCACATAAATTGTGACATGACCAGTTAGGTTAAACAATTAATGTTAGTTTTGCCCGAGAAATGACAGCTGTACATTTATTGCAAGTCTTATGTCCCATTACACTGGCTATTAATTTCAGCAGTTAACCATACAATATGAAGTGCATGTCCCTGCAAACCTACACAAGATGCATGCCAAAAGTGAACGATGCTTTTAATGGTATCATTATGCATATATAGGCTGTTTTAATTGTTGAAAAAGATACCAATAAATTATAAACAGCCACATATTTGTGAGCTATGGAGGCCCTAATTTGGAAACAAATTGACTCATTTGAAAAATCAAAAGATTAAAACAATACGTTAATTATTATTATTATTCTGGCTGCATTATTTATTGAACTCCGTTGATCAGTATTATTTATGGGAACATAAATATTGGTAATTTTCAAGATGAGCTGGTCCTAAGCTTGCACAAAATGGCTATACTTCATAAACTAAGTGGTCAAATTTCAGATTTATGCATACGGCTAACTGAGAAAGAGGTAAATCTGCAACAGAAATTCATCTCATGACCAACTGAATAAATTCACAATGGATTACCCTCTACATTCAAGATGGCAATTGCAACGTGATTAAATTGTGCACACATTCGCAAACCAGTACATTTTCTTTAATCAATCTCACCCATTCTGTCATCTGCATGTTCAGCTAATATTTTTTCCAACAAAGATTAGTTTCCGGTCTGACAACAGCCATTTAATACAAGTCATTTCTCACTTGTAATGATCGTATCACTTAGTAACGTATGATCTTTCGCTGCAGACCAGCTGGACGTATCTTGCTGTCAATTGCAATGCTGACCCTCTTGCCAATTACTCACTACCGGCTGGCGTCAATAGGTGATAATTAATTAACCCATTAATAAAGCTTTGCATTCAGATTTCCTCTCCCTCTGGCAATTTCCAGATTAATGCATTTCTGGTCAACCCATCAATATAGCATCCTCTAAATGATATGTAATGACGTAATGACAGTGGTTTAGCAGGGGATGTGTGATTTATAGCGCACTGCCCAGGTCATTAAGGTCACACGGAAGCCAGAACGAAGGCTAAACACCCTCAACAGCCGAGAAGGAAGTAAATGTGTCAGTCACCAGGGACTTGACTTGCCATTCATGCATCAACATCGCTCGCTGCGATCGGGGGAACGGAACGAATGTTACGGGGGAGAGCGTCGCTGACCCGGTTTCCCAGGCCGACGTGATACTCCCATCTGTCCTGCTTCCCCAGGGTCGCGGGGAAGTGAGAACGCACCCTCCCGTTACGGTTCCCCCGCGCCAGACGTCATTCATATTCCGACACAAACAAAACTTGACGCGGCGTCGAACAGGCACAAACATTCCACGAGCGGCGCTTTTATTACGCCGTGTAACGCCGTGGGAAGGTGTGAATTGATGGTCGACTTACCGGGAGATGTGAAGCTCCAGTCGGTGTCTGCGGAGGGGCACTGCCCGGCTCCACAGCGGCTGTGGCGACGTTGATAGCGGGGTCGACGTTCCCGGCGCCCCGGCTCGACTTGGACGAAGAGGAGGATTTCTGGGAGCGTTTTGCTTTGCTCTCCAGCCACCTCTGGTGAAGCAGGGTCGTATCGCGTCTTTGCTGTTTGTATAGTCCGTTAGCGAGCGAGTCGAACCGTTGATTGACGCGACTCACGTGGTGCTGTCGATAGCTCTCGATGCGACGTCGCAGCCGGTCGAAGACATCCCGGCGTCTGGGAGACAAGAGATCCCCCATGCTATCCCCGACCGCGAGCTGCGCGATCTCTTACCGGGTCACTCGACACCCGGGGTACGCTTCCGGCGCGACTATCGGCGAGCGATCGTTGGGCCGGCGTGAGACAATGACTGCTTGCGGGTCTCCCGCGTCGCCGTGCGGGCAGACGATGGCATCGGGCGTGCTAGGTGGGTCGACAGAGCGCCGACAAGTTGTCCAACTATCCAGGGAGGTTGCGAGAAGTCCGAAGTGGCTGCCTTAGGTTCGTCGAGTTTGCCCACTGACACATTTATCGACCATCTCTTTCAGCCAACAAGCCTTGCGACCCGCGAGCGCATTGATATTCAGTCGCCCCGCCAGGCTCTGCGTGTAATAACAGGACGAGTCCACTCGTCGCGCGAGGGGTGGCCACCTCCCTGGCGAACGTCTCGATAAACGACTTTGATCTCTCGAAACGGCAATTATGAGGCTCGGCTTTGTTTCGACAGGCAGTGGCGTTGTTCGCCTGATCGCCCTTTGATCTGGGAAGAAAGCAAGTGTTGAATTCGCCAGCGAGGCTGCGCACAAGTTCATGAATGGGTTTGACCTACTAAGCGGTTGGCCAGTCGGATCGCCCTGTCGGTACAGAGAGTGAGTAGCGCTGTTTGCCTCGGCTCGCCCCGTGCAGCAGCGCGTTCGACACAAGTACAATACAGTTCACATGTAACGTACACAAAGGCGTCAACGCACGCCGAGTAACGTACGCTGTGCTGCTGGCTAGGGCGCTAACGCTCAACAGGGTGCTCGAGTGCACTTTGGCGTCTGACGTCGGCAGCGTTGCCTGTGGGAATGAGCCAGGAAGTTGACGCATTGTACAATACGTGCGTCGCTGGCATTCGTAGAATTCCACGGCTTACTACGACTTAGATTTAGGTTCGTGTAAACAGCGCTGTCAAAGAGTACTGTTGCATTTCGGCTCTTAACAAGGGGATGAGTACGAACGCTCTTGCTCGAATTCCATTCACACTTACAACCGCATATTTTGGGAGCGCTGACTAAGACACGTAACAGGTCACAAACCGATCGGACTGACGCAGCATTGGCGTATTTAGGCCATACTTTTGGAAGATCAATTAATGCTCTATCAAGCACACACACACACGCACACACACAATAGACTAATGCAGAGACCCGTCACCCCGTCATTTGGACGGGCTGAGTCGGCCGGGAGCGGGTAAGAATTTTGATTAACGGGTACAAACCCGTCAACTGTGTAATGACCCGCCCTACCACTAAACGACGGGCTGTGTGACGGGCGCCGCACGCGTGGAGAGTTTCTCTGGCGTAGGCACAGCCTTCACATGGCAGTTCCTGAAAATACTCAACGCATCCCTGGCGTCACTCCGTGTGTATGGTGTGGGGTAAGACCACATTAAGGATTCGTCCGCCATTACCGACGGAAAGAGTGCCCTTGAAAATATCGTTTTGGTGTCATGAGTGAATTTTTTTCGAGCACTTTGGCATGGCACATGTCAGTGAATACTGAATGTACTACTGCATTAGATCTTTCACGAGGTAACAATAAACATACCCTAGTCGCTCGCGTATTCGCACAGTGACTATTTTGCAGAACTATATTTCAAAATCCGTCACCAGATTGGGGCGAAATTGAGGGGTGTCAGGTTTGGGTGGATGTTTCTGAAAACTGAGGTATGAGAATTTTACGAGTTTTCTACAGCACTTGCGTCAATGGAGGTTAAATATGCTGTGAAATTTTCAAGAAAATTGTAGGAAATTAAGGAAACCTTATAATGGCCGCCTATGTAAAATTTTAATGTGGTCTTACCCCAGTGTGTCGCAATATTCAAATGGATACTGTTTTAATGCAACAGCGCAGATCTATACATTGTTAATTACTGCTGTCAGTAAACAACTGGCTCTACAAAGACTTGTGTCGACACTGCTGTGAGAAAGTTTCTGGCGTTTGAATTGCCAATAAATAAATCGCCGACCGTATTTTACACCTTAAAATGGCGTTAACTTCGCCCGCTAAAACTGTTTTGTAACATGCGATTCAGCCAAATTACGACAGCATCAATTTAGCCGAGTTTACGGACGATATCCTTATTTAGCATTCGCATGCTGGCCCGTTATTCTCCGTATGCAAATACAGGTAATCGGGAGCGTTCGGGGTTTTGCCGCCTAATATACTGAACGCACGTGCCTCGCTATTTCGCTAGAGGGGACCGGTTAATTGAAAGCACGTGACACTATAAAAACTGCAATATAAAGTTGTTGTCTTCGCCTTGCCGCCGCCGTCGAAGAAATGTCATTACGCGTTTTTTTCTAATCAAAACCAACGAAAATTACGATGACTGCCATCAACGGCACCCATCCTCGCGCGCCAGGGGTCGCTGCTGCTGATTACATCAGTGCCAGCTAGTTTTGCATGGCAAACAGCCCTGGCTTGCGAGGATGACGGCATCGTTCATCGGGGAAGACGATGGCGTGGACCGAGTGGAGACTGCGCCAGTGGCTGTGCCTGTGTCGTCGGTGATACATCTGCCCGTGTCGTCGCGTTCGGCGTCGTCATCTCTACCCGTGTCGTCGCGAACGGCGTCGTCATCTCTACCCGTGTCGTCGCGTTCGGCGTCGTTAGCGTGTGGCCAATCTACAATTGAATTATATATACACACACACACACACACACACACACACACACACACACACACACACACACACACACACACACACACACACACACACACACACACACACACACACATATATGTGATCAACCCGTCACCCACACACACCTTCCAGGTTTGTAATCGGTAGACAATCAACACGTCGCAAAAACGGGCATGCCAGTAAGTGGGAAGCCCTAAAATGTCGTTACTTGGCCCGCCAGAATAGGTGGGAGACGGGGGTAGAGACAATATCCACGTTGGTAATTTCAACGAAACAGTAAACAACTTAAAGGACGTGTCCATTTATTGGGCTTGTTTATCTGTCCTACTAGTAATGAATATGGCGTCTAGTTAAATCATTATTTTAATACAGTTGAGGGAAATAAACTATAGAGCAGATTGGTGCCGGTCGGTAACGAAGAGGAAAACACAACAAAATACTTCATAACCCCGTGGCGTGGTTGTTTTGGGGGGTGCAGGACCAACTACACCCCTTTGAGGCTCAACCAACGTCCCCCCCCCCCCCGTTGAGGTTCACAAACAGCATTCAAATGCACCTCCAGGATCACAACAATATACACCGCCATTGACACCCCCAACTGCATCCACCCTTAAGACCCAGCAACACGTCTAAATGCAACCCCTAAATGAGACCTCCAACTACACCCTCCGTTAAGCTCACAGAAAAACTCCAAATGCATCCTCTCTTGAGGCTCACCAAAAAACTTAAACTTCTATATAAGCGTAACTCTTCCATCAAGCAGAACTCTGATCTCTGCGAGGGGGTGCGAACTCACATATCGCATCCCCAGCTTACGGGCCTGCGTTGTAATAAAAAGGTTACTGTTTGATATGTCTCAGTAGATCATGTCAATACATGTGTCCTAGCTAGATGTGCAGGCTGATATTAAAGTCAAGTTCATTTTTTGGAGGAACGACCTTGGAATATATGGAAGTATATTTAGGACATAAGTAAAAATAAATAAAAGTCGTAATTACGAGATTAAAAAGTCGTTATTACGATATTAAAAGTTGTTATTACGATTTTTTGTCTCGGTATAACGCCTATGGAAAAGCCGTTATATCGACTAGCTATTTATTATATATATTGTTGTGTATTATATATAATGTGTGTGTGTGTGTGTGTGTGTGCGTGTGTGTGTGTGCGTGCGTGCGTGTATATATATACATATACACTGTATATATATATATATACACACACACATATTATATATAATTCAATATATGTATGCATGCATGCCTGTCTGCCCGCCTGCCCGCCTGCCCGCCTGTCAGTCTGACTGTCTGATAAATAAAATGTTTTAATGCTGTTTTATCTTATCACAACAAGTATTTGTATAAATTGGGTCACGGGAATTAGAGACACTGAGCAGACAAGGTGAGGTATTGGCAACTCTGATGCCCAGTAAATGTGGTGACAGTATTTTTACTGAACATTCTTCAGGATAGTTCGTTTTCAAATCAGAAACTTTCATTTTTTATATCCAAGATGTTTAGTTTACCTGGTAGAGGCTTTCGTCAACGTATCACGTCGACTTCATCAGTACCGATGACGCTGAATGACGTCATCGTACACGTGAGGCAGTTCGTAATTGCCCTCGTCTCTGTTGATAGGTGTTTTGGTTTTCCTGATCCAGATGGCTTCCTTGATATGCCGAATTCTTCTTTTGGGTTCCTTGTCTACAATTTTCACTCCCTCCCAGTCCATGATGTGGTTTTCAGTTGTCGTATGGTCTGTAAGGGCGGATTTATTGATGGTAGACATCAATCTTTTTTTCCGCTCCTTGTGTATTTCTCATTTTTCGTGTTGTCTACATTCTTTCTGTGTTCCTCCAGTCTTGTTTTGAGTAGTCTTTCTGTCTCCCCAATGTACTCAGCACCACAATTCTTGCACGGTATTTGGTACACCAGTTCGCCCTGTTCTTCTAGCTGTACTTTGTCCTTGGGATGTACCAACAGGTGCCTTGGGGTGTTGTGGGGACGCATGGCTGTTGCTACTCCATACTTCTTCAGTACTCAATATACTCTCTCTGAGACCCCCTCTATGTATGGGATGACTACTTGGCTCCGACAGGTTTTGTCCTTAGTCTTTTTGTTGGTCTTTTTCTTCTTACTGCTATCTGTCACATTTTTCAAGGCCCACGACGGATAGCCACATACTCTTAGAGCTCCTCTCAAGTGTTCCACCTCTTCTTTCTTGTCCCCCTCCTCCGACGTTATTGTCTCACACCTGTTCATAAGGGTGCTGACAACTCCCAACTTCTGATGTTTGGGATGATGGGACGCAAAGTTCAGGTGTTGGTCAGTGTGCGTCTTCTTCCTGTACACTGTGGACTTCACACTGCCATCTTCCTGTCTGGTGAACTTTGCATCCAAAAAGGGCATGCTGTTGTTCTCTTCGTCTTCCCGCGTGAAAATGATGCTACCTGTGGGGTCTACAGTATTCATGTGTTGTTGTAATTTCTTTGCCTTTCCCGTGTGTACCAGGCAAATTACATCGTCCACATATCGCTTCCAGTTTCTCGGTTGGCAATCGACTGGTGCTGTGGCTATGATTTTCTGCTCCAGGTTCTCCATGTACAGGTTCACAACAATGGGGGATACTCATGACTACCCCAAACTTCTGCTGGTAAATTTCTCCTCCAAATCTGAAGTATGTCGTCTCCAAGACAAATTTCAACAACTCCATGATGTCGTCTACGTTTAGATTTGTTCTCTTCTTTAGTGTCTTGTCATTCTCTAGTCTTTTTCTGATGATTTTGCAAGCGATGCCGAATACATATCTAACCAACTGACTACGTCCTCACCGTCCTCACGACAATTTGGATATCGTTGGATGTATTTGAAGTGCAGGCGTCATGGATTCGGTATCGCATGAAGATGTTAGACTGATACTCGGCGCACATCTGCGGAAGTGCAAACGTTTAAGGCGACACACACACACACACACACACACACACACACACACACACACACACACACACACACACACACACACACACACACACACACACACACACACACACACACACGCACATATACTTTAAAAGTCGTAATTACGTCTTTTAATCTCGCAATTACGACTTTTAATCTCGTAATTATGACTTTTAATCTCGTAATTACGAGTTTAATTTATTTTTACTTAGGCCCTAAATATGCTTCCGTAGGAATATACTAGCATAATAATTATAAGTAATTTGCACACACTACTGTACTTTCTCTACACAGTATGTGTTCCCTAGCTGCACGCATCTTGAAGTAAACTGCATGGACACATTTTATATAGTGATGCGGTTCTCACGCCCCACCAAGAGCGCCAATTGTTGTGTTTTCGATTGCACCAGTATTCACATTCCCGTGTGCATTGCATACATTAATAGTTTAGAAGGAGGTAGTACGTTCCTAGTTTTTCATTTATTAATTAATCGAATGTCCTCAAGACTATACTAACTATATAATGTTGAAGTTAAACTGCTTGCCAAATTGTGTTTAGTAAGCCTGTAACAACGGTCGCTATGAGAAGGTACGACCACTGGTACATGCTCAAATAGTAAACAAAATATATACAGTTTCAAAACAAGCTTTATTGGCAATATGGCCGAATCGGCCAGAGTTAACTGCTATTCCCTTTGATGTCCAACTTTCCCACGTTCAACATAGCAGATTTCATGTTACAAATTACTATGCCCGCTAATTTTGAGCAGACGAACAGACTACGTCCCGTGAATAATTATATTACCTCAAATGTAATGTTATGATCTCATTTTTAAACTAATACACCTGAAAGCATCTTTTATTGACAGATGACGTCTTTGCTTATTGACCACACGTAGAAGAAGACGTATTATGTGAACCTGATACAGTTGTCTTTCGCAACAATCAACCGCATTTCTGAATCCGCACCTGCAACATACAAAAATGAAGCCTACTTTTTTTACAAATGTCAAAGTCGTTCTTGTCGCAAACGTCATCCGAACATAACTTAATGATATCACCTTGATACAATGTCACCAGACAATGTGTCACTAAATGTAATGTCGGGGAATTTGACGTAGTCTTGTGATGTATTGCTCTCCTCTTGTTTCCCTGTATGTCCGGGGTGATGCGGGCCTCAATACTGGTCCTCGGTTTTTGTTTTCTTGTTTTCTTTGCCTCACTCTTCTTGCATTGCAGTCTCCGCTAACCGTCTCCACTACCCCTATATTTCGCTCTTGCTCTCGTTTCCAAATTCCTTTAGATATATCTTTACACAATCATCCTATCGCAGTATAGGTCGTCTGTAGTGAGTTAATCACTACTGTCGTCCTCGTCTCTTTCCCCCTCCACTCTCCGGGCATCTGTATTCGTTGTCAACCGTTCTTCTCCCATTCGCTCCACATGTCCATCCCGCTTTAGACGACTCCCCCAGATCAGATGTGATGTCCCATGAAACCGTACGAATTCTGGAGACACCCATTATGTGACTGCTAGTATTAGGACGATGTGGCTGAGTTCTTCAGCAGCAGACTTGTTTGTTCTTTTGCTCGACAACGCGAATCATAAGATCATTCTCCAGGACCATGTTTCGAAACTGTCGATTTGTATCCCTGTCTTCTGTTTGATGTCTATAAATCGCATCTACACGTTACTACTGGGAAGACCAAAGCATTACGAGTATTCTTCGTTGCAATTGTTAAGTTATTGTCCTTCCGGTAGTTTGCCCCAGTACGTAGCCATTGCTGTCTTGCCAAGATCCAAACTTTTTTTCGGATTTCTCTATCACCAGACATACATTTTTGAACCCACGAAAATAAAAGATATTCTCTGCCCCCACCCCCTCCATCGTCTCATAGTCGGAACTCTACAATATTCACGATGGCTACAATTTGTTAAATACAAGAACTGAGTCCTTTATATTATCCCAGTGGTTCTAAAACTGGGAGTCCCGACCCCCTGGGGGGTCATTTTGGAAATTTCAGGGTGTCGTCCTATGACCTAGTGTAATTTTATTTTGCATACACTAAAACTGTACAATTAATCTCACACGATTTTCTAGATGCGTAAGCAATGGTGGAGGCATCATTATTTGTTGTCTCTTTAAAACTAGCAAACAAAAAGAAACGTTTGGGGACAACTCTTTGTACATTTTGTCTAGACCATGATCAGTTATGTTTTAGGGGAGAAAAGTGCTGAAAAACTTCGTGACATTTCTGTAGAGAAGTCCACAACAGAATGCACAAACCTTCCCTGATATCAAAGAACATGTCATATAGGACACAGAAAAGGTTAATTTGTTCTACATCCAACTGTTTGAATCTACTGATATTCAGTCCTGCTATTAACTGATAATTTTCGTCATATACATTCACCATGATGTTTTAATTGAAGAATTCCTATTTTATGACATCGCGGTAACAATCAAACACAACTTTTAGATGCGATGAAGCAATCCTCTGTATGTTTGAAGCTTAATGCTGCCCTCAAATCTCACAATTTTAAGTACCTTTGTTTGTACAATCACGAAATATTCATGAAATGTTTATATTCTGCATGCAAGGCCACTGGCAGTCCAAAGGCACTGTTGTCGCAATCAAACAGGGAATATAGCTTTGACCAGTATCACAAATAAAACGGATCTGCTTTCAACTTGGCTAGAAGATAGTTGAGAATTACTACAAGCATACCTCGTCGATATGTTAGGCAGCTCAACTCTCTGAACTTTGAACTCCTGTGGAAAGCGTGATCACTGTTTTTTAATAGAAATTCAAAACCATCGATAGTAAAATTGGAGGCGCAACATATATTTGTGTACCTTTATTGTGTTGGAAACAATATCAGAACTCAGACGTTGCGGAGGCATGCGATGGGCAATACAACCTTCGAACATCTGGAAGCCTTGGACCAGGAATTGTAAGATATTTCTATGGAATATCGAGTCGAACATATATGCTACTA
This sequence comes from Paraescarpia echinospica, assembly GCA_020002185.1. Taxonomy (NCBI): domain Eukaryota; kingdom Metazoa; phylum Annelida; class Polychaeta; order Sabellida; family Siboglinidae; genus Paraescarpia; species Paraescarpia echinospica. The sequence goes on along the minus strand of CM034543.1, from coordinate 15,834,270 downwards.
TCTGACATATTCAGTGTCCAACTGACACCTACATATGATGACAATGATGCTGCTCAGACAGAGCTTCTGGGACTCCAGAAGTTTCAGGCGCCATGGTAAAATTCAATCTTGAAACTATCACAGTCTTACTGGACAACGATTGATGCTACCTACCCTAATTTATGTGATCTGGCTTTCCGTCACCTGCTACCGTTCCTTTCAGTTGTAAGGCTTTGCTTTCCTAAGTAAAGGTATATCCTCTCCATATATATATGTATATATATATATATATATACATATATATAATGGTTGGTTGTTTGGTGTGTGCGCGCGTGCGTGTACGTCGATGAGTTCGTCTGTGTGGTGCGTGCGAGAAAGTACTGTTTCACACCCAGTAGCTGATTTAGGGTCCCGCATAGTTGCGATTGCCTGCCCGGCCCACGCAGACGAGGCAGACCAACAGAACTTTGTCACGAAATAAAGCAACCGTGACGTCTCAACTGCATAAGTGCAACTCGAAGACATTAATAATAATAAGGTAAATTCTTTTGCGCCTAACGTAGCAACGTTTCACGCAAGATAAAGATAACTAGACACCCGCCATGGTTATCTGTTAATGTTATTAATGTTTGTGTTTGTGTCAATTACGAGTTTCCACATGAGGTACCTGCTGAATTGTCTGATTCGCTGTGGGTTATGGTATTGGTAAGCACACAGGTATATTTAGTAAAAGTTTAAAAAGTAAGTTCTTATACAGCGCTGTATTCAGTTCTTCGGATTGTTCACAGCGCTTTTCAATTTACTCCCTGGCAGACCTGTTTTATCGAACACCATCTCGACTTCTCTCGGAAGAATTCACCCACGCTGCAATTAATGCGCGAAGACTAATCATACACAAATATCTACCACTGTCTATGGCCAAGTACACATTCGTATATCTTAGTGAACTCGAGCAATGTCGAGTGGACGAAAAAGGATCGGCACATTAGTACAGGATTCGAACCCGGGTTCTCTTATTCGAGAATCCGACGCTCTGAACACTGTGCCATTGCGCTCCAGGAACCATTAATCATTATAAAAAGGACCTGTCGGTCTTAGTAGCTCATTCAAAAGTCGTCTTATTAAACTTCACAAAGGTACCAAGTAACGCAAGCAGCGTAACAAATGAACAGTTAATCGCCATCAATTTCACAAATCGTGTGGGCGAGGCGCCGAGCCTATTTGTACACAGTTCGGGGTCTCTATAATTTTATATAAGGTACATATAGATTGATTATATAGTCACGGAACAAGCACCGTTTATCTGTGTGCGTGCGTGTGTGCGTGCGGGTTAATGTGTGGGCGTGCAGATGTGAGTGTAAATATGTAATTTATACTAGACTCTAGTCTAGTCTCTAGAGTTGCCTAGGCTAGGTTCGTTCATAGACGCATCTCGCTGATATACTGCATATTCTTAAATGTGTTATTCTAAAACGTTTCTAACTAAAAATTATTTAAAACGGTGCAATAACATGTAAAAATGACATTATTTACAAACACGATCACGCATCGCCGCCATCACCGGCGTTTCCTAAGTTCGTGGATGTGATGTATGCTGGGTAAATCGTGCATTTTCTGTCAACAAATTGCGTTTGGTTGTTACATACATGACAGGAGAAGTTTGTCAGCAAAATATGATCGATTTCATAGTTAGATCTTAGTCTTAGAGTATGACGTCATATCGCTTGATTAGCAATCGCAGATAGAGCAATAAAAGAAATAAAATTATCAATCAATCAAACAGTCTAAAGAATGCAAACATATGTTAACATAACTATCTAACTACTCTATTAGCAAATAAATTCCTAATTTGGTATAATACGATGTGGAAAACTGCACTGCCACGGAATTGCGCGACACACGAACTTGGGAAACGCATCGATATATATATATATATAGTAGTGTGTTTGTGTGTGTGTGTGTGTGTGTGTGTGTGTGTGTGTGTGTGTGTGTGTGTGTGTGTGTGTGTGTGTGTGTGTGTGTGTGTGTGTGTGTGTGTGTGGGTGTGGGTGTGAGTGAGTGCATGCATGGAATGTATGCGAAAAAGTAAAAGTAAGTCATTATATACCTGTTCATTCGAACACTAACTCGGTTTCTCTGAGAAGTTTTCAGCCACTCTGCAATTACAGCGTGAAGCCTATTCGTTCACACGTATCCACCACTATCGATTTTCCAGGCAGGTACTCATTTATACATCTAAATGAAAAGAAGCAGCGTGGGATGAACGAAATTGCCTACGCATCGAAACGGCTGCAAGTGGCTTCAAATCCAGAATCTCTAGATTGAAAGACCCATGTTCAAACCACCACGCGACCGCGTCAGTACAAGTCAGAACAAAGCATTATATCAACGTCGTCACCTATAGTACACTGTATGTCATAAATCATAGCGATGCTGGTGAGTATGTAGGCGGCTGTGATAGCGGCCCCGCAGCGTCGTGTTTATTAATAATACCAGCGAACCGTTGGCCCACGCGTTACTTGAGAGCTGTCGTGGTTCCGTGATCTCATGTTTCATCCAGGTGTGATGAAAGAACAGTTTTGAGTGTTATTTGTGACTTCCTGCGACGCCATGTAGTGTCTGGAACGAGGACACAAATCGTGTATTTCTGTTAATGGTCAAAGAACATGAAGGTTAATCAGTACTGTTGCTGTTTGTCTGCTCTTGTGAACAGTTCAAAGGATTTTGTAAAGATTTTGCAAAAGCATGTTTGAAGTTAGCACGTACCACTTAAGTATGTGAAAGACCCAAATATCATTATAACACTCTTCCAACAATCTGATGTGGCTTAAAACATGCACGAACGTACACACATATCCACAAACGTACATGCGTACGTGCGTACATACATACATGCACGCACACACGCATGCACGCACGCGCGCGCGCGCACATACACATACGTACACGCCCACACACATGCGCGTGCCATCTCATACCTACTTACGTACACACGCCACTTGCACGCAACTGTATGTCGTGACGATGTCAAATTCCAGATTCAAGTGTAACATTCCGTGGACCGAAACCGAGGGTAATACTTCAGTTTAATCATCCGAAATATTCAGATGTTGGCTACGTATGTCGTAGGTATTCACGTATTTGATTGTACCCAGTAAGCCCAGAAAACAGCTTGTTCGCTTCAAAAACACAAATTTCGTGTGGTTATCAAGGTTTCGCGTAACTCACCTTGTTACTTTGCAATGGCTTATACGTGTCAATGTTTGAAGTGAGTTGTATGTCGATGGTTTATAATATGGTGGGACTTTCCGTGCCGCTGTGTACAGTTGGTGTAGATTGCTTGTGGTATTGCTGGTAATAGGGTACATGGTGTGGTTTGCAATGCATACATGGTACTATTGCCTACAATGTCTTGCGTGTGTTGTGGCTTATTATGTGTGGTGTGACTTATAATGTGTACAATGGTATTGCTTGTGTGGTGTTGCTTTAGATGATGTATATGTGGTTGCAATGGCTTATGTGTGTGTGGTGTTGCTAGTATTGACGTGGTGTGGTGTTGCTAGTATTGTACAGATGGCATTGCTTGGTAAGTCTTTACGTGTGGTGCAGCGTGCAATGCGCAGGCTTACACATATAATATACATTATGGCATTGCTTGCTTGTGTGTGTGTGTGCGTGCGTGCGTGCGTGCATGCGCGCGTGAGTGAGTGCGTGCCTGTGTGCCTGTGCGTTTGCGTGCGTTTGCGTGCGTGCGTGTGTGTGTGTTGTCGCGTGAAGTGTACGTGTGGTGTGGGTTGCATTAGCTTATACTTATGTAGCTTGGCATGGACTAGTTACTACGTGATATTTCTAATGGTGCCGTTTTGACCGTTGGTATTGTTCTTACTGGACATTGTCTCCGAGAAACGCCACTGTCCGGCGTAGTCGTGCTTCAAGGTGCGAGCACTTGAGTCGAGTGAGGTGTTTCACGCGACATGACGGCGACACCGAGACGTAAAGCTCCAGACAGTGATGGCGTGATTTCACTGGCACACACTGTAACACACCACCCCGACAGCACACCAGAGGGGTGTCGGCTCGATCTCATTACTCCGCCGGGTGATGTTTACACGAGTATCACATGGGTGACACCTTGAGATAATCGGCCAGACAAAACTACTGCGAAGGTTGTAGGGCGTATTCAAAAAGCAGCCATGATAGGTTTTCTTTCGTTTTGTGCACGCCAATGTTTCCCTAACAATTGTAGTCTTGACCACAATGGTCTTGGCAGAAAACCAAGGCTTTCTTTATAGTGACAACCTTAATATTAGCCAGTGCACAACACGTGGAAGATCCTAGAACATCTTAGAGTTGCTTAAAGGGAATAAAAACATCTGTGGCTTGAATTCATGTTATATTACATTCTGCTATCTATTTCCATGTCCACCAAGCCCAAAACAAACAAAAAAATCAATGAATTAGAAATTCCACATTTAATGCTGTGCATCCGGACATTTTTGAATATGCATATTTTTGGCGCGCTTTTCGGGATGCCGAGATGTGACGTCACTTATGACCCACACTTGCATCAGGCCGACCCTTTCCATGCATTCAGAGCATGTTTACAAGTATAGCTTTTGGGTCGAAACGAGCGTCAGAATGAGTTATTGTGCAATATTCCGATGAAATACAAACACTAGTCATCATAGAGGAACAAGCAGTTATCTAATGTTCCACATGAATTCAATTTTATTCAAAACAATGAATGTGAATGGGCCTCCAAGTCGACTAGGTATCGCCGAGCTTGGACTCGTTTTCAGAATAATTATATCGAATGCAACCAACGGGAGATAATGTACACCAATATACATACATAGCAAACATATATCGTATCCAGCTACAGAAAGTAACGTGTAAAATCTCATAATATCACTGGAATATCGATGTATGAAGGAGGAGTTGTACAATTTATCATAACAACTTAAATCAGTCGGTGAATGTATGTCGGTCCTGCTAGCTCAGTTAGTAAAGGCGTTGGTTCCTTGGCAGCACAGGATTCGAACCCGGGTTCTCTCAATTGAGAGTTCGATGCTCTAGCTACTGCTCCACTGCGCTCCGTGACTAAAGACTAATGATGATGATTTTGTGCACACCATATGTGCTGTAATGTTTTATTTAATATTACATAAAAAAACAGCTGACATTCGCCAATATACAGAGTCTCAGTGTAACCGGAAATGCACCTGCCTACCCTGACACCGGAGGTGAGATAGCGTTCCGTGGCCCTCCGTGTCGAGTCACTCGGGTTCCGCTATGAGAGTAACGGAATGACGATCGTCAGACGTTGATGGTAGACACTGTCCGCCAACGTATTGATCCGCCACAAACGAGTGGGAATGAGCAGCGCCAGTTACAACATATATCAACATCCATCGTCGGCTTTTTCCTCGACCACACTCGCCGTCGGCTTTGGTGCCATCTCAACACATTACCACTGGACGGCATTTACTACGAATGCTGGCACTGGTGCCGTGGTGGTAAACTGGTGACAACACACACAGACACACACACACACACACACACACACACACACACACACACACACACACACACACACACACACACACACACACACACACACACACACACACACGCACACATTCGCACGCACACACACACACACGCGCGCACACACACACACGCACGCAGACACACGCACGCACGCACACACGCACGCGCGCTCTCTCTCTCTCTCCTTCCCTCCCAGTATCTTGCACTAGTTCTTCCTTTAATCCATACCCACCAGGAGAATCTTCTTCGTGCTAATTCTTTAATGCGAGACGCAACGAAATCGGGGAAAAATCACATTGGTGTATTTTGTAATTGACCTTCCTGTTGCTAAACGCAATCACAGTTGGTGAACTGCTTATTGTCACACGCAATAAATAACCGTGGGAATAAAACTCCACACAACTGCACGATACGTTTATGTGACCAATTATGTACAACTGTTACGTTGACTCCGTTGCTGTATGTCTGGCTGCGGTGTAATGTCTGAATCCAGGCTCATCAAATGAACTGTCGCCGTGTAGTATTCCGGCAACATTGTTTGACTTTCAGGACAAGTTGTAAAGTTTCCAGTTACATAGCTAAATGTCTGATTAGCATTCACAACGCCGCCTCTCGAAACACGTCATCTGATAGCGAGCCGAGTATCTGCCGTTTGCATTATTCATGAGATTTGGCGGACAAAGTACGACATACTCAATGCACTAGTCGACCAGCTCTTGACCGCTGCAAAGAAGCTAAGTCGAGAGTGGTAAAGAAGTTGTAATAAATAACGTATTGTGTGGTCACAAGGGGTAGAGACGGCATGCGTGTTCACGGGGATGTGGACTGTTATGACGTCAGGTGTGTTCACAATGGTGTGGACTGTTGTGGCGTCAGGTGTGTGCACAAGGGTGTGGACTGTTGGTGACGTCAGGTGTGTTCATGGAGTTTTGGTGGCGTATTGCGTGTTCGTGGTGACATGTGTGTTCATGTTGCGGAAAGTGTATTGTTGTGGTGAATAAATAACACATGTGGTGAGGTGAGGTAACGGTACACATGTGGTGAGGTATACGAGGTAACGGTAATGAGATACCGTCACATGTGGTGAGGTATACGGTAATGAGGTAACGAGGTAACGGTAATGAGATACCGTCACATGTGGTGAGGTATACGAGGTAACGGTAATGAGGTACCGTCACATGTGGTGAGGTATACGAGGTAACGGTAATGAGATACCGTCACATGTGGTGAGGTATACGAGGTAACGGTAATGAGATACCGTCACATGTGGTGAGGTATACGAAGTAACGGTAATGAGATACCGTCACATGTGGTGAGGTATACGAGGTAACGGTAATGAGGTACTGTCTCATGTGGTGAGGTATACGAGGTAACGGTAATGAGATACCGTCACATGTGGTGAGGTATACGAGGTAACGGTAATGAGGTCACATGTGGTGAGGTATACGAGGTAACGGTAATGAGATACTGTCACATGTGGTGAGGTATACGAGGTAACGGTAATGAGATACCGTCACATGTGGTGAGGTATACGAGGTAACGGTAATGAGATACCGTCACATGTGGTGAGGTATACGAGGTAACGGTAATGAGATACCGTCACATGTGGTGAGGTATACGAGGTAACGGTAATGAGATACCGTCACATGTGGTGAGGTATACGAGGTAACGGTAATGAGGTACTGTCACATGTGGTGAGGTATACGAGGTAACGGTAATGAGATACCGTCACATGTGGTGAGGTATACGAGGTAACGGTAATGAGATACCGTCACATGTGGTGAGGTATACGAGGTAACGGTAATGAGATACCGTCACATGTGGTGAGGTATACGAGGTAACGGTAATGAGGTACTGTCTCATGTGGTGAGGTATACGAGGTAACGGTAATGAGATACCGTCACATGTGGTGAGGTATACGAGGTAACGGTAATGAGGTACTGTCTCATGTGGTGAGGTATACGAGGTAACGGTAATGAGATACCGTCATATGTGGTGAGGTATATGAGGTAACGGTAATGAGGTACCGTCACATGTGGTGAGGTATACGAGGTAACGGTAATGAGGTACCGTCACATGTGGTGAGGTATACGAGGTAACGGTAATGAGGTACCGTCACATGTGGTGAGGGTGACGAAGAAATTCAATACGGTGAGGGTGATGACAGTTCGATCTCATGCAATCCTACGTCATCACAGTTTTCCATAGCAATGATATTTCAACCCCTCGGTTGTGACAATATTCTCGTACAACCGATAGAATCCTAATATTGGAGTGCGCTTGAAAACTGTTTAACGTCAATGTGTACTTTGCTTCGCGCTTGGTGGCAAACCCACTGCAGTAGGGTGGGTGTGCGAGGACGCCTTGTAGACGACGACTGTTCCTATTCCGAGGAACAAAAACGGTTGCCGGCCAACACACATAAGGTTTCTCCGATACCTGTACAGCAATCGACTTCAAATTTCGTATCAAAACAAACATTATCGACAGAAGCCAATCTCATTAATCCTTAGTGATGGAGCTCTCTAAGCTGTGGAGAACCTGTCTTACATTAACAAGTTCACGCTTGACAAGAAGCAGAACACACGATTGGGCAAAGCTGTAACAAATCTACGAAGCTTTACGAAACAGTCTGTTCCAACACTGTTTCTGTATACAGAATTGAAACGTATCTGTTCCTGGTATCCTATTGTAGCTTTGAGATTGTGCATTGAGATTATGCAACATCACACATTGCCAAATGTACGTGCATGCCTACCAGCCCTGCAACGCACCACGTAGGACAGACCAAGCAGTAGATTCACTGTAGAATGACAATGGCGCCCGTTGTTAGTATTTGAAACAGTCAACAGCACATTTGAATATTTGTGACAATATCATGTAATTTTCAATGCACTAAACGCCAGCTTATTTAGGCTTACTAATAATCTACGGCTTGCTTGGGACGATACCGCAAACTTGTCGGTCTACACTGGCCTAAGACCTTGTCTAATACTCCACCGATCGAATAACACCACATTTGAATATTTGTGTTAACCTGAAAAGGAGAAGGCTGTATCGTGTCTTCATAATGTCAAGTGACGTACAAGTGAGTTAGAACATCGTTGACTTGGACACGAGAAGGACAAACAAAAAGGGCCAGTCCAACAATATTTATGGAGACGAACCATGGAAGGTGAACTGAAAGTTGGTGGGGCTAGCTGGCATAGTGCACAGTACCGAGGAGACGAGTAGACAGAAGGAACTGGCGAGATATTGTGCAAACCCTGTGCGAGCCAGTCCAGGCAACAAATAAGACCAGTAGCCCCTACGTAGGTAATACCAGGCTGTGGTGCTTCGCCGTGGTGGTTTTCTTATAAATCATCGGGTCGATAGACCATGCCAATTGCTGGGAGAGATGAAGCCCCGGGTAGTTAGCAGTTAACGGAAATACCAAGGCTTCGCTGCGTCTCCTGGGACGCCAGCGGCCGGGCCCAAATGCTGTCAAATCAAGAAACTCGTCGTTCGCGGATCAACAACAGGCAGCTCAGTATTGAACAACTTATAAGGGTCTAATGGGTGTGTTGTTGTGGTCGCGCCTTCTCCAGTTTGGCCGTGGGCAAATTATAATGGCATAGACACGAACTGTGCCGCAGCGTGTCCATACGTCATTGCCATTAATTGCGAAGCACGCTCCTCTTTGACAGGTAATAATCAAATGAAGCCCCCTGTGTTAATGATCTAAGGACACAACACTAGATGCGATAATTGATTGAGCTCGTATTTATAATCTCGGTGGTATTTGCGTCTGATAGCGCCACATGGCGACCACTGATGACATCATCCACAAAGCTGTTTATTTGGTTGGGCGGTTAATAATAACAAAATATCTTTATTTAGGATAGCCCAGCTAAATACAGTGCAAATTGAAATATACACTAGACATTTTTACAGTGGGGTCCTCATACGCTCAGTCACTCATCATACACAGACATAGACAATATAAAAATGAAATTAAATGAAGTAAAATAATAAGATACATGATGTAACGGAGAGGTAACCAGACATCGGCTCAGTTTGTTAAATTACTAAATATGTAAGGGTTAAAAAACGTTACACATTTATCGTTGAACTCTTTATGCTTTGCAGGTTTGGACAGTATTGCCGAGATTGTTGAAGAGCACAGCCCCTTCATAGCAGAACAGGTTTTGGCTGCATTGCAGCTGACTCGTGGTACAAACAGATTAGAGTACGCATTTATGTTAGTTAGTTAGTTAGTTAGAGGTCCGTTAGACCATATGATGTCCCCATAGTCAATGATCATAGTTCTGAAGAGAGTGTTTGCCGTGGTTGCGGACATGAAAGGTCGAATACGTGACTGTACACCTCTATACGTTGTGAGACTGAGGAATTTAAAAGTAACTTGAAGTCCCCCCTTAATTTTCGAAAATTTTTGTTGAGTGCCAAAGAGCATGGTTTTAGTTTTCTTTGCATTGAGAGTCAATCTATTGGCATTGAGCCACTGGCTAACAGCGTCTAAGTCTGCAGCCAATTGTGTCTGAATATTTTGCATACACTTCCCGAAGACAACAAATGTTGTATAATCAGCATAGAGAACCACCTTTCTGTGCTTGACCACACTTGGCAAATCATTGATATCCAAAGTAAAGAACAGTGGTCCCAATACTGAACTCCGAGGCACCCGATATTGATTGGTAACGCACTGGATATTGCTTCAATAAGTCTTACTTGTTGTACTCTGTTCTTAAAATAATCCTTAAACCAACAAAGCTCTGTTTCCTGAAGACCAATAGCAGAGTTTCTGAAACAATATGTTCAGGTCTACAGTCTCAAATGCTTTCTTTAGGTCGAGGAATATGGCACCCGTGCGGTTACCATGCTGCTTTCGGTCATATAGCCTAGGCAATGAGAAACATCTAGCAGAGCTGTGGTTGTGGAGTACTTTGGTCATGTAGCCTAGGTAATCAGAGACATCTAGCAGAGCTGTGGTTGTGGAGTACTTTGGTCATGTAGCCTAGGTAATCAGGGACATCTAGCAGAGCTGTGGTTGTGGAGTACTTTAGTCATGTAGCCTAGGTAATCAGAGACATCTAACAGAGCTGTGGTTGTGGAGTACTTTGGTCATGTAGCCTAGGTAATCAGAGACATCTAGCGGAGCTGTGGTTGTGGAGTACTTTGGTCATGTAGCCTAGGTAATCAGGGACATCTAGCAGAGCTGTGGTTGTGGAGTACTTTGGTCATGTAGCCTAGGTAATCAGAGACATGTAGCAGAGCTGTGGTTGTGGAGTACTTTGGTTATATAGCCTAGGTAATCAGGGACATCTAGCAGAGCTGTGGTTGTGGAGTACTTTGGTCATGTAGCCTAGGTAATCAGAGACATCTAGCAGAGCTGTGGTTGTGGAGTACTTTGGTCATGTAGCCTAGGTAATCAGGGACATCTAGCAGAGCTGTGGTTGAGGAGTACTTTGGTCATGTAGCCTAGGTAATCAGATACATCTAGCAGAGCTGTGGTTGTGGAGTACTTTGGTCATGTAGCCTAGGTAATCAGGGACATCTAGCAGAGCTGTGGTTGTGGAGTACTTTGGTCATGTAGCCTAGGTAATCAGAGACATCTAGCAGAGCTGTCGTTGTGGAGTACTTTGGTCATGTAGCCTAGGTAATCAGGGACATCTAGCAGATCTGTGGTTGTGGAGTACTTTGGTCATGTAGCCTAGGTAATCAGGGACATCTAGCAGAGCTGTGGTTGTGGAGTCCTTTGGTTATGTAGCCTAGGTAATCAGGGACATCTAGCAGAGCTGTGGTTGTGGAGTACTTTGGTCATGTAGCCTAGGTAATCAGGGACATCTAGCATAGCTGTGGTTGTGGAGTACTTTGGTCATGTAGCCTAGGTAATCAGGGACATCTAGCAGAGCTGTGGTTGTGGAGTACTTTGGTCATGTAGCCTAAGTAATCAGAGACATCTAGCAGAGCTGTGGTTGTGGAGTACTTTGAAAGCATGATTGAGACTGATTCAGGATGTTGTGTTTTGAGATGTGAGCCTACAGTTGGCCATGAATCAATCTTTCAAAAACCTTCATGCGTAGAGGACGTACAGGCATTGGTCTGCATATAAAGGTATTCTGGCGATCCCCCAGTTTAAAGACTGGGGTCACAACTGCCTGTTTCCACTCCTTTGTGATTGTTCCTCTCACCAGTGAGAAATTAAACATGGTTGCCAAAGGGAAAGAGAGTTCCTTGGCTGCCACTTTAAGAGATCTAGCCATAATTCCATCAGTGCCATGGGCTTTTGAGGTGTTGAGTCCAGAAAGTAATTTGAACACCTCAGATCAGTGTTCGAAATTACTGCCGACCCGGAGGCCCGAGACCGTCAAATATTTAGTTGGGCCGGTAACTTGGAAAAAGTGCCGGCCGCAAGACCAGCAGATTTTTTTAAACAAAATAATGGAATACTTGTCTAGTATTCGGACCAACATTAATTTCGTTTCAACATGTTTGCTTGCTTAAATTTGATACCTAAGTGATCTAGTTATAGCATTCAACGTCATTCCAGGCATATTTATATTACAAAAATATTGCTTCTTAGCACACTTTTGAGGCCCAAAATGCGACCCGCTGCGGCGGCGCGTTACCGCAATGAGCAATATCACGTCGTATGTTGTTGCAAACCGGGTCGCTCACCGAGCTTCAAAAGTGCGCTAAGACGCGATATTTTTGTAACATGCATGAGATGATGTTGAATGATGGCAATAACACATGGTATATCAAAATCAGGCAACCATTTTTATATAACAACAAAGTCGAGCCCGGATACTAGACAAGTGCCAATATTGGTAGCATTTGTGTACTCCCGAACGGGAAATTTACCGTTTACATGCGTGGTACGAAAACAAGTTGGAAAAACAATAAAATTCTCGAGCTGATCAATGCTGTTAGATCGACTGAGTTTAGTTTCGTAGTGCTGGCACTTCCAGCGAGTTGCGCTGGATATGAAAGAGGCTTCACAGCACAGTTAAACGAGTAAAAAGTTCAAGACTGAGTTTCGAAACCGCATGAAGCCATCCACAGTGTCAGCTGTCATCACCATCTAGCTACATTCAAGCGACATGGCTGACTTCAAACCCACATCAGCTATCCACCTGTGGAATACATCCAGCGCGAGAATGCCCAATTTCAAATCCGAGTTGGACTCGGACAGTGAGTCACTGTCCGAGAGTTCAGGTCGAATTCAGCTGGAGTCGCTGTCAGTGACTCGAGCGAGTGTTTTATGGACAGTCATGCTGCTCCTGCCGATGATGGAAACAGTTCTGGGTAGTCACCTGCTGACATTCGTTTACTGGTGTTTGTTATAATTGGCAACATTTATGTTTTTCTGTCAACAATTACACTGTTGCCTATGTTTTCATTTTATATTCGCTGGTTCTTTAATCTGAATATTGGGAATTTATATGCAGGACAGACTTGGCCTGAACTAGTATATCAACAATTGTCATGCATTACAACTGCAAATGTATATTAATTACTCGTGTAATTTTGTTAATATTTGGACCACTATTTTTTTGTGTGGGACCACCAACTTTTGAAAGTTGAAGGTCCGACTGAACACCAACTTTTCAGCTAAGGTGTAGAACACTGCCTCACATGCAGTTATTGCCTTAAATTTAAAAGGCTGGAAGCATGTAGTCTGGGTGAGAAAGGGTCTGCCTGGTTGGTAAACTGTTTAGCCAAATCACTGCCAACGCTGGTGAAGGAGTTGAAAAATGTGTAATTCCCAAAGAATAAGACACCTCGTCCCCAGCCATCACACTTCCAGTCGTGGTAGATGCAGATTTGGGAAGCAAGTTCTTTAGATTAGCCCAGTGATTTTGTTTTTTGCACTACCTCTGATGACAGTATCATAGTAGTCTTTTTAGTGCGTTTTAAACAGCTACGGGTCATGTTTCATTGGACTCGGTATATCTGATAGGCATTAGCAGATTTTGATCGTACTGCAACTCGTCTCAGGTGATCACGTTTGTACATTTGTTCACGTAAGGCAACAGTAATCCAAGGAATGTCCTGATCTCACACCCTGGATTCCCTCTGCGGTGCATGATAATTAGTAACCTGAAGCACAAATAATGTTTTAAAAGATGCCCCAAGCAGAGTTTATTGTTTGAGCATGCAATAAATTATCAAATGGAAAGTTCGTACAGTCATGTTGATATTTTGTTTCATCAAAGTTTTTCCAGTTCCTAATTTTCACATACTTAGGAGGGAGTTTAGTAGGTTTACTTTCTTCACACAATAGACTAGATCGTGGTCCGTGATGGCTGATGCCAAGTGGAGTTACTCCGGAGTCCACCAGATTTTCTGGATGCGAGATGAATACTCTAGACTAGGATATCAGTCATTTGCCTGTTATTAGGGTGGCTGCACACAAACACTGTTGATAATCCGCCTAATTTGGTTACGTTATCACGTTTCCACACGTAGCAATAATACACAGTAGTCCTAAACGATTTATAAATGTTGTTGGACTCGCATTTCATTATATCCTAGCTGTGTGTCATTAAGTCGACTATTCTGGTGACAATGGCTTAAGCCTTAAGGTGTATCCACCTACATAAAACTCGTTATTTGTAAACAACATTTATGTACCTATATTTTCATCCAATTCCGCGAGAGGGCGCTGCTAAAGAATCGGTCTTCAAAATGGCGGCCTCCATGCGATGCAAATGTTTTTCTCCGGCAAAGCAAATTTTGCGTTATACACGTGACAAGAATACGATATTTCCCCGATATTTACATGCCTTAACGAAAAGTAATACACAGCCATTGACTGGAGGTATTCATCCTTTTATAATTTGTTATATGCTGTTGATTAGGCATAATTTATTGGCAGTCACATGCCGTTCGCTACGTGAACCTACTCGATTATCGTCAATGTATCTGTATCTGTATCTGTATTTTGACTGGCAAAATGTCCTATGGACACATCACGCCAGTGCGCATGGTGGCTCTTATGGATTAATTTTTTACATGTTGGGCTAGGCTAATCTGGAATGAATTCAGTGACGTACTTGATACAATGCTTGGAGGTAGAGAATTCCACTCTTTTATTGTGACTGGGAAAAAGCTGTTTCCAAATATGTTTGTCGAGTGCCTGATTTGTACTAACTGTTTATTATGTTTACGTGAGCATCTGGTGTTGCGTTTGGTGTATTGATCTGTCACTTTGTCCCCGGTGACTTTTCGATAATTCTTGTGTAGGCTGTAGTGCGTTCCGTTCAGTTATTCTACCTCTGCTTATTATATACATTCAGTGGTTTATGTTGTGAACAACACAGTATGATGATCCAATAATCCCACTGAGAACTTACTAACGCCGGCAGTAACGTTATTTGTAAATTCAAGATGACAAGAATACGTTATCAGAATGTAGATGGGAGAAACTACGGAGTGACGTTTTCACAAGGGAAGAAGATTTGTGAAGAATAATTGCAAAGACATGTCAATGAACGGAATAACTGTAGTGCCGACTGTGACTGTAATCTGTCTCAGTTTGTTAATTCCTTCACAATTGACACAAGCCTGACACAAATTATTATTATTGAACACCGTATATATGTATCTGATTCTTATCTCATCTGTTTCAATCATTCAATATTGTTTCAGTTAAACTTAAATGTGTTTTAAATTTGTCAAATAAAGTGGTACCTTATGAAGACCATCTGAAGCATTCATCTACCGTCACTCCATCACAGATGACAATGAGGCGACGTGGTGCAAATGTATATAAGATAAAGAACAACATTGACCATGTGAATGAAACCCTCTTCTTCACTGTGCCTACATTGAACACCAGAGGATACAGTCAGAAGCTATTCAAGACAAGATCACAGCTAAGAAGACACTGCTTCAGTTCCAGAATTGTAGACGATTGGAACTCACTACCAGAAAATATTGTTGCCAGACTGTCTTTAAACTGTTTCCAAAACAGATTAGATTAACACTGGGCAAAAGAATGCTATATTCAACCATAGAGTGAATAAAATATATATCAACAAAAACGTCAGCTAAGTCTGAAAACCAAGATTTGGTTACGCAAATGAAAAAATTAGTCCGGGACAACAACACGCAATGGCCTTACAAGTTCCGTACAAGATGATGATGATGAGTAATTGCAATGCGGCTGAATGGTTCCCAGAGAGGTCAAGTTGGTGTTCATTTGAACAAGTCTACTAGGGAGAGAAGTGAAAAGTACTCCGAGAATCATAAAAGCTTGATACTATGCTATGTATAAGAACTTATCTTTTTATATATTTTATAGTCAGTTGATTAATCAGATCAATCAAAGACATTTATTCAAACAGACCAGTTAAATATACACATTAACTATGTGTGCAAAGTGTATTTAAGATGATAGTTTATAAGGGGTAACATTGAAGTAAAGGTACTTATAATGTTAGCTAAATACCCTCTTACATGCAATACTTAAAGCCACAATTTGGCATCATATTAATGTAATAAATGATACTGTATATCATATATACTTTACTACAGTATTATTATGAAACTGTACACACATTCCATCAACACATCTTCATACAATAACCTAAACTTAATTTTATAAAACTGGCATAATCTTGATTATAAGATACAAAACATCAAATCCAGACAAAACTTCAAATTCTTATTATGCAAACAATATGTAGACAACTATCCCAACCATGTGCATTGTCTTAATCCCAGATGTGTGGAGTGCAATTAGATATTTGTTTTTTATATCTATGTTTGGATTCGAACAAATCTTTTATAATTGTTCACTAACAGTAATTTTCTGTAATTCGATTCCATTGGACCCTCATTCTGTTCCATACACTCATACACGTATAATTATATATTTCAAAGTTTTTGTTTCTAATTATGGGGTCACAGGAAGACGGCATATAATATGTCATGTGACCACCATGCAACACAACTTTACTCTGTTTTACAGTTGTTTTGTTTGCACTGTTATATTATTGTTGTTGTTGCAAAATAAAACTTGATTTGACTAATAACGGCATGCTATAATTTGCTTTAAAAATCAGTTGAATGAGTGAATATATATTGGTAAAACTGACATTCAATAAATTCCTCAGTTTTGTTCTATAGTCAACTAACTTAAACTTTGAACATGTACTTTTTTATTGGGTCAGAACCCATAAGGTGAGAACACTGTGTCTACTTAGTAGTGCATGTTAGTACAGCAGGAACAGGGATTGATTCTGTTCCAGCCAACATATTTGGTTTCACAAAACCAGCCCCGACCAACAGACTCATCGACTTGCGCATCCTGTATTATTTAATTAATTGAGCAGGTATTTTCTGAAGCCATTCACAGTATTCAATCTAAAGCATGCCCTTATGTCATTGACGCAATATTTTTGACATTGATGCAACCAAATTGCATGAACTTGTGGAGCACACATTCAAAATAAAAAAAAAAATGGAAATAGCATAAATTTCCGTATATAATACGCCCTCATGTACAATATGCACCCTGTCTTTTGCTAATTTTTTTAGAATTTCTATATCACCATATATAATAAGCACTCTGACTTTTGACATCAATCCCCGATTTCCCCATTTCAAATATTTGTTTGAACCCATGAATCCATCTCCGAATCGTAAACATGTCACCTACGCAAGTTACAGCATTGCTGCTGGCTTGTCGCTTGCTAGTGACTAGTGTGTAAGCACTACGTAACTTGTGTTGTAGCTTGATGATTATGCAACTGATTAAATCAGCGCTTGCTAGAACTTTCATTGTGTCGTTCTGATTTTACTTTTAAATTAACACCAAGTTCTATTCTGAAATGCTATATGCAAACCTGGTACTTTCAACTGCGAAGCATACATGTGCTACCCTCGTCTTTATTTACATTCACTCACAACATTTGCATTCACAACTTTAAACATGGAGTCACTCTTGTTGACAGTCGACCCGTGACGTGGGCATCATTCACGTGATTCAGGAACGCCAATCATAATCATAGCGGGATGCTTCCCGGACTGCGCTTCCCAGTCTCGTACGCTTCCTGCTCATTGGTATTATTTGCGATGTCAGACATATGGGCTCTCGTTTTTGTCATTTCTCACTGGTAGTTTAGGGCTACAGAGGCGGTTATGGGAGTGCGATTCTTGCGTTGCTGCGGTGGTTTACATGATTGTGACATCACACCGACTTTAATAATATTACTAGTTTTCCAGCAGCCTTATCCTGGTCTGCAAACATTGATAAATTGGTCAGAGAAAATTTTGTTTAGCCTTAGCACCATGTATATGCACCCCGACCTTTAAGTAAAAAGTGAAGTAAAAAAATGCATATTATAAAAAGAACTTTATGGTATATGAAATCAGTTTCCATGGGACTTTCCACAAAAGTCATCTTTTTCTAAAATTATTTGGTTATGCAAATTGATTATTATGTCACATGTTACCTTCTTTTCATATATGTGTAACAGTAATACACTGGATATTTTATCAGTATAATGAGTAGTTTTTAAGATATGACAGTTAATTACAATTTTACATTTCTCGAGGAGCCTATATCTATGGTATTAACTAATTGTCTATTGTCTGTACAGTGTGTACTGGCTGTGATCAGAAATAAAATGCAAACAAACCTAATTTGTGTGTATAAGTTTACAGTGTTAAATTTAATAGAAAACTGATTGACAGGTATATAAAAGACCAACCTTTGAGGTACAGTCAATTACCCACTTTTCTTTAGTAAATTAACTTCATTACCAGTGTTACAAGGCCATATTCCAATTTGTATAAAACTGCATGGTATCTTTTCCGAAATATGTTCCATTTAGTTTTGAGTCCTTCATATTGTTATCTGTTTGCATTGACAGGAAGGCTGTGGCAGTCGCAGACATTGATAACATCAGTGCGCAGGCAGCTGCAGCTTAGCTCAAGACTTTTGTCAGCGGAGGCTGTAAAAGAAGAAGCGTCGGACGCCGGAGATGAATATCACAACATCATCAAAGACACGGAAAAGGCCAAAGGTAATTAGTTTGCTCCATGTGTGTTTTATTGTAAAATTGATTGTCTAACTGGGGGACTTTGTATCCAAATTTTCATGCATGAATTTGTTCACATTACATCATAATGGTGCTTGAAGTGTCAACATGAAAATTAAAAGTCATGGTGTTGATAAAACTTGGTTATTATGACAATTATAAAATTTATAAGGTACCATTTAACATACGTCTGTGGCATATGTATTTCTTATACTGTCATGTCAGTAGAATCTGTATTCTTGAATGATGATATTCCCAATCTTGGATAAGATAAGCTTACTCCCCTTATGAGGGAATAAGCTTATCCAGCCCACCTTAAAACTAAGTCATTTCCCACATGTGTATGTGAGCGGTATTTTGGGCAGTCAAAATAATAGATTAGTCTAGGATTTGGCATGAAAATTAATAGTTCTCTTTGTAGTGTGATTGTACCGCAGCATAGCCTCAGGGGCAGTGGAATGCGGCCAGGGCCTGGGGCGGGTGTAGGGTTGCACAAATGGCCTGTGTGCTGGGAATTGCTGTGTTATTATTTTATTTTATCCAGGCTTGGGTCGTGCTGTGGAATATCTTAAGGGCATTAGTGGGATTTGGTGTGCCACATCGGCTTAGCCAGCATTAGTTAATGTCCTCTATTTTAATCTGCATGTCAAATAGTGTTTTGTTGGAATGTCATTACTCAAGTAGACGAGTCCGTGATATCGCCAAGGTGTTGGTTGTAATGCTAATGGCTAAAACCAGGTTTTGTAGTCAGCCATTTATAATTAAACATGTAAACACACAAATGGATAGAATGGTGGTTCTGGAAACGTCAGTGCCGGTTAAAAATAATTGGAGTCACTGAAGTAAATCGCAAGGAATGGTTGATTGAGAGGAATTGATGGAAAGAAAGATTGAACATGGTTGTCACAAATATTGGTAAGAAATCTCTAGTTAAGAAGTTCGTTAGTTGTGGGAACTAGGACAAAGTCCAGTGTAACACATCATTATTAGTAGTAGGGCAAATTGAACAGTCTGTCTGCAGTGTTGTTTTGTTTTTGCCTAATAACATTTTAAAGGTCAACATATATTGTTTGCTTTTACTGTTTTCCAATGTTTTGCATTTCTTGAGTAGATAACATAAAATTATTTAATTTTTTATCTTTCTCGCACTCGTAGAAAAACATTATTTATGACAAGCGCATCAGACCCTGTTGCCAGTCTAGCAAAGTGGTGCTATTTATATCAGAGTTTGTTGCGGTGAAACAGACGCCACTCTGTATGACTTCACAGACCAGTCGTCACACTTATTCTCATCCGTGGATTTCTGCTGCAAATGAAAGGAAGATATCAAAACAAGTTTGCAGGTATCCTGGCAGGATTTTCCCACATCTGCTAATTTGTCATGGTTAGTCCGCCTTGGGTTAAGTTCACTGGCCCAAGGCAAAATGATTGGTTGTGATTTGTGTGTTATTATTTATAACAACAAATATTGGTTATAAATTTATAGAGAACACTTAATAATCAACACATTGAATCTCAAATCAACGCCACATCTTATGACCAGTCAAAAGGAAGAATATAAAAACATTCTCATTTACTTAGTTTTTACGTGCTTCATATAAACCCTGTGCATGTATATTAAATAATATTACGTTATTCTATACTTTCTAGGCAATCTTATAGTCCTTGTTGTGTTGAAACAGTTCTAATTTAACAAAGTTCAGTTTTGTTATAAATTAAATCTTGTTTACTGGCATCTTGGGGTGAATAATCAATTTGATTGTCTGGCCCTTTCAGTGTAATAAATCATCTTGGTATCTTTACTAAAAGACTCTACTTACCTACATTTGATGTCAAAGCTGACATTTTGTGTTCAGTCATGATTTTGTGTACATCACACAATTAATAAAATAGGAGTTTAGCCTAACAGTGATTAGCCAATGTCCCTCTTTGCCATTCATTCTCAACACCAGTATCTGGTTTAACGTGTGTAACGTAATGCGGGTTTGTGCTTTGAATTGTAATGGAGCCTTCGTAGGAAGTAGTGCGACAATTTAAGATTTTTTAACACTGGTCTTTGGTAAATTGATGGTTTGTGACAATGGTTGAGTCGTGCTTGTTTTTATAGATGGGTCATTGTGGTGGGCCTGGGAAAATAATAAATGTTGTTGACTCTGGTAAATGGTGACCGCAAACAGTATTTTGGTTTATTCATGGGCGTGAATAAAGATAATTTTGTGTGAGTTGATACACTGTATGAATGGCATTGGGCGGTAAACAACATGAATGTCCTCTATTATAAACACTGCGTTTAGCTTGTATTTTAAAACATTTGGTAAAACTAGTAATATTTTGTGCAAACAGTTCTTCCACATCCGCTATTTGATTATCTTGTCATGATTACGGTTTAAAAAGTCCCTCCCCAAAGCAGCTTTTAAAGTGAAATTTTTAATGTAATCATTGTTTATTTATTTTTCACATGATGGGGTAAAAAATAGGTGAAAAATGGTAGTATGAACTAACAGCTTTTTGTGATTCTTTCGAAAGACAAGGTGGGTTGAACGGAATGGCCCAAGGTAAACTTGAACCCCCAGTGCTCTCGATGTCACACTTACTGTTATGACAGTGCATGTATCACAAATTATAGCGGCAGTTAAGAGAGAAAATACCACAATGTAGAGCTAAGTTAATATGAAAGAATGTGTCAGAACTCTGTGTAATATCAGTGCACATTGTTAACAACACAAAGAACTCACTGTGTGACTCCAAACCACTGCATGAACTCCGAATGTGAACAAGAGGAGCTTTCATCTCTTCTCTAGGGTTATCCAGTGTACCAGGTAGTCAGATAACAGAGAAGTCTACATCTTTTCCTTCCCTCAGTATTTTCTGCTATTGAGAAGACCTGAGATAGCCAGGGTATATTTTTTATCAGTATAGTGTAGTGTATGAGTATACTCATGACCGGAAAATTTGTGCCATTCCAGAAATTGTGTCTCTGAAATCTTGTGTTCTAACACCTCTTGGCCTATTTTCATACACTGGTTGATCTTGTACTGGCTCAATGACGTGCAGAAGTCACACACTCTGACCGTAGAGCGATTTACACAGCGCAGAGAAGATATATATATATATAAATTTTCGCACAGGCATCTTTAATGATATTTTGAATTTTTTTTGTAAATAATTCACTAAAAACTACTTAACAGTCTGTGCCCACGACATTGAGCAGACATGTTGGATATTTAGAATATATCGCAGCACTATATTATGGAAGAATTTGTTCAAATTTTTGATAAAACAGCATAAAACACATTAGGATGCATGATTTGTTCTCCCACCAGTATACATTTCGATGAGTACTAGTACGTGTATATCAAAACCTTGATATGAGTAAAATTTAATATTATATTCATAATAACATATTTCACTTGCCCTTGTACCTGCTTGCATTTCCGCAGTGACACCTTTTCTTCCACACGGAGGACCAGTTGAATCTCAGACAGTCACAATGAGTGAATACAAAAATGTGAAAAAAATATAAACATGTTGCTATGGTTTATAGGCCCAGTTCAAACTCATTAATGCCAAATCATTAACAGTTTTGGACAGTTACTGTTTGATAAATTTCATAAACTGTCCATTGCACAGTTGGTCAAACAATGACTCTACTTGACACATTCTGCTGCAATTAAGGACACCGACTGTGTGAGCATGAGAGATTTGCTGGTCTGTTGTTGCTCGCAGTTTCGTTGATTTATGCCTCATTCTTGCCCAGACGTAATTCCCAATCAGCTTCCACGCATCTGCCCCTGACTGCCTGGCCTCGCCACATAATCTCTGTGTTGGCCGTTCACTACACATCATCCATGCGTCTGAACCCTGGAGGCGTGCACCATTCTACGTAGCAATTTAGTTTTATGCCGAGACGATGCCCAGTTTTGTTGATGTTCGGCTGCATTCAATAAGTAGCAACCAAATTTGCATGTACAAGTTCTCTCAGAATGAGTATTGTATTATCAGTAGAAATGGAGAAACATCCCATTTGATATGCAGATATCTACGGGTCTATATAGACATTAAGTTATATAATGGTCTTTACTTATTTTGAAAATACTAGATATCATTTTTAATTTTTAGTATGTTTTGTAGATAGTCATTTATTTGTAAATACAGTTGAATGTTGTTTTAAGGTCACCTCGGTAATACAGCCACCTCACAATTAAGGTCACTCTATGGCAGTCTAAAATTATTTCCCTAACTGTAAAGTATAGAAATTAGTCCCACTAATACAGTCACCTTGCTATTCAGGTCACTTTTGGCCAGTCCCACGGGTAACATTAATAGAAACGTTAAATCATAATTGTTGTTGTGCAGAATTAGAGATGTAGGATTGTAAGGTTTTGATTCATTGTTGGTGGACATACTGGCCCTGTTGAATAAATCCCACCATAATTATATGCTAACAAGAAACAACACACATCCCTGTTACTCTCGTGTGAAAGTACCCACGTACCGGCTTGTGGACAGCAAACCCAGTCAGCCGTGGAGAATATAATAATCAGTCATCCGCGACCACATCCGCTGATGTTTTGTTTAGTTTGTTCTTTCCTGTGATTCATGGAGCCCCAGGGGCGAGATCTACAGCGTTCTCATTTTTACATTTCATCCTCAAAAACTACATAGGCAGCGGTTTGTTTTTTACATTATAAAGCATCTGTTTGTATATATGATATATGGTAATGGTGAAGTTCATTTGACTGCAGAATCACTCAGTACCAGAAATCAATGGCTAATGGTTTTCTTTCATCAATTTAGTCCAAAAAATAATGTGCTGGTGCCATTAGATGATTGTTACTAATAAAAAACGCGATTGTGTTTTTTCAAGGGTTTTTTGTTGTTGACATTTTGTATTTTTAGCACATGTATGTTGTTTGGAAGTGTCCATTATACGGGTAAACAAATTGTGTTTTCGATATGAACAGTTCACATCCTTTTTTTATAATCCTGGGGCTTTAAATTGTAATGTAAAGGGCTAGGATTAATGTTTATGGGTGAACTGGTGGCACGTGAAAAAGCATTGACTTATAACATATGAGTTACTACAATAAATAACTTTTTGCCCATTTAGGTCAATCTTCTTTCAGTGTTTTCTGATCTAAGGTACGAGTCAAAAGGCTGTGTGCTGTTTAATATGTTTTATAAATATCTCTATACGTGTATAATTAAGTTAAATAGCATACCCTAGTGGTTAGTTTTGTAACTAAGTTGTGGAGCTAGCCTTTTTCTGAAGCTATTTCTCTGTTTTTGACAGGTACCGCAGACAAACATGAGTTCCAGGCTGAGACGCGAAAACTGCTGGACATTGTTGCCCGGTCACTCTATTCGGACAAAGAGGTCAGTCTGGAATACAGCGAAATAACTGTCCAGGCTAATGTGTTGTAATTTTTCATCTGTCAACTTTGTGTGTTTTTTAGATATGGCGCTGAAAGCTGCTTACCAGCTATTGACACATTGCATTGTTTGGTTAAAAGCACAATTAACTGTAATCTGTAAAGTATCCGATAGGTGGCATCGGTGGCAGTGTTTCTGTCTTGTGCTTTTCGAAAGCATAAGCTCACTACTGAAAATCTGTTTTCGTGCATAGTTTCACTTCTATAAAACAGAGATGCGTGTCTATTAGGCATGGCACAAGTAACGGGAACTGTAATATGAGTTTTATTTACCTAAATTTAATATATATGTGTAAAATAATATTTTTTTTCCGGTGAATTGTTTGCCTATGACTTGCTAATATGTTTGGAATATTTTATTTATTATCTAAGGTTGTTCTTCCCAACATCCTATGATAGTTATATTAAATCTATTATCCATTTGGAGCATCCTGTATTATGCCAACCCGTTGCATGCTGGGATAGCTGTGATGTCATTGTGTTCATTCTGCAGGTGTTCATTCGTGAACTCATCTCGAACTGCAGCGATTCGCTGGAGAAGCTGCGTTATCTGCAAATGTCGACCTCTGAACTCAGTGACTCTGATAAGGACGTTCCCCTTGAGATTCACATCGCAGTCGACGACGAAAAGAAAACTTTCACCATACAGGTAACAAAGAAAACTGGTTGAAACCTGTAAAAAACTTTAATCTGGTTTCGCCATAAATACCTGGGGACCGTTTCACTAAAATAATGACCTCGTAAGGAATATTCATCATTAAATGGAATCCATTGTTAATTTTAAGGAGCTTTTACGAAATGTAAAAATTCACCTAGGCCATTATGTCTGTGAAAAACTGGCAAAAGTTCCAGTGGTGGGTCCTGGCGTTGGCAGTTTTCGCTATATAAGATCACTGTTAAGGAGCAAATAAATTTTACAGTGCAGTGTTGGGCTTATGAGCTCTTATTTGAAATTGCATTCCCACCCTAACCTTCGGCGGCCCCTTGCTCTAATGACGACTCTTGCTTGTCCCTGTTAACGATTTTGCCCAATGATTTTTGTATGTTGCACCTCTGAGCTCAGATTCCTGAGGGTTTAGGCGCTATAGAAGTTTGTTATTATTATTATTGTTAATAATGTTAATGAAACGGTCCCCTGATCTCTTGTTGTCATCCCACACTTGAAAATATTGTTTTGACACCTAAGCTCTCGTGATTCTGTGTACAGTTTAGCTTCAGTTGCTTATTTATGTAAGCAGCCTGATGTTTGTAATATTGTATTGTATTGTGTGTTCTAAACGTTGCGTAATAATCATCTTGCACATTATGTCTTTAAAATCCATATTTTTTTATTAAATTTTCCTTTCATGGAGCATGGCTGTGAAACTCCTAAGACATTTTCTATGATGTTCATATTTAATCTCCTAAATTATATTTTGTATGGACCCATCTTCCAGTATTCAGTATGTTTTGTTATTTACTGATCATCTTTTTATTTACATTTCCTTATTAAACTTAATGAATTATCATTTTTCAGACTATTGGTCAATTTGCCTAGATTGTCTTCAAATGTCACCTTTGTTGATCTACCTCCTTCAAACTTTGTGCATTAATTGCAGTGTGACTGAATTCTTCCAAAAGAAGTCGAGATGGTGTTCAATTGAACAGGTTTGCCACCAGGGAGTAAAGTGTAATGCACTTTGCGCAGTCCTAAGGACTGGATACTGACCATATAAGAACTTACCTTTTTACAGTAGACAAAGAAGAGAAACATAATACATGCATGCCTTTTCATCCAGGACACTGGAGTGGGCATGACAAAGGAAGAGCTGATTTCAAACCTTGGAACGATTGCCAAGTCAGGATCAACAGTAAGTTGTAAAACAACGTGTCCGACGCCAATGTCATTAGGTATGTGGGTGCAGGATAGAGCGGTTAAACACAGTTAAGTTTGTGGCCCACTAACCAGCTGTTTCTGTTGCCATATATTCTATATAATATCCTATTATGACATTATTCCCTCTTGTAGTCAGTCCATGATTGTATACAATGACAAACATGCACAGTAATGTACGTATTCACACATACTACAAAATTATGCCTGAAGAAGCTTATGGCAGTCAAAAAGTCTGGTATGTATGAGAGCACATTCGAAATATTGGGTCATTTTCCAGTGGGGAAGGAGTTTGTTTGATGACTAGAGGCGATACAATGTATTGTCTGTTGGTTTAATGAATATGGAACTGTACTGTGGAGTGCAGTGGCTAGAGCATCGTACGCAATCGAGAGAACCTCGGTTCGAATCCTGTCCTGCCGTATCAAACTTTGGACTAGTTCTTTCATGCTGCTTTGCCCACTCAGCTGCATGAATGAGTACCTGGCTATAGTCAATGGGGAATATTTGTGTACGAATAGACTTCACGCATTAATTGCAGCGTGGCTGAATGCTTCCCAGAGAAGTCGAGATGGTTTTCGATTGAACAGGTCTGCCAGGGAGTAAAGTGTGATGCGCTTTGAGCAGTCCCAAGGACTGGATACTGCACTATATAATCTGAACTTGTGTTTCTTTTCTTTAACCCATTCAGTTATTCAATACAGACAAACCTTAGTTTACGTTCACTTAAGTAATTCAGCCACCTCGCACTTATGTTCACTCTAGGACTGTCCCAGAAGTATTGGAAATTAGTTTCACTAAACAGTCACCTTACTTTTTTATCACTTTGGCCCAATCACAAGGGTGACTTTAAAATGTTGTTCAGTGTACATTTAAAACTGATTTGGTAATGTATAAGGAACAAATCAAATACTTTCTTTCGGATAATTATATTTAGTTTTGTTTATGCGATCGCTGCCTACCATACATTCCACCGTGAGAGTGTTAAGAACTTACCTTTGACCTCGCTGACCTTTGACCCACCTAGGAGTTCATGCAGCAGTTGGGGGAGAACAACAACTCGATCAACAAGAACATCATTGGTCAGTTTGGCGTCGGCTTCTACTCGACCTTCATGGTCAGTGAAAGTGTGGACGTCTTCACTCGGTCGTCCAAGCCTGACTCTGTCGGCTACAGTTGGCACTCCGATGGGTAGGTGCTGCCACTCTACTCTCCATGAACTCGTAGTTGTAATTTGCGGGATTTAAATAATTGCTTACATGGGTGTCCAACAGGTAACGCCACATGTATAGTAATATTGTTAATCCAGCTGGTAACACCGTGTACCTTAATGTCTATGTATTGGGACACTGTATGTTTTGGGACACTTGTAAATATAATTATTTGTTGTCCCTATGTACTGGGACACCAATTATTCGTATTTCTGATGAGCGCAGTTTTTTCCCCGATGCTGACGAATAAATAAAAACAGTGTATCAAAAACGGTGTATTACAATTGCAGCTGCTCTGACGTAAACAACACAAACTTAGTTGATGTAAATTACTGTAGCACCAGCACCGATGTTTCACCCTTCTCTCAGCTACCAGCTAGCCTTTATACATTTAAGAAGTGTCACAATACACATCTAAAATCCTAGTTGCCGTCCCCCAATGCTTGGCTTTAATCTACAAAACTGAGTGATTTCTCGACTGAGCATTGTCCCAAGACTTGCACATCGTTTCACGTATAGATGACGTTTTAATTTCCAGTATGTTTAGTAGGTATTTCAAAAATACCTAAGGGTCTGAATTTAGCACAGTCTCGGGGACCCGCGGGCTGGGCCCCTAATTACTCTATGTCAACGTGTCCACCTGGCTCGTTAAAACCGGCCACCGTTACATCTGTACTGTTATAATTATAGCTGGAAAGATCGTTTTCTAGTATGCTGAAATAATTGTTGCCACTTTCCACCCCAAGTCTCAGTCAAATTGTAGCTGAGAAGATAGGCTCCAAGTACTCTGACAATTGTTGTCACTTGCCACATCAAAGCCCAGTTAACGGCAAGTGCGACTCTGATCTGATGATGTCAATGACTTGCCCCACTTCCCACTCTTCGAGACAACTGCTATATTGGCAGACGCTCTGATTGCTTACAAAGTTACAGTCTTCAAGTCATTTGGCACTTCTTGTCGTTCTTGGGAGTAATGTTAAATTTCTGCCAAAAATATTTTGAAAACGATGTGCACTCGATAGTTTAGCCAGTCAAAAAATAGTTAGTAGAGTAATAGGGTAATATACGAGGTAACCATGGTGAAGTTACAAAGCCAGGTTAACACCAGGGTAATAAAACAGGGTTGACATGACGTCAGGATTCGTTCGCGTCCCTAAGTATTGGGACAGTGACTCTGAGAATTATTTTTGTGCACCCTATGTTTTGGGACAGCTGATAATTAAATAATGTTTAAGTGTCCCAATACATACGTCATTACAGTGTGTAATTTCAGACCCTTTTTGGGTCAACAGTACCACGGAAATGTTCAAACATCACATATTTCAAACAATGTTGTATTTATCACACTCAAGATCTTTGCCATATTCGCCGGTGTATGTCACTTTCTGTCACTAAAACTATCGCAGCAGCTCTCGTTAGCAGCAGACATGAGTATTGCAATTCCCTCCTTTATATTATCGCTAGCAAGGACATTTCAAAACTTCAACATGTCCAACAATTTTTTGCGAGGGTAGTTACCCGATCTCCTCGTTTCTCTCACTCAGTGCCACTTCTAATGTCTAATGTCCAAACAACCTGTATACAACCATTTACCTACATTCCATGCTCACCACAGCAAGAAAATCCAGACAGCTTCGGTCAGCTGATTCAAACCTGCTATAGCGTCTAAATCCCCAGGAATCTGAGCTCAGAAGTGCAACATACAAGAATCGTTGGGCAAAATCGTTAACATGGACAAGCAGGAGTCATCATTAGAGCAAGGGACCGCCAAAGGTTAGGGTGGGAATGCAATTTAAAGTAAATAAGTCTTCAGTTTTTTTTTACGAAAGGTATCTATAGTCTCAGATGATTTTAAAATGATAGGGAGTTGTTGGGTGCAGCTACAGAAAAAGCACGGTTTTCAGAACAAAAAGTCGTTGTGAAAAAGATGATCTGATATTCCTGGGGATATCAGAAAAATTAAGGAGACTAAACAAATAGGAAGGGTGTTGCATAGAAAGGGTACGATATGTGATATCGGCTAATTTGAACTGTATTCGATGTGCAACTGGAAGCCAATGTAACTGTTTAAGTAGGGGCAGCGATGGTGAGAAATGAGGTGCTTATAGTACCACACGTGCTAAACAATTCTGTACATGTTGGAGTTTAGCTAAGTCCTTTTTAGCAATATCGTTTAGGAGTGAGTTGCAGTAGTCACGGCGACTGCTAATTACAGATACTGGATATTGTTTTAGCAGTAAATAAAGACAAATAACTTGCTTATTCAAATTTTTTTGTCACAAGTACTACAACTTGGTTAAAAAATTACTCATCATGCTTACCGTATTCGCTCTAATTAGCGTACTTGCCCTAATTAGCATGCACCCACATTTTTGGCGATGTTGGGAATCCGTATTCAATGTCTTCTCCCCAAAAATTATTATCTTATGATAAGAATGCAAGGGTATAAATTCAACATTGTCCCAGGCATATTTACGTTTAGGAATATTGCATCTTAGCGCACTTTTGAGGCGTAAATAGCACCCTGGTATGCATCAACATATGCTGTTATATCGCTCAGAAATTCGTTGTATGGCGAAATTTGTTCGGGAAAAGGTGTTCGTAATAACTGTGAATTCGTTATACCCGTGTTCGTAATATGTGTGAAGGCTTATAATGGAAAAGATAGGGAAATAATCCGTACGTATGAAATTGTTTCGTTATAATCTGTCAATTCAATGTATCCGTGTTTGTTATAAGCGTGTTGCACTGTATATACAAATCCACAGAACAATATAGCCACACCTTAAGGGCCTACTGAACAAACAATGTCTTACACATTGGCAAGTGAAAGATTTACTTCCTACTCTGTGCTCTCCCGTTTCTGGTATATCTGCACCTTATGAATTTATGGAACATGCAGTATTTACCAACAGGGAAATATCATCTGTGTCCAGACACAATCGTGTTCCATATACTGTCAGATAATGATTTGTGTAACCATTAAGACCATCCCGCCAGGAAAATAGAAGTAATTTGAAGCATCCTACTGCCAGCTATCTGTAGCTGTAGCTGCATCCCATTGGCTGTGTCCATCCCCGGCGTGATTGATCTGTTTACCAATGTCATTTTAATTACCTACCGGTACTTGCCGAGCAAACAATACACAGTTCACATTAGGCAACTTACAAATAACCTACACTGGCATCATCATAACAATTCTGGCAATTACAAATTCCCTCCACCAGACTGGCAATTACCAATGAAAATAGTGTTACAGAGTTACTGATGACAGGATCTTACAAGATGACGCTATACATACAGCCTGATACTGGAATGTTTGCGACTTCGAGTTTTAACGTAGATGTTGGTGATTTAAACAAATTTAAGATAACATACAACTTAATTACATACAGTGGATTACGTTGCTTGTGTAGGACACCGTTACTGATACAGTAATCATTTGTACGTCGGTTGGAATTAGCCAGGTGCAGTTAAGTCTGCTCTTGCATCATCCAAGTCACCAAGTGACCAACTCGGATGGCAACGACGTTGTGTCTATGTAAAATTGGCTCATTTGTGCGTACGCTTAATAGGGAAAAAATATTTGACATATTTTAGCATCTCAAATATTTTTTAAGCGTACTGTACGCTAATTAGAATTAATACGGTATTTCTTTTTAGAGTAATTTGGCTTTTATGCAAAAAGTACTCCATCTTCCTTTTAGTCTACAATGTTACAAAACTGTAACAGTTACTTATTTTTATTTTGAGCGCACAATCATGTACATTTTTGTGACATTGGTGACAATAAGTCACTGTGTCATTGAGACTTGATGACCGTTGCTCTAAGCAAGAATCATCTGTGTAACAGTCTAGGGTCATATGACATCTCGGAGGCAGAGGGTGTGGAGAGGGGTACCAAGGTCACCCTTCACCTTAAGGGTGATTGCTATGACTTTGCCAAAGAAGACATTATCAAAGGTTTGTAGCATTTCTTTTGAGATATTGACTTTTTATTGAGATGTTAACAATGTAGAAGACTTTTCATTTGTACCATTACGTGGTGTTCTAACAAGTTATGTTTAGCAAATGTTTTTCAGCAATACATGAAAGCTACAAGAAAAAGAAAAACAATAAGATAAATAAAAATTCAAAATTTCTTCTCTGAATTTGTTTATTTTTCTATCCAATGTTCTTTTTTATTCACACTTGTAATTAAACTTTCCAGACAGAAAAATTAAGTTATATTGTGATTGAGAATGAACAAATTCAACTCGCATAATAGGCCATTGTAATTGATCCAGGTAGCTAGTCAAGTAGGCAACAAATACCCCAAAAAATGTGCAATATTTTATCCGATGAACAAAATTGAACATTTATCTTTATAGTGCGAGTGACATCCTGCCACTAAATGAATGTTGTGCAGAAAAAACTTGATTGATTAATATGGTTCTGGGCACTCATATTTCGACTTGGACGTTTGACTCTAATTAACAGATGCTCCCTTGTCATTCAATCTGCCTGTAGCGTTATGTGCCTATAGTTAGACACTTGTTATTGTAAACACAATGGAAAACCAGGAATGGCTGAACAATACACACTTGTCGATGTATTTGACTTGTTATATTTGTGGATTAAAAAAAAAAATAAGTCCGGTTGTTTGTGCCAAAAGGACATAGGCTGTTATATGTTTTCTTATTGGTGACCTGTTTTTATGTAATTAGTTATTAATTTCACTAAGGATATATTCTGTCTGCAGTTCAGAAATACTTAAATAAGTTTCTTCTTCTGATGAAAATTTGATGGATTGTTGTACGCTTGGGATGAGGATGTAAACCCTTCCTACTCATTAAAATTTAACCCATACTGTCGGTAATGTTGTTCAAACCCTTGTTTTTTTTTATGATGGTTGTGTATTTATTACAGATGTAATCAAGAAGTACAGCAACTTTATTGGCGTTCCTATCTATCTGAATGGGAAGAAGGTCAACATTATTCAGGTACGTTTTTGACTTGTTTTATGCATTACATCCACCGCAGGGCAGATCTCTCACAGCTATGTTATATTTCATGTTGAAATTTCTTCAAATTGTACAGTTTATTTCAACACTTACGGCCGGTTTCCATAACACAAAGTACCAGAAGACTACATGTACGTCATCAATGGTACCGTTGAAGACTACATGTACGTCATCAATGGTACCGTTGAAGACTACATGTACGTCATCAATGGTACCGTTGAAGACTACATGTACGTCATCAATGGTACCGTTGAAGACTACATGTACGTCATCAATGGTACCGTTGAAGACTACATGTACGTCATCAATGGTACCGTTGAAGACTACATGTACGTCATCAATGGTACCGTTGAAGACTACATGTACGTCATCAATGGTACCGTTGAAGACTACATGTACGTCATCAATGGTACCGTTGAAGACTACATGTACGTCATCAATGGTACCGTTGAAGACTACATGTACGTCATCAATGGTACCGTTGAAGACTACATGTACGTCATCAATGGTACCGTTGAAGACTACATGTACGTCATCAATGGTACCGTTGAAGACTACATGTACGTCATCAATGGTACCGTTGAAGACTACATGTACGTCATCAATGGTACCGTTGAAGACTACATGTACGTCATCAATGGTACCGTTGAAGACTACATGTACGTCATCAATGGTACCAGAAGACTACATGTACATCATCAATGGTACCGTTGAAGACTACATGTACGTCATTAATTGTACCAGAAGACTACATGTACGTCATCAATGGTACGTTGAAGACTACATGTATGTCATCAATGGTACCAGAAGACTACATGTACGTCATCAATGGTACTGTTGAAGACTACATGTACGTCATTAGTGGTACCGTTGAAGACTACATGTACGTCATTAGTGGTACCAGAAGACTACATGTACGTCATCAATGATACCGTTGAAGACTACATGTACGTCATCAATGGTACCATTGAAGACTACATGTACGTCATTAATGGTACCAGAAGACTGCATGTACGTCATCAATGGTACCAGAAGACTACATGTATCTCATCAATGATACCGTTGAAGACTACATGTACGTCATCAATGGTACCAGAAGACTACATGTACGTCATCAATAGTACCAGAAGACTACATGTATGTCATCAATGGTACCAGAAGACTACATGTATGTCATCAATGGTACCAGAAGACTACATGTATGTCATCAATGGTACCAGAAGACTACATGTACGTCATCAATGGTACCAGAAGACTACATGTATGTCATCAATGGTACCAGAAGACTACATGTACGTCATCAGTGGTACCAGAAGACTACATGTACATCATCAATAGTACCAGAAGACTACATGTATGTCATCAATGGTACCAGAAGACTACATGTACGTCATCAATGGTACCAGAAGACTACATGTACGTCATCAATGGTACCAGAAGACTACATGTATGTCATCAATGGTACCATTGAAGACTACATGTACGTCATCAATGGTACCATTGAAAACTACATGTACGTCATTAATGGTACCAGAAGACTACATGTATGTCATCAATGGTACCAGAAGACTACATGTACGTCATCAATGGTGCCGTTGAAGACTACATGTACGTCATCAATGGTACCAGAAGACTACATGTACGTCATCAATAGTACCAGAAGACTACATGTACGTCATCAATGGTACCAGAAGACTACATGTATGTCATCAATGGTACCAGAAGACTACATGTATGTCATCAATGGTACCAGAAGACTACATGTACGTCATCAATGGTACCAGAAGACTACATGTACGTCATCAATGGTACCAGAAGACTACATGTATGTCATCAATGGTACCATTGAAGACTACATGTACGTCATCAATGGTACCATTGAAGACTACATGTACGTCATTAATGGTACCAGAAGACTACATGTATGTCATCAATGGTATCAGAAGACTACATGTACGTCATCAATGGTGCCGTTGAAGACTACATGTACGTCATCAATGGTACCAGAAGACTACATGTACGTCATCAATAGTACCAGAAGACTACATGTACGTCATCAATGGTACCAGAAGACTACATGTATGTCATCAATGGTACCAGAAGACTACTTGTATGTCATCAATGGTACCAGAAGACTACATGTACAACATCAATGGTACCAGAAGACTACATGTACGTCATCAATAGTACCAGAAGACTACATGTATGTCATCAATGATACCAGAAGACTACATGTACATCATCAATGGTACCAGAAGACTACATGTACGTCATCAATAGTACCAGAAGACTACATGTATGTCATCAATGGTACCAGAAGACTACATGTACGTCATCAATGGTGCCGTTGAAGACTACATGTACGTCATCAATGGTACCAGAAGACTACATGTACGTCATCAATAGTACCAGAAGACTACATGTACGTCATCAATGGTACCAGAAGACTACATGTATGTCATCAATGGTACCAGAAGACTACTTGTATGTCATCAATGGTACCAGAAGACTACATGTACATCATCAATGGTACCAGAAGACTACATGTACGTCATCAATGGTACCAGAAGACTACATGTACGTCATCAATGGTACCAGAAGACTACATGTATGTCATCAATGGTACCAGAAGACTACATGTACGTCATCAATGGTACCAGAAGACTACACGTACGTCATCAATAGTACCAGAAGACTACATGTATGTCATCAATGGTACCAGAAGACTACATGTACGTCATCAATGGTACCAGAAGACTACATGTATGTCATCAATGGTACCGTTGAAGACTACATGTACGTCATCAATGGTACCGTTGTTGCTTTGCAGTATATATATGACTATGACTGAACATCATCAGTTCATCAAGTTTAATATACTCACGCATTTCTTACCACACCCATATCTCAAGGCAGTCAATTAATATTAATCTGAATGTCAGTGCACTGTAAATTAATCCTGCTGTGCAATATTTACAACATGGCTGAATATGTTTTATATGCCACAGATTGTTGTCGTCCTACCATGTAAAATTTTTGAATTTCACATATATTTCAGTTACCATACCTGACTTCGTGTTTTACAGGCGCTCTGGTCTGCGGATGCGCGTGACATCACAGAAGACATGCACGAGGAATTCTACAGGTTCATTTCGAACTCGTTTGACAGACCCCGTTATTACCTGCACTACAAGGCTGATGCCCCTCTCAACATCCGTGCCCTATTCTACGTGCCCGAGTACAAGCCAAGTAAGTCATTACGGGGTTTCTCTGGGGTGGTCTGCCCATGTGCATTCTGGGATTGTTTTATATATATATTCAGAGGCCCATTTCAGTAACATTCTTGTGAGCACATGAGCCTGATTTTGCTTTTTATAATCAATATTTTGCTCCTTAGTATCGATCTTGTATACTGAAAACTGGTACACTGAAAACAGGATATGCAACTGGCACAATTTCGCCCGGTGTGTCACGGAAATAGTCTCCTCTGTGTCACAGCAGCAGATTTTTACATTTTTAAAAAGCACATTATTTACCTCTCAAAAAACTTGTTTGTTTTTTCTCTGTATAATTTTGACCGCATCTCACGGCCTTCTTCAGCAGACTGAATTTACGGTCGTGTCACATGACAAAGGTCATGTGACATGACCTACATCATGTGACACATTGACTGACGGGAGCTCCTGGCCGACGTCTCTGTTCAGTGAAGGCTTCATTGCTTCATATGTCACAACCATAAATTCAGTCTGCTGAAGAAGGCCGCAAGATGCGGTCGAAATAAATTATACAGAGATTCTGAGAAAAAACAAAAAAGTTTCTTGAGACGTAAATATACCCAACATGAATAACCAGGAAACTGGATCATCACTACATTAAAAAAAAAAAAATCATGTCGCCAAAATGTTTTCATTAGAGTAAGTGTGTTGAATACTACCTCAGAAATTATCAGACAAACATTTCCAACATGATACACCTGAGTGTGTTTGTTTCAGCCCTGTTTGACATGAGTCGTGAGACGGACGTTGCTGTGACCTTGTACAGTCGCAAGGTCATGATCATTGCCAAGGCAAATCACATTCTCCCTCGTTGGTTGCGCTTTGTCAAAGGTATGTGGTCATGCGACATCGGCTTTGTCTCCAAAGTCACATGTTGTTACATGCGTGGCACTTTCAGCTCTGTGTACAGCGAATCAGTCAACAAATTGAGTGAAACTAAAACTATGTTTGTGCAAAACAATGTGCTGGTACGAAGATAAGATGTTACACAATCACATAGTCAAGGCTTGCAAGTGATTAATTATCTTACTTTCGTCATCATTCAGACCCACTGATACATGTTGAGTCTGCTACTGAAAGATTGCTTTTTAATTGGAACTGTCTTATGTTATTCATAAAACTGGTGTTGTTTATTTTTTAATGAGAACTTGTGAAATTCATGAATGGAAATTAGACAGTTTGCATTCCAAACCTTTTCTGTGGTCAGCCTGTACGTGCCGTTTAGATTTCGTCTGATAGGTGTCAAAACATGTTCACCAACCAAAGATTTTAAAAGTCTGAGCGAGAATGTTTTTTTTCCAGTAAATGTGTTGTATTATTGTTTTAATATTTTTATTACTAGCCGCTACTATATTTAGTTATTTCCTTAATTAGAAATTCTACACCATTTTATTGCTACATGTGACCCATCTTAACGAAATGAGTCGGATGTCGACAAAACTGATTTTCCGTAAATGCCGTTTATGTGAAACAATCGCGAATCCATCAATTTTGAGATTTCCCCTGAAAATTATTCTTTGGTATTCGTTTTATCGATTGCTACTCTAGCTACCCTCTAATTAACTCTGTTTTGTGTATTTTAAAGTGATTTCTTTAGAGCTGTGCAAAGTGTTCCGCTCGACTTCTTTAAAATAAAGCCGAAAATGCCAGTAATTGCACGCGTTTGCAGCCGCTAATTTTGGGACGCTCCTAACATATCAGATATCACCACGAAGCTTGACGTGTCATCTTCCCATATATGGGCATAAATATGCTAATAACTACATTCTGTGACCTCCAGAGAGCTTGATAGACGCCCCCTGTTTAGGCCAGCTGTGTAAACAATTCGGATCACGTGGTAGCAACAGCAACTGCGTGACCCAGGCAGCTGTTCTCATTGGTTCAGTGATGGGTCATTTACATAATCTGTAAACACACGCATGCGCACCGTGTATTTCCACCGCGTAACTGCTGACCCAGATAGCGATTAGGAAGACGCGAAGAACGGCGTTTAATGTGGCAAAGCTATTAAATTCGGATGGAAGTGATCGCGCACAGATTGATAGTTTGATCGAGGAGTATTTTTTGGAAGACTTGACGGATGGAAGCGAGGTGGACGAAGACGTAGGAGTCGAGGCAGGGGACGTGGACGAGGGCGTTGAGTCCATCAGCCATCTTCATCACCTGCACCCGTGTCGATACCACGCAAGCGAGGACGTGGCCGCTCTGGAAGGGACGCTTGACCTGGATATTGTTACTGATCTGTTGTTGTTGTTATATAATTACGTTGTTGTTTAGTATTAAAGTTGTTAAATATGGTAGTTTGTTCTGGTGCTTGCTGTGAAGAGAAAACAACTTTCAGCATATAGACATGTTTTCGTACATTTAAATAAGTTTTTTTTTTATTAATAATAATTATAACATTCTTTCTGATCCACCTATGTTACAGATACTAATGACAATTGTCTCTAAAAATGATGTATACATTGGTGTAATAGTGTTGCCAGTCTTCACTTTTCTTAACAATGTTATTACACAAGCAATTATTTTCTAACAAAGATCTTGTTTTCCTATTAACAGAATATCAATACTAGTAGTAGTAGTATTAAATGTGATACATTTTTACTATAATATGTTGTGAAGCGCCATATTTGGATCTGGTGCTATAAACAAAAATTTAAATTATATTATTATTAAATGATTTAATGATTTTAACCGATTGATTATTCTGTCTCTAGTGGGTTTAGAATTTGCGATGACAATTTGTGAGATCCTTTCGCATTATTTACTTCCCCTTACATAGACACCAAGAACCAATAACTTGTACTATCTTATCCAAAACACTAAGGCAATGTGGACTGAACAAAATTACCTTCAAAGCAGGTGGACTTGTAACCCAGTCCTGCCAATTAATGGTCTGGTGCTGTTCCCGCGTGCGTGTGCATGTTATCTCGACACGTGTACATGCGTGCATGTCATTGTCATGTGTGTTGACAGGTGTGGTTGACAGCGAGGATATTCCACTCAACTTGAGTCGTGAACTACTTCAGGACAGCACACTCATCCGGTGATTACCCTCTTTCTCTTCAAAATATCTTACTCGTTTAAAGGGAGACAGTCCATTCCTCTACCCAGGATTAGCTAACGGAGTAATTTGTAACAGGAAGTTTTAAACGTGGGAAAACATGAAATTGTTTAATATTGATTAACTTCACGGTTATTCATGTTGGGTATATTTACCTCTCAAGAAGCTTTTTTGTTTTTTCTCTATATAATTTCGACCACATCTCGCGGCCTTCTTTTAATCTCTTCCATTAAAGCTTGTTTTGAAACTGGATATTTTGTTTACCATTTAAACATGTTATGGGTCTGAAACTTTTAAATTGTTAACAGTGTTCGAGCTTAATAAACACAATTTGGTGGGCAGCATACCTTCAGCATAGTTATTATAGTCTTAAGAAAATTATATTAATTAATTAATAAAAAATAGGAATAGACTGTCTCCCTTTAAACGTGTAAAGATCAACAAAGTCGAGGTGGGCCCGAATTCTAGACAACTGCTGTTTATAACTATAATTAATATAATGTAGTAAGTATATAATAATAATTTAACACAATTTTTCTGCACCATAAATCGGGTGATTATGGCCATTCAGAGGCACATGACAATACTAAAACATGGATTGTACCTATTAAGATTACTAATTATTAAAAAATAATTGTCCATTGCCTCGTTGTATTGAGAGAGTCTGAGTTATACTACTAACCTGTATACAACTAGTCTTGTCACTTGGTGAGACTAGATGTTTAGTAGTTCTTATTAAATCTTGCTAAATCTGTGACTATGTCGTGACAATTTGCCATCTATGGTTATTAGTCAGATGTATGAATAAATAAACGTGTTGAAAATAAAACAGATCAACATACTATTTTCTCACTACAAATATGTCACATTTATATTCATGTGTAGAGCCATAGTGATAAATGACATCACAGACACTAAGCCATGATGATTATTAATGTACGAATGCCATTAATGTAGTCTATTCAGACTTCAGTGTGCATTGCATTACTTCCCTCATTAATACAGAATTTTAAGGAGAGCACGGCTCAGTTAATACTTAAGAATGGAATGAGATCCCAGCTTCACTTTTAATTGGTAAACAAGATGGCCACTGCTACATCCTGTCACCTTGACCTTGCTGACAACAATGGGAGCCAGACAGGTGTTTATAGAGATCTTTGGAGCCAACCCAAAGTAGGAGGAATTTGTTCTCCCCTTCCAAACAGGGTGGGGAAACCCCCTGAAGGGGAATGACTATCCCTCAGTCTCCCCCTCCTCTACTTCCCTACCCAGTGGCCCATCAATAACCCATTTCTGCCACCAAAGTGACAGTTACTTAATCACCCTGCATCTGGGGATGTCAGATTAGGGATGTCAGATTACAGTGTCCTATTGGAACAATGGATTGATAGAATCCATATGTAACTAGATGTCAACTGCCTGCAAGCTTGACCAGCATATCCTACACTTTGACCCCGTTTGACCATTGGGGTAATTATCAGTGTAACCCTATGGTTACCACTCCAGTGGCCCTTAGCTCACCCCCTTGGTAATTCATAACAACACTCATCTCTCCAAGTTCCACAGATTCTTCCCTTACATCTGTATTATTGGAGTATTATATCTATAGATTAAAAAACCCTTCATTTTTGGAGGAATAATTTTTACTGATACAAGTTAAGTCTTTCATCATCTTATTTCATGATCAATTATCTATTTTTATGCTAGCTCAATTGTGCAAATTTGTTACATAGGGTTGGTGAAATAATCATCATTTAATTGTTTGTCTGCATCATGTTGTAAGGAGGCTCAGGGCTGCGTGCGTCTTTAGGTCTGACCTCACAGTTGTGTATGTGTGTGTATGTGTGTGGTGTGAAGTTGAGTTCACGCCGGCCAGAATCGGACTCAATATACATCCCCGATTCTAGGTGTCCACATCGGTAGTCGGTAGATAGAACGCTTGATTCCAGTCTCACGTCGAATTTATTCACAGAGAATGTAGTACACTTGATGCACACGTGTTGATACAGAGTACTCGGTGCTTTAGCTCATCAAAACTAAGTTACATCAAGACTGAATCTGGTCGTACTTCATTCCCGCCGTCCTCGGAGTATCTGCGTTTAACTGTAAAAAGTCGGTTGGTGGTTGTCGAGTCGAGAAATAGGATATGGGATAAAACAAACCCATATCAAAGTTGAAGTTTAGAGTCCAAAATAATACCAGAGACATCTTCGACCGTCCCTGAGACCAGAGACCCCTCTGGTTTTTAAACCACCCCCGATCCTCCGGTCAACCTTTTCCACACCTGCGTGTCTTTGCATCCGTCCATCACTGCACATGTGTACTTCACTTATCATGGCTTCCGTGGTACAAGGACAATCAGTCAGTCTAAACATGTCATGCCTGCCAATTCAGGTGGGATAAGTATTTTCTTTCAACCTACCCAATGTGAATTATAGTGTACTACTCTATTGAATTCCTTTGTCTCAGATAAAGCAAAATAAATGATACTTGATCACTTGTAGAAACGCAGCTAATTAATGTTACCATGCCCCTGATTAATGTTACCATGTCCCTGATTAATGTTAACATGTCCCTGATTAATGTTACCATGCCCCTCATTAATGTTACCATGCTCCTGATTAATGTTACCATGCCCCTGATTAATGTTACCACGCCCCTGATTAATGTTACCATGCCCCTGGTTAATGTTACCATGCCCCTGATTAATGTTACCATGCCCCTGATTAATGTTACCATGCTCCTGATTAATGTTACCATGCCCCTGATTAATGTTAACATGCCCCTGATTAATGTTACCATGCCCCTGATTAATGTTACCATGCCCCTGATTAATGTTACCACGCCCCTGATTAATGTTACACGCCCCTGATTAATGTTACCATGCCCCTGATTAATGTTACCATGCCCCTGATTAACGTTACCACGCCCCTGATTAATGTTACCACGCCCCTGATTAATGTTACCACGCCCCTGATTAATGTTACCATGCCCCTGATTAATGTTTACACGCCTATAATTAATGTTACCACGCCCCTGATTAATGTTACCATGCCCCTGATTAATGTTACCAAGCCCCTGATTAATGTTACCACGCCCCTGATTAATGTTATCATGCCCCTGATTAATGTTACCATGCCCCTGATTAATGTTAACACGCCTATAATTAATGTTACCACGCCCCTGATTAATGTTACCATGCCCCTGATTAATGTTACCAAGCCCCTGATTAATGTTACCACGCCCCTGACTGCGTCGAATCTGACCTTAATACCTTTCTATACAATTTATACTTTTACTATTATACAGCACTTTCGGTGGTTTCTACAATGTGAAAATTTGACAGAAAAATGCAAAAATGGGGAGCGAGCTCAATAGAGCTGTTCACATTTATACAAGTTTCCTAATCCAATGATCAAAGTAAATTCTTTTGAAGATTTTTGCTAAAATATTCACTCTTTTTGAAACTGGCTGTACATAATATTATTAATAAAATTACTTACCTACATATTTGAATGTTCGTGAAACTGGTTCATGGTGGGCAGCTTAATACAACCACCGTGGGGTGTATTATACACCCTACATTGTAAATGGTGATTTTATATCCTATTTTCACATATTTATTTCTTTGTTTCTTGTCATTGTTATTGTTATTTTTTAACGTTCATATGTTTAACCTATTTGCATTGTTAGCTTATTTATTATTTTTTAAAATATGTAATGTTTTATACCTATTTGTATATACCGGTTTATGTTTTTTCCTCTGAAATTCAAACAACCGTATTCGTATGTAATTTATTTTACACACCTCTCGTTCTACACACTCATTCTGTTTCATCAATCACCTTCTGCTTTGTTTGAATGCTAAACAATCATTTTATGCTCATTTTCTCAAAACCTGACAGTATTGTTGCTATTTCTGCGCCGATCTCGGTGCTCACTGCTGCAGAGATTAATCACTTTCACTATTAGTTTGTCGAAGCCCCAGCTGCAGCTTTCGTCTACAACAGAATTAATAAGCTTCATGTTTCCCGAACGAATCTACAGCTTTTCAGCAATACCAGCATTTCTGTCTTTGTTGACCAGTTTTTAAGGTGATCTCGATTTCAAAATCAGTGGGTACTACTTTTTTCTGTGGCATGTTTGAGTCAACAATGGAGAATGAGACGAGACAAGC
Organism: Paraescarpia echinospica; assembly: GCA_020002185.1. Classification (NCBI taxonomy): domain Eukaryota; kingdom Metazoa; phylum Annelida; class Polychaeta; order Sabellida; family Siboglinidae; genus Paraescarpia; species Paraescarpia echinospica. The sequence goes on along the minus strand of CM034543.1, from coordinate 15,791,654 downwards.
AGTGGTGGAAGGTGCTGGCAGAAGTGGCTCCCTCTGGTGTAATTATATACAACTATATTGCAGCGGAATGAAAGTGTGAACTTTCTGGTCATTGTTTGTCATTTGGGTAATTATAATGGAAACCGATACGAGTAGATTTATTTCAGGTAAAACCCATAGATTGCTACATGCAAACAGCTATAAAAATAAACAAGTTTAAAAATGTGAATAAGCAAAAATATAAATAGTTAGGAAATAAATCATACATTTAAAAAGTCAAGAAATAAATAAGTTATAAACGTTATTAGAACTAAATAAATAAATATGTAGAAATAGAATCAACAGCTAGTCCACATGGGCCCATTGAAAATATTGGTACAGTTGCACAGATTTTTTATCACATAATTGTCAATGTTAAGCACCCGTTTTCTAAAACTATAAACATTCTAGCGCAGTGGGGGCATAACATTTTTTGATTATATTATTGACAAACATACTATTCCGACTGTGCCATCGTTGGTATCCTAAGACCCATCTAGGCATATTGTTGTAGGTGACTAAGTTTTAAATAGGTGCCCTTGTTAAAATAGCTGTTTGTATGTGCAGTTATGTGACACTTTGAACAACGTAACATTGTGGCGCTCGTAGAAATGTCTGGAGGTCAGTACCCTATTGAGGGTGAAAGAAGAGTTCTGTGCTTGCATGTGTGCGTGCTTGCTTGTGTGCGTGCATGTGTGCAGACAGACAGACAGACAGACACATATAAACAATTTCACTTTAGAATCATAAAACGTAAATTGTATGGTTCTCAGAGCCACATGCCCCCTCAAAACGAGGCATATATACACCCCTCAGCTGTAGATTGACCCTGTCTGTTTGGTGTGTTCCAGCAAGCTTCGTTGGGTGCTGACGAACCGACTCCTCAAGTTCTTCCTGGAGCGAGCGAAGAAGGACCCAGCCAAGTATCTCCAGTTCTACGAAGACTACGGCCTGTTCTTCCGGGAGGGCATCGTCACCACCCCAGAACAGGAGATGAGGGTGAGTGAACATGTTTGTGCTTTTTCAAAATTGTTAAATGTCATTTAAGATGTTAACACGCTTATGCTTTTCAACATCATAAAAGTGATATTTTCACAACAGTTCTCAGACATTTATGCTATTCAACACCTTTAAAAAACCATTCTATTGTCATTCTCCAAACACCATAAAACAAAAGCAAAAGTGGGTTCAAAGACTGCCCTAAAACAAGACGTCCTTTATTTCATGTCCTCTAGTCCTTCCTTCTTAACTGAGAAAAATACTCTTAATTTCCTGATCTCTAATGTTGTCAGACCATATTCTGTTATGTGTGTTTCATAACTAAAGTGTTTTAGTTTTGGTATCATTTAGTCACTCCTCTGTACTCTTTCTAGCATATCTTATGTCCTTAAGATGTGCCCTCCATGCCTGTAAACAGTATTCCAAATGAATACTGTTTGAAGTCTCCACAGTTGTGGGTTATCTCTTCCTTCTGGCAAAATGTCTAGGAAACTGGGCACACGCTGGAGTCTCCCATCTACAAAGTTAGGTGGCATCACCACCTACCCTGGGTGACAGTGGTCACTTGTGTGACCACTGGTCAAGACAGACCCCCAGCTGGGTTCTTGACCAGTTGACATCTCCATGCATCCAAGACTTGGATGGTGGGTTTGTGTTTACACAGATGTGTGGATCCTTGGAAGTACTAAGTGGAAGTTAAGGAGAGACTGCACAGGTGTGATATATGTGTGTTTGATCTTTCATTCCTACTGTCAACAACATTCCAACATGTGGGAATACACAACAACAGAGATAGTATAACAATAGCAGTGTTGAGACAAGCTGTGTGTAGCCAGTGCAGACAATTACTTAAGAGAATAACCTCTTCTCTGCATTACTGATTGTTTAGGGGTTTTACCTGAAATAAATGTACATATTTTACTGTGGCTGACCAGGCTGGAGTTATGTTTATATTTCATATAATTACATATGCATTTAATTAGTTTACATTAAAATAAATTTGCTTTGGAAATATGTTTTATGTGTATAATGTTTTGTGTAGATAGATAGATGGGTGTAGTTTGTTTTTATTTTAATTTTTGTTTCTTCATTTTATTGCTTTGTATATAAGGCAGCAAGGAAATGCACTATACTAGAATAGATTTATTTTTATTACTATTTTCAAGTCATGTGTTGTCTTATACCAAAAACCTGATGTTTTATACTTTGTGATAGACTCACATTCTACACGACTCAGTGATTGTCCAGGACAGTGCAGTGCATTCAATAGATTTAACTGAGTCTATGATGAAAGGGCCATACCTACTCAATTTAAAACAAATTGCCATTTGAAATCACCCTTACAAAGATATAAATGGGTGTATAAAAAACTTGCCAATGTTGCATTTTATCACATATGGCCGGGGTCAATTCTTTCTATGGTGAATTCACCTCTGATTTGCTGATGTTCGTTTTGTTCTCTTGTTTGAGATGGTTTTTGTCATGTCAGTATTTGTTTGCAAAACTTAATTGATTTCAGACAGGTGCTATTTTAGATATGTTCCTAAGTAAATAGGGTAAATAATATTGACCAATGTCATATTTCAGTGCATGGGTAGAGATGTATTTTCATTATTCAACGGCAGTCACCACTTTGTTTCATTTAAGGAAAATGCCACGGTGACAGATCACATGAATTACGTTCGTTTTTGCGTCTATCCGTATAATTACTGTATCCCCTAGATCCTGTGGGAAAACGCATTTCTTTCAGCAGTACTCTTGCTCTAGTTTACAGATGAAAATTTGCCACCGAGTACTGTGTGGGCTACTTAATCTTGTAGGATCAGCATTTAATCTTCCAGATTGTGCGGTGCTAACTTAGTTGAAGCACGTAACATTTAATCTGTTAATTTGGCTGATATGCCAAAGTAAAAGAATCAGATCCGAAATAGTTGATCTTCTTGATGCAAATATCTTTAATCAGAGAGTGATTTCTTAGGTGGCGATTGGTTGCCGTGACAACTAATGACTTAATTTATCTCCGGTATCATTATCTGGTCTTTTATCATGTAGGGCGTATCAAAATTTTGTTTTTACAAGTGAGAACAGCTGATGTTGGATGGCATTATTTTGGTGTGTGCAGCAGAAAAGCTGTTTTTGTGTGAATCATCAAATTAAGAACTGAAATAGTAATCCAGCTGGATTTTGTAAGAATTTAAAGACTAGAATCACGTTCTGGTTAATTGGCCCTATTTCTTAGTCGCATTGCGTGCCTTATTTTTTTGTCCAGTTTTGTCCGATATGAAAAGAGTCATGAGACTATTAAAATGGTAGTTTTATTAACAACGATTTTATGCAGGTACTCCATAGCTAGTTTGTATAACATTTCACAAGGATTTTCTCAGCAGAATTCTAACTATTTCAACCTCAGTCCTGTTCCACATAAGATTACCCGGCTTCAATATCATAAAGCTTTTTTCATACTGATGCATATAATATATCTTTTGTTGGAATAAAGTTCTGTATCATTTCAGTGCTAAAAAAAACAAAAAATTATGTCAAAAATATAGCAGAAACAGCAGACTAGTCGATTTACTATCTCCACACAGCACTGGAAATTATACAAAACGCAGAAATTATGTTTTATGAAATATCTGTCCCCCTGCTGTTTCTTCGTAATGGTCACATGATCTGTATTGACCATCTAACATGTCTACCCAATGTCATGTTTGAACACCTAAGCATTCCAAATAGACCACAGATTTACGTGTTTTAAATAATGTGTGAAGTGATAGGGTCAGTTATAGATGATGTGCTCACTAGGTGTCAGCATGTGAAGTGTTTATTTTAGCATCTAGTCACCAGGTGGTAGCACCTATATAAAGCACATGGTAGGAAGATACTTGATACTTGTAGGGGTCATGTTCTAGATAGACTTCCTGTCCGTTGCACACGAAGAAAAATGCAATGTATTTTTGAGAAATGATTTTTAACAAAATTCACATGCTGTGACATAAGTGCATTTGAGTAGGGAGATGTTCATGTGTGATTGTAGAAAGGGTTGACTGTAAAATGGTGGATTTCTAGATGATTTGAATAAGCAGAAGAATATTTGGCAGCAATTTGCCTGTGTAACCTGTTTGCGGAGTAATTCTTGCCGGCATTTGTAAATATTGATGGGTGTCACACGTACAGGCATTTTACGAGAGCTGGAAGTATGCAGTTTTTGTTAAAATCTATCTGCATGTCAATGAGATGATGATAACAGCAGGTGAGAAGTTTAAGACATTTTATAGGTCACGTTTTCTTATAATCAGACAAAACGTTAACATAGTCACCTATGGGAAAACCAACAGTGGGCTGACCCCTGTAGCTAGTCATAAATGCAGTTCTGACTTTTAGAATACATTTCAGTTTCGTTGTTTGGTGTGTCAGTCATCCGTGCAAAATGGTTGCCATGAACCTGGAAATTAAATACACTCGTAAGAGTAGTGGATGTCTTTATTGTGTATGTGCATATTTGACATTTTCCTGGTTTCAAGAACAATGACAGAGTAGTGAAGGAACTGAGATTGTTATGAACATCCGTTTTATCATTTCATTTTTGTAGATATAGTTATTATTTAATAAATAATACAGCACCGAAGCAATGTGATGCCGCTGCGCAGCCGGCCCCATTGGTTCCAACAAATGAACGTGCATTAAATGCAGAATGTCATACTACTTACTACCTGTAGTTTTCTGTTTCCAAAATTTGAAAGTGAGAAGCAAAGAAAGGGGGAACGAATTAGATATCTTATGTATTATGGAACAAGAAAATAAGCTGTTTGGTCGCAGTGACAAGAGGATCGAGCACGGTGCAACACAGTATTGGTGTATGCATGCACCTGTGAAGAAATGGCACATTGTCCCTACTTACGGAAGTAAGAAGCAAAGAAAGGTGAAACAAATCAAGTATTTTATGTATCGTGGAACAAGAAAATAATGTTTTAACGCAAGCTGTTTGATCACAATGACAATAATATTGATCGCGGTGCAACACAGTTTTGACTATCTCTACTTAGTGCTACGTTAACATGGACCACTTTGAAGACATTCCTCACTTTAAACACCTTTAAACACTCGCTCAGGACTTGCGTCTTGTCTTTTCAGGAGGAGATTGCGAAGCTGCTGCGGTTTGAGTCATCGGCGCTACAGCCGGGAGAGAAGATGAGCCTGGATGACTATGTCAGTCGCATGAAGGCTGGGTCAAGAGAGATATACTACCTCTCGGCTCCCAGGTCAGTCGGTTGTGTACAGTACAACCTCTGTATTATGGTCACCTTTGTGACTTGGCGAAAATTACCAGTGAGGTGACCGTATTAGTGAGATAAATGTAATTGTGACTAATGCTAAATGTGTAACGATTTTTTGAATTTGTGAGAGCACCCCTTATAGCGCTGGGTCCTTGTCAGCCCAACTCGAAAATGCATTGCATTGAATCATGCGAGATATAGCTGGTAATCTCTGTGTATAACTAATGAGAATTGAGCATGACTTCCGAAGGCAATTAAGTCACATGCGTCAACGTCTGTTTTTCATCGGTTATAACTGCCCAACGCTTAACCCTGTTGGTAACTTTTTAGTGGTGCAAACTGTATTTAAGTATTTCACTAAAACAACTTTTCTGACAATTTATTTGCATAACATGATACAAATAAGTGGTAGGGAGTGACAATGTCACAAGCCCGGTAATACCAGTATATGTCTACTGAGACACGGGCTTAGCCAGAGACCTGTGTGCATCTGATAATATGGGTGGAATTTAGACTAGCCAGCTGGCCACTAGATTAACTAATAGTTCCAAGGCCAGGGGCCCACATTAATGACTACCGTTGGCACAACTGGTAGTGAATCAAATCAAATGGATCTGGTTTAATTAAATAAATGTCTCAAATGACATTGGTTTGTCATTTAAAAAACTAAACTGGCCAATAATGTGAATGGCTTCCATGAAAGCCGTTCGCATGCTGAAAGACACACTTTTGATTAATTCAAGACTGGCAAAAAATTATTTCTGGCTAAGGGCCTGCTGAGACGGAATCTGTGTTTGTAGTCGTCACCTGGCGGAGATGTCCCCCTACATGGAGGCGATGCGACAACAGGATGTTGAGGTTCTCTTCTGCTATGAGCCGTACGACGAACTAGTCCTCATGAACCTCGCCCAGTTCGACCGCAAGAATCTCAAGTCCATCGAGAACGAGGTAACCAATGAGGTGCCGGCAAGCACCAAGGCCGAACGTGTAGCTGAAGCAGAACCGGGTGAGTTGGAAGGTCACGGGGTCAAGGTCGGGTGGATCAGTCGGCCACTTCGCTAACATTCTTATGAGCTGATAAGCCCAATTTTGCTCTATGAGATCAATATTTTTAACCCTTTAGACCCTGGCCAGTTGAATTGGCATGTGTCCCTGTTCCTCAGGCTGCTGCCATAGACGTCAACATTTCTCGACGCCTGCAGGGTTTAAGCTGTATCTTCAAAACTACAGATTTTCTATAATTGCAAGTTGTGTTTATTTTGATTTTCATTGAATTATCTTTAAAATGGTATGACTGTGGTGTTTATTGTTTCAATATATGTTGTCATTTATAGGTAACAAACATAAAAAATTAATATTCTGGACAACTGTACAGTGGAATATCATACATTTTATTTACGTAAAATGCATTCTATTGTGTATTTACACTTGCCATGCCTGGCTTAGACATGAGACAATGTAAATCAGTTCACTTTGTATAAATATAGACAGCAAACACAGCTTTGTAAGACTTCTATCTTGGTTACTGTCATCCTACATATTGCTTCCTTGTCGTGTCAACTTGTGTTGACATTGTGATCACTAGCATGTCGATACCTGAAACAAATGTCAACCATTAGAACAATTGACAGAGTGTTAGAATACTTACCTAATAATTCATTATAATAAAAACATAATTTTCATATAGCAACATATAAACAGCAGTCTCAGTGCCGAAAACCCAACTGACGGTGACCAAACTTGGACAATGAAACACAAACAAAGCCCAACTCATCCATGTTATCTCTCATTCAGTTGCATTTCGAACATAATGTCAACTTACCTTTAGTTCAGTGTCAGAATTGTCCCATCCAACGAAATAATAGCACAAACTTTGTTATTAATAAGCAACTATGATGTCCAAGGTGCCGCCATTTTTAAAGGTCCACAGGTGGCAAACTTCTGTTGAGAAAAACGCAATTTTTTCAATGCAAGCATATGTCGAAAATCACCACAATTCATAGCTAGGATATCAGGGAATCAGCCAGTGTTAGTCTCTTATGTATCCACAAGATGGGGCCAACGATGAGGCTTTATCTCCACCGGGTGCTCTTGGGAACTCTGGGGAGAAAATACCGAGTGCTTTCGGACCCGCTGGGTCTAAATGGGTTAACAGTGATCTTGTATACCGACAACTGTTAACACCAGGATGCGCCACCAGGACAATTTCGCTGGTGTGTCACGGAAATAATGTGGTGGCTTTTTTGCATTTTTAAAAAGCTTAAATTTAACAGTGGATTCTGTTTAATGATGGATTTTCTTACGAGCCCAGGATTTCAGAGTTGTTCTTCTTACAAGGTAGTTCCTTGCATTAGGAGTAGAACCAGGATAACATTCCATTGAGTGAGATGCAGTGAGCGTTCACGTCTGTCTTTGTGTCCTCCCAGTTGAAACTCTGACCAAAAGTGAGGGCGATGATTTAATGGGGTGGCTGGCCGTTACCCTCGGCAACAAGATCACCAAGACAAAGGTAGGTGGCAGCATTGTACATAACATACAGGTATATGTGTTAAGAAAAGACACATTGTACCAATCAAGAAGTTTGACCTTTGAGAAGTCATAATATCCCGTGTCTGGCGAATCACTCACTTCTACAGTGTGCCAGTGTAGAAACAAGTTTAAAAAAATCAAAATACTGTAATGTTGAATTAAAAAAGCAGCCCTTGGTTTGTGTCATGACTGGATGTAAGCTAGGTAGTACAGTAACTACTGTGTTACAGATGTATTACAATTAAACTGATTATTTATGTTCTGTGTGACTATCGTGTTCAAATATATAAGTCGATTTTGGCGTGGATTTTTTTAAGGGAGCGCGGAAATGTCATTGAAGTTTATAGTTGCTCAAGTATATAAACCTTGAATGAATCTCTTCTCCACCTGTATGTAAAACACCTATATCACGTAAGATCCACTGCATTTTGTTGGAAATCTGCCTATGATTAAAAGTACTTGCAGCCTCTATAAGTTTATCATTCAAATTGATACTTGTGTGATGAATACAAGAAAATATATACTTTGTTAGATGCATTATTGATAGTGGTCAAATATGATAATATCACACCAGCCTACTGATAATTTCTTCAAAAGTGCTGATATTTTATAATAACAGTATACATGTTTAAAGTCAGTTTCCTGTACGAACTGTGAATGTGCGCAGGTGACAGACCGACTCAAGACTCACCCTTGTATCATCACGGTGGCAGAGATGGGTGCAGCCCGCCATTTCCTTAAGACAACACTGGCAGGCAAGAGTGAAGAGGAGAAGTATCGCATCCTTCAGCCGACCCTCGAGATCAACCTCTCCCACCCAATCATCTGCAAGCTCAACAGTCTGAAGAACACGGACCCCACTCTCGCTAAACTCGTTGCCGATCAGGTACAGTTGTAGAGACATTCTTCTTGTTCTTATTCCAAGTTTTCTGCTGGGTTCAGCATCATTTTTTCTTGGTTGAAATCTGTACTTTTCATGTGAACTTCTGAGAAAATGTTATTACTTAATATTCTTCAGGATAGTTCACTTTAATTCAAACAATTTCTTTTTGACATATCCAAGATGATAATTACCTTGCATAGGCTTTCATCTGCGTATCACGCAAACTTCATCAGTGCATGTGACATCTTAAAGACGTCATCGTACACATGAGACAGATCGTAGTTGCCCTTGTCTCGATTAATTGGTGTTTTGGTCTTTCTTATCCAGATGGTTTCTTTTATGTGTTGTACTCCTTGGTTTGCCTCGCTGTCTACTGTTTTCGCTAGGGAATTATTTCCTTGGACACTTAAAAATAAAAATGTTTTAATGAATCTGTAAATCTGTATTGTTTTTTCATTGGTTAACTGAAATGTTATTCCTATTTTGATCCATCTACCAGTATATAAAATATACCTACAGCAAACAAAGTGTGCTGCTTATCCTCAGAAATATATCTCAATGTACCTCAAAAGTATTGGCTCTTTGATCACTCTAAGTTTTTCATTCGAATTTATACTTATGTGACGAATATATAAACAAATCTGTACATTGTTAGATGTTAGTTCATGCTAACAAGATTTGGTTACAAAAACAATCATCAGACTTTGTTGTGGTAATGCAACATTAACTTATGGGTCCAATAGGATAATATATCAAATCGCCAATCACATGATAACGTCTTCAAAAGTGCTAATATTTGTTAATACTGTAATAATATAAAGTGTTGGTACAACTGTATTAAAAATTATTTGTGTCCAAGTTCATAACTGTAACGTCACAAAAATTGAGATATTCCTGACTACCATCTACATATTAATCCGCTAACTTTAGGGCATGTTAATTGCAACTCCTCCCATGCGTCTGGTTTCAGCCGACTCTTTGTTCAAGTCCTTTCACAAATGGCCTCTGATCAAGCTATTGGTGATATACAAAAAACACCAGACCTGGGGTGGAAGTACTCGGTACTCATAAAACTTATATTTTACGAGTACATTACATCTGAGTACTTTCTCAATATATACTGGGAACAATTAATTTATTTGCAGTTATAAAATCAAACTTTCCTGAAATATTGAAATGCTCAACTATTTTTTTTAATACTTTGTTATTTCACATAGAATGCCACCTTGCCATCCCTACACATAGTACATCCTCATTCTCTGATAGCCATGAGTCCATGACTATGATACCCTAACATGGCAACAGGCAGCATCTTTCCCCAGTCAGAAACACCCTGTTAAGCAAACAATAATTGTAGGCTATCAGTTCAGGCCATAAAACAGTTTAATCAAGCCACCAGGATGTCCATAAAGAGCCAACTACTAGTAGCAGTTAACCCACCTGTTAGACAGGGAATGCATTTAATGTAGTCTGGAGACCATGCCACTTGGCACTGGCCGACAGTGCTAACTGCTAAGAACAAGAACTGCCAGTCTTCCTCTGTAGAAGTAAGGTGGCTCAAGTCAGAAGTCACCCTACACTAATATAATCCGGTGCCAACTTAGTGTGACACCAGTGAAGCCATGTGGCATGATAGTCTAGGTCAGAGAGAACATGCACTGAGGGAGCAGAGATAAGAGAAATGCTAGACAAAGACATGTAGCCAGTGGGATGCCAGGTAACAAATCCTCCTGTTGGTTGCTTTGTTTTATGTGCTTAACCTGGAGACAACCAGCAAAGTTCAAATGATTGGCTGGGGGGTATCCACTGGTCAGCCTCTTTTACCCACTCATTTGTGATCATTAAAGACATATCAACTTGATTGGCTAAGTTTTTTTCTCAAATGTCAATCGTACTTTATGATTGGTTTACATGTGCCTAGTTGGTCGGTGACTCAATATTGCCCCTAGATATATCATGACATTGATACCACATGCCTACAGTGCAGAGAGATCCACTAAATTGTCGATTTTACGATACGTTATTATTTAATATTTATATTTACAAAAATGTACTTGTACTCGTACTCGTGAGAATGTACTCGTACTCAGCTTTTAGCAATGTACTTGTACTCGTCCGTCGTCAAAGTACTCGTACTCGTACTCATAAAAATGTACTCGGCCCCAGGTCTGTTACATACTTGCTTTGCCACCTATTGGAGAAATATGGAAACTCAGTGGTCTGCGACTCTCCAGGTGGCACTACCGTGAACAGGCTTACTATCAGAACACATTAATGACAAAAAGAGATAAATATTGCCCCTTCTTTGGCCATGGATCGGTGTAAGTGCAAGTTAGTATGATTTAATCCTCCTGTTATGGTTGTCTTCAGGTGTACGACAACGCGCTGATTGCTGCTGGACTCGTTGACGACCCTCGGACCATGCTGGCGCGGTTGAATGAATTGTTGACGAGGGCACTGGAGAAACACTAGTGGACACTGGGAGGTGTCAGGGGTCATTAAACAATAGTATGGACAATACTCTTGCCGGTAGAGTCGTCAATCGTTCAAATAGTTGTGTGAACATTTACATATATAACACATTTTTGCTATTCGCGTTAATAATTTATTGTGACAAACATTGTGGTATGAAAATCCTTCGAAAATGTGAACAGATTCATTGCCCGTTTTTGTCATAAACAATGATTTCTATCAATTTGCCTAACTGCCAGATGCTATCCGACAGATAGATGCTGTTCAGTATATATTCACCAAGACAGGTTTTATTCTGCTACTATTTAGCATGTATTCACTCATCTACAACAAAACTGAATGTTATTTGACAAATACAAATTTTTGTAATAAAGGTGCAAAAGCAGTTACACACTTGAGTCTTATTTTTGTCAGTAATATAGAATCAACTTATTAGGAACATTTTAACCACTACCAAAAGTCTCTGTTTAACATGATCCATTAAACTTGATGTCCAAATCTTCCCTAAACTATTGCCGTCTGCCTAGACTTGCCATTCTGGTTGTTTCAATATATTTGTCACTATTAACAATATAGACAGAGGTCTTGAGGATTCCTCCTATTAAGATTCCTAACCAGATAGTATCGATGAGTGGAGGATGGTCAATGTTGAATGCAACATGCTTAGTTTTTGAAGGGTTGAAATGGACACAAATGACATGCTGATATTCAACTCTATACGGTACATGGGAAATTGATCTGAAATTAGACGAGCACAAATTGAATTAAAGAGGGACCTTTGATTGTTAGGGTATTGAATAGGCACTTCAAAGGGTTTCATTGAAGCGTTGTTTTTTCGTATGCACCACTGATCAAAGCCGCGTTGTTGTGTTTACTCAGGACCAGGGTATCGGTTTATTTCAACTTGTCTTTTCGCGATCTTTTTCGGTCGCTTACCTCATTCACTGCGGGATTCTTGCAGAGTGTAAGTTGGCATTTCTTTGTCTTTTTCTTATTAAAATTCGACCAAAATTAAGCTAAATTTCATCGTTTTGACGGCATAACTGTGTTTCAATTGTAACTTTTATATGATTGTTAATATTTGTAACAAAAAATATTGTCTTTAGACAGATCTATAGGTATTGAATTATTCTGTGTTGAACATTTTGATATGCCACACAAAATCAAAATGTGGTTTTAGCACCATTCAAAACTTGCTACATATGTATGATTTTGACACCAATCTGTGTCAGTCAGACAGACAGCGCATCAACTGAGCCAGACGCAGATCACGACTTATTCCATTTCTCTGAATTTAAATCACTACAGAAACAACATTATATGTTCTGACTTTTAGATATGACATTAATTTGCTATTTTATGAATACAATTATAATATACGGGCCAAGTGACATAAGTTGTTTTTTATGGAAATATGTCAGTCTATTTTGCCAATTAGCCAATATTGGCTTATGAATTAATTTTTAATATTAAATTAATTGTTAATGCATATATATTACCCTAATTGATGTTGTACACTGCATAAATTATATAAGTTTATATCATAATTATGTATGTTACGGTCTTTTTTTAAATGTGTTGCGAGTTTGCATGTTAATTAGTCAGTATTTAGTTATTAATAAAGTTATTATTATTGTTAAATGACTGGTTAATGTATATTTATTTTTATATTTAATGAAGTTGTACACTTTTGCACAAATTATATAAATATATTCATAATCCCGGACACTATGGCCTTTTATTGAAATATGTCGGTCAGTCATGTTTGTGTGCTAATTAGCAAATATTTATTTATTAAATAAGTTATTTCTATATGTTTATTGACTGGTTAAATAAAATAAAAACAACAAAAAGTTATAGCATTTTAATAACAAATTTATTGACAGAAAAACAAATTGGCCTAATTGGACTAACTTGCCTGTATAAGAGATACACACAAAATTAGTGTTTTGCTGTCTTAAAACCATCGTAACTTTTGATCTAATAAAGATATTTTTATAAATTAACGGTTATGTGACCCTTAAGGTATTACCTTTAATTTAAGCCAATTCCCTTCTAGCATGGATGTTATTTGAAGTACAGTGTACCTACATGTGTATTGAAAACTGTTATACAAGTTCATTCGCCAGATGGCAGTCTATTGCTATTTGTAAGTTTTCTAACGCTTCATCAATCCGCCAGTTGACAGCACAACCGACCGATTACGCCGTAAAATCAAAGACTACACCATTGCTCGAAAATGTCTTTTAAATACCTTCGCGAGCTGATCGGTGTTTAGTTTTCAATGTTTATAAGATGTATTAGTATAAAGGATTCGGTGCGGTGGTTTTAAAACAGCCCTATACGTTAAGGCTATATTATGCACATTTATCATTCGTATGATGGCATATCATTTTACCGAACTAGCTGAACTCATGTGCTGTATCCCATCTGATCGTATCAAAATGACATCGGCCGGAGTTGTGACGTGTACAAGGACCGCTTCAGTCGGTGACGACGAGGTCACCAAATGCCCCCGCGACCGCTGTAGTCAAGCTGACATTCACTCTTCCAAGCAGGCTTATCGATGAATCGGGCGATTAGGCTTGAAGATCACCTTTACCTGGCCGGAACACTAACACGAACGAAGTACGTAGACCCGTTCCACATGAGTGCGTACGCGGGATAGCGTGCACTCCACTGGGTCTTCTGGGTCTTGGTTCCCTGATTTATTAACTAGCCAGCGTAAGTCGCTTTTAGTGGCAATTTTTCGAAACTGTAAAATGGTTGTAGGTGTCTAACTCACAACGACCGTTTCAGTCGATGACGGTCAGGTCATCCAATGCCCCCACCCCCGGACAGCCAATCACGCTGCACTCTTTTTGGGTAATGGGTGACTCAGGTGATCTTGATTCAAGTAGCGGCACATAGCCCGTTGGCAAGACTGGCTATATATTCCTAATGTTACGCACTTCGATCTTTGCGGTAATTACCAGAAAATGGTTCACAGAAATTATGAAACATTGAATCAACAAAGTTTGTGGAGTAATAATAAATAAAGGTGCACACTTCATGCTATAACAGTTTGTTTGTCGCAGTAACAGTTGCTCTCCTCCGTTACTAGCCAATTCGATATGCTCCATGCATGCCAACACTTACGGCATATCCCTGATTCACACATTTTATGAAATGTCACGAATTATCCTGAGATCCAATTAAAACAACCCAATTTACGCCCTTTTGAGCATGCGCGGTAAACCGACGGATGTAGATGATCGTTTGCGGTCTTACGGAGTTCTACTACAATTCTTATAGGTATGCACGAACCACAGAGGGTTGATAGCTATTGTATTACACCAATAACACAATAAGTCAATGTTACTCTAATTCATTGACGAGTACTTGCATAATAACATGCACAACATCCCACCATCCAGTGCCCCCTCCTGAATAATGACCAGCTTACGTAGTTGTTCATGTGTTCACGAAAGCGTGTCCCGCCTTTGTCACGCGAGCAGACACCAGTGAACTTTCGCCAACCGGCGACGCCAGGACACGATATTACAGAGGACGTCCGTAAAAGTCGTGTCTCTGACCCTGCGACCCGCTACCACTGGAATTTGTCATTCAGCTACCTGCTTTAATTTATGTTTGCAACCTGTATTATAAATAACTACATTCTGACAACATTTAGGATTGTGCCAAATGGCAATGCTGGGGCAGTTTCAGAAATAATTTCTTTACATGGAGCAGGGTCAATAATTTTTTATATTTTACTTTAATGTAATGTATGGAAATGACATTTCTGCTCTAAATAATAAAATGTCAAAGAACAACAGTCCGAAATAAATACATGTATTTTGATAACTGTTTATGCATGCTTTAAGGTTACAGTGACATTGTGGCCATCCTGCAAATTTTTTAATAACTTTTATAACAGTTGATTTAACACTGACAAAAGCAAAGCTTGAATGTTGCGTGTAATACACATTACAGCAGCTCAAAACTATTCAGCATGAAAGAGAATAATGGACGATCCCAGTCCATAGAAACAACTAGTTAAGAGGGCAGAATATCTAACTCCACAAATGGCCAATGGAACAAAGACATTTTGTTTGTTGCAAACAGGTGTGATATATAACCTAGTTTGTCTACCTGTTATACAGGGTACCACACCTTTTAGGCTTTCACGTCTTGATTAAGGGGCTTCATTCACAAAGTAGGACATGCTTTCACGAGGGCTGTATGCAAGCTAACTCCTTGGGCTGGTACTCCATGGAAACCCTGCCTCCTTCAAAGGGTGAACAATCTTGCAACAGCAAATAACATTGCTCATTGGGGTATATTTCCAAACCCTCTCTAGCCTAGACTAGTCTGTGCTTACTTATTCTAGAGAACTTCAAAAATGGCATACAACAGAAATCCCACCGGTAGTGTTATGGAAATAAAATCTTTGAAATAGGTACACATTGGCAAGAAAAAACATGTCAAATAAGACGGGTTGAAATTAATCTGGCCCAGAATACATATAAACATAATCTGCATATGGTATGTCTCCAAGGGTTTGTACTAGTGCCTTAGACTGGGTCACTGTGTCGTAACAACCCCTTTACAAGTAACAGGTCACCCTCAATGCAGGCACCCATCTGCCTGCTGCTTTAATAAGGTCAGAACTTTACAAAGGGTGGACTTGATTACAAGAGGTCAAAGAAGATTTTCAAGGAGACTAAGGACATTATGTTGTGTATATACAGATGTACACAGCTCCAGCACTGTAGTTTGTTTGCACCAAGCATGGCATTATTCAGACAGAGGTGACAAGCTTCTTGTTTTCTCCATGGAACTCGCTCCTTTTTCTAAACTTTAACAAAATCTCATAATCTAGTGATTTAAAATCGAAAATCCAGTCTGTCTTTGTCATTTGCATTCCAGTTGACAAATACAGGCTGTATACTGTAATACAAAACCACAAGGAATATATCTTTTGTCCGTCAAATTTTAGACATGACTGCAGGTTAGCCATAAGGTGTATTTACTGTGGAACCTCATTACTAAGTTTACCCTCGAGACTGGGCAGTGACTCACATGGCAAGATGAACATATTACCGGGACTAATTTCCGATACTTTACCGTTACAGAAATAATCTGTGACTGTCGTAGGGTGACCTTAATTGCAAGGTGGCTGTACTACCGAGGTGACTGTAAAGTGAGGTTCAACTGTAAATGGTCAAGTATACAGCAGTAAGGACTTGACTGTCACGGCTAAATACAAAGGACACAAACAAAGAAATGACCGACTTACATTTATTTACACATCATCATCACATACCTACTGACAATATCGTACAATTCGGCCACAACGATCAGTATCTTAGTCCTATGATCTACAGCCTTGAAGAGTTATTACACAGAAATTAGTACATATATATTAAATGTGTGCACGAAGACACAATCTACCATACGCTAATTTTATGACCCAAAAGTGTACCTGCCCCCCCCGTTCAACACTAATTAATAAACACCCCCCTTAACCAATGGCCCAAACACATGACAACTTATAGTGGCAACGGATTGTAGTTACACCTTCGCAATCTAGAGGAAGTCTGTCTAATTTACCTGCATCGCTAACCAGCGACATAAACAACGACACGTACAAACCAATACTGATTTTAAATTCCATGACAAAATTCTGTGCTTCTGTAGCCATAAGTGCATTCAGTTGGCTAACCAAACTGCAGCCACTCACAACAGGCCCTCACTGACCAACAACATAATGCACAATAAACAAAATGACCTTAGCAGACCAGCAGTACCACTAGCGTCCTCTGTGCATGGAATGGCTAGAAAGAGCCGTACAGTTTCTGTGCGTGTATCATTCAGGCATTAGTACGCAAACCCTCCAGACCGTTACATCATCATTAATCTCAATTTACGCTGAACGATTCCACATATATACATACTGACCATGCACACACGGATATATATGCATCAAAACGCAGTGTACAATCCAGTCCATATACAGTGCATACAAGGAACCAGGGTCAAGTAACAGCAATTTACAAGCTAAAAAACCTTGATTTTAAATGCAAATTGATATGCAAACGAGGCCAAGTTCACAAGCAAAGTTGCACCTAGAGTCGTAATCTGTATATGTTAGTTTCTAAATATAATAGACAGTGGCCATTAGTACTATAACTACAATTCACATTATTGTGGCACAAATTGACAATGATGGTTGATATTAAAACCGACAGGATGTGTAGACCATCCAAATGACAGTATGAGGACCATGAAAGACTGCCAGTGTACAAGTTAGTGACTTCCAAGTCTGGAATGTTTGGCACCTATAAACGACAGTAGAATGTCGACAGGTGTCGTTCTGTAAGCGTTAGTTTTCCATACATGCATGTAATATTTCTTGACTGGTGTGTGGCCGAGAATTCGGTGAGTGAGCAATGTGTGCCTCGCTAATAAAAAGAATATTACCCAAACATAATCACACTCAACGAACACCATTTTCATCTGGATAATTCAACGACAAGACCTGCTGAACATGCGGCAGCGTTTCCCACAATCCCCTTGGTCAACATGCCACGCCTCCACATTCTGGATTACTGCAGAAGCAAACAAACTGCCAGCACATGTGCCGCGGTAATATTACTTTGGCACAAACACACGCTGCTCCCAACAAAAACATCCGATAGCACGACAGATCCCCTCGCGGGGCGTGAGAAACGCTGTGTGCACACGAGCATGCACGCCACTCTACAACATGGAATTCGTTGTCTGCGTCCATCTGACTTTCTAAAATGCACTTTTTACACCTACTACCATCATGAATATTGCGATGCGACTCCCGCCGTCAGCCTGCCGTTGAACAGTATGCCGCAGTGCCCGCCACTTAGTTCTTGGTCGAGAGGATCAGAGCCACGATGAGCCCGTACAGACCGAGTACCTCAGCGAAGATAAGGATGAGGATCATGCCGACGAACAGCCGGGGTTGTTGCGCCGTGCCGCGTACACCCGCGTCACCCACAATGCCGATGGCAAATCCAGCAGCGAGACCAGACAGACCGACACTGAGACCCGCGCCGAGGTGAGCAAAAGCCCTGCAACAAACACACAACTGTAAACATCTCTCAGGAATAGGCCAAACTGACCTTAATAGGCCAAATTGACCTTAATAGCAACGTGTCTATACTAATTTGGAACAGCCCTAGGGTGACCTTAACAGCAAGGTGGCTGCATTATCAAGGTGACCGTAAAGCTGGGTTTTTATTACAGAAATAACAGAATGTCACATGTATGATTTCGTATCAACTTCTTTGTTCACAATATTATGTGGAGTGGCTTATGTGCCGAGCAGTCTATTTTTGGGTAATTACAGGGGTACCTCACTATTAAGGTCACCCTTGGGACTGGGCAAAAATTACCTGAATAGTGAGGTGGCCCTATTAGCAGGACACATTTTCTACACTTTACTGTTACAAAAAATATTTGGGACTGTCACAGGGTGCCTTAATTGTGAGGTGGCTGTATTACCGGCAGAGCTGGGTTCAATTCTTAATTGAATTGGAAGTGAACTGATCAACAAAATGCATGAATTGGAATTGAATAAAACCAAAACAGATTGAATTGGAATTGAATCCCGCAAAGATGAATTGAATGAACTGATCGAAACAGAAAATAAATTTACAAAGTTTTTCTATATAAATTGACACGCAAAAACTACAAAACATACGTGAAATTATAACGTTTTCGGATGTGTCTTTTTGGTCAAAGACCAAACTAAAACAACCAACAGCAGAACTATCAGTATTTACATTTGTCACCAGCAAAACATGGGCTGCAATTCTTTGCTAGCAGTTCTCTGTTCTCTTCAATTCCTATGTACCCATTTTACTAGCAGCATAGGATAGACCAGGGCTGCTAAGTACTAACTGGAATCACCACTAATTGATCACCAGAGACCAACATTACTGTTTGAATGAGCATTTGCCAATGTCCAGAGTTCAGCATCCCTTTGTTCTTTAGCCAGGCTGCAAGTTGGTAACATATTGTACTGGTGTAGGTTGTCTGACTTGAGACAACATAACCCTTCAGAACACTCAGATTGTAGTACTTGGCACAAGGCCTGCTTAGCAATGTCTCCTGAGAACAGGGCAGGTATTTTATTATGGACTTCCATATTTATGATTAGTTAAAGAAATTAAAGGGCTAATGTTTGCTTTAGTGGATTTTCATAGGGGCTTCATTGCCCATCAACGTGCAGAAACTAACTCACAACAAAACAGCTACTAATGTTGCCGACTTGAATTAGAATTGAACAAAAATTAATTAAACTAATCCTTGTGAATACGTTGAATTGATCCTTGGTAAATACACATGAATTTGAACTGAAAAAAGTGAATTGAACCCAGGTCTGATTACTGTGGTGGCCATAAAGCAAGGTTCTACTGTACTTCACTAAAAATATATTTTTCTAATAGTTTGTTTCAATGACATTGAACACAAGTGTTAATAGATATTTATAATATTGGTATATCATGGAAAAATTTGTTCAGGTTTTTGTTAAAACGGCATAAAACATTAGGAAGCACAAGTTGTATTCCCACCAGTGTACAACAAACGTGACTGTTTGTGCGAGAGACTTACTGGAAGAGAGACATTGTGGCGTTGAGTGCGCTGGCAATGAGAGCAGCGACGACGAGGCCGTAGATAGCAATGATACCAGCCATGACGACTGGGATGATGGACTTCATGATGAGCTCAGGCCTCATCACAGACATGGCAGCGATACCTGTCCCAGACTTGGCTGTGCCGTAAGCAGCACCCAGGGCTGAAACAACAAACCAGTGACTTCAAAACTAGCTGTCTTAGTCTGTCTAGTCAAGGTCCTCTACAAGACCTGCGGCGTTCACCGACCTACATACGAGAAACCAGAGTAACAGCCTGAGCAAATGCCAAAGTAACAGCCTGTCTACATTGGCAGTTTGATCGTATAGTTTCCTCCAATGTTTCAATATATTTTGTAGTAATTTAAGTTTAGCCAGGCTCAATGTTCTGATGTCAACTAATGTTGACAGCCAGTCAATGTCCTACTCTAGAATCTGTTTGGCACTGTACAGTTTCTTAACAATATTCACCAAAGGTCAAAATCACCATATCAAGGACCAATGGAATGTGATAGCTCAATCATTTGATTCATTTTACCTAATGGTCCTCCCAAACACAGGTTGAAATTATGTTTTTTTCCAAAATAATAACAATTTTCCAGTATTACAACAGACTAAACTGATGAATTATCACATTCGACCGTGATGTGGAATGGAGAGATGACGGTGAATACTCTGACAGGTGACACTGCTGTAGTTGCTTGACATTTTTCAGCAAATAATTAATGTTAATTTCATAAAACTACCTGATCAATTTCCCACTTATAATCAAGAACCAATTGAAAACTGTGTGAAGGTAATTTTTGTTACAAGTAAATTCAAAACACATTTCTTTCGGCAGCAGAACTGCCCAGAAATGTCAGTAACAAATTACCAGTTGCACACTAAGATACATACTGACATAATTCAACTCGTCAGTATGTCATCTAATTGCTAGTCTGCCATTTTCCAGTTCTCCAATGTGTCCGTATCTGGTGTATCATGATATGGCCAAATGTTCAAATTTTTTTAAAGGAACTTCTTGATGTGGTGAACAGTATTTGTAAGTTGCATCCTTAGTCAGGTTTGGAGCAGACAATGACAGGCTATTAGGTTTGTAAGAAAGTTAAATAAAACAATTTATTTTAACCATTAACAATTGGAGAATCACATTTCGGGAGGTTTCATGCAGTGTCACTCACTGTGGGTGATAATAGAGAACTAGGAACAAATACACAACATATAAAATTACTAAATATTTGGTATACAAAAACTTGATCATGGCATAATACTAACAGAACTTCATTGAGCAGTAACAGGGTAATAATGTGAGGTGGATAGAGTTTAGTTAGGTAACTTAGAAAGCTGGGTAGGTAGTATTTTTGAGTACATTCCATAACATTGAAACCTCACTATTGAGGTGACCCTCGGAACTGGGCCAAAGTGACATGAACAATGAGGTGACCGTATTGCTACCATTATTAGCTGGACTGGTTTCATATACTTCAGGTTTCAATTTTTATGCGAGTCCGTGACTCCCTGTTTCGTCTACGGACTCCTTATACGTCTCTTGGTAGGACTCCCTAGCTTTAAAAGATGATAAATCCAATGTTAATGTGGACAATGTTAACGATCCTTCAATCCGCGTGTGCTGTCATCTTGCACTGTATTCGGTATGTAACAAGCCATCGTACTTGTATGTATTAATTTGAAAATACTTGTAAACACGGTGCATCACAATGCTTTCGATTCCGGCATGGACGCTGCCATCTTGTATAACAGCCTATATGCGGTACACGGAGGTGTTCGCTTGTGATTGGTCAAAATATCGACGCGAGAGGCGTATGCACGCGGGAGACTGAAGAACCGCTGATGAACGAAATGCATGATTAAAATATGGCAAACATGCTAAGGTACATGAAAGGTGGGGAGAAGTTAATGAAATGGCTGGCTGAAGAAAAGCAACAAAAATCTGTGGCTTCAAAGACTCAATAACCGATCGTGAAAAAGTGCGGACTCCCAAATATGAGCGGGGTAGGAGACCGCTGGACCAATTTCCCATAAAAATCGAAGCCCGTACTTGCTACTGTCGAAATATGTTTAGACATCACAAATGGGAGTGTCCTAAGGTGGCCATAAAGAGAAGTTTGAATGTACATGGGTACTAGCAAATATTACAAAGGATGTACGATAGTGTATTCATTACTGTTGTACATAGACTTTTCAGAAGTTACAATGCATTCGTTTAAATGCACTGTGTTACAAATTGTTTCTATACAACCATTCAGAACAATGTCCTCAATTCCAGCATCATCAAGTTATTTCATTTTGCATGTCTACAAGCCTACATTATATAATCAATCCCTCAAGTTTCTACGCAGGTCTTTCATCTGGAAAATTCAACAGTTTAAAAGGTATATCAGAATACTCAACACAAATTTAATCGTGTACTTTATTACACTGTTAATTAAACTAAGGTGACACTGCTATAATGACATGACAGAAGGACATAGATACTATACAGACAGTGGACTGAGAGTGGGTCTACCGTCACGCTCAAATGATTCTGAATAGCCCGGTAACCTCAATAAGCTCTAGTTGGGTCAGTGTGCGAAATGGGCCAAGGGCAAGGAGACATGAAAATGATAAAATGACAGGCGAAGGTGTTTAGAAAGTCAAATGGGAATATGGTGGTATGCAGGGGATATGACTATGAGTGAATATCTGCCCATGGGGTGGGGAATGGTGGTGGGCAATGACTAATATGATAATGTAATTTCCAAAATAACTATTTATATTCCCACAACGAAAAATGCCCAATTTCCAACAAAATATGTCAAAATGTATTTTTTTCGAAAAAATCTAAACATTTCCATCGGGTTCAAAAATCGTTAAATTAGCGGCTAGTGACTAGCATACTGTAACGTAATAGGTTAAGCTGTAAAACGCAGATTGTGTGCAATATATTTTACATGTTAGCGCACAAATACAGCCCGGCAAAGGGGCGTGTATGCTTATGGTAATGTGACCAAATTTACCATTGACCCGTCTAACTGGACAAAGTCTGGCCGGTCGCTATGAAAATCTGAGAAATATATACGTACCGCTGAATACCATGGCTGATGCAGCGCCCATTACGCTGAAAAATGGGGCGTATACCGGTGATGCATCGTCGTGGACCATGTTGAGATATTTCAGTCGTTTAAAGACCTAAAGAAAAACGGTGTTCACTGGTTTACTGATTGTGTTACACAAACACGACCAGATGAAGCTCAAAATGGCGAATAACTTGTAATCATGTGATGTCGATGACGGGTAATTGCATATTTTTAAAACGGCATTTGATTGGGCAAGAACAGACCAAGTTTCCATATGCAACCAATGAACTTGTGTTTAACAAACTGCTTCGCAGGTCTCGGTTGGGTGGAAATGAATGCAGTGACAGCGTGGACGTGACTGGCTAATGCGTAACATCAAAATAACCTAAAACTTGGCTCTTTTGCCTTTAACCTAACCATGCAGTGATCATGTATTGATTACATAATGTCCATTTTAATGGCCGAGGTCCATGCTAGGTGTGAGTCCTCCATGTCCACGAATTCAATACATAAAAAGGGTGCACGATATTAATAAGTATGAGTAACTCTGTCACGAGTCTGTGACCTGTCTCTGAAATCGAGTCGTGACATGATCATATATTTTATTTGACCATGACATGACCATGGTTTAAAAGATAGAGCTCTGTAATTAAGTGTTTATGAATATTGATATTGCAGCTGTCGAAACCTACTCAAACGTATTAAAGGTAGGCCTAATATGAAACGTGTTTGAGCACCAGTGCGTCTACGCTCTCCGCTGTCGGCTCCACCGTATGATGACGGTGACTTCGAGACACGGTAAGAGTTTTTCACCGCCGCACATCCGTAACTTCAGTTTTGTCCACATCAGAGATAACATCAGAAGACGGGGGCGGGTGCTGTTGAAGGTGTTTTTGCAGCGACGTTCAATTTTTTCTACCCGAAAACCTCGATTTGCTTCCCCCTGAGGTTCGCCAACAAAACCCACCTTCAGGCTCTCCAAACAACCTCTAATTGCACAAACAAATTAATATTGGGGTGAGGCTAATTTTACCTCCATACCCCCCCCCCCCCACTCGGGGCGGTTCCCGAGAGGGTAGTCAAGGGGGCCCAAACCTCCAATTGCACGTCCGTTGAGGCTCGCCAAAAACTTTTGCGGCCGAGCCAAACTTCATATTGGGTGGGCTTCAGCACGACTCTGTCGTCTGATCTTGACATCGGAAAGACGGGGGAGAGGGGTTGCGGGCGTCCCTCCCCCGTCGCTGAAGCAAAAGAGTTCCTCTTACTTAGCGAACTAGGTCTGCTTGGAGGAATTAACTAGGTCTGATTTTTTAAATCGTGACGTATACAAAGTATTTGAGACTTAGACAAAAAAAATCGAATGGCACCGCAAAAAAATCTTCAACGGCATGGCCCCCCGCACTGCGAAAACTCTCCAGCCTAAGTAGGCCTTATCCTCCTGAGCCTCCTCGACACCGCGACAAATCTCTCGTCTTCCATCGAAATTGGTGTGACAGACTGTTCTAAAATAATATTTTAATGTAGAGGAATCAGCCAAATCCTGGTGATCAACTTCTATGATAGGTATATACAATTATATAGGCCTTATTGGCCTACATTAACTGTGACTGCTCAGCAGAAAGGTACATTTGGCATTCATTCCCAAGAGACGATCGAATGAGTCTCTTCACCATTTCCTGTTGGAGCCGGTCCAGTTGTGTTTTACAAGTTTATTACAAGCATGGTTTCAGGAGGCTCCATGATTTCATGTTTGGCCGGGACACCTTCGTCTCGTGCTAGTTCGTCGTCGTGTCCTGAACCTGCGTGTAGGCCTAGATCCCTATATACTCTCCTAAGTATATTACATGCCTCGCTTCTTGTCTTTCTCTACGGATATTTGGCACGTACAATTCGTCGCGAGTTTCTTAATTATATTAATGAACCACTCTAAATGGTATTGATATGTATTATTTATACATATGTTTAATAAATACGTCATTTATAACTACATAACTGTATTTCAAGATTATAAACCATTTAGGGCGTCCAGTTGATTCAGCTAGTTTAGTTTTTGCTGGCATCCTGGTATACATAGTTACCACATATATGCTCTATCTTTGATTCATTTATGCCAAATAAAAACAAATGTAAATTCAATTTCAAGTTGACCTGAATGGGCTTTAATATCGCAAGTGATTTCTTGTCATGTCATGCTAGAATTTTGTAGTATCTTTTTGACACGGTTAATTTGCCAGAATATCGCACCATAGGAACCTAATAGAAGAAACAAATTGTAAAGAAGTTGTTGAACATAACATCATTATGCTGTGAAGTAAATTTCTGCCCCACAACTCTTCTCGTTTTTGATGATTCATTTAACTCCTCGGCAGCCTCTCCAGGGGCGGATCCCGAGAGGGTAGTATGGGGGGGGGGGCATAAAAACCTCCACTGGCGGCCGAAACCAATGTTGTAGAAAATATTTTTCGCTGCAGGCACCGCCGTGATTTCAGCTTCTCCGCTATCTCGGCTCGACTGGTGACATCTGAAGAGGGGGAGGGGGACGCGGGGGGGTGCTGTTGAAAATTGTTTTGCCGCCGCGCCGCTCTTCTGCAGTTTCTGCGCTGGCACGACTGTGACATTGGGAGACGGGGGGTGCCGTTGAACATGAATTTTTCGTCGCCGCGTCGGCGTAACTTCAGCTTATTGTAACCTGAATGGGGGCACATTTCCAAAGGTCTAGGGGGCACGGTCACGTGGGCCCATTCAAAAAAGTCTACGGGCATGCCAAATTCAAAAGGTCTAGGGGACACGTGCTCCACAGCCCCCCTGGATCCGCCTATTCATCATACAATGTATATGGATTCGGACTCCCGTTTGACTGTGCTAGACACTGCCTGTTTAGTTGAACGTGCGAAAGAGAGATGTGCCATTTCAATTATCCCAAAGAATGTCACAAGTTAATTGTTCCTGATTGGCAGACTACGAACCCCATGCAGTAGAACAAACTCAATACAACATTTTAAAACATTTTTGTAGACATTTTTGGTATGACACCAGCGACATTATGACCAGCAGTGGCATGATGCACTGGCCATAATTTTGAAACAGCACCGGCTAAAATCGCCAACAATGACAAAATGACGTACGGAGGCTATGCCAATACAACGGCGGAACTTAAAATTAATAAACCTCTGCAAATGCAGTGCATATAGGTTCCCACGGCGTACAATACAACGTGTTTATACATAACTCTAACGCATGGTGGCGTCCGGTATAAATTTGCTTTGAGTGTATGTCGCAGCCTACTACCGCCGAGTCACACAACGGAAGCTTGGTCGGAGCGGAGCATTTCTGGACACGTCGGAACGGGAGGCAGAATGTAGATCCCAACTATAGCGATGTCACTAACTCGCTCGTTCCTTATGACTATACGGTCTACCTCTCCAAGGACCGCGTGGCTGGTACAAATTAACTGTTTCATGTGTGGGACAAACAATGCAACATATATTTTAATTTATTAGTTTAATTTGTCCACTGAATGGTACATCAGATGTTACATCGATTGATGAAAAACGCACCGTCGACAATCAGCCAGTCCTTTTCTTTGTTATGGTAATCAATATACACCGAAGCGAACCGTACGTTAAAAATGACTGACACTGTGACAGTTGAAGACGGCGGGTAAGCCACGGAAGGAATCTGCATGCCGGGCACCCAACGTCAAAACCCTGTTAGGGAAAGGAGGGGGTGTGATTTTCCAGTTAGGCCTAATTGCTATAAACAGCGAAAGGAAACCTAAAATAAATTACAGCGATCCAGACTTCTCGATTTGCACCTTATATCATCAACGTCCAATAATAATTACTAGTATAACGTCACAATCCACATAATTACTAGTATAATGTCACAATCCACATAATTACTAGTATAACGTCACAATCCACATAAGCCGTAGCTTCGTCAACTTGAATGCATCTACAAACTTCCGTCTCTTTCCGTCGAAGTTCCCGAACAATTCTTACTGTATATCGCATTGTCATCGTCTTCGGCGGTCCCTCGGAACGACGATGACGTCGGGAAAGGGTCGATTGTAAGTCCCAGGAGCCCAATTTACGATTTGCAGATCTTCGTGCAACGAGAGCGGGGTCTTTGAACAGGAGGTTACCGGTAAAAATGCACGGTACAAGACATCCATGCACTTCGACATCGTACTTACAACTGGTTGTTATGCAGAAACAATACACATCACGTGATGAGAGTCAATCAATCAATTCAATTTATTTCCAAGTGAACTAATACAGCATAGAAAACTACAAAACAATGTACAATAATATGGAACATTTACAAATGGAAATGGGGGAGAATGAAGTAGAATACTTATTAATTACTTCCCCCAACACTAACGCAACTTGTACAAGTATACTAAACATTGCTAACACAAAAAAAGTTAAATCACAATTATATTTTTTACATATTATATACCCTTTCCGCATTTACGTGTGTGCCCGGTACTCATTAAGAAATAAGTGCTTAAGTCTTTTTGAGTATTTGAACTGTAGCTGAACTTGTTACATTTTCTTCATATGAGTTCCATAATTTAACACTGGCGATTTAGATGTGCATGCCATGTTGCGCAATATAGTGCGGCGAACAGAAAAGAACGTGTGTAGCCGTTATCATGCAATATTGTGCGGCGACATCCGAACATGTGGAGTGGACTGTCACTCAACGCTGGGCAAGTGACAGGAACAGAAGCTGGTCGATGTCAGGGGACATGAGTTGGGGTATTTAACCCGTGAGTAGATTTATAATAATGTTGTGATTATGCACTTATAATGATAATACTATTGTGAATATGCAGATGTATTAATATGAATAATGACTACTATGCGTTATTGCCGGAATACGTTTATTGATTGCAAAGAGTTATTGCGAATCGTTGTCGAGTGACACATGTGGTTGTTGGAGATACGCAGCTTTATATATATATATATAATTTCGGTGTACTATTTGGTAATATTGTTTTAAACACATAGCTGCCCGGGCTGCGCTGGGGTAAACGCCGAGGGAGTGAACGCACAGTGGAGCGTCACGCGCGTGGAAAGGCGACTGGGCTGGTGCGAGACAAGCGAAGCGTCAACGATGCGCCACGTCATCGGACGACAGCGTCGCTGAGCGGCAACACCTCGCGTGTAGATGCCGTGCAGACGTGCGGGGAAGTCAATCAAGCAGTATGATGGACTGTGTGCCGCTGTAATATGGATGGACTGTGAACTTTATAGCGTTGTGATTTCTATAAATGTCACCGAGTAATGCGTACTTTATGTTTATGTTTGTTCGGCTAATTTATGTTATTGCGATATTATTACAATCCAGTATCATCCCCTAGGTGACAAACGCCATATACAGATATACACATAGATTTTGTAAGGGCATAGGCGTATTTCATTTTCTACTTTGCCGTGTCACATGCATTGAATCATATTCAGTAGCAAAGCATTGTTGCATGTTATATGGCAATAGCTTATGTTTAGCCTTAAACATCATAATATAAATTCTCATTTATATTATGTCAGGTAGTTTGAGTATACCTAAATCAAAAATAATCTATTAGTATGACATAAAAAAGTTTCATTGTAAATAAGCCTGATTACCTTCTTCTATAAAAAAACAGTGTTAACAGTCGTTTTATATGTGCTGCCCCAGACTTCACAGCAGTATGATATATAAGGGAGAAATAATGCACAATGTAATGTGAACATAGATTTTGTTGCCAAGTACATACTTGCTCTGTACATAATGGCAATAGTTTTTGACACTTTGGATTTTATCAAACTAACATGTTCTTCCAACTGAGCTTATTGGTCGATCAAGACTCCTAAAACTTACTTACATATACTCTATCAATACACATATTGTAAATTTTTATATCGCTAATTGAATTAATGCAACAGTTTGCGAACAGCATATAGTTTGTCTTTGCGACATTTAAAAACAACCTATTTACTGAAAATCACACATGTAGTGCCGCAA
The DNA here is from genome assembly GCA_020002185.1 of Paraescarpia echinospica. Lineage (NCBI taxonomy): Eukaryota > Metazoa > Annelida > Polychaeta > Sabellida > Siboglinidae > Paraescarpia > Paraescarpia echinospica. Next base: position 15,762,736 of record CM034543.1, on the reverse strand, counting down.
CGTTTGATTGATTATAACATGTCAAACGTAGGCCTATATCATAACAACCGAGAATATATAGACACTTAGGTAGGCTATAGAACATTAATGTATACTATTGTAAACCGTACCTGTCACAATGACGTCATCGATATTTGTGGACGTCTTACGTAGCTGCGCAGCTGCGACGTCGGGACAGTTAAATCCTTGCGCCACCTACAAGTGTTCACACAAAAGATACACTCGCCTACTAGTCATGACTAGGCACCCATCTGTCTTGCAAGAATATTGTTTGCGTCATTATTGCTGTGCTGTAGATCGTCTGTCCACATAACCTAAGCCGCATGTTGTGCAATATTGGATCTCATCTTCTAATAGCTTCCAATGGTCTATCGCTGTTCTGGCGAACATACAACGGTGCCAATCCGTTGAGCCTGTTTTATCTGACACAGTCAATGCATGCCCGGCTTTATGTTTTGAACACTGGCACTGAACAAATGTCGGCCTATGTTAATTCAACCGAACGACTCCAAATTGGTAAACCTTCTCATCCACGTACGAGTTCACTGACACTCGTCCACGACGGTCGTAGGGGTGCCAAGTACTGTCAGTCTGCCCCAGCCTGGCCTGTTCATGCAGCCAGGTTTTCTTACGGCTTCCCTGACTTCTCTTGCCTTACACCTAATTTTTGAGATGGTGTTGTGACGGGAAATGTGGCCATATTCATTCTCGCTGCCTCCCACAAGACAAATCTCGTCGGTAAACGGATATTACAAATGGGCCTGCTACCAGTAGATCTGGTGATGTTCGGCATTTAGAGCATCCCTGACAAACGCCTACAGTAACGATATTTTTGAAAAGGTCTTAACTTGCTTGTTCAGATCGACGTATTGCACTGCTTGAATTAGTATGCAGTGACTGTACGACTTGTATCAGATCGTAATCAAAGTTGGAATTTCTCGTGAATTGCCACAAGCAGTCGTGCCAGATACGGTCGAATGTGTCATTAATTTTAAGTTTATGAAATTGTGATGAAGGTATCCGTGGTGGTGCTGATGTAGACTACGAGTGACCAATAAAGCAGACTTGCATTGCCGTCTTCAGGACAGATCTTCAGAGCTACCAAAGGTCGCGTTCAGTCGTGTTTAATTAAACTTCTTTCCGCATTGAAAAAATAGTATGTTTGTGAGCGTGCGTGCATGTGTGTGGTAGTTGCGTTGTATGTGTAATAGCAACATATAAAACAACATTCCGCTGATGTATTGTTGATTTTGCCTAATATAAGCGTGTGTGTGTGTAGTGGTTCCTTTCCTACGCTGCAGACTGGTGTGTCTGTATAAAGTATCATAAATGTTAATTTAATATCACTGTCCATTTACGGCTCATTACTGTTTTGTCTTCAACGCTGACGTGCCTCCTCTGAAATTCTCAATATATTTCAGAGATGGCAGAGCTCTGACTATGACTACAGCTGCCTCTTCCCCAATGCTACGCCTACAGTAGTAGTTGTTTTAACTCAGTTCTATGCCCTGTTTGTTTTTTACTCTTGATAAGGGGTAGAACAAAGATAGAACAATTAGTAACAACAGGAACGACAGAAGAAAAAGATCCAGAGGATGCCAGGGAATAAAAATAATAGATAGTCTCTCAAAATTGTGTGGAAAAAGCACAACAGAACTGCTACGAACTACACTGGACCGTGCGGTTTGGAGAGCCATGATCGCCAAAGCCTGTGACAGACATGGCATATAGAAGAAGAAGGGGTAGATATCAACGTCGAGACCACGTCGACGCGACCACGATCGATAGGCAATATGGTGAGCATAGGCGGATCCAGGGGGGCTGAGGGACACGTGCCCCTTAAACCCTTGGAAATGTGCCCTCGTTCATGTTACAATAAGGAGAAGTAAAACACACCCCCTTCGTCTTCCGATGTCACAGTCGAGTCAGCAGAAAAGCTGAAGAAGACCTGAAGATACGTAAGGCGGCGAAATGTTTTCAACACCACCCCCTCTTCCTCCACCTACCCCCCGTTTTCCGATGTTACCTGTAGACAATTATAACCTCGAGCGGCAAACGGTGGCGCCACGGTGCGGAGCGAGGCTTCTAAAGATTCGGCTCTGGTACAGGCCCGTAGGCTGGGGTTTGCGCGATGGGTGCGTGCGCACCCATATTCGAGGTCCCAGCAAAAGGGGTGTAGTTGGAATATTTCTTTGTGCAATTTGAGGTTTCAATGACACACGAGACACTTGACAAATTATTATCGATGATAATATTATTCTACTAAAACAATTACAAGTGTTCTCTGATAAGATCATCCGGGAACGTGACGTCATAATCACGAATCGGATCACTTCTGGTGACGTCATAATGACGAATGGAAACACAAGATTTGCGTAGTCACTGATCTATATAGAATATATAATTATTATGCATAGATCACTGATGAATGATGGTTGGCCTATTACTATAAGTGCTACCAATAGTAATAATAGGCATCGGAATGTGGTGAATAAAAGGGGAGGAGGCTCACCAAAACCCTTCAACTGCAGCCCCATGAGACTCAACAAAACTGCAATTGCATCCCCCTTGCCTAAATATTGGGGGCTGAACATACATCTATATACAGCCACCCACAAACAATACTGGTGGTTCACCCCACGTCCCCAACGGTTCCGACGCCTATGGTAATATCACTGACTACAACACTGATTTTGTAGTGTTGAGAGCCCGTTCCCAGGGGTGGTTTAGGCAGGAAACGTCTAGTTTGACCAGTTGGTTACCAAGAGAATATGTTAGCAATGCCGAAAGGTTGACGTTAATATATTGTAGGTCCCCTACATCTCTGTTGTAACGACTTCATTTATAACGATGAGGATCAACAGTGTGATTCTGTGAAGCTGATGCCATGCACTTGTGTACGTCGTGTTGTTGCCCGTGTCACGATGTAGACGGAGGTTGTCGTGGTGGAAGACGGGAGACAATAAACCGTATCCAATCTACGCGAAATCGTAGCCGCGACTGGTGATCTTCATAGTCCACGTCACAAGAGAACGACGAGTTACACGTCTTCGTAGCAGCTATTGTTGTCGGCACATCATACGTAACGAGAGAACGACACGTTTGACGTCACAACGATATACGCCAGTCATGGCTGCAAAGCTAAAACACACTTCATCGTCCATATACTATGTAACCTCGTCATGTTGACGGTTTTAACGTAGGCGCAGCGCAAATAAATAAAATACACTAGACATTAAAATAAATGAAAATTAAATGTAACTTAAGTGTTATATCTTATACAATGTTCACTCTGTGGCTGGGAGGCCCGCGAGGAGAGTCCTAAACGACTCAAATTTAGGGGCCTGCACCACCTCAGTGGGAAGATTGTTCCAGTCTACAATACGTCTTGGTAAAAATGACATTTAAAATTAATCTGTCCTGGAACAACGTTGTATAAAATGTTCGATCTATAAAGTGATGTTCTGACAAGGGTGTGCAATACTCCATAATTGGGCAAGTACTGTGGTGTATGTCTTGCCCATTGTAGCAACTACGTGCGGAGACCAATTGAAGGTCTTATTCACACCGAGATATTTGATTTCACCCACCAACTAGATTCAATCCATGGACTATATTTTAACTATCAGATATTCCTTTTATTCCTGATGCATCGCAGTTCACTTTTCTTTGGATGAAATTGCATTAATCTACTATTGAAATGTCTCCATGTCTTTCTAGTGTTACCCAGGGCTGTCGATGTTCTGATACAAAATATAGTCATCTGCAAGAGTTATATTGAAGATTGATACTTCATCTGGGTGAGGAGGTCGCTTGTGATAGTCACTGGCTGGAGAATATTTAGCTGATCTCCTGCATCTTCTAAATACATTTCAAATCATCTGTATTAAAAAATTCCCTTTCTAACCTTGCCTATCCACCACAGCACCCTGGCACCCCATCCACCACAGCTCCCTGGCACCCCATCCACCACAGCTCCCTGGCGCCCCATCCACCACAGCTCCCTGGCGCCCCATCCACCACAGCTCCCTGGCGCCCCATCCACCACAGCACCCTGGCGCCCCATCCACCACAGCACCCTTGCGCCCCATCCACCACAGCACCCTTGCGCCCCATCCACCACAGCTCCCTGGCGCCCCATCCACCACAGCACCCTGGCGCCCCATCCACCACAGCTCCCTGGCGCCCCATCCACCACAGCCCCCTGGCGCCCCATCCACCACAGCTCCCTGGCGCCCCATCCACCACAGCTCCCAGGCGCCCCATCCACCACAGCACCCTGGCATTCTCATCCATTTGTTGACAACTTAAATACGGCTTATCGATTTTGAGAATAGCCAACCCTTTTGTCTTGATGCGCCTTTGGGTTTGTTTTCCAAGGATTTAGGCACAATAGAAGTTACCTTATTATTATTAAGACATCCAAAGAAAGTTGCCTTACCCAATTACTGTCATTTCGTCGCAAGTGTGGGACACGCACATGAAGAACCTGGTGAACTGAAAGATGTTGTCACAGCAGGTAACAGATGACACTTAGGTAAGGTAAGTAAGTTCTTATATGGCGCAGTATCCAGTCCTCAGGACAGCTCAAAGCACTTTACTCCCTGGCAGACCTGTTCAATCGAACACCATCTCAACTTCTCTGGGAAGCATTCAGCCACGCTGCAATTAATGCGAGAATAATATTCGTACACAAATATCCACCACTGTCTATAACCTGGTACTCATTCATACAGCTGAGTGAACTGAAGCAATGTAGAGTAAACGAACTTGCCCAAGGAGGTTTGATACCACTGCACAGGATTCGAACCCGAGTTCTCTCAGTCGAGAGTCCGGATCTCTTACCGCTGCGCTACTGCGCTCCACTCGAGATGACATCACACAAGTAAGTTGCATGTCAAGAACACAAGATATAAATAATGTTTATTCTTGAGTAGTAAAATCACATTGTTGTTCACAAGCAGAGGTTGATATTTAATAACAATAAGTTATATTCATGGACATGCCATAGGCGTAATATTATTACTGCGTTGTACCAGCGATAGTAAACTACACATTGCAATGGTGCATATTTATAATCACAATTTGATCATACACAATGTAGGGTTAATAGGAGCATTATATTAACAGTGCATTCAATATAATATAATATATATTTATATGCTATAACATACTAGCCTGAATGTTAAGCCTCAATGAATACATGCGGCTCGTTGGCTTATGCACAGTCACTAATATTACATTTGTGTTGTTACATTCAAAACGGTTGTCGATTCCTGCTCTAGAAACTATGGTTGAAAGTCCAGAAATTCTGGTCGAAAACCTTAAGACTGGTTGATGCCGTGAAGGCAGCTATAGAACCAAATAGTGTCACTTCAAAGACTGTGGGTACATTGCAGATGGTGCGTCCGACACTCCACAAACTACAGGTGGTACTAGAACGTGTGTGCGTTTCGACAGATGCCACACCCTAGGGCAAACTCCTCCCCCGTGGGGGGGTGTTGGATGTGGAGGGGGCATTCCGTCCCTTCTAACTGCTTCCCTCGGGGACCTGCAATCACACAACATTCACTAATACGTCCATCTCATGACACAGCCACTGTGCAAAGCGACCAATCACCCAAATAGATACTTTCTAATGACGTAACGTTTCTACACACGGTTACACTTATTATATCTAAAACAGTTCACAACTCACTGAACATTACTTAGTCTTTATTATAAAATCAAATGTATAGTATAAACTACATGAAATTATATCTACTAATACGTTGACAACCAAAAGCCACAATTTGGGTTGTACTACTTTAAAGTACATTTCTATGAAAAAACTTTAGATATTGAATTAATGCTCTCAAGATAATTAAGGGAACAACTTAATTTGTAACAAACTTTGAAGAGACGCAGGAGTTAAAAATACATAATTCACATAATATTACGTATTTCCTATCACAACACAAGAAATACACCACTATTTAGAAAACAAATTCTGATTTATCTTCAATTCCATGTTCTACATCTGCTGGATGCACAGTTATCCAGTTACACAGTTATTTCCTCCACACACACAGGCACACACACACGCACACATATGCACACACACACACATACCACCCACACATTCTTTTTTAAATATTTTGAAATGTGGTAAGTTAATTTTCTTAAACCTTGTTTGCTCAGACAGAGCTTTCGGCATCCTCAGCGTTAACTGAATCAGTCTGATCTAACAAGGATTCAGAAAGGTAACTTGCCACATTTCAAAATCATGAACGTAACTGAATCTGGAAGCAAGTTACCGCAATGACCATATGTATTGGAACACTTAAATATAATTAAATTATCAGCTGTCCCAAAACATCTGGGACATAACAATATTTCTTAGATTCACTGTCCCAATACTTAGGGACGCGAACGAATCCTGCTGTCATGTCGTCCCTGTTTTATTACTCTGGTGTTAACCTGGCTTTGTAACTTCACCATAGTTACCTCGTCTATTATCCTGCTACTATAATATATATATTGAGTGGATAGACTAATTAATTAACACAATGTATCTTTGGCTTAGAAGACACAAACGACTTCTACAACGATGTGGATGAGACCTTAGAAAAGCCAACCCACTACACAATAGTGATGGGAGACTTTAATGCGCACGCAGGAAAACGAACAAACGTTTCGGAAACGGTGTGAAAAACGAAAGATGGTGGTGGGATGGGCAACATCAAGGAAGTACAAAATCATGCACATCATGTTTCAGAAGAAAGCAGGGAGGAGATGGACATGGAAAAGCCTAAATGGAGAAACGTAGAACGTGACTACATCCTGAAAAACAGGTCAGACATGGTCACTGACGTAACTGTCATCAACCAAGTCAAAATTGGAAATGACCACAGAATGGTAATGAGCAACATCAAACCAGACGTCAAGGCTGAAAGGAAGGAGTTGATAAACAAGAGACCACCAAGTGTAGATACCACACAAATAGGAACAAAAAAGATTTAATTCCAACTCGAACTGCGAAATCGATTCGAGACACTACAAAAAATGCTGCAGGAGCTAGCTGATGAAAGTGAAAAATAAGGTCTGAAGACAAAAGTGATGCTAGAAAATGACACAAATATATATCAACACCATGCAGATAAAGAACGTTGAAAGCTATGTCTATCTGGGACATCGATACAGTATCAGAGAAAAAACCAAGACAAGGAGATTCAAAGAAGAATCACCGCTGACTGGACAGCATTCGCCAAACACTGCGGCATCTTCATGGGTAACTTTGGAACCTGCCTGAAGAGACAAGTCTACAACTCATGCAAACTTCCAGTGATGACATATGGCGCGGAAACATGGGCACCCACCATCCAGGCAAAAAACAAGCTAGCAGCCGCACAATCAAAGATGGAAAGAAGTATATTAAACATCACATATCGGGAGAGAAAAACAAACATCTGGGTAAGGCAGAAGACAAAGGTCATAGACGTGACAGAACAAATCAGAAGACAGAAGTGGACCTGGGCAGGGCACATCAGCAGACTACGAGATAACCAATGGACATCGCGTATCACAACCTGGAGACTTTATGAAGGGAAATGATCTAGAGGAAGACAATCGAGACGAACTAGACAAGTACTGCAAAGGTACCATCTGGCAGAGGATAGCGCAAGACAGGCAGATTTGGAAACAACATGCTGAGGCCTTCGCCCAACCACGGGACGCTACGGCTGCACAATGATGATGATGATGAGCTTTTGGGTGTTGCACGACAGCCATCCCGTTGATGTGCTGACTACCAAGCACACTGACAGTCAGCATAAATCACAATGTAGCAACCACTTCCTGTATGGTACAGAATTCCCGGGTGCTGGGCTGCACGTGTTATACACAGCCACGCACTCGGAACAATGGAAATTGGGTTAAAGTGGGTGGTCTAAACACGTCACTGTCACATTGACTGTTTGAGCTGTCTTGACCCCTGGGCCCAGGGCTTCTGTGGACGTCAGTAAACTGGATTTAACACGTGTAGTTAGTATAGCGTTGGAAACCAGGTATGACGAATTGTGTAGAGGTAAAATCGACTTCAGTGTGACAACGACAATCAGTGGCTGAATGAGTGTTGTTTATGTAGCCAGCTGAATCATGTCAGGTGTCATCTGTTAAATTAACATTAAATTAAACTATCAAGAGCACATCGCTTTCTAAATTTAGTACAAATGTTTTTGTCAGAAATTTGACAAGAGAGCACATTATTTTGTAAATTTAATACAAACGTTTTGTCGGAAATTTGACATTGTTCCCAAGAACGGCATGAAGTCCCAATTGACTTGAAGTCCACAAGGTTGTAAGCAATCAGAGCGTCTGCCAGTATAGCAGGTGCCTTGAAGGGTGGGAAGTGGGGCAAGTCATTGACACTTTCTGACAGAGTAGCATTTGATGTAAACTTTGATGTGGCAAGTGGCAACAATTGTCTCAGAGTACTTGGAGCTGAACTTTCAAGCTATAATTAGACTGAGCCTTCATGGGTCAAGTGGCAAAAGTTGTCTGTGTTACTAGGAAATGATCTACCCAGCTATAATTATAACAGTACCACTGTAAGCTAGGCCAATTTAAAGGGATGTAGTCTGTTCATTTACCCAGAATTAACAGGAGTAATAATTTCTAACTGGAAGTCTACAAATGTTGACCGTGGGTTGGACTCTCGATAAGCCGAAGAGCTTCCTTGTTCACCTACCATTTACAGTTAATTCTCTGGGTGACAATCTTGTTAAATCTTGTTAAACTCGGCCGTATTGCGAATAAAGCTTGGTCTGAAACTGGATGTTTTGTTTACTATTTGAACATGCGCCCGTGGTCATACCTTCAGGTTGCGACCGTTGTTACGGGCTTACTAAACACAATTTGGCTGGCAGTAGACCTTCAACAAAGTTAGTATAGTCTTAAGAACATTACACTAATTAATACATGAACAACTTGGAAGAGACTGACCTGCCGGGCAGTGTGGTAGTTCATTCTTTGGGATATTTGTCATTCTCTGGAAGTTGTCATGACAACCATTGCAGAAGTGGATGGTTCCGAAACAGAAGAAGACAGCAACCGAACAACAGAAGTGACACTTGTACTCAAGGAAGTCAAGGCCATGCTTCGGACAGATCTGAAACCAACAACAGAAGTGACACTTGTACTCAAGGAAGTCAAGGCCATGCTTTGGACAGATCTGAAATCAACGACAGAAGTGACACTTGTACTCGAGGAAGTCAAGGCCGTGCTTTGGACAGACCTGAAACCAATGACAGAAGTGACACTTGTGCGCAAGGAAGTCAAGGCCATGCTTTGGACAGATCTGAAACCGACAACAGAAGTGACGATTGTACTCAAGGAAGTCAATGCCATGCTTCGGACAGATCTGAAACCGACAACAGAAGTGACATTTTTACTCAAGGAAGTCAAGGCCGTGCTTCGGACAGATCTGAAACCAACGACAGAAGTGACACTTGTGCTCAAGGAAGTCAAGGCCGTGCTTCGGACAGATGTGAAACCAATGACAGAAGTGACACTTGTGCTCAAGGAAGTCAAGGCCGTGCTTGGGACAGATCTGAAACCAACAACAGAAGTGACATTTGTACTCAAGGCCGTGCTTGGGACAGATCTGAAACCAACAACAGAAGTGACACTTGTACTCAAGGCCGTGCTTCGGACAGATCTAAAACCAATGACAGAAGTGACACTTGTACTCATGGAAGTCAAGGCCGTGCTTCGGAGAGATCTGAAATCAAGGACAGAAGTGACACTTATACTCAAGGAAGTCAAGGCCATGCTTCGGAGAGATCTGAAAGCAATGACAGAAGTGACACTTGTACTCAAGAAAGTCAAGGCCGTGCTTCGGAGAGATCTGAAATCAACGACAGAAGTGACACTTGTACTCAAGGAAGTCAAGGCCGTGCTTCGGAGAGATCTGAAATCAACGACAGAAGTGACACTTGTACTCAAGGAAGACAAGGCCGTGCTTTGGAGAGATCTGAAACCAATGACAGAAGTGACACTTGTACTCAAGGAAGACATGGCCATGCTTCGGAGAGATCTGAAACCAATGACAGAAGTGACACTTGTACTCAAGGAAGACAAGACCATGCTTTGGGCAGATCTGAAACCAATGACATATACGTAGTGTCCAATTACCACAGCAACAAGTCAATCCCATCTAGCTCAAATGCAGGTTATTCTGACATCAATCTTATGTTCACTTCCTGGTATTCCAGAGTAGATGTATACAGAGGTGCCAAGAACCGGGGGGAGTTGATATAAAGAAGGATGGTATGGAAGGGCAGTATTGCTCTATTACAAAACGGACATTTTTGAAAAATGAACATCAAGGGCACCATTTTTATGGATTCTGTAGCCTTTTTTATCCAACAATAGAAGAGATTATTTCAAAAAGAGGAAAACCAGGATATAACAAAATTACAAATAAAATCCCCTTTTCATTCCAGGTGCAGGACACTTGGCACCTCTGCATATCCTACACAGCCTAGCACAATATATGCACACAACCACAATGCCAGTGTTTATTACCGGAGCATGAGAAACATCTGAGCACATTCCACAGACACTGAGCACACTGTCGAAACACCGAGCACACAGTCCATACCTGAGCGCGAGAGACGTCTGAGCAGGCCCCACAGACGAGCTCGGAGGGGTCGTACTCGCCGCTGCCTGCGGCCTGGTCCTCACACCGAGCCTCGCCTCCGTAGTACGCCTTCTTACACTTGTAACACACGTAGTATGAGTACCGCTCCATCGCAAACCCAGCCGGGTCGTTGTAGAACCTGTAGACATCACAACGATGTGGACAGTGTCTTCTTTGTCGTTACATTACGTATTCTTACAACGATGTGGACAGTGTCTTCTTTGTCGTTACATTACGTATTCTTACAACGATGTGGACAGTGTCTTCTTTGTCGTTACATTACGTATTCTTACAACGATGTGGACAGTGTCTTCTTTGTCGTTACATTACGTATTCTTACAACGATGTGGACAGTGTCTTCTTTGTCGTTACATTACGTATTCTTACAACGATGTGGACAGTGCCTTCTTTGTCGTTACATTACGTATTCTTACAACGATGTGGACAGTGTCTTCTTTGTTGTTACATTACGTATTCTTACAACGATGTGGACAGTGTCTTCTTTGTCGTTACATTACGTATTCTTACAACGATGTGGACAGTGTCTTCTTTGTCGTTACATTACGTATTCTTACAATGATGTGAACAGTGTCTTCTTTGTTGTTACATTACGTATTCTTACAACAATGTGGACAGTGTCTTCTCTGTCGTTACATTACATATTCTTACAACGATGTGGACAGTGTCTTCTTTGTCGTTACATTACGTATTCTTACAACGATGTGGACAGTGTCTTCTTTGTCGTTACATTACGTATTCTTATAACGATGTGGACAGTGTCTTCTTTGTCGTTACATTACGTATTCTTACAACGATGTGGACAGTGTCTTCTTTGTCGTTACATTACGTATTCTTACAACGATGTGAACAGTGTCTTCTCTGTCGTTACATTACATATTCTTACCACACAGTTTACAGGTGCTTTTATAGTCAATCACAACAGTTATTAAGTACAGTCGAATGCTGCTCAATTACAGTAGTTTATTTGTTTAATTAACTGATAAAGACCACAGCAGATATGTGACCATTTTGTTCAAGAATCTAAATTATTGGTTATTAAAGGAACAATAATGAACCTGTTCTGTAGTAATGTTATATGCAGTATATTTATTCATACCTATTCAAAAATCTTGATCGTTCAAATGTGTTTGATGAATATCATTAAAAAACTTTAACCAACTTTAGTTTAATTTGTATGGGGTGAGAACCTTATTTATACGGCACTCAGATTATGTTATGGGGGTTAATTATATAAAAATGTAAAACAATACTACATGAGGCATTTCTGAGAGGACAACATGGAGTGAACTGACACGCACCGGTTACCAACAGCAGTGATAGCCTCCGTCTTATGAAGACCTTCATACTCTAGTCGCATCAAAGCCTTTCTCCTCACGTCATCAAACAACGCTCCAATTGGTTCAATAAGGTCAGCCACAGATGGGTGGTCTATGTCAGCCTTCAAATTCAAACAATGTCAGTGATACTATATATATATATACATACATATATATATAACAGATATAGAACATAAACATTAGGTTATTAATCTATCAACTTTGCACGATTCAGTTATGAGAACAAAGTTATTACACCTAAAGATGCAATATTATAAATGTTACTATTAATGTTCTATTCCACTGTCCACTGGGACTATCTTAGTAATGACCCGTCTTAGCAGTAGACTGATAATTGGTATATATGGCATTTATAGAAGACATAATAATAATAATAAGATAACTTCTGTTGTGCCTAAATCCTTGGAAACCAAGCTCAGAGGCGCATAAAAACAAAAGGATTGGTAAATCTCATAATCCATAAGCAGTATTCCAGTGGTCAACAGATGGGTCAAGGCACAAACAACAATGCAAAGAATTCTACTGCACCAAAATCCTTGGGAGCCTGGGCTGAGACAAAACAAAAGAGTTAGGCTGTCTCAACTTGGTATGCAGTTTGTTTTCAACAAATGGATGAATACATGGAAGACAATTACTATATTTTCTGCAGATGTAAAATATCTAAACATGGAAAGTTTCCAAATGGTACAGTATTTATGTGACAATGCTGCTTAAAAGCCTCCAGCCTATGTTACCCTGTTGTGTTTGGCCAGGCTATGTTACATTGCTGTATTCAGCTAGCCTATGTTACCCTGCTGTGTTTGGCCAGGCTATGTTACATTGCTGTATTCAGCTAGCCTATGTTACCCTGTTGTGTTTGGCCAGGCTATGTTACATTGCTGTATTCAGCTAGCCTACGTTACCCTGTTGTGTTTGGCCAGGCTATGCTACATTGCTGTATTCAGTTAGCCTATGTTACCCTGTTGTGTTTGGCCAGGCTATGTTACATTGCTGTATTCAGCTAGCCTATGTTACCCTGTTGTGTTTGGCCAGGCTATGTTACATTGCTGTATTCAGCTAGCCTACGTTACCCTGTTGTGTTTGACCAGGCTATGCTACATTGCTGTATTCAGCTAGCCTACGTTACCCTGTTGTGTTTGGCCAGGCTATGTTACATTGCTGTATTCAGCTAGCCTATGTTACCCTGTTGTGTTTGGCCAGGCTATGTTACATTGCTGTATTCAGCTAGCCTATGTTACCCTGTTGTGTTTGGCCAGGCTATGTTACATTGCTGTATTCAGCTAGCCTACATTACCCTGTTGTGTTTGGCCAGGCTATGCTACATTGCTGTATTCAGTTAGCCTATGTTACCCTGTTGTGTTTGGCCAGGCTATGTTACATTGCTGTATTCAGCTAGCCTATGTTACCCTGTTGTGTTTGGCCAGGCTATGTTACATTGCTGTATTCAGCTAGCCTACGTTACCCTGTTGTGTTTGACCAGGCTATGCTACATTGCTGTATTCAGCTAGCCTATGTTACCCTGTTGTGTTTGGCCAGGCTATGTTACATTGCTGTATTCAGCTAGCCTATGTTACTCTGTTGTGTTTGACCAGGTTATGTTACATTGCTGTATTCAGCTAGCCTATGTTACCCTGTTGTGTTTGACCAGGCTATGCTAAATTGCTGTATTCAGCTAGCCTATGTTACCCTGTTGTGTTTGGCCAGGCTATGTTACATTGCTGTATTCAGCTAGCCTATGTTACCCTGTTGTGTTTGGCCAGGCTATGTTACATTGCTGTATTCAGCTAGCCTATGTTACCCTGTTGTGTTTTGCCAGGCTATGTTACATTGCTGTATTCAGCTAGCCTATGTTACTCTGTTGTGTTTGGCCAGGCTATGCTACATTGCTGTATTCAGCTAGCCTATGTTACCCTGTTGTGTTTGACCAGGCTATGCTACATTGCTGTATTCAGCTAGCCTATGTTACCCTGTTGTGTTTGGCCAGGCTATGTTACATTGCTGTATTCAGCTAGCCTATGTTACCCTGTTGTGTTTGGCCAGGCTATGTTACATTGCTGTATTCAGCTAGCCTATGTTACCCTGTTGTGTTTGGCCAGGCTATGTTACATTGCTGTATTCAGCTAGCCTATGTTACCCTGTTGTGTTTTGCCAGGCTATGTTACATTGCTGTATTCAGCTAGCCTATGTTACTCTGTTGTGTTTGACCAGGCTATGCTACATTGCTGTATTCAGCTAGCCTATGTTACCCTGTTGTGTTTGACCAGGCTATGTTACATTGCTGTATTCAGCTAGCCTATGTTACCCTGTTGTGTTTGGCCAGGCTATGTTACATTGCTGTATTCAGCTAGCCTATGTTACCCTGTTGTGTTTTGCCAGGCTATGTTACATTGCTGTATTCAGCTAGCCTATGTTACTCTGTTGTGTTTGACCAGGCTATGCTACATTGCTGTATTCAGCTAGCCTATGTTACTCTGTTGTGTTTGACCAGGTTATGTTACATTGCTGTATTCAGCTAGCCTATGTTACCCTGTTGTGTTTGACCAGGCTATGCTACATTGCTGTATTCAGCTAGCCTATGTTACCCTGTTGTGTTTGGCCAGGCTATGTTACATTGCTGTATTCAGCTAGCCTATGTTACTCTGTTGTGTTTGGCCAGGCTATGTTACATTGCTGTATTCAGCTAGCCTATGTTACCCTGTTGTGTTTTGCCAGGCTATGTTACATTGCTGTATTCAGCTAGCCTATGTTACTCTGTTGTGTTTGACCAGGCTATGCTACATTGCTGTATTCAGCTAGCCTATGTTACCCTGTTGTGTTTGGCCAGGCTATGTTACATTGCTGTATTCAGCTAGCCTATGTTACTCTGTTGTGTTTGGCCAGGCTATGTTACATTGCTGTATTCAGCTAGCCTATGTTACTCTGTTGTGTTTGACCAGGCTATGCTACATTGCTGTATTCAGCTAGCCTATGTTACCCTGTTGTGTTTGGCCAGGCTATGTTACATTACTGTATTCAGCTAGCCTATGTTACACTGTTGTGTTTGTCCAGGCAATGTTACATTGCTGTATTCAGCTACCCGATGTTACCTTGCAAATGGGACACTTTGAGAAGCCAAACGTAATTCGAGGTCCGTTCCAGCGATTCTCCAGGACTCGACGGCAACAGTGTAGGTGAAAGACATGGCCGCATTGTAGCTACAATAAGACAAGTGAACACTTCAATACAATGAACATTCTAACACAGATAACATTGTAGCTACAATAAGACAAGTGAACACTTCAATACAATGAACATTCTAACACAGATAACATTGTAGCTACAATAAGACAAGTCAACACTTCAATACAATGAACATTCTAACACAGATAACATTGTAGCTACAATAAGACAAGTCAACACTTCAATACAATGAACATTCTAACACAGATAACAAGACATTGTGTTGGCTTATACATGCTCAAGACAGCAGTTCAGTGAATGTGACAAGGGGCAGGGTGCATAAACCACACGCACGGGTGGATTGCGTTTGCATTCCCATCAATGCTAATCAAGGGGTTTACATGGAAAAATCACCCCACCCTCCCCAGATATATATCTACTTACACGGGTACCACCTCACTCAGTCCATCCCATCACAACACAACCATCAAACACTATTTAGCCCACCTCTTTTGCACACTACACTTCTGCAAACCTCTCACCCCTTATTTTCATTCTGTTGCCTTTACATACCATACCCCCTGATACCCCACCACATACACTCTACCCTTCACATCCCACAGAGACAGGAGAGAGAAAACAGATGGAGGGTGGGAGAAGCCGGAGGGAAGGTGTGGCACCAATCACTACACATTCCCATAACCCAACATCTTACGCCCCATCCTTTCTCCCTAAAACCCTGTACACCCCTCAAACCCTCACTACCACACCCTCACCCCACTTCTGACCCCAACCCCTTACCCCCACTCCACATCCTCTTATCCCCACCCCAACCCCTCACCCCCACTCCACCCACTCTCACTCCAATCCATCCCTTTCACCCTCACTCCACCCTCTCTCACCCCAACCCCTCACCCCACTCCACCAACTCCACTCCCTTTAACCCTCACTCCACCCCTCTCACCCTCACTCCACCCCCTCACACCCCAACTGCTCACCCCCACACTCTGCCCACTCTCACCCCCACCCCTCACCGTCAGCCCACCCACACCCCTACTCCACACCCCCACCCCACCCCTCACCTGTATGCAGGGAGCGGCAGCCAGTGCCTCAGTGAAGCAGACCATGCACATGTCGTCTGCGTCCTGCTTGAGTCGACTGTCAGCGCCGTCAGTCCGGCGACAGCCGCACAGACACGGTAGACATGGGTCCTCATCACGCACGCCCCGACACACGTGGCCGCACGGCAATGTGCACACGCATGCATTCTCAGCATGCATCTGCAAGCCATGCACCAAACAGCACTCTCAGTTGACAAATTTGTCATGGGTAAATAGATTCATGGACACTTGGATGAGGCTAGGTTCAACTACGGTTGTCATACATGAAGTAAGTACTCTGTCACAACACATAAGTTCTTTTTCATGTGACAGTAAGTACTCTATCATGTGACAATAAGTACTGTGCCATGTGACATAAGTACTCAGTCATGTGACATAAGTACTCTGCCATATGATGTAAGTACTCAGTCATGTAACAAAGTATTTCATCAAATGGCATAAATATTCTGTCACATTAAATAAGTACTCTGCCTTATTTGATATATACTCAGTCAGATGACAGGAGTACTTCGACACATTATATAAGTACTTTGACGTGTATTCCATCACATCTAGATTCAAGGGTTACAGAAATGGACAGAATCATGATTAGACTATCAGTTACATTACACTGAATATATAGAAAATATTCAGTAAACATGTTATAATTACATGTTTATCCGCCATACAAAACTAACTGATGCAACACTGGTAGATGCTGGGTCAATAGGGAAGAACATGTTAGGAAGGCTTCATTAAGGTAGCAAATACAGTATGTAGTTAGTCATTGTAAGACACTGAAGGGCTCTCCTCAATATAAACCAACACAAGCATTGTCAACCTACCTGACACTCCGGATCGGAACAAATGTTCCCAATAGAGGGCACTGCAGCATTGGTAGCCGCTCCACAGAATCGGCATGACCCTGAGCCACCTGTGGTGCCACCAACTTGACCTAAAACATATATATAAATAATAATTGTCAGACTAAATTAACTAAGATTCCTGAAGAGGTTGTGGAGGAGGACGCAGTGGACAGGACACCATGGCAGAGAAGGATCCAAAACATAACTCCAAGACTTGGGAGTACATGGTTATGGAAGAAGTTGGATAGTGTAAAGTGAGATCTTGAAAGGGCAGGTACAAACAGGAGAGAATTCGCTATATCCTAGGTTTGCTGTAGTAAAGAACTAAGAAGGCAGAACAGAAATATACCAAGGGGATGATGAAAGAAGATGACAGTTTTGTTTTTTGGAGGACCATTATAAGTTTCTGATGTGTTTTTTCTAGTTGTTTCCAGTGCTCGGCAGCATTTCATCAACTGACTAGTCTGTATACAATGTAGTCAGAAATTTAAGGTATTACGAGGTAATTCAACTAGTCAGCCTTTTTAAGCACAATATCACTAAATCGAGCTTTCTATGCTGGCACTGAGGGTGGTCACTGCCTGGGTGCTTGTCGTCCTCAGTGGTTCTTTTATGTCCCAAATTGAGACAGGACCGACATTAACGTGATCTCCGAGCCACGAGGGATACACAGTCCCCAATGTTGAGAGCCAGGTTTTTACACCAAATGTACCATGTCTGCCTGGTCTGGGTTTTGAACTCAGAGTCCTGGCATGCCAGGCAAATGTGCTAATCACTACACCATTGCGTTCTACATTCATTGTACGAGCAAAAATTCATCAGAAATTCAGTAAGAAAAAAATCGGGACCAATTCATCTATTCGTTTTAAAACCTATATAAACCATAGCGAATAGTGGCTTCTTACAACATAATCATTCAGATTCAGATATAAGCGAGAATTCATTTTAAGCAAATTCACTATATCCAAAGTTTACTGTAGTAAAGAAGTAAGGAAGAATGGACTGGAATGACCACACCCTAGAGTGAGCCATGGGAAGACGAAAGAAGATGACAGTTGTGTTGTTGATGACATTGAAATGACACTAGCAGTGTGTTATAAGCGTCCTGACATGTTCGTACCTTTGGTGGCCTCCCTGAACTCAACCATGGCCTTGTGTGTGCGGGCATCGGCCACCGCCATGACCCAGAAGAGCTTGGTGCGACCACAGCCCTCATGGAGGTCCACACGGATCGCCTCCTCCTCCTCCTTGAACACCTGGAGGGAAGGAGGGAAACGGGATTACTGAACATATTTCTTCTTATCATATCCAAGGAAAAATTTACATGCAGTTTGGTCATTCACACAAATTGATCACTCAGCATAAGTCTTGAGATCTTTTTGGATATTATGTTAAATATATCATTATGTTAAAAACACCATTAGTCGGCTATATAGTTCACCAAAAGTATGACTGTCCTACTAATTTAACAGTTTTAAAGAAAATTTATGCAAACAAGTTTGTGAGACGTTTTTAGTATTGTGTGCACAAGGTGGCAACACCAGTGCATCACAAATCATAAAAATCGATGATGGTGATAGAAACATACTTCATGTTTCACTTTCAGCAAAAATACACACAATTTCTGATAATATTAATCACAAGAAAGTTAATGGACGTGCAGTTGATATAGCAATGCACTGTATCTTACCATAGAAGTAGAACCTTTACAATACTGACACTTCTCACAAGGGTTTATCTGTTGTTCTTTTTTTACAAAACGGCATATTCTGTTAACTACGACCAATTCACGTAACACCAGTATAATACAGATTCTCACCCTTAAGAAGATGGCTTCATCTGTAAGACTGACATACATAATTCAGGAACTTGCAGTTTTTTGTCATCTCTGCTGTTGGCTGCTTTTGTTTTATCCACATTTCATTTAAGGGTAGCCACTACTCGAAAACGGCCATAGGCCATATCTCTGTTAGTACTGAACATATCTTAGCCAAGTTTGGAGTACGAATTAGTTAAATGAATAGTACATGATATGTGGAATGTGGGCTAGTGTGATAGAGGGGCATGCATCCATGAAAACTATTCTGAGCTAACAACTGTATGTGTGATCATGCAACTGTCAAGAATCATTAGCTAGAATACTCCTTTGGGCAAGGAAGTTTGACTGCAATGACTGTTGTGAGATGGGACTTTAGGTTTGAGCTTTTTTTATGACGTCTTGAAAAATGCTCAAACCTGAACAACAGTCACTGAAGTCAGATATCCTTGCCCAAAACCACCTTATTGCACAAAGGAGTATTCTAGCTAATGATTCTTGACAGTTGCATGATCACACATACAGTTGTTAGTTCAGAATAATTTTCAAAGATGTGAAAATCCATCTCGCTTGAAACGTTCATTGCCATGGTAATACACAACCAAACGTGCCCATATTTCACACATCATATACCATTCATTTTTCTAATCAGTGCTCCAAATCTGGTTATGATATGTTCAATATAAACAGAGATATGGCATATTGGTTATATGGGTGTTTTCGAGTAGTGGCTACCCTTAAGTGTCTTTTCCTTCTCCCTATGTACTAGTTTAACTCCCCTCTAGTTAATTATACTACAAAAAATTCCCACCCTCCGGACTGCACTACGTACATACAGACACAGAAAACAGTTTCCCGTCTTCTGCAATTACGTTTGCTATGATGTAAATTTGAACAGTTTTTCGCTGCAACGCATGTTACGTTATGCATCAGTGTGAACATGTGGCGCCACCTACCTGGTTCCATGAAGTATTCGTAAATGATGTTTGCTATGACGTAAAACGTAAATCTAAAGTTTTTCGCGTCAATGCATGTTACGTAAAACGGCACAGTGTGAACATGTGGTGCCCCCTACCTGGCGTTGGTGGGAGCGAGTCTTGCGATGTAGATGGAGAAAGCGGTCACAGTCAGCGCACAGGTTGCCACAGCGGTCACACAGGATGATGGCTAGGGTCTCCCCGTCGTCATGGTTCTCACACGTCGGCTGACCACAGAACATTAGAGGTCACTCACTGACCACAGAAAATTAGGTCACTCATACTGACCACATGTAAACATTGAGTCACTCTTGCCGACACTCTTTCACTGCACTGCTCCTTTTGCTTATGCTTGTTTAATAATAACTTTATTTATATACTAAAATCCAAAGTAAAACTCTATTCAGCAGTGTTTACATCAATCTATTAATATGCTCAAGAAAAAATATTATAATAATAATACAAATAAAGTAAATATAATACCTAAGTCTTTGTTTACTTAACTAGAGAAACTATATCACATATGAATTTCTCAACGTATGAGGAAAAAGTCTAGTGATCTTGTAATTATTAAGATGTCAATCAGTGCTTGAATTGATAAGAGTGCTGTTAGAATGGTGAAGGTTTGGAGTGAGGTCACTCTAACCACAAGTTACAGTCATAAACACGAAGATATTGACTGGAAAAAGTACAGCAGACCTGCCTACCCCAAAAACTTCCTGTCAGTAATCCATCTTCCCATTTACAATGATTTTCAGGAATATAGGCCTGACAAATTATAGCAATATGTCACGTCATTGTCTATTTGTGATGTTATTACGATTAAAATTAGTAGCCGGTATACCTAGGGATAGCATAGTAGCCTGGCCAAATCAAAGTCGTGCTGGGCGACGGCAAAACCATTACGTTACGCTAGTCTCCCATAGGCATCAAAAAAAAAACCTTAACTAACCATTCAGTTCTACATTCAACTCCTTTAAAAATAAATAAAACTCTGTTATAGTTGGAAACCAGTGTACATAGCCATATGTGATATTCAGAACATTCAGAGCTAACAGATAAAATACACAGACCTTAGACTAAGGTGAAGAAAGTCCAATAAACACCTTTCGTTTCACTGTCGCAGCCTTGGCACAGCGTCTGGTGCAACACTGCAGTTGTCAACAAGTGACTTGCAAGTCTTTTAAAAACTTGTCATGCTGATGTATTTCCAACTCAACTTTCTGTGCACACAATGTGTGTTCCTAATAGCTCGAAATAATGCAGCGTTTGTGCACATGCCGAATATCCATTTCTCATGTATGACTGACACGTTGAACCGCAAATCTGCAATTGTCCTTTGATTGGACCACAAATGCTGTGACAGAGCACTCGATAACTTTGCATCCCCTTTCAGTGCTCGCGTCAACATACATGCTTGACTGGGTTAGCTAATGAAATTCTTGCAATTGGCAACAATGTCTGCTTTAATGAGAGAATACATCTGCTGACTTACCCTGGAGGGGCCATGTTCCCCGGAGCTGTGCCACCGGCCAGAAGACAGCCGCTCCACGTGGACTGGATGTAGCACACACAACGACGCCAGGGCCAGCCACATCTACACACGCAGACAGGTAACATGAGTTCACTCAGTGTAACAAGGTCTAATCACCCTTGAAAGGATTGATGATCTGGTTTCTTGGTTATTAATATCATACATAATTAGCTCTCAAGAAACTTGGTATGTGATCTGTATATTTTATGGTCTTTTTCAGCAGACTGAAATTATGGGTGTCCTGCACCAGCTTGTGTCACATGACATTGGTCATGTGACACACCCATAACTTCAGTCTGCTGAAGACTGCGGAATGCGGTTGAAATATACAGATTGCATATCAAATTTCTTGAGTGGTAATGATGAATAAAACTAACAAATTTGTCATCTAGAGCAAAAAAACAAGGAACCCTTTTGATAATTGTACTGACACATACACCACCCTCTCACACTGACACATACATACCCTCTAACACTGACACATACACAACCCTCTAACACTGACACATACACCACCCTCTAACACTGACAGAGACAGGTGACTGCATTGATCTCGGCTAATAACTGATATTATTCATGGACACCCACTTTTACATGTGACTCAGTGAATAGCCACAGAGACATTCCAATCACAGTTACTGGGAGAGATATTACAAACGAGATATCTACCAAAAAAACAGTAAGAAACAGGTTAATATAACATTTTATATTAGAATAAATAAAACTTTCAGCAGTACATTTCAAAACATACAGTGTTACGCATACAACCATCGATATGAATAAACTTTATATTTATTGATTAACGTTCATTCACATATTATCTACAGACTCTCATCCTGTCGTTCTGTACCCCCCAACACATCCACAAGCCCACCCAACCACAAGCCCACCCAACCACAAGCCCACCCAACCACAAGCCCACCCAACCGCATGCCCACCCAACCGCATGCCAACCCAACCACAAGCCCACCCAACCACATGCCCACCCAACCACAAGCCCACCCAGACTGAGTACTCACTGTGGGGGTCTTGATGAATTCGGTGGGCGCCTGCAGTGGTAAGTCCAGTCTGGTCAGTGCGAGGATCGACTCAGCCACAGCACCTTTAGTCACCTCCGCCCACGCCTCGGACAGTAACCCCTGCATACAATACTAGATGAGTGTCTGACCCTGTGTGTGCATGCATGTGTGTGTGCATGCATGCATGTGTGTACGTGCACGTGTGCGTGCATGTGCATGCATGTGTGTGTGCGTGCATGCATGTATGTGCATGTGTGTGCTTTTGTGCACAGACGGTGTTTGGATGACATAACAAAGTACTTTGACTAAGTTACTTTACTCAAGTACCATAATGACCGTATGTTTTGGGACACTTAAAAATAATTAATTTATTAGCTGTGCCAAAACACAGGGTGCACTAAAATAATTCTCAGATTCATTGTCCCAATACTTAGGGACATGAATGAATCCTGACGTCATGTCGTCCCTGTTTTATTACCCTGGTGTTAATCTGGCTTTGTAACTTCACCGTGGTTACCTCGTCTATTACCCTATTACTAACTATTTTTTGAATGGCTGAACAGCCCTATATCCTGTGAAACAAATGTTATATGTAGAGAAATGTTTAGTCTGGTACGATTATTTACTGAGTGACTGGTTGTACCATATTTGACCACAGTACCACCCATACCCCCATTACCTCCCACCCCCATTACCCCCCACTCCCATTACCTCCCACCCCCATTACCTCCCACCCCCATTACCCCCCACCCCCATTACCTCCCACCCCCATTACGCCCCACCCCCATTACATTTGTCAATAAAATATAGAAAATAAACTTGAAAAAATGGGCCAAGTGGCCCTGAAGTCCTTTGGACTAATACGTCTATATGTGACCCCGGCTGACCAAATGAGTGATAAGTCGGAAAAATTGTAACATTGTTTTCTTACATCCTTGTAAAGGTTTGGTAGGGTGCTTTACACGGTTTCCAAAAATATGACTGCTACAAAAATTGGCAGTTATGGAGCATTGAACATGGCAGGGATCAAAAAGTGAAAATGAAGAAAACGGCTGTTGAAGTTTTATATTATATATGCAAATGGATTGCATGGAAATATTACATGCAAAACATTCAAATGTGGCACACAGTATGTAATATGTATGTTATGTTGCAATGATACACTGGAAGTACAAATGTGCTGCTACAAAGACTTATCAAGTTATGCCAGATTATGTCTTCATGTGTAAAACTAAGAGGACAGATTATCTGAGAACAAAAGGTAGACTCACTGTTTGACACAGTTTAAAACCTTCAGGCAACTGTCCAGTTTAACAGGGGTCTAGTGGCTTAATGCTGTCTGTTGACACAAGCTACTGCCAGTGACCAGTTACAGATTAGTCACAGCTTCCATCAAACAATAGCAGGCAGAGAATCTTTGCTCCACAGCTGGGTGTAATACACAACCAGAGTCACCACTGATTCATGGTCAAGTAGATTAGCTCAATGCACCAACTAAAACAATACACAACACTGTGAGTGACAGTGTCCAGAGTGAGGCCTAAGCAGTGTCCTCATTGCTGAATAGATCAATTAAACCTGCCAAGTGGGTGACATTCTGCACAAGTGTTCATTAATCCTTAGTGATTGTTCAGAACACCAGACTGACCACATACCTAAACAAAGCGAATGTAATAGGTGAAGAACAGGCAGTGTTCAGATAGGGGTATTGGTTGAACTGCATTTGTCTCGACTCAAAAGGCTTTATTGTGTCTTCATCGATTATAAGAAAGCATTTGATTTAGTAGACCGGTCCTCCCTGTGGTCTAAGATAATTTCATGCGGTATTAATGGTATTGTGTTGAAAGTTGTATACAACATGTACAAAAATGCTAAATCATGTATAAATGAGGGCCAGGCTGTGTCAGCCTTCTTCTCATGTGTAGAGGTATGGCAAGGAGAAAACTTGTGTCCTTTGTTATTTGCTATTTACCTGAATAATTTTGAACACTGTTAGTCACAATTATAACGGACTTGACATGGCAGCTGGTTAAATTTACATATATAGTGTATAGCGGAACTATGTCAACTCTTCTAATGGTTGACATTTGGTTGTTTCAGGTGTCAACTATATTGTGAATCTGTAATTATTAGTCTATATTGATACAATTGATTTACACAGTACCATGTCTACACAAGGCATGGCAAGCATAAACAGAACAGTAGAATGCATTTGATATAAATAAAGTGTAGGATATTTCACTCTATAGTTGTCCAGAATATTAATTTTCTATGTTTGTCACCTACAGGTGACAGAATATTAATTTTCTATGTTTGTCACCTACAGGTTTCTACAGACAATACATCTTTAACTAATAGACACCACAGTCACACCATTTTATAATAATTAAATGAACATCAAAATAAACACAACTTGCAATTATAGAAAGACAATAGTTTTGAAGATACAGTTTAAAAGTGTTAGGCAACTGTTCAGTCTAACAGGGGTCAAGTGTGACTACTCTGCCTGGGTGCTGTGACCAATTAAAGATTAGTCAAGGTCTCAATGGCCTAGGCTGTAGAGATTAGTCACAGCTTTTGACTTTGTGGCACATTACACAACATCTATTGTTGGGGGTGGTCTCAAGGGCCCTTCTCAAAACCACATCACTAGATAATGTAATCCTTTTGCACTTTGGGGGCCCCTTAGGTGCCCTTAGAATGATTCAATCAAATACAGATTTCTTGTATATAGTGGCAGCACCCTAAGTTACATCTATGCAAAATTAGAAAAAAAGCTGCTGAACAGTTTTTGAAAAAATAGGCCAAATTTTGCATTTTTACCAGTTTTGGGGTCCTTGGAGGCCCTAGGGAGCCCTTAAAATTATTCAATCAAATACAGATTTCTCGTGCATGCCCCAATATATGTCTATGCAAAATTAGAGAAAAAGTTGCTGAACGGTTTCTGAGATACTGCAGCTAACGGCGGATGGCGGATGCAGAGTGATGGCAATAGTCCCTTGGACCTTCGGCCAAAGGACTAAAAATGCAACAAAAGTCATGTAATCCCCATTGAACTACCTCTGGTGTTAACAGAGTGTTGTCCATTACACTGTAAGTAACTAAATTCTTGGTGGATGAACATATATGCAGATTAAAACGTCATTTATACGTGAAACGATGTGCAAGTCTTGGGACAATGCAGGCAGTCCCAAAACATACGGTGTCCAAATACATACTTTGCTTGAGTAACAAAGTACAATTTTCGGTCTTTATATAATTATGTGTACTTTTCTCAATGCAACAAGGTACCCAACGAAGCATCTGTTATTTCTATGTGAACATTTTCTAAAGGTTAAAGTACATTTTAAAGAGCAGCTTTTTTTGTTAGTTTTGTACTTTTATGCAAGTACAAAACAAATGTACTTGCACCAGACCTTCTTCTGTGTGTGATTGGTATGTGTGTGTGTGTGTGCATGTGTGCGTGCATACATGGGAGTGTTTGCGTGTGCATGTGTGTGTACATGGGTGTGTGTGTGTGTGTGTGTGTGTGTGTGTGTGTGTGTGTGTGTGTGTGTTTTTGTGCATATATGTGCGTGTGTGAATGTCTACATACATAAATGTAGTTTCACATCAAGTGGCAGACAGAAAGATCCTGCCCTAGAGTGACCAAGGCGTACTCACAGATGCGAGGTCTTTGAGCAGAGACACGCAGGTGTTGGCCAGTTGACTGGAAGAACTTCCTTGCAGCCACCAGCGGCCACCCAGGTCACTGTGGTCAACATAAACAACAACTCACTGACCGTCACCAACTCACAAGGAAGTTTATCACCAATGGACACCAACTCACAAGAAAGTTTATTGGAATTCACAAGGAAGGTTATAACTGACAGTCACCAACTAATACCAAAGGTTATCTTATACCCAGTAATAACTGTAATATTTACTGTATGATAATAACATACTTCTGAAGCAACTATATCTTCAATAACCCAAGCTCAGAGGTGCAGCAAACCAGAATTATCAGGCATTATATCATAAACATAGATGTACAAAGCTGTAGATTCAGATGATTTTAGACAAAGCATTTTAATGGTACACATTCATATAATTATTATTATAAAATCATTTTATGTAACATAAACTGAACCTACTCTAACATTTTGGTCATTCAAATGTGTTTTACTTTACAGAACACGTTTTTTATACAATTTGACAATTTGTTTAATGTCAATGTTCTAGCCCAAATAACATCACCATTCACCAACCTCGGTACAGAGTCACTCAACCGGAACGTTGACATGCCCTTCTGGCCGATGTGACCTTTGACCTTCATCTGCACAACTAGGGCTTTTGCGATGCAAGCGAGAAAGACATCAAGGATGCCGAGCCGGTTCGGATCGAAGCTGACTTCAGTGGCATTCTTCTCGGCATTTGCGAGAATGCTGAAATCCTTAGGTGGCAGCACCGGCACATCCATAACACTGGCAAGAGTTTGGGGTGAAACATCGGGCAGAACACGACGCAGTAGTGCTGTCACCTGGTGGACGATATCAGTAATGTTTGAAATTACATAAGCTTACTGCATCACACAAAACACTTCACTGCGCTTCACTGCGCTTCACTGCGCTCCACTGCGGGACAAGTTTTAGACACATTCATTAAAGGTGCATGGAAGCAGGTTCAATGGAGTTTTTCTGGGAAAAATTGTGGATTGAAATACACTGCACTGTTATTCAGATATAATGCCATAAACTTATTTAAATAAAAAAATTAACTAATGCAAAACTAAATAACATTCAAATGAAGACAACATATAAAGTGTCGTTAATAACATTCAAATGAAGACAACATATAAAGTGTCATTAATAACATTCAACTCAAAATAGATAAGTGATATAAATCAGGCTAATCAAACAGAAGGCCATTTGAAGAACAATACTTCACAAATATAACATTACTGGGGGAGCTTGGGGAGTACCGAATTATCTTTCAACCTGTTGATAATTTTAAAAAGTTATCTGACCATTACGCAGAGAAGAATAAGGTGAATGCGTCATTCAAAACCTTATTTGGATAGCATAATTTCTCCCAAAGATATCCTTTTTTCATATGCAGAATTCTTCGAATTTTTTTTATAAAATGACTGTCAAAGATGGCTTAATGAATCTGATTACTTGATATCGACATGCTTGATCCATAAATAATGCCATTTAAAGGTATACAATTGTTAAAAAAGTAACTTTATATATATAAAACATGCAAAGCTATCACAATCTGGAGAAAATCATTTTTAATACTATTTGTCAAAAACACCATTTCACCTGGGGTGCGTGGCCTTAAGACCATTTGATGAGAAGTACTTTAATAAGATTTCCCACTACTGGGGGGAATATGGGGGGTACAGACCTGCCTCTGTACCCTGGGTGAGGCGGTATGTAGGAGGGTGAGTAGGTCCTGCAGCAGACTCAGTTGTTGGGCGAGATACTTGCGTCCGACACCCGACCCACTCAGAGCCAACACCATGGAGAGCAACTCAAAGCAGTAAGCATCTGAACTCCTACAACACATACCGTATTCCTCCTATTAAACAAACAAGCCCTAATAAGTGTATGCCCCTATATGAACTCCTACAACACATACCGTATTCCTCTTATTAAACGAACATGCCCTAATAAGTGTATGCCCCTATATGAACTCCTACAACACATACCGTATTCCTCTTATTAAACGAACATGCCCTAATAAGTGTATGCCCCTATATGAACTCATACAACACATACCATATTCCTCCTATTAAACGAACATGCCCTAATAAGTGTATGCCGCTATATGTAACTCCTACAACACATACCATATTCCTCCTATTAAACGAACATGCCCTAATAAGTGTATGCCGCTATATGAACTCCTACAACACATACCGTATTCCTCTTATTAAACGAACATGCCCTAATAAGTGTATGCCCCTATATGAACTCATACAACACATACCATATTCCTCCTATTAAACGAACATGCCCTAATAAGTGTATGCCGCTATATGAACTCCTACAACACATACCGTATTCCTCTTATTAAACGAACATGCCCTAATAAGTGTATGCCCCTATATGAACTCATACAACACATACCATATTCCTCCTATTAAACGAACATGCCCTAATAAGTGTATGCCGCTATATGAACTCCTACAACACATACCGTATTCCTCTTATTAAACGAACATGCCCTAATAAGTGTATGCCCCTATATGAACTCATACAACACATACCATATTCCTCCTATTAAACGAACATGCCCTAATAAGTGTATGCCGCTATTTGAACTCCTACAACACATACCATATTCCTCCTATTAAACGAACATGCCCTAATAAGTGTATGCCGCTATATGAACTCCTACAACACATACCGTATTCCTCTTATTAAACGAACATGCCCTAATAAGTGTATGCCGCTATATGAACTACTACAACACATACCGTATTCCTCTTATTAAACGAACATGCCCTAATAAGTGTATGCCCATATATGAACTCATACAACACATACCATATTCCTCCTATTAAACGAACATGCCCTAATAAGTGTATGCCGCTATATGAACTCCTACAACACATACCGTATTCCTCTTATTAAACGAACATGCCCTAATAAGTGTATGCCCCTATATGAACTCCTACAACAACAATACATAATCGATGGTTTCCAATCTTCTTGGTTACAGGATAAATAAAACAAAACGTATAGTAAAAGGTACATTCTTATATAGCACGATATCCAGTTCTTAAAGCGCTTTACACTTCACTCTCTGGGAGAGCTGTTCAATTGAACACCATCTCAACTTTCCTGGGAAGCATTCACCCATGCTGCAATTAATGCACACATATTGTCCGTACACAAATACCCACCACTGTCTGTAGCCAGATACTCGTTCATGAACTGGAGCAATGTAGAGTGAACAAACTTGCCCAGGATTTGAACCCGGGTTCTTTTGATTGTGAATCTGATGCTCTATCCACTGTGCTCCACACAGTGTATATTTTATAATAAAAATATTTTTTGCCAGACACAATTGGTTGCATCAGACAGAACAGTTTGTCTCTATTAGTTCACATGACTATTTTACAATTGGTTGCATCAGACAGAACAGTCTGTCTCTATTAGTTCACATGACTATTTTACAATTGGTTGCATCAGACAGAACAATTTGTCTCTATTAGTTCACATGACTATTTTACAAACATCTTACTGAATGTGAACTTCTGAAATACTACTGAGGTTCAATAGATGAAACACAAACCTGGCTTTTTCTTTCGCTTCCGTTTCCTCCCTAGGTGTCAGCACTGTAGCTAGCCATTCGTCCTTCACCTGTGTCGTTTCTTTCCTAATCGCGTGAACGATGTGTGTACACACCTGAGACACACAGTATAGTATCATATAATCGCGTGAACGATGTGTGTACACACCTGAGACACACAGTATAGTATCATATAATCGCGTGAACGATGTGTGTACACACCTGAGACACACAGTATAGTATCATATAATCGCGTGAACGATGTGTGTACACACCTGAGACACACAGTATAGTATCATATAATCGCGTGAACGATGTGTGTACACACCTGAGACACACAGTATAGTATCATATAATCGCGTGAACGATGTGTGTACACACCTGAGACACACAGTATAGTATCATATAATCGCGTGAACGATGTGTGTACACACCTGAGACACACAGTATAGTATCATATAATCGCGTGAACGATGTGTGTACACACCTGAGACACACAGTATAGTATCATATAATCGCGTGAACAATGTGTGTACACACCTGAGACACACAGTATAGTATCATATAATCGCGTGAACAATGTGTGTACACACCTGAGACACACAGTATAGTATCATATAATCGCGTGAACGATGTGTGTACACACCTGAGACACACAGTATAGTATCATATAATCGCGTGAACGATGTGTGTACACACCTGAGACACACAGTATAGTATCATATAATCGCGTGAACGATGTGTGTACACACCTGAGACACACAGTATAGTATCATATAATCGCGTGAACGATGTGTGTACACACCTGAGACACACAGTATAGTATCATATAATCGCGTGAACGATGTGTGTACACACCTGAGACACACAGTATAGTATCATATAATCGCGTGAACGATGTGTGTACACACCTGAGACACACAGTATAGTATCATATAATCGCGTGAACGAAGTATCATATAATCGCGTGAACGATGTGTGTACACACCTGAGACACACAGTATAGTATCATATAATCGCGTGAACGATGTGTGTACACACCTGAGACACACAGTATAGTATCATATAATCGCGTGAACGATGTGTGTACACACCTGAGACACACAGTATAGTATCATATAATCGCGTGAACGATGTGTTTACACACCTGAGACACACAGTATTGGATCATAAATGTGTTAAATCACATAATCATGTCTGTTATGTGTCAAAAACTTCTCATATAATTTCTGTTAATTCCACAAAGACAACACAAGGCATTAATAAATCTATTTATTTACATTTAAAACAAGATTTGTTTAAAAGTATGTGCAAAATCTGAAAGAAATATGAACATTGCAAAATAATTGGGGGAACAAAATTTGGCAAAAAAATCTTAAAACATGAACAACATGTGCACATAATGCCATAAACAAAAATATATTACAAAATACATAAATCAATTAATAAATTGAAAAAAAATTGTGTTAAATAAAAAATGGTATTATATTATTAAATTGTAAATTATAAAATTATAAATGACATGTAATGCTCATTCACCTGTTTCTGAAGGTGAGTCAACTTGCTGCGACTGAAGAGAATACCGACCATGTGTTCCCTCAGGTCTACATCGTCACCCTCCTCCGCTCCTTCCTTCTTTCCATCATTGCTCACTCTATCCAACGAGGCCTCCTCTGTGATAAGTCGACCAAACACCTGACACAGAAACAAACAGGTCTACTTCCAATTACACAAATAGACTTTGACTGTTACTAGCTTAATTTGAATCTTGATAAAAAATACCTTTGGGCAGACAAAATGTCTAAATATATATATATATATATACAGTCGAACCTCAGTTTACGGTCACCTTGGTAATCCAGTCACCTCGCCATTAAGGTCACCTTGGGACAGTCTCAAATTATTTACACAGTAAAAGATAAGATGTTAGTCCCACTAATCCAGTCACCTCGCTATTCAGGAATACGGTCAGTAACCCTGTGCAAAACGATGAGATTGCCTGCAGATTATCCCCGCATTTACGATCTGTCACAGCTAGGAAGCCAAGACTGGTGCCTGACTCGGCCGATCAGCGGTCGGGCGCACACCCACCAAAGGCGACTCCGACAGTGCAAAGCCATGAATTTAGCATCTGGATGTCTACCAGCAACTGACATATTGAAAACAATACAAAAGATGCAAGTTTCCCATTATCTGATGCCTTTATGTTGCAACTGGAAGTCAAATACTTAGTGGCTGAGCAGATTTACAGACAAATGCAGCGGTGCGGAAGGAGTGTCAGTGGGCTTCGTATTCGGCACTGACAATATGGCATCGTTTGTTTGGTGTCTCGGTGTTTGTATAACGATCGAATAAGTTTGTTTGGAGTAGCATAGGTGTCTAGATTTTGAATGAAAAAACAATGTGTTTTGTAGATTGTTAAACTAAATCATTGTGTTATTTTACTGGTGTGATTGAGTGATAAAAGGTTGCAAGAAATATCCCGTGGTGCCTCTTGTGGATAATATAAAACTGAACCTAAAATTAAGAGGTTCTGTTTGCATTCACGACAACGCCTGCTTAATCTTAAGATTTAACAAGATTGCCACCCAGAGAATTAACTATAGATAGCAGTTGGACAAGGAAGCCTTTAGGCTTATCGACGGTCCAACCCTTTTTATCTATGTGTATTCTACCCTTCTGATGTACGTGTCGATTTTATTTTTAAACATATTCACACTACTAGCACCCACACAATCAGCAGATATGTTCCATTCTACAGTCCTTTGTGAAAATGAGAACTTACTTATATCTAATCTACGCTGCTCCTTTACTAATGTAAAAAATATTTCTATCAATATTTTCATAACCATTCAATATTTTAAACACTTCTATTTGATTTGCTCTCAATCTTCTGATCTCTAGTGTTGTTAAACCGTTCTTTTAGGCATATTTCGTAACCGAGATCCCTCAGTTTTGGTATTATTTTTGTCGCTCTCCTCTGTACTCTTTCTGCATATCTATGTCCTGCTTGCAATATGGCCTCCACGCTTGTATACAATATTCTAAATGAGGCCTAACTATTGTTTTCTACAGCAGTATTATTAGTTCTTTTTCCTTATACGCTATATTTCGACTAATTAATCCAAGGATTTTATTTCCTTTTGAAGCTGCAATTCTGCACTGCTCTGAAACCTTCATATCAGCACTAATGGTTAACCTTAAGTACAGTTGTATACTGTACATCTTCATTCCCATGACCTGTGTGGAGGCATTTACATTTCCCAAAATTGAACATTTGCCACTTTTCAGACCATTTGATCAACCTGTCAAAATCATCTTGTAAATGCTGTCATCCCATCACGTTTAATCCTTCTAAACACTTTTGTATCATCCGCAAATGTCAACACCTTGCTTGTTAAATCATCGTCCAAATCGTTCACATATATATTAACAATAATATAGGTGTCAGTACTGATCCCTGTGGTACCCTACTCAAAACTGATTTCCAGTTTGAAGCTTCCCCATCAACTACTACCCGTTGTCTTCTGTCAACCACCCATTTTTCTATCCAGTTTATTATACCATTTCCTATGATATGGACATTTAGTTTTTAAGCAGTAATCTTTGATGTGGCACTTTGTCAATAGCTTTCTGAAAATCTAAGTAGATGATATCTACTGGTGATCCCTCGTCTACCCACTTAGTAATATCTTCCAAAAAACACAACATTTGTTAAGCATGACCTCGCTTTTAGAAACCCATGTTGAGATGGGTTTATCAAGTTATGTTTTTAACAAGAAAATCCACCATGTGATCTTTAATTAGTCTTTCTAATAATTTGCAAATCACTGATGTTAAACTCACTGGTCTGAAGTTCTCCGACTTGTTTCTCGAACCTTTTTTAAATAATGGTATAATGTTTGCTTTTTTCCATTCTAAAGGAACCACTCCCTTTTCTAATGACAAGTTGAAAACTGTTGCAAGAGGTATGCTAATTTGTTCTACAATTTCCAATAGTAGTTTGGGCGGAATCACATCCACTCCAGGTGATTTATTATCCGTCATAGCCCTTATTTTCTTAGCTACCATTTCCGGGGTTACAATTAAATGTACTAAATAGTCTAATTCCGCCCTTTTGAACTTAGCCTCTGGTACCGGCAGTGAACTAACATCTTCCCTGGTAAACATCGACTTAAAATACTCATTCAGGTCTTCTGTCATTAAGAATCCCTCTGATATTATATTTCCAGCACTACCTTCTAGAGGACCAACCTTATCCTAAACTTTCTGTTTGCTCCGAACATATGCATAAAAACACTTGCTGTCATGTTTTACATTACTTTGTTCACAGCTTCTCTTCGAAATTTCTAATTTAAGTTGTAGCTTGGTTAAGTGCTTCTTTATAAATGTTGCAGTCTTCATCATTTCCAGTATGTCTATATGACTTCCACATCATTTGTTTGTACTTAATTTTTCTAATGACGTCTTTCGATAAAAGTTTCTTTCCAGACCATTTCCTTTTTTCAAGAGAACAAATTCATCGATGATGCACTCAATTTCCCTCTTTAACCGTACACGTGGCCATTGGGCCAAATTTGGCCCGTGCGATCAGTGCAAAACTGGTCCCGGCCGAATTTCGGCCCGATTCGGTATCTCTTTTCAAAAAAAATTTGTTTCCGTCACTAGCAACTGACAGGGGAACGCGAGGTATCACTGGAAAGCTGAGTTATTCTTCTTCCTGTGGCATTTTTATCAATGAGTTGTATCACGTCATGATTCAGTAATAGCAAATCACAACCAAGCTTTAAAATGTCGTAGTAGTAGATGCCCAAACATGGCCGATTTTACTATGCTCTGCGTCAGGATTTTACATTCCCATTCATATGGTCTAAACAGGGAAATGGAGGTACCTATGGAAAGCCCAATGATTGGTTCATCCAAATAAATTTATGTCAACGGTCAACCAATCAGCGCATGGCTCTAAAACGTTTTATTGTTGACGCTGGTTTCATTCCATCACGACGAAAGTCCGCCATGTTTTTTGTTTCGCTTCAATGATATAAATTGAATTATTTCAAATGTCTGCGTCAATATATCAGCAAAATACATAATATATTGTACTAAGAATATTGCACTTACTGGAATAATTAATGGGTCCCATAATTTATAACAAAATCCACAATGCTATCAGTAGCATCAATACGCAAACATTAGGCATGCATTTGAGTGTGTGTATCTAAATGCTAATTGTAATCAAAGTTACTGTTGACCAATTCATCAGACAAGTAACTGTATCCATTAATAAAACATATGCTACACCACAAGTGACAATACAGACTATTCATTGCTGTTAAAATGGCATGCGTATGTAGGCGTGTAGCGATGTTCCCAATAGCCGTGACGATTCACTCCACAATCTGGTCACCTTGCTATTAGGGTCAATTTTTCCCAGTCCCGTGGGTGACCCTAATATCGAGGTTCCACTGTATGTATATATATCTATGTATAGTTTATAAATATTCTGATAATAATAACAATCAGACTTTGAAAATAATGATCAGATTTACAACAACAACAAAATAATCAGTACGTTATGATAACAATGATTAAACTTTGATAAAACCAATATGATGTTATAATAAAAGATCACATATTTTTATATAAAAAACACTCAGATGTTATGATAAAAGTGATCTAATGTTGATAAAAAAATCAGATATTATGATAAAAACAATTAAATTCTATGGAAAAATGATTATATTTTATTATAAAAATGATCAGACTGTACCTTTTATACACACCACCGACATCATCCGCAGTAAGCACCCACAACACCACCCACCTGAGACGTCAGTAGTCGGAACACCTTGAGTGTCTCCGACTCGCAGTTCTTCTGTTGCATCACAAGGGGGCTCTGCTGTTGGCCGACAAGCATCGTGGTGCCCTCTATATTGCCGAGCAACTTGATCTGTCGCAGTCGCAGACTATGATCAGGCCCCTTCACTTCGATCTTCATTACGCTCGTGTTCGGGTCGGGCAGCGCGGCGAAGATCCAGCCCGTATGGCGCGACTCAATGTCCATCTGGTGGACAAAACAGAAACAAGGATCCGTGAGCAGACTATGGTGTACGACATTGGAAAACTATCTGTGCCTCTAAACTGGGTATGTCATCAAAACCAATCCTTTCTATATCTTACGAATCACAACACTTAGAACTGCTATTTTGTGTCAAAATATAGGTTTTTCGGGGTAATGATTTCAAATATTTGTCTTTTGACCTCGTCCGATATTCATATCAGCCATTTTTAATAAAGATGGGGGATGTGTAAAAACCAGTGTCTCCATAT
Organism: Paraescarpia echinospica; assembly: GCA_020002185.1. Lineage (NCBI taxonomy): Eukaryota > Metazoa > Annelida > Polychaeta > Sabellida > Siboglinidae > Paraescarpia > Paraescarpia echinospica. Next base: position 15,726,615 of record CM034543.1, on the reverse strand, counting down.
CGTAACGCCGTGTAGTGCCGTGGTACAGTTGCTAGAGCGTTGTGCTCTCAAATGAGAGAACTTGGGTTTGAATCCTGTGCTGCCATGTCGAACCTTGGGCAAGTTAGTTCATTCTATGTTGCTCCAGTTCATTCAGCTGTGTGAATGAGTACCTGGCTATAGACAGTGGTTGATATGTGTATACAAATAGTCTTCGCGCATTAATTGCAGCATGGCTGAATGCTTCCCAGAGATGTCGAGATGGTGTTCGACTGAACAGGTCTGCCGGAGAGTAAAGTATAAAGTGCTTTGAGCAGTCCTAAGGACTGGATACTGCACTATGTAAAAACTTACTGTTATGTTATTAAATAGGTGGACTAACCTGGCATTGGTTGTGGTAAATCACATTTCTAGATATACCCCATATTACGGGAATTATTAATTTCTGCTGTACATAACATGTTCAAGCCAGGTAAAGATAAGTTCTTACATAGCACAGTCGCCTGTCCTTAGGACTGCTCAAAGCACTTTACCAGTTTACTCCCTGGCAGACTTGTTCAACTGAACACTCAACTTCTCTGGGAAGCATTCAGCCATGATGTAGATGCAGCGTGAAATCTATCCATTCACTGAAGCAATGTGTCAACGTGGAGTGCCCAAACCTACGCAGACTTCCACACGGCAGGCATCAAGAGGATTTGGACCTGGGTTCTCTTGATTATGTTCTAACCAACCACTACACTACAGCGCTCCACACTAAGTGGACAAAAACCACAAACAGAGAGTGAACTCACGTGAAATATCTGACGTGGGTAAAATATTTGTATGATAGATAATCATGCGGACTAATCTGGTATTGGCTGCATACTAAGACATATTTCTAGATATACCCCCATATGAGATATTCATTTATGCAGAAGAGAACAAAAACATGTTCAAACAACCAGGTCCACTATTATTTCTCATAACTGTTTATTTAAGCAGTGTTCACAACTAACATGGTTGTAAATGTTAGACACTATTATAGGCACTCTGGATATACAGTTCTGTGACAGACAACGCTTGAGGTACAAATACGTGGTTAAAAGACACCTAAAAGCATCCCTGTCGACACTTGGGAATCAACTGAACAGGACCGGCAACAGTGGAAGCTGGCCATACACCAGGTACATATACACAACAGTGGAAGCTGGCCATACACCAGGTACAGATACACAACAGTGGAAGCTGGCCATACACCAGGTACAGATACACAACAGTGGAAGCTGGCCATACACCAGGTACAGATACACAACAGTGGAAGCTGGCCATACACCAGGTACAGATACACAACAGTGGAAGCTGGCCATACACCAGGTACAGATACACAACAGTGGAAGCTGGCCATACACCAGGTACAGATACACAACAGTGGAAGCTGGCCATACACCAGGTACAGATACACAACAGTGGAAGCTGGCCATACACCAAGTACATATACACAACAGTGGAAGCTGGCCATACACCAGGTACAGATACACAACAGTGGAAGCTGGCCATACACCAGGTACAGATACACAACAGTGGAAGCTGGCCATACACCAGGTACAGATACACAACAGTGGAAGCTGGCCATACACCAGGTACAGATACACAACAGTGGAAGCTGGCCATACACCAGGTACAGATACACAACAGTGGAAGCTGGCCATACACCAGGTACAGATACACAACAGTGGAAGCTGGCCATACACCAGGTACAGATACACAACAGTGGAAGCTGGCCATACACCAGGTACAGATACACAACAGTGGAAGCTGGCCATACACCAAGTACATATACACAACAGTGGAAGCTGGCCATACACCAAGTACATATACACAACAGTGGAAGCTGGCCATACACCAGGTACAGATACACAACAGTGGAAGCTGGCCATACACCAGGTACAGATACACAACAGTGGAAGCTGGCCATACGCCAGGTACAGATACACAACAGTGGAAGCTGGCCATACGCCAGGTACAGATACACAACAGTGGAAGCTGGCCATACGCCAGGTACAGATACACAACAGTGGAAGCTGGCCATACGCCAGGTACAGATACACAACAGTGGAAGCTGGCCATACGCCAGGTACAGATACACAACAGTGGAAGCTGGCCATACACCAGGTACAGATACACAACAGTGGAAGCTGGCCATACACCAGGTACAGATACACAACAGTGGAAGCTGGCCATACACCAGGTACAGATACACAACAGTGGAAGCTGGCCATACGCCAGGTACAGATACACAACAGTGGAAGCTGGCCATACACCAGGTACAGATACACAACAGTGGAAGCTGGCCATACACCAGGTACAGATACACAACAGTGGAAGCTGGCCATACACCAGGTACAGATACACAACAGTGGAAGCTGGCCATACACCAGGTACAGATACACAACAGTGGAAGCTGGCCATACACCAAGTACATATACACAACAGTGGAAGCTGGCCATACGCCAGGTACAGATACACATGGAAGAAAAGTTTAAAACAGAAGTATCAACATGACCATGATCGTCAGCTTGGCCTTCTGGATGCTTCTACACCTACTGTCTTCTGTCTTCTTTGTCGCACATATAGGACTGACATATCACCAAAGAGCAAAACATAAGGACACTCATCTACATTGGTGCCATCATCGAACACGATGGACAGAAAAGAGAGAGACAGCTGTGCAATAGACACCTAGAGATTACTTCGTACTGACCTGTTTGAGTTTCTTGAGGTCGTCCGCACTTCGTCCCGTGTAGAAGACTACAGATGACACCTTATTCTGGAGGCAAACCACGAACATTAGGAACAAATCACGAGACCTTTTCAATGTGGACATCCAGAAACTACTTTGCCAAATAAAACTTCAGTGATCCTGTTAAAATGAATACCTAAATAAAATAATAAATATTTGCATTGGTAAGTCAACTACATAGTGCAATGAGTGTTAAAATATGACGTATAACACTTGTACCAACTGTTATAATGTCGTACAGTGCACGTAGCAGACATAACATTATTAGTAGTTACAGCGCCAACACAAATTCTGTGTCTCATCTTTCTGCGACACAGGCTTTCTACCACAATGGTGCTGTCCATGCAACTTAAATTATGTGTCTTCAACAAGGTCATTCTAGTAAAAATATTCTTGATTGTAGTTACTAATGGTTAATTTTTTTTTAACTCTTTTAGATGCATAGGCCCAAAAAGATGCCTTTTGTTTCTCTTTAAAGACCTGTCAGGCACGTCTGGGTGGGGTAAGACAAAAGGTCATACCCCGAGGTCACGTGTGTTGTCAATGTGTAGACACAACACACTTGGCATGTGTCGGTTGTTACATGTGACTGTCAGCGTCTTCGTCTTGTTGCGATCCTCGTCACCGCTCTCCCAAAACGTCTCGGTGCTGCCATCTTGTGACCAACAAAATAAGCAACATGAACAGCATGATTTCTCAGGCAGCTAGTTATTTCACATTTCTTCATCTTCTTGTGGCTTTACTGATAGTCTTAGAGGCGTGGACTTAGCCAGAGACCCATCTACCCACCTCCATGATTGGCAGATGACTGGCCAACACAGGTAATTACAACCAATAAGACTGGTGGAATTTAGAGGTCACTAGATTAAGTAATAGTTCCAAGTCTAGGGGCCCATATTAATGACTATCATTGGCACAACTGGTAGTGAAACAAACCAAAGGAATCAGTATTAATTAAATAAATGGCTCAAATAAATGACACTGGTTTGTCACAGAAAAAATGAAGTGGCCAATAATGGCTATGACTGACATGAATGACTTCCATGCAAGCCTTTCACGTGCTAAAAGGCACATTTTTGATTACTTCAAGACTGGCAATAAATTACTTCTTGCTAAAGGCCTGCTTAGAGGTGGACATTAAAATTTTTTAAATTGTTGTTTTTGTTTGGAAAATAACTAATATCAGTGGTCACATATTTAGGCATACATTTGGAAAGACTTAATCGGTAAAGATGATGATTACTTACTGGATATGAAATACTTTAGGACGATTGTAATAGCAATGATCCGATCTTCATCAGAATCTAATATTAAGCAAATGTTAGTCTTATGCAGCTAAAATGGTCATTTTAACTTCCTACCTGTGAGACTAGCTATCATAGCCTGGCGACTTGAGGCTTTTATGTCGATGCCAGTCAAGTCCTTCGGTGATTCCACACGTGGAAAAACCTGCATTAACAAAAACACATTTACAAAATGTCAAGTTATAAGAAACTGTACTGCGTTCAAACCTTAACATCTCAAAATGTCTTGGAAAAAGAATAAGAACATTTCGTTTGTTACCAGTTATTACCAATAATTGTTATCTGAATCAAGGAATCATAGTTTAATCATCAAAATTATATGTGAAACTTGAAAGGAAATTAATTTATTAATATGGCACAATCACCCTTATCCAACATGGGTTGGCATGTTTTCCAATCTCTGTATTTGCCGGGCAATAAATACTGGTAAATACAATCCTACGAACTACCCCAAATAAAAAATTATTATTTATGGAGTAACATTTTCTTCCCTATGTTGTCAATCTTAGCCATGCCTTTATTTCTATAAAACCTGTTGTGACACTTGCTATGACACTTTTACTGTGACACCTGCTATGACACTTTTACTGTGACACCTGCTATGACACTTTTACTGTGACACCTGCTATGACACTTTTACTGTGACACCTGCTATGACACTTTTACTGTGACACCTGCTATGACACTTTTACTGTGACACCTGCTATAACACTTTTACTGTGACACTTGCTAAGACGCTTTTGCAAGGCCCCACTCATTGGTGCTTGGGGTCAACTAGAGGTACAGCCCAACCCTTGTCTCACCCCATTCACCCCCCACTCAGATACTCACTGCTGGCTTGGTGCTGGGGTCAACTAGAGGTACACCCCAACCCTCGTCTGACTTGGAGAGGATCTTGCTAATGTTGCTGAAGACATGACTCTTGTGCAGGAACATGTGGTCAGATGACCGGAACTTGAGGCACCAGCAGCGCACCGCCATTTGCTGTAGACAGAGAAACAATGTGGCAACTGAAACGTTCATTACAGAAAAAGGTGAGTTATTATATAGCGCAGTATCCAGGACTATTCAAAGTGAATTACACTTTACTCCCTGGCAGACATGTTCAATCGTACACCATCTCAACTTCTCTGGGAAGCATTCAGCCACTCTACAATTACTACGCACACTATTCTGGACATGTACTCTAGTCTGGACATTGTGGGGCACAGCGGTGCAGTGGCTGGAGCATCGGACTCTCAATTGAAAAAACCTGGGTTCAAATCCTGTGCTGCTATATCAAACTTTGGGCAAGTTCGTTCACTCTACGTTGCTCCAGTTCACTCAGCTGTATGAATGAGTACCTGGCTATGGAAAGTGGTGGATATTTGTGTACAAATAGTCTATGCATTAATTGCAGTGTGGCTGAATGCTTTCCAGAGAAGTTGAGATGGTGTCCGATTTAACAGGTCTGCCAGGGAGTAAAGTGTAAAGCGCTTTGAGCAGGCCTAAGGACTGTAGACTGTGCTGTATAAGAACTTCTTTTATGAATAGGATAAGTAAGAAATAGGATTAACACTTTAGCATCAGAGTACAAGAACTATACTGGTGTGACGTGTAGCGAGTACCTGTAGAGCGCTCCCTGGTGGTAGAAACATCATGACGTCAGAGATGGTCTGGAGGAAGGTGTGGAAGGTCTGGGGTAGAGGGTGAACTGCCTCCCCTGCCACTGTCACGTCTGACAGGGGGTGGTGACACACGCTGATACCCTTGTCCTGTGTAAATACACTCACTTATAATAACACACCGATCCCCTTGTCCTGGGAAACACACACACTGACTTATAATAACATGCTTATCCCTTGTCCTGTGCGACACACACTTACTTTTAACACACTGATCCCCTTGTCCTGGGAAACACACACACTGACTTATAATATCATGCTGATCCCTCGTTCTGGGCAACACACACTGATTTATAATAACACGCTGATCCCCTTGTCCCGGGAAACATACACACTGACTTATAATAACATGCTGATCCCTTGTCCTGTGCGACACACACTTACTTTTAACACGCTGATCCCCTTGTCCTGGGAAACACACACACTGACTTATAATATCATGCTGATCCCTCGTTCTGGGCAACACACACTGACTTATAATAACTCGCTGATCCCCTTGTCCTTGGAAACACACATCGACTTATAATAACATGCTGATCCCCTTGTTCTGGCAAACACACACTGACTCATAATAACATGCTGATCCCATTGTCCTTGGAAACACATACCGACTTATAATAACACGCTGATCTCCTTGTCCTATGGCACACATTAACATATATTAACTATAATTGAGCTAGTGTGTGTGTGTGTGTGTGTGTGTGTGTGTATGCGTGCGTGCGTGTGCATGTGTGTATGCGTGCGTGCGTGTGCGTGTGCATGTGCATCCCAGGTGCAAAACTTTCAGGGATTATTTGCTATGATCACACTCAGCAGAAAACTAACGTTTTTATTTTCCATGAGTTCTTATCGGTTTTAGGGGTTGTAATAAATGTTAGTGGGACTTAAATCAATTGTTCGCAATGTAAAACGTAACTTGCAACAATCTTCGAAAAAAACATGCACACACAGTGAAAATTGCTACAGTTTATCCACCGTAACAAAGACAGCTTAGAAAACTTCAGGAAACCATCTTCATTTAACTAAATTAAAATGCTAAGAAAAAATATTCAGAATTACACCAATACTGAATACTCATCTCACCAAAAATTTTAAAAATCCACTTTTTTGGCTGGAGCAATTCCGAGACCTGGTCATGAAAATCTAAATGTTGCATACCAGATCTAGGTCCTTTTTCTCTTTTTTCTCAGGTGCGGCGGCAGATTCTTCATCCATTTCTGCGGGGAGGGGGGTGAGGGCGGCCACGAAGTACCACATGAGGTCGTGGAGACAGGTCGCTTGCGTGACATTCCGTAGTAGCCAGTTGAAGGCCTGCAACATAAACCAGTCCTCTGCTTCTTCCAATACTACATCAACCCCATCGAGCTGAGGACTGTACTGTAGGCACCGTGCAAATAAAATAAATAAATAAACAGTAAATTAATTGTCATATTTGTTCAGTTATCACTCTGCAACTGGGAGGCTGCAAGGATAGTCCTGAATGACTACAGTTTAGGGGCCTGCATGATTATTCGAGTCTACAATAGTTCTAGGTAAAAACACCATTCTATAAGATTCAGACCTGGAACAAGGTTGTATAAAACGAAGGGGTGTGTATGTCTGGAGAAATTACTTACTGGGGAGCAGAGAACCGGGAAGAGAATCTGGCCCCAGATCTCCTTATGACTGTTACCATCAGATGGCATCACTTCGTTTTAACAACAGAGCATGTATTTATGTGTACAATTCATGCTATTGTACACATGTGAAGGTGATCTGGATAATGCAAATATATTTCTAATAGTTTATTAAAAATAAATGGCACACTAAAATATAAGTGTACAATTTTGTTTACTATTATGCGATTTAAACTTGCGACCTAAGCGTTTCGAGTTGCAACTTGGTTTTATTTTATAAAGTTTAAAGAATGCTTCTTATGAACAGAAAAGTGTATTCTTATTTTTTTTGAGATAGTTTGACAGTAAATTTCACTGAGACCTCATAAGACTGTATAATTTGAACCACATTATGTAAACTGGTTAATTAGAATGTTGCAAAGTGCTGGAAACAAGGACAGAAAAATCTTTGTCACAAAATGATGAAATCTTTAGTTCAAGGCTCTTATTACGAAAATATGGACGTGTGAATAGTTTTTGTTACAGTACGTTTAACACTTTAAACAGTGATAAGGAAAGAAATAATTTCCATAGGGACAATGCACCAATGTACAATGCAAGACGAAACAGCTACAAAATACAGTATAAAATAATGTTGAATGTCAATGTTTTGAGAAGACCCCCTTATCTGCAGAGCAAACACCCAACAAACCACCATGTTTGGGAAGATCTGAGGTAGTTTCGTCTGGTATCGGACATCGATATTTTATGCTTCTGACAGAAGGGCGGGATACATGTAGATAAAAGACTTGAACTCTCGATAAGCCAAAGGGCTTCCTTGTCCACCTGCCATTTAGAGTTAATTCTCTGGGTGGCAATATTGTTAAATCTGGATACTGTTAATATATTGGTATCATCATATTTATATTTACTGTCATCTGAGGGGAGGGGGGGCTGAGGCCACACGAAAATAATTTGTCTGATATCGGACATGGACGTTCTGAGATGACTCCTTATCTGCAGAGCAAACACGAGACACACCATCATGTTTTGAGACGACCCCTTACCTGCAGAGCAAAGACGCGACAGGCAGCCTTCCTGAGGGCCTGTTTCATGGCGAGCTGTAGGCCGTCGAGACTGTGATGTTGGATGACAAATGACACGACGGGACGCTGCAATGTCTGGTCGCCGTTGTCACTTCCTGTTGTCGACTGCAGCAGACGCGTCATCGCAGCAGACGGATGCTTCAGCAGCGACAGACCGCCATCTGTAAAGTCACCATGGAAAAAGATGTCCAACAAAAAAGACGATAAACCAGATTATGTTGTCCTATAACATCCGCAGTGTGATTGTCTTTTACGAATGGCTTTAGGGATCATCTCAGAACGTAATGTCTGACATCAGACAAAATTACTTTCACATGGCCTCAGCCCCCCCCCCCTCCCACCCCAGATGACAGTGTGTAAACACTGACATGATTCAATACATTAATAGTAGCTGTCCGAAGTGCATGGACAAAAGCAAAGGTGTGGTGCTGCTGCTAATTGATCTGAGTGCAGCATTTGATACAATTGACCATGCCATTCTTTTAAACACACTGAGCAACACCATTGACATTGACCATCACTGTTTGTCTTGGTTCGCTGCCTACCTACAACACAAACAATACATGGTGTTGATTGCCGGTGGCAGTCTAAACCTTACAGACTGACTTGCGGTGTCCGGCAGGGGTCAATTCTTGGACCATTACTGTTCACTATATATATATGACTCCTCTTGCGTCGCTACTCAACCACCATGGCATGCTTACCATCTATATCCCGATGATATCCAACTTTTACAAAAATTTAGCCTGAGCGATAATATTTCACCCGACATTGCCATCACGAAAACAGAACTCTGTGTCGCCAGTATCTGTCAATGGATGAAAACCAACATACTAAAACTCAATGATGACTAAACGGAGATCATCATCGTCCAACCGAAATCAGCAACAAAAAATGTTCTTCCTGACGGTGTAACTATCAGAAACGTTCGCGTGTTACCCTACACACACGCCAGAAACTTAGGGGTGACCTTTGATTCTAATATGTCCCTTGAGCGACACGTAACTAACATTTGTAGAAATGCGTATTACCACCTCCATAGCATTGGACGCATTCGTCGATACTTAGACAAAGAACACACAAAACAACTTGTGCTTGCGCTAGTCATTTCGCGAATTGACTGCTGCAATAGTCTTCTTAATGGATTGCCAGCGACAGTAATTGAGAAACTACAACGTGTCCAAAATGCACGTGCTCGTATCATAACGATGCGGTCGAAACGAGACCATGTCACGCCCATGCTCTTGGAGCTGCACTGGCTTCCTGTGCAGAGTCGCATTATTTTCTAGACCCTACTTCTCACTTTCAAATGCCTTCATGGGCTCGCTCCTCCATATCTATCAGCACTTCTCTCTCCGTATTGCCCGACACGCTGTCTACGCTCCTCCGATCAGCTACTCCTTAAACAACCCACTACTCGAACTAAACTCGGCGAACGAGCATTCTCTCATGCAGCTCCAAGAGCATGGAATCAACTACCACTCACAGTGCCCCAGTGCACTAGTGTCAATCAGTTTAAAGTGGCACTGAAGACGCATCTTTTCACAAATTATTTTAACCTTCGATGATCGATGATCATAATTATTTATACCTTTATTTTAATTAATTTAGTATTATAATTAATCTATTTTATTGTTTTAATGGTTTGCATAATTGTGTTCATTTATATATTTTAAGACAGTATAGTGGATTTTACTTAGTAGTAATGATTGCATAGTATTTTTAAACTATATATCGTATGTTATTTATTTATTTATTTGCATTAACCATTGTAAAGTGCCCCATAACAATTATTTGGTTGGGGCGCTATATATGAAATAAATTATTATTATTATCAAATATCGGTGCCAGATGAAACTGCCTCTGACACCCACTCCCCCAAGCAAAAGAAATTGGCTGGAGACATTCTGATATGATCCCTTATTTGTAATTGAATGCTTCATTTGTATGTTGTCCTACATAATCTGCAGTTTCATTGTCTTTTAGGAAAGGCTTTATCTGTAACTGAATGCTTCATTTGTAAGGGGTTCAGTTAGGTAAATGCCAGTACAAAGGGACTGGGAGAGGAGTGGACAGTGAAAGCAAGAGATGGACAACTGGAGATGACAACAGAGCAATGACTGAACAAAATGAAAACAAAAGTTGAGGTCCAGTACTGAGGCTAGCCTCACCCCAGTTAGTTAAATGTTAATTAATTGTAGCAACCATAAACTGAATTATATAATAAGCACGTTTTTTTAATGATAACTGTACAATATGTAGATGTTAGTAGTGCCTTGTATCTGTGCTTTTACCCACATAAACAAACATGTAAACATACGCAGAATACGTACATCAAATATATACAAATCAGTCAGAACACTATTGTCGCTACCTACCAGTGGTCCTACCACTACTGTCGCTACCTACCAGTGGTGCTACCGCTACTGTTGCTACCTACCAGTGGTGCTACCGCTACTGTCGCTACCTACCAGTGGTGCTACCGCTACTGTCACTACCTACCCGTGGTGCTACCGCTACTGTCACTACCTACCAGTGGTGCTACCGCTACTGTCACTACCCACCAGTGGTGCTACCGCTACTGTCACTACCCACCAGTGGTGCTACCGCTACTGTCCCCACCTACCAGTGGTGCTACCGCTACTGTCGCTACCTACCAGTGGTGCTACCGCTACTGTCGCTACCTACCAGTGGTGCTACCGCTACTGGCGCTACCTACCAGTGGTGCTACCGCTACTGTCACTACCTACCAGTGGTGCTACCGCTACTGTCGCTACCTACCAGTGGTGCTACCACTACTGTCACTACCTACCAGTGGTGCTACTGCTACTGTCACTACCTACCAGTGGTGCTACCACTACTGTCACTACCTACCAGTGGTGCTACCGCTACTGTCACTACCTACCAGTGGTGCTACCGCTACTGTCGCTACCTACCAGTGGTGCTACCGCTATTGTTGCGGCGACGAATCGGTGTCACGTGCGAACCCTGATCGTTGTCTCCGCTATGCTGCACGAGGGAGCCACTGGTCGGCATCTCAGAGATGCTTCGTTGGAAGAGAACGTGACGAGACGCCTGAGACTGAAAGTCTGCCTCCCCGGGACTCACTTCGGTACTGCGACTGCCCGTCTGTAGCGCCCCCTGTTGGCAACACAAAGAACTATACTCTGGGACCATCCAAAAAATAATCAAAAGAATGAAAAAAAAAAAATCCAGTGCTAGTGGATTAAAAAATAAAAGTGAAGACTTCATGTAGTATGGCGGTTGTATTGGGGTTTTCTTACAAAAACATTTTAGTTTAGAGAAACGTGTCACTGTCACTGTTCCGTGGTAAAGGCACATATTCAACAAAGTTCATCGCCAAGTACTCACTTTACAATATAAAGATTTCCATTGTGCTAAAAGTTTTGTGGAATATCGCAACAAAGAAAGCCCATCAACTCTGGGAACAAAAGTAGAGCAGAACTAGATGATCAAAGTCTGTTTCCTTGAAGTTGTAAATTGGTTGCTTTGATTAAAATGACTAATTTTTAAGGTAATTGTACAGATCTTGATAATTAACTTCTTGTTTCATGACCAAATAATCGACAGGTAGCGAAATGTCGCCCAGCCAATCAGGTGTCGTTTCTTAAAAAACCTAGAAATGACATGAATGGCTGGCACATAGTGGTGCAGGGGCTAGACCATTGGACTCTCAATAGACAGAACCTGGGTTTGAATCCTGTGCTGCGGTGTCGGACCTTTGACAAGTTTGTTCACTCTACATTGCTGCAATTCATTCAGTTGTATGAATGAGTACCTGGCTATAGACAGTGGTGGACATTTGTGTACGAATAGACTTTGTTAATTAATTATAGTATGGCTGAATGTTTCCTATAGAAATTGACGTGGTGATTGCTTGAACAGATCTGCCACGGAGAAAAGTGTAAGGCGCTTTGAGCAGTCCTAAGGACTGGATAATGCACTCTATAAGAACTTATCCATTGTCTCCAGCCAAATAATTGCTAATGTAAATTGGACTTATCATGATATGAGACAGGAAGTAAACACTGGCAATACACAGATAACCCGAAACCCACCTGTTCCTCTCTAGCTGTGCTCTGATTAGCTGCCAACTGCTTCGCGACCTCCGCTAACTGCGACTCAAGACCCTCAAAGTTTCCTGACTTGCTAAGTCCCCGAGCCATCGAGTTCTCCCGGAATATCACGTCATCAGCGAATGCGGAATCGGCAGCGGTGGCGCCGTGCTGTGACAGATAGCGGAACATAACTTGCGGGAAGGGATACTGCTCGGGGAATGAATCCTCGGAGACGCTCGGCAGAGACGAGTCACGTCGTGTGTTGCATTTGTTTTGCATTGTGTGTTGGGGTAGATTCAGTCCCGAGGCGCTCGCAAGACCAAGGAGAAACATTGAGTTGTCCATCATGATGATGTGTGCTGCGCTACTGTGGACTGTCGGAGTCATCACAGGCGACACCGGCTTCAGCACCGTCCCCTTCTTGCGAACCTGTAAGAATAAGTAATAATACAGTTATAATATGTGACTGTATTATTTATTTATTAGGTGCAGTTTCAAGTGGCAGACGCGATGTGGTTCGCGACTGTTTCGTTTGTGCCATTCCACACGAAATGTTCTTTTGTAGAAGTAACATTAATTGATAAATAAAATTGAAATATACAAATAAATAGATAAATAAATAATGAAAATGTCAATATGATAAAAACTTAAAAAACGAGGAAGGCCGCAGAAGAGGGGCAGTGACCAAGTTAGACAGGACACTGGACTCCCGTTTTTAACAGCAGAGTGGTGTGCTCTAGAGAGAATGAAAAGGGGGGGGGGGTGACATCCACGACAGCAAGGGGTCAAATTGGCCTAGGCATTTAAATCAAGTCAAGTTAAGTCAAATTAAAAACAACTGTTAACAAGTCAATAAGTGACCATGTGACCCGTCACAGCATGGTGGCTGTTTTAACAAGATTTAACAAGATTGCCACCCAGAGAATTAACTCTAGGTGGCAGTTGGACAAGGAAGCCCTTTGGCTTATCGAGAGTCCGACCCTTTTATCTATGTGTATCCCACCCGTCTGAGGTATGTGTCGATTTTATTTTTAAACATATTCACGCTACTAGCACCCACACAATCAGCAGGTAATCTGTTCCATTCATTTACAGTCCTTTGTGAAATTGAAAACTTTCTTATATCTAATCTACTCTGCTCCTTTGCTAATGTAACTTCATGTCCTCTAGTCCTTCTATCTTTCTTAACTGAAAAAAAAAAATTTCTATCAATATTTTCATAACCATTCAATATTTTAAACACTTCTATCTGATCTCCTCTCAATCTCCTGGTCTCTAATGTTGTTAAACCGCATTTTTTAGGCGTATTTCGATCCCTCAGTTTTTGTATAATTTTAGTTGCTCTCCTCTGCACTGTTTCTAGCATATCTATGTTCTTCCTGCGATATGGCCTCCACGCTTGAATACAATATTCTAAATGAGGCCTAACTATTGTTTTGTACAGCGGTATTATTAGCTCTTTTTCCTTATACGTTATGTTTCGCCTAATTAATCCAAGGATTTGATATCCCTTTGAAGCTGCAATTCCGCACTGCTCTGAAACCTTCATATTAGCACTAATGGTTAACCCTAAGTCCTTTTCTTTTACAGTAGTACTTAGTACAGTACCCCCCCATTGTATATTCTACCTCTTCGTTCCCATGTCCTGTGTGGAGGCATTTACATTTCCCAAAATTGAACAGCATTTGCCACTTTTCAGACCATTTGATCAACCTGTCAAGATCATCTTGTAAATGCTGTCTATCTCCATCACTTTTAATCCTTCTAAACACTTTTGTATCATCCGCAAATTTCAACACCTTGCTTATTATTTCATCATCCAAATCGTTGATATATATTAAGAATAATATAGGTCCTAATACTGATCCCTGTGGTACCCCACTCAATACCGATTTCCAGTTTGAAGCCTCCCCATCAACTACTACGCGTTGTCTTCTGTCAATCAGCCATTGTTCTATCCAATTTATTATACCATTTCCTATGCCACAGACCTTTAGTTTCACCAGTAATCTTTGTGTTGGTACTTTGTCGAAAGCTTTTTGAAAATCTAAGTAGACGATATCTACTGGTGATCCCTCATCTACCCACTTATTGATGTCTTCCAAAAAACATAACACATTTGTTAAGCATGACCTCGCTTTAAAAAATGGGCCAAGTGGCCCTGAAGTCCTTTGGACTAATACGTCTATATGTGACCCCGGCTGACCAAATGAGTGATAAGTCGGAAAAATTGTAACATTGTTTTCTTACATCCTTGTAAAGGTTTGGTAGGGTGCTTTACACGGTTTCAAAAAATATGACTGCTTCAAAAATTGGCAAAGTTATGGAGCATTGAACATGGTAGGGGTCAGAAAGTGAAAATGAAGAAAACGGCTGTGGCTATATGCAAATGGATTGCATGGAAATATTACATGCACAACATTCAAATGTGGCACACAGTATGTAATATGTATGTTGTGTTGCAATGATACACTGGAAGTACAAATGTGCTGCTACAAAGACTTATCAAGTTATGCCAGATTATGTGTTTATGTGTAAAACTAAGAGGACAGATTATTTGAGAGCAAAAGGTAGACTCACTGTTTGACACAGTTTAAAACCTACAGGCAACTGTCCAGTTTAACAGGGGTCTAGTGGCTTAATGCTGTCTGTTGAAACAAGCTTCTGCCAGTGACCAATTACAGATCAGTCACAGCAGAGAATCTTAGCTCCACAGCTGGGTGTAATACACAACAAGTTATAAATATAGCTACTCTGAGGTAGACAATTAATTTTCGTTAGCAAATTTAGTATTTTAGGGGACCTTTGGTGCCCTTAGAATGAATCAATCAAATACAGATTTATTGTGTATAGTGGCACTACCACACGAAATGTCTATGAAAAATTTAAGAAAAAGTTACTGGAAAGTTTTTGAAAAAAATAACAAATGGGTCAGCTGGACGGTGATAGACCGTTTGAAATTGAAGCCTTTGTAAAACTTTTGTCTCGACTTCACCGAAGGCGGTGTCCTGCTGTCAGAACTTCGAAGGTGTTACTCACCTAACTTACAAATATATAGGGAGCTAATGGAGAGGCCCATCATAATCCATAGCACTACAAAATGAAGTATCTGAAAGTCACACTTCATATACTGAGTGACATATCTCATACTGTCTTTCTGCACTGTCGCAATGTCCAATAGTTTCCTATCACAACCCTCGTGTACAATATACCAAAGCTATATATCCAACACCACAACATATGTATTATCATTGGATAGGTAATTGAATAATATTTAAGATGAACGCAACTTGTAGCAGCACAAAATGAAGCACACAAAAGTTACACCGCAAACAATGACATGCATTCTCAAAATGTGATTCATTCAAAAATTAGTGCTATATAATAGTAGTTTGTCAAAATGTAAACAAACTCAAAGACAGTTGCAGCTTACTGTCCACCAAGCAGTAGCAGAGCAGTTTTATAATAATAATAATAATCCACAAGTTAAGTGGCAGTGATCTTCCTTTTATCATTCATGTGATGTTTATTGTGAGCAGGGCGGACAAATGGTTATCATACGTAGACAGGTACAGAAAGAAACTGAAATTTTCTATAAAAAGAACACGTTTGCCTATCAATGGCATGTATTTCCTATTGTTGCTGTTTCTGCCGGGCAGAAACAGTTTCTGCCCGGCATAAATCAAACAACCCTGTAGGTAATTATTAATCAAATGTTTTTTGGTGAATCATAGTTACAGATCATTAAGGGATATGATGGAAGTAAAATGTTTACATGTTTACTGTTCACTGAAAAAAACAGCTCCACAGAACTAATTATAGTTATTGTTAAGATGTTTAACCTAGTTCCTTTATCTGACATTGTGCCAACAGATTGGTGTATTGGGATCATTAAGCCTATATAATTATTATATAAACATAGCAGCAGACACTGGGACAGTGTGACTGCTGCCTGGCTAAATGGATGCAATGGTGCTTTGAAGTTAGTTCTTCTGCCAACTATCCTTTTCACACAAGCCTATAGGTAGGGAGGTCGGAAGAAATCACGCAAACGCGTTTGCATTGGGACGCAATGTTAAATCGCCTATGTTTAAAAAATTGTAAGTCCCTTGATTTATAAAGACTGATCATATATTTTATATCAAAAGAAACATAAATATGTCTTCTTTGTGATAAAAATACGTGCTTTTGTGAATTCGTAATGCTTCATACAGATACTCGTGATGAAACAACGACCCCCACCGAAATTTTTTTTCGTTGCGGACGCAGCCATATTTAATTTCGCGGAAGGGAGGTGTTTCTCATAAAATCACGTACTCGCGTTATTACCCGCCATGCTATGTTTGGCGGTATGGTTGAAATCGCAAAATGATGCTCTTTCTTTTGACGTGTTTCTTGTATGAATTGATATAAAATTAAGAAAAATATGATATGTTGAACATTGGTCATATTTAGAGAGGATTTAAGGTATGAACAGCTTGCGGAAACTCTGGCAAACTACACATGTGCTATTTAGTAATGTATAAACGTAATATTAATGCAAATTTGGCGGAGATACACCTTTGCCCATTTTTGCCCCAAGCTCAAACGTAGCGGTACCCCATGTCCGGCAACGAATTTCTCCTATTATCGCTCACATACCCGGCGTACACATTGTTGCAATCTTATATTCTGAAGTTGTGGTTTAGCCATGCATTTGTTATTCGTGTTTACACATGCACAGACATGCTATCAGGTATTATATGGTGGACGTTATATGAATATTTTAAGTTTGTTTTCATGTTATAATCATGCAAAATAAATAACAAATGACAACAAATAAATGACAACCCCCTCCATAAATTAGACATCTAATATACTTCTAATTACACTGCATTGATCTTGATGTAACTAACTGCATGTATAAACATTGGCTTGGTGGTGTTTTTTGGGGTTGTTTTTTTACTGTATCTTCATAGAAGTATTTAATTTGTAGATGAATATATAACATGATTTAACATTTCCTGGTGTTGGTACAGTGCAACATTTTGCTTCAGCGGTGATTGATATGCATGCTTTTTCAACATTTTATTTTTGAATGCTGCAAGGACATTCTTCTTAAGCAATGAAATGCGGTGCTTTCTAAAAAAGACAAGGTGCGTCAAACAGGTTGTTGAAATCTGTTCTAAACGTCTTAGAAACGCCACAGTTTCTGCAAACGGATCTTTGCAGATATAACATTACATCAGATAATTCAAAGTTGCATAGCAATATATATTATATATATATATTATGTATATATATGTATGTATGTATATATATATATATATATATATAATGTTGTACATGCATGCTGTGTAGCGGAATGCTTATTGTTGCTTGCAGTAGTTGGCTATCCTTCTCACTTTACTAATTTTACGCACACGCACACGAGGACACACACACAAACCTACATATAAATTATGTTTACATAATTATATGGTGCAAGGCCAAAGCAGAATGTTTACATCAATGCATGCAATATTTCGCTATGTTTATACTCTCACACACACTTTACTAACTTTGTATACATGACATGCATGCACGTACTAACTAACGTCCAAATGATTTTGCTGGTATACCTACACCTTCTAAAACATGTCAGATTTTTTTGATATCCACATAATGGAAACCATTAAAGCATATCCTCCAACCTGTGGGTAGCAGGCTTCCCAAGCTGGTTCAATGTGGTATTTGACAACGAGCCAGATATATTGTGTAGACGTATATATATTATGGATGACGATTTGAGAGTGGGGGACCTGGAGATACTTTTGTAAGCTTTTCCAAAAGGTTAGTAGCCTAGTTAATTAACTTAATTTATGTATAATTCCTTTCCTTTATTTAAAGGAAATACATAAAATATCAAGTTTTAGCTAAGTTTTTTGTATTGTACAAGATTATTTTTTCACATTTCCTTCAGATCAAAAAAACTGTCACACAAATTTATTCAATGGCCTTTACATAATTGTCTATAACTTCGCCAGTTTTCATCACAGAGATTTAAAACTGGTATGGCTGTTTATCTCTTAAATAGACCTTTCCAATGGTGTTTTGCATTTGCCAATCTGATGAATTATTGCATTTTCACCGACCTCCCTACTACAAGTCGACTAGGTTTCGCCGAGCTTGGGCTCGTTTTCAGAATAATTATATCGAATGCAACCAACGAGAGATAATCTACACCAATAAACATACATAGCAAACATATATCGTATCCAGCTACAGAAAGTAACGTGTATAATCTCATAATATCACTAGAATATCGATGTATGAAGGAGGAGTTGTATCACAACAACTTAAATCAGTGACTCAGGTTCTGTCGGACCTGCTAGCTCAGTTAGTAAAGGCGTTGGTTCTTCAGTATTTATTTTGCAATCGGGTGACGCCGGTTCAAACCCCACACCAAACCGTTGATTTTGTTTACACTTTTTTGTTTTATGTTTTCACGAAGTAATATAAACCAAATCATTTTTATACTATGATGCACTGTTTATAAATATTTTGGTAGTAATTATTTATTCGCCACAAAAATGAAAATATGGGAATTATATAACGATTTTTCTAAATTTTATTCATCCAAACAAATATAATGTAATGGATATATAATTTATTAATTGTATATATATTGTACGGTAATATATTGTAATTATATATGTGAAAACAAATGGTGATCTGTCTGGATAAATAAAATTTAGAAACATCGCGTTATATATAATTACCATATTTTCATTTTTGTGGCGAATAAATAATTACTACCAAAATATTTACAAACAGTGCATCATAGTATAAAAATGATTTGGTTTATATTACTTCGCGAAAACATAAACCAAAAAAAGTGTAAAAAAATCAACGGTTTGGTGTGGGGTTTGAACCGGCGTCACCCGATTGCAAAATAAATGCTAAGGAACCAACGCCTTTACTAACTGAGCTAGCAGGTCCGACAGAAATTCACTCACTGATTTAAGTTGTTATGATACAACTCCTCCTTCATACATCGATATTCTAGTGATATTATGAGATTATACGTTACTTTCTGTAGCTGGATACGATATATGTTTGCTATGTATGTTTATTGGTGTAGATTATCTCTCGTTGGTTGCATTCGATATAATTATTCTGAAAACGAGCCCAAGCTCGGCGAAACCTAGTCGACTTGTAGGCACATTCGCATTCATTGTTTTGAATAAAATTCGATTCATGTGGAACGGTAAGATAACTGCTTGTTCGTCTATGATGACTAGTGTTTGTATTTCATCGGAATATTGCACAATAACTCATTCTGACGCTCGTTTCGACCCAAAAGCTATACTTGTAAACATGCTCTGAATGCATGGAAAGGGTCGGCCTGATGCGAGTGTGGGTCATAAGTGACGTC
This sequence comes from Paraescarpia echinospica, assembly GCA_020002185.1. Classification (NCBI taxonomy): domain Eukaryota; kingdom Metazoa; phylum Annelida; class Polychaeta; order Sabellida; family Siboglinidae; genus Paraescarpia; species Paraescarpia echinospica. The sequence continues at coordinate 15,706,710 of CM034543.1, read as the reverse complement.
ACATCTCGGCATCCCGAAAAGCGCGCCAAAAATATGCATATTCGAAAATGTCCGGATGTACAGCATTAAATGTGGAATTTCTAATTCATTGATTTTTTTGATTGTTTTTGGCTTGGTGGACATGGAAATAGATAGCAGGATGTAATTTAACATGAATTCAAGCCATAGATGTTTTTATTCCCTTTAAGTGAAAACTCACATGTGTCTTCCTAGTTTCTACCATTGAAGCATGTAATAATTGTAACTGATAGGAATGAAGTTAAATGACAAACAACTGTCTGTGTGGAAGGGGGTGCACCCCGTTAATACCCATTGGAATGTTTTAGAAAATCATTTTACAAGTGTGGATATTTTGTGACACCTAGTATGATCTGGTTTTCAGCCAATTAATAATATGTCAGTTGCAAATGTAATAAACACAAACATGACGAAACTGATGTTAACAAAAACAAGTTATTACTGCTAGTGTCAACGAAAACAAGGTAGAAGGATTATATAAACATTATTGCAAAATGTATATATTTTTGAAAACCGTATACATCACATTCCAGTGTTTCCCCTGGTACATGACAAGCGAGGCGGGCCGCCTCGCCGTTTTTATATGTCGCCTCGCCCAAAATTTGCCGAAATTGCCGCCTCGTAGCTATTTCGTACGCCCATTTTTTCGTTCATTCGCGATATATTCAGTGCCGGCGAGCGGCGCGAATGACACCACAAAGTAACTTATATTCCTGCAAAATCGCAGGTTTGTAGCAACATCATTTAGTCGTCTTAACGATAACGTCGCTCAGAGCGGTTAGGATTTAACTCCATTCGACAAGATGAAAGATATCACTTGTCATTAGTCCAATCACGGAATATTCCTGCGGTATCCCCGGTGTCTCCAATGGTGACACCTCGCGGAGTTTCGACATACTAGAAATCTAGACATTCATGTAAAATGGCGCCCAAACGGTAACTTGCGTTTTGGTTTATGACTGTGGTGGGAGTGAAAACCGTGCTGGCTGATTGCACTACGTCGGCACTTGTGAATCCGGACTCTTTTGAAGCCCAAATAAAAACCGTGCATCCTATTTACTACTCGGCACTTGTATCGAATCCGGACCCTGTTGCAGCTCAAATAGCGACCCGGTTTGTGCTAGTCTGTTACCGCACAGCGCGCGTAAAATGATAGCTATAGCAGCGTGTGTTTATACAAACCGGGGCGCTATTTACTCCTCAAATGGGTGTAAGACGCAATATTCTTAAAGGTAAATATGCCTAGGATAATGTTGAATGGTGGAACTATCTCACTGAGGTAGTTCCAAAACTCAAGTTATAACGGCAAAATCAAGGTGGGTCCGGATTCGACGCAAATGCCCACGGCACAAGTCTATTCAACTAGTGTTCTACGCCGGTTTTTTTGTGCAAAATGAGGAATGTGATTCGTAAGATATCTTTGTGCTAAATATATAATACTTATTCCGACAAAGTAATGCAAATAAACGTTTGGGAAAGTTGATTTCAGTGAAGTATTTACTTATAAAGCACCGAAGTTCACATCTCATAAAAGACGCCTACTGCCCAATACCGTGTATACTAACGGGTTATCAATAACTTGGGATATACTAAACAACTTATACTGTGTTATAAAAAGGACACAATTTGAGAAACGTTCTTGCGATTAAAGGGAATAAAACATATATTGCTCGAATTCATGTTATATTACATCCTGCTATCTATTTCCACGTCCACCAAGCAAAAAAAATCAAAAAAATTAAATGAATTAGAAATTCCACATTTTATAGTGTGCATCCGGACATTTTCGAATATGCATATTTTTGGCGTGCTTTTCGGGATGCCGAGATGTGACGTCACTTATGACTCAAACTCGCATCAGGGCGACCCTTTCCATGCATTCAGAGCATGTTTACAAGTGTAGCTTTTGGGTCGAAATGAGTGTCAGAACGAGTTATTGTGCAATATTCCGACATAATACAAACACTGGTCATCATAGAGGAACAAGCAGTTATCTTACGGTTCTACATGAATCGAATTTTATTCAAAACAACGAATGCGAATGGGCCTACAAGTCGACTAGGTTTCGCCGAGCTTGGGCTCGTTTTCAGAATAATTATATCGAATGCAATCAACGGGAGATAATCTACACCAATAAACATACATAGCAAACATATTGTATCCAGCTACGTAAAGTAACGTGTATAATCTCATAATATCACTACAATATCGATATATGACGGAGTTGTACAATTTATCATAACAACTTAAATCAGTCAGACAGTTTCCGTTGGTCCTGCTAGTTCAGTGGGTAGGCGCGTTGGTTACTTGTCGTTTACTTTATAATCGGGCGACGCCGGTTCAATCCTGACAGCATGCAAACATTTGATTTTCTATAAACTTTTTGTTGTTTATGTTTTCACGAAGTAATATAAACAAAATCATGTTATACTATAATGCACTGTTTGTAAATAATTTTTATTTTTGTAGTAACTATTTATTCGCCACAAAAATGAAAATATGGTCATTATATAACGATGTTTCTAAATTAAATGCTGTCAGGATTGAACCGGCGTCGCCCGATTGTAAAATAAACGATAAGTAATCAACGCGCCTACCCACTGAGCTAGCGGGACCAACCGAAACTCTCGGACTGATTTAAGTTGTTATGATAAATTGTACAACTCCTTCATATATCGATATTCTAGTGCTATTATGAGATTATACACATTACTTTATGTAGCTGGATACAATATATATTTGCTATGTATGTTTATTGGTGTAGATTATCTCCCGTTGGTTGCATTCGATATAATTATTCTGAAAACAAGCCCAGGCCCCAAGCTCGGCGAAACCTAGTCGACTTTTAGGCCCATTCGCATTCGTTGTTTTGAATAAAATTCGATTCATGTGGAACCGTAAGATAAATGTTTGTTCCTCTATGATGACTAGTGTTTGTATTACGTCGGAAGATTGCACAATAACTCGTTCTGACGCTCGTTTCGACCCAAAAGCTATCCTTGTAAACATGCTCTGAATGCATGGAAAGGGTCGGCCTGATGCGAGTGTGTGTCATAAGTGACGTCACGATACCACGTGATCGCCTGGCTCATTAAAATTTCATTTTCCGCGGGAATCGCTTCACAGACGAGCTTAAAATCGAATTTATGCTACAAATGTATTTTTCTGTATTTGTTTAATGTTGTCAAATGTTACATACAAGCTTTGTGTACACATGGAAAAAGGATTTTAGCTAATGCCTTATTTTTATTTCCTTTAACTTTGAACTTCAATACTTCTGGGTAACTTTTTGTTGTTCTTAACATTGCAGAGAGTAAAGAGGATAAAACCCTTAGTCAAGCCATTGACATCATCTGGAGTGGGACAGATCCTCCCGGGTTTTATTCCGCAATTGTTGATCATGTTATATGTAAGTCTTGCAAGTCATGCACATTGTATTGTCGTATGAGTGAGGAGCATGCAGACAGTGATGTGTAAATAAATAAATAAAAGTACTTATATAGCGCCCGATCAATTAAAATTGCCCTCGGGCGCTTTACATACATGCACACGTATATAATAGTATTTTACATAAAAAGAAATGCTAACTAAAAAATAGATATGTAAAAAATATAACATTACCTTAAATATACAACAAAAAATTTAAGAAAGATCATTAATTTTTTTTATAAATAAATACACATTAAGACATTCTTAAAAACTACTATAAATACATTCATTTATACAAGAAGAATAACCATGTATAATTTACAACTCAGATTTATATGATCTTAGGCTTATTGTTAATCTAATAATTATGTACTAAAAAATGACTTACCACTCTGGTTTATAATAATTACAATAACAATTCTTATGCAAAGGGCCATTACTTCAAAATTAGTTGTTTCTTGTGATTTATGTACACCATTCATTCTCACTAACGAACAAGAACTAAATATTTGGTTATATATGAATATAAAGTTAAACTGGCAAACAAGTGAATAGCCAAGATGACATTACCGAATGCAAGACAACACAAAATAGGTCCAAAACAATTAATATAATATATATATATATATAACAAATTATAATGTGTAAAAATACCAAATCATAATCAATACACTAAGCTTAACATTTAAGTTGTTTATTTGGGAATTGTGGTATTTTATTATAATGACATTCCAACATTAACAGGCAAAGGAGTATTTGCTGGAAAACAGTTCCTCCGCGGAGATGCACTGTTGGAGAACAAAGGGGTGCTGATGACAGATGAACCTCAAGAATCGGATGATACATTCATCTATCAGCAGAAACATAATGGAAAGGTGTACTGGTAAGTCATCAGGTCCAGGCCTCCAAGTTAACATTCTGAGCCAGGCGAGCTGTGTTCCTAAAATGAAAAAATGAGGAGCAATTTGTTTAGGAGCGCACATATGTCTGCTAGTTTAAAAACAACTTTATTGGACGTAACTGCATAGCAGCTGTATTCAGAATTGTTAACTTTGTCTTAGATGATATAGCAACTTCTGTAATCAATTAGTATATGTTGGTGGTAGCTGTCCATAAACAATATCATAGAAAAGTACTAAAACTTGAATCTGTTTTCAACAGGTGTGATTCTACAAAGGTAGACAGCTTAGGGAGGTTGATAACTGATGACCACACAACACCTAACTGCACAATTAGGAAAATTGTTGTGTCGGGTGAGCCGCATTTTTTCCTGTTTGCTGTGAAAGACACCAACACCGGAGAAGAGCTCCAGTACAATTATGGGTCTGGGTCTTAACCATGGAGAACCAGGGTATGCACATACATCTACCTGAACAATGTTTTAACGATATAGTGATTGGATTTAATAAAATATCATAAAGGTAAACTCCCTCATATTTAATGATTTGATATATTTGATTATTTCTAAAGGTGTGTATAAATATGCAAGAAATAATTGTACCTTTAAAATGTTTATGAAACAATAACATACATGTAACTAAGTATTACCTATGTTACTAGATTTGTTTATGTTATGCTTGTTATCATAGTTAAATGTTTCTATCAGAATTAATGTTATCTACTTTAATCGGCATTATTATTATTTTTAATTATTGTCGTTTGATTTATGTTTTACCAAAAATATGATACTCTACTTTTAGATAGATTTATGCAATAAAAATACATACTTTTTTTGTGAAAACTACCTTATAAATTATTATAATTGTTAAATGACTTGTTGGTGGTTTTCATTTTTTAGTCAGGTTCAGGTGAAAACTGATTATTAAACAGATTTACTAACATTGTCTACGTGTAGGTGAGTCACACAAGTGCAGAAAGAATAACATAGAAGATACAGTCAACAGAAGGACAAGACGAGGATACAGTTGGGCAACAGGACGAACATACAGTCAAACAACAGAACGAGGATGCAGCTGGAGAACAGAATGAGGATGCAGCCGGAGAACAGAATGAGGATACAGCCGGAGAACAGAATGAGGATGCAGCCGATCAACAGAACGAGGATGCATCCGGAGAACAGAATGAGGATGCAGCCGGAGAACAGAATGAGGATACAGCCGGAGAACAGAATGAGGATACAGCCGGAGAACAGAACGAGGATGCAGCTGATCAACAGAATGAGGATACAGCCGGAGAACAGAATGAGGATGCAGCTGATCAACAGAATGAGGATGCAGCCGGAGAACAGAATGAGGATGCAGCTGATCAACAGAATGAGGATACAGCCGGAGAACAGAATGAGGATGCAGCCGGAGAACAGAATGAGGATACAGCCGGAGAACAGAATGAGGATGCAGCCGGAGAACAGAATGAGGATGCAGCTGATCAACAGAATGAGGATACAGCCGGAGAACAGAATGAGGATGTAGCCGGAGAACAGAATGAGGATGTAGCCGGAGAACAGAATGAGGATGTAGCTGATCAACAGAATGAGGATGCAGCCGGAGAACAGAATGAGGATGCAGCCGGAGAACAGAATGAGGATGCAGCTGATCAACAGAACGAGGATACAGCCGGAGAACAGAATGAGGATGTAGCCGGAGAACAGAATGAGGATGTAGCCGGAGAACAGAACGAGGATGCAGCCGGAGAACAGAATGAGGATGCAGCTGATCAACAGAACGAGGATACAGCCGGAGAACAGAATGAGGATGTAGCCGGAGAACAGAATGAGGATGTAGCCGGAGAACAGAATGAGGATGTAGCCGGAGAACAGAACGAGGATACAGCCGGTGAACAGAACAAGGATGCAGCCAGAGAACAGAATGAGGATACAGCCGGAGAACAGAACAAGGATGCAGCCAGAGAACAGAATGAGGATACAGCCGGAGAACAGAACGAGGATGCAGCCGGAGAACAGAATGAGGATGCAGCTGATCAACAGAACGAGGATACAGCCGGAGAACAGAATGAGGATGTAGCCGGAGAACAGAATGAGGATGTAGCCGGAGAACAGAATGAGGATACAGCCGGAGAACAGAACAAGGATGCAGCCAGAGAACAGAATGAGGATACAGCCGGTGAACAGAATGAGGATACAGCCGGAGAACAGAACGAGGATGCAGCCGGAGAACAGAATGAGGATACAGCCGGTGAACAGAATGAGGATGCAGCCGGAGAACAGAATGAGGATACAGCTGGAGAACAGAATGAGGATGCAGCCGGAGAACAGAATGATGATACAGCCGGTGAACAGAACGAGGATGCAGCCGGAGAACAGAACGAGGATGCAGCCGGAGAACAGAACGAGGATGCAGCCGGAGAACAGAATGAGGATGCAGCCGGAGAACAGAACGAGGATACAGCCGGAGAACAGAACGAGGATGCAGCCGGTGAACAGAACGAGGATGCAGCCGGAGAACAGAACGAGGATACAGCCGGAGAACAGAACGAGGATACAGCCGGTGAACAGAACGAGGATACAGCCGGAGAACAGAACGAGGATGCAGCCGGAGAACAGAACGAGGATGCAGCCGGAGAACAGAATGAGGATACAGCCGGTGAACAGAATGAGGATACAGCCGGAGAACAGAACGAGGATGCAGCCGGAGAACAGAACGAGGATACAGCCGGTGAACAGAATGAGGATGCAGCCGGAGAACAGAACGAGGATACAGCCGGTGAACAGAACGAGGATGCAGCCGGAGAACAGAACGAGGATGCAGCCGGAGAACAGAATGAGGATGCAGCCGGTGAACAGAATGAGGATACAGCCGGAGAACAGAATGAGGATACAGCCGGTGAACAGAACGAGGATACAGCCGGAGAACAGAATGAGGATGCAGCTGGAGAACAGAATGAGGATACAGCCGGAGAACAGAATGAGGATGCAGCCGGTGAACAGAACGAGGATACAGCCGGAGAACAGAACGAGGATACAGTCGGTGAACAGAACGAGGATACAGCCGGAGAACAGAATGAGGATGCAGCCGGAGAACAGAATGAGGATGCAGTGTGTCAGGTAAGTACAGCAAATACTTATTTTATGCACCTTGTATGTTATTTATCACCATTTTTATTAAGAAATAGTAACGCAAAAACAATATTGAAAACACTGTTTTTATTGGTTAGATATAGGGGCCTAATGAAATGTAGTGTGGCACTAATGAGTACTGTCGATTATTGACAGTTTCGTAGGATATTACGTGTTATGCTCTATTATAAATGTTACATATTCTATGTTATCGTTTATGTGTATAGAAATAAATTAGTTATGACAATTGTTGTCTAGGTTCTTGACCTGGAGACTGGGGAATTGGAATGGCTGTCGCGTCACCTTGGCCATGACTTAAACACCCACATGAACTTCTATCGAGATCGTCTAAAAAAGTTCAGTAGGTGATTAAGCAAGGGTAGCGTTCTCGTGTGTCTAATCGCTTGTTCGGAATACTGTTCATATCTTTTTATTTTTTATGGTTCTGGATAAGATACACATACATTGGGTTGCGAATACAGCTGCATTAATTTGAACATGCAGTCTAAAAAAATATGAGTTACCATAATAATATATATTCCATCGCATTGGTAGAATTGGAGATATTCACAGAAGAAGCCGGTGATGTTGGTGCTGGCAGGGATGATGATATTGATGAGTTCAAGCTGGCAGAGACAGTAAGTAGAGTTTAAAAATGTACAAATGATTTGATTGTTATTATTAATTACGTTACACGTTACCTTGACCGTTCTATGATGTGTCTTCAAAATACAAATGGAAACCAAAAACTGTCTATATAATATTGGGCCGTGATATTACACATAAATACATATTACATATAATATGTACAGTAGAGAGAGAATGGGGAAAGACAGGGAGAGCGGAAGAGCGAAAAATGTGGTGGTATAGTTAAAAAAGATCAGCTTCCCATTACTGTCTTTAAATGTGGCATCCTGCCTAGTTTTCAATGTTATATTCTAAATGGAAGGGTAAACAATTGAACACTAGTTTCATTTACGTCAAACATTTTATTACTATGTTAAAGACAAATATGTTTTGATGCTATGAACAGTATCAATTAACAACCTTTCTGCATTGGCACAATAACTGTATATTTAGGTCTGCTTGATAGCCCATCTAAAAGGTAGCATATATTATTACTAAATAGCTTAAATGCTTCTTTATATTTTATTTCTAGCTGCAGTTGAACATGGTGAAAAGTGTGACGTCATTCCTCCCAAAAGACGAAGGAAACGAAGTAAGAAACAATTCTTTGTTTGTCAGGATTTCTTGGGAGCTTCGGGTGGAAAATGCAAATTATATCGCAGTACCCCCAGTTCTCAAATGGAACTAAATGGAATTGTATATTTACATTAATGTTTAAGTCTGTATACAGTAAGCTTATTAATATGTTAAAATAATTACACGAAATACGACCAGCATTCCTCATAATAAGATAAACAGAATGATTGCACTTTACTATTACCACCTACTTCATGACTGGTATGCTGACTGGCCCAGCTGCTTGCTTTGAAAGATCACAGCGTTTTAAACAGTATAATAAACTAATGAATATATTTTTATATTACTCAAATTGATTTTTCTCTTCTAGGCCACTTTCATGTTTAAGGTGAAAGTGATGATGATGATGATGATGACATCCCTCTTCCAAATGTATGAAAGAGGAAGAGTGAGTAGTTTTTAGTCCTTTGGCCGAAGGCCCAAGGGACTATTGCCATCACTCTGCGTCCTCCGTCCGCCGTTAGCTGCCGTATCTCAGGAACCGTTCAGCAACTTTTTCTCTAATTTTGCCTAGACATCTTGGGGCACTGCCACTATGCACGAGAAATCTGTATTTAATTGAATCATTTTAAGGGCTCCCTAGGGCCTCCAAGGACCCCAAAACTGGTGAAAATGTAACATTTGGCCAATTTTTAGTCCTTTGGCCGAAGGTCCAAGGGACTATTGCCATCACTCTGCGTCCGCCGTCCGCCGTTAGCTGCCGTATCTCAGAAACCGTTCAGCAACTTTTTCTATAATTTTGCATAGACATATCTTGGGGCACTGCCACTATGCACGAGAAATCTGTATTTGATTGAATCATTCTAAGGGCACCTAAGGGGCCCCCAAAGTGCAAAAGGTTTACATTATCTAGTGATGTAGTTTTGAGAAGGGCCCTTGAGATCACCCCCAACAGTAGATGTTGTGTAATGTGCCAGAAAGTCAAAAGCTGTGACTAATTTCTACAGCCTAGGCCATTGAGACCTTGACTAATCTTTAATTGGTCACAGCACCCAGGCAGAGTAGACACACTTGACCCCTGTTAGACTGAACAGTTGCCTTTTAAACTGTATCTTCAAAACTATTGATTTTCTATAATTGCACGTTGTGTTTATTTTGATGTTCATTTAATTATTATAAAATGATGTGACTGTGGTGTCTATTGGTTAAAGATGTATTGTCTGTAGAAACCTTTAGGTGACAAACATAGAAAATTAATATTCTGTCACCTGTAGGTGACAAACATAGAAAATTAATATTCTGGACAACTATAGAGTGAAATATCCTACATTTTAGTTATATCAAATGCATTCTACTGTTCTGTTTACGCTTGCCATGCCTTGTGTAGACATGGTACTGTGTAAATCAATTGTATCAATATAGACTAATAATTACAGATTCACAATATAGTTGACACCTGAAACAACCAAATGTCAACCGTTAGAAGAGTTGACATAGTTAAGGCACAATAAAGCCTTTTGTGTCAAGACAAATACAATTCAACCAATACCCCTATCTGAACACTGCCTGTTCTTCACCTATTACATTCGCTTTGTTTAGGTATGTGGTTCTTTTTTATAGAAAATTTTAGTTTCTTTCTGTACCTGTCTACGTATGATAACCATTTGTCCGCCCTGCTCACAATAAACATCACATGAATGATAAAAGGAAGATCACTACCACTTAACTTGTGGATTATTATTATTATAAAACTGCTCTGCTACTGCTTGGTGGACAGTTAATTAGTGGATCAAGTTCAAATACATCAGCACGTTTTTCACACCTGCATGGTAGTTTAGGCTCAGTAGTGTGCTGGCAGCTACTAAACCTATAGGCTTGTGTGAAAAGGATAGTTGGCAGAAGAACTAACTTCAAAGCACCATTGCATCCATTTAGCCAGGCAGCAGTCATACTGTCCCAGTGTCTGCTGCTATGTTTATATAATAATTATATAGGCTTAATGATCCCAATACACCAATCTGTTGGCACAATGTCAGATAATGGAACTATGTTAAACATCTTAACAATAACTATAATTAGTTCTGTGGAGCTGTTTTTTTCAGTGAACATGTAAACATTTTACTTCCATCATAACCCTTAATGATCTGTAACTATGATTCACCAAAAAAAAATTGATTAATAATTACCTACAGGGTTGTTTGATTTATGCCAGGCAGAAACTGTTTCTGCCCGGCAGAAACAGCAACAATAGGAAATGCATGCCATTGATAGGCAAACGTGTTCTTTTTATAGAAAATTTCAGTTTCTTTCTGTACCTGTCTATGTATGATAACCATTTGTCCGCCCTGCTCACAATAAACATCACATGAATGATAAAAGGAAGATCACTGCCACTTAACTTGTGGATTATTATTATTATAAAACTGCTCTGCTACTGCTTGGTGGACAGTAAGCTGCAACTGTCTTTGAGTTTGTTTACATTTTGACAAACTACTATTATATAGCACTCATTTTTGAATGAATCACATTTTGAGAATGCATGTCATTGTTTGCGGTGTAACTTTTATATGCTTCATTTTCTGCTGCTACAAGTTGCATTCATCTGAAAGATTATTCAATTACCTATCCAATGATAATACATATGTTGTGGTGTTAGAAATATATAGCTTTGGTATATTGTACGCGAGGGTTGTGATAGGAAACTATTGGACATTGCGACAGTGCAGAGAGACAGTACGAGATGTGTCACTCAGTATAAGAAAGTGTGACTTTCAGATGCTTCATTTTGTAGTGCTATGGATTATGATGGGCCTCTCCATTAGCTCCCTATATATTTGTAAGTTAGGTGAGTAACACCTTCGAAGTTCTGACAGCAGGACACCGCCTTCGGTGAAGTCGAGACAAAAGTTTTACAAAGGCTTCAACTTTAAACGGTCTATCACCGTCGAGCTGACCCATTTAAAAAAAAAAATTTAGACTACCTTTTGCTCTAAAATAATCTGTCCTCTTAATTTTATACATAAAGACATAATCTGGCATAACTTTATACATTTTTGTAGCAGCACATTTGTACTTCCAGTGTATCATATATTTATCACTTGTTGTATATTACACCCAGCTGTGGAGCTAAGATTCTCTGCCTGCTATTGTTTGATGGAAACTGACTAATGTGTAATTGGTCACTGGCAGTAGCTTGTGTCAACAGACAGCATTAAGCCACTAGACCCCTGTTAAACTGGACAGTTGCCTGTAGGTTTTAAACTGTGTCAAACAGTGAGTCTACCTTTTGCTCTCAAATAATCTGTCCTCTTAGTTTTACCCATGAAGACATAATCTGGCATAACTTGATAAGTCTTTGTAGCAGCACGTTTGTACTTCCAGTGTACCATTGCAACATAACATACATATTACATACTGTGTGCCACATTTTAATGTTGTGCATGTAATATTTCCATGCAATCCATTTGCATATATAATGTAAAACTTCAACAGCCGTTTTCTTTATTTTCACTTTTTGATTCCTACCATGTTCAATGCTCCATAACTTCGCCAATTTTTGTAGCAGTCATATTTTTTTAAACCGCATAAACCACCCTACCAAACTTTTACAAGGATGTAAGAAAACAATGTTACAATTTTTCCGACTTATCACTCATTTGGTCAGCCGGGGTCACATATAGACATATTAGTCCAAAGGACTTCAGGGCCACTTGGCCCATTTGTTAAAAATAATTTAGTTGTATTAGTACGTGTTTTTTTTTGGTGGAACATAATAACACATCAAAGTGTAGGGTAGTACCAGGTATGTACCACTAATAATAGTAATCTCGCATTCAACCTTTTTATAAAGATTTTAAGGAATGCAAAACAATGGGCACTGTTGGTATAAAGCGGTATTGTTTTTAATTTAATTTTTGAACTGCATAATGTTTATATTTGCCATATTGGCGCAACCTGCTGCATATATTGTTGGTGACTACAAAGCAATGGTGGCTCTCATTGACATCTTTCTTTGACAGCATTGTGATTGTTTAAAACCCTAAACATCAGGTGCACCACCTAGAACAAGTTGCAATGCTTTATATATATAGTTTACATGCATTTCTTACTCATTTTATGAATTTGTCATTATTTAGATAACACCGACGATGATGACATCTCTCCAACCAAACGACGAGGGAAACACGATTAGTATTTTGTTTAGACTATTGAAGCGGTATAATATACTAATCCAGATGTTTGAAGTGTATATTTGAAGTCACTATATATCGTATATACAATGCTTCTTTGAACTACTGTGCATATATATGTCAAAAAAGGAAATGGAATGGATAGGTCACTGCCTCATTCAAAATGGCCGCAGACACAGGTGTGTGACTTTTACCCTCTTACCGATGTTCAGGGGATAATGAAGTGTGATCTCAGTATATATCTCATCAGAGCCCATTAGCATATTCATAGCAAATAAATTTCTTGTCACCCTTTTAAAGAAGAGGTTTCTGAATGTAAACGATCTCTTATCATCCACTCAGCAGATCACATTCAAACAGGTTTAGTTTTATAAATATCACTATCCTGGGGAGGCACTTGCCGCTCTTGGTCCCCTCCAGGTGCCCAGCCTTAGCATAACATCTGTCAACAATCCTCCATTTGCTACACGTGTTTGGCAGTATTTTCTATAAGTAAGATCATTTTGGTCTTTCATAAAACAAACGAATGTTATTCTCTGTTTCCTCTGCCTTTCCGTTGGATGCAACAACAACATGTAATTTGGATGTACCGGTACTATTTTGTATCACATATATTAAACTGATTTTAGGACCTCGAGTCCCGTGGACCAAAGGGTCACTGCAGTTGCTTTCGACGGCATTCTGCAAAGAAATCAAATATTGTGTCTTCCCCAGCTATAGACGCATAAGACGCCTGAAAGACAAGCATCCGGGAATACTAAAAGGTCGCACGGAGGCACAGATTACTACTCGACTGCAGAATATGATGAAAAATTGATGTTGTTACGTGGGTCAATATTTTTCAAAGGGGAAAAACGGTGATGCCGACATTCAACTTATTTTACCACACTGAATATACTTAGATGTCCTAATTGTGTATGGAAATATGTGTATATATATATTTCCACGTATATATGTTATCTTTGGATAGTTTTGTCTTTTGGAAATGTTCATGTGTGCGCAAAGAAAAATACGACCGACGCTCCTCCTGCCGAATTTGTTTTTCGCCAATGACATGGCGGGTAAAATGTTTAAAAAAAAAACAAGATGTGGACAAGTATTGTATTTCATGAATTATAATGGTGTATGTTAATCGTTTAACGCTAATGACACCAGGATCTGTATATATGTATAAGCCTATCCTCCCTGTGTCCCAGCTTGCAGACTAAAGCGTGGACATGGACCCTTTTCTGAAACCCTACTGTATTATATTGCTAAGACAACTATTTGTTTCTGATAGTAAGCCGTTTCAAGTATAATAAAAGTAAAATATGTTTGCAATGAATTATATATTTTTATGTCATCATTAATTACTACAACAAAATAAATGTATTTATCACGTATACCGTTTTACTGGGTAAAATACTGAAGTATGCCTACAATTTGATTAAAATAACTAAGCAATGGACAAGGATTGTATTGCATGAACTATATAGTGAAAGATAATTATGTGATGGCTAATGACACTAGGGTCTACATGTCTATAATGTTTGTCCTCCCTGAAACTGAATCCCAGTTTGCAGGGTAAGGCGTGGACAGGGACAACTCTATATATTACAGATATACTATGACACAAGGTAAATGTGTTAACGTATTTTTATTTTTTAGGAGACAAACTTTTTGTAGCACAACTGAAATATTGACCCATCATGTATCACTTCTGTGCTTTGTAATAAAAATTGGATTACGTATCCATTACATTATTTTGTGTATGTTATGTAAAACCCATTAGCAAAAACACCTGTCTGTTCGACTAGCATATCTCGTAAAGTAAGTAGAAATATCTGCCACAATTGATTTTCAAGTTGCAATCCGAGTTAAACTACCATTCGTAAACTGTCTTAAGACTGTTTATGTAGACTATGAACAGCATTTTATTACTTGATCATACTTGCGACCGTATGTAATTTTACGTTATTTAAAAACTGATGGTTTGTTTAAATTACCAAGATCGGTCATGGGAATAATATACACTTGGCACGAAAATATAATTTGTTGTCTTTGGCGCAGCTTTATCTAAAAAATTACACATTATGTGAAAAACTTTATTATGGTTTTGAAGAAAGTGATATATCTACTTTGTTGGGACATGATGATTCACTGGAAATTTGTATTTAAAAGATGAACAATCTGGGAGTCCAACTTAAAAAACATTAATTATTTATTAAAACTACAATTAAATATTGATATAGAGAAATTTGTTTAGCCAAGCACATTCTACCACAATCCACTTCAATCATGGATTGTGGGATGTTATGTATATATACATAATTGTGTTGTTGGACTTTGGTAGGGTTCAAGGTCAAGGCCACTACAAACGTCCCACAATGGAACATCCCACAGTGTAAATATATATTAAGTTAATTAAAAACTTTTTTATAATCGAAGTATATTTATAATTCCCGACCCAAATTAAGTAAATATACCAAATGTGAAACTTGTTGGACAACGGGAACGACGACGTCCCACATGCCACTGTATATGTGTAAAGTCCACAAACCACCGCAAGTGTGTATATAATATATATGTATGTATGTATTCATCATCATTGTGCAGCCGTAGTGTCCCGTGGTTGGGCGAAGGCCTCAGCATGTCGTTTCAAAATCTGCGTGTCTTGCACTATCCTCTGCCAGATGGTGCCCTTCCAGTACTCGTCTAGTTCGTCTCTCCACCGTCTCACCGGTCTTCCTTTAGATCGTTTCCCTTTGTAAGGTGTCCAGGTTGTGATACGCGATGTCCATCGGTTATCTCGTAGTCTACTGATGTACTCTGCCCAGGTTCACTTCTGTCTTCTGGTTTGTTCTATCACGTCTATGACCTTTGTCTTCTCTCTTACCCAGATGTATATTTTTCTCTCCCGATATGTGATGTTTAACATACTTCTTTCCATCTTTGTTTGTGCGGCTGCTAGCTTGTTCTTTGCCTGGATGGTGAGTGCCCATGTTTCTGCGCCGTATAGTCAGGGGGCTTAATCATATAATTGTTCACATCATTCTATAAGCACCATTTTTGGGCCAGCACTAGATATGGCCATGACATTTCATTTTTTGTGGGAGCCAAGCTGGGTTCTTGCTGTGGCGGCCATATTTAACAAAGCCAAGATGACTGCCGTCCAGAGTAAATATGTGCAATAACTTGAGAACAAAACGTAGTAGAATAATAAATTATACCACTTTTTAGGGGTTTTCGAGTATGGAGAATCCAATCCCGATGTTAGTTTGCTCAAAATAGATATATTTTGAGCCAAAAGCGTACTGTATCAGATATTCACCGTTCTTGTGTCATGTTCATATAAAAATGTCTTAGTTGGACAATAGATGGACCTGGAATGAGCTCTGGATACAGGTCTCTTCAATCAAGGTCAATGTTAAATTTGCCCATAAATGCGTAAAACCCCATGTATCTGTTGATGATTCACTTGATCTTACTGCGTGAGTTTTATATATTTATCATAATGTTGGAACCGATATTGAATGGGGAATGGCGAGGTCATGTAATCAAGGTCAAGAACAATGATCATTTATTATAGAAACTTCATTATGCAAAACTGTGAATGCAACCCATTCCAAAAAGCATGAACGATACTAGTACCTAGAACGATAAAAGTACAGCGCTATTTTACTTATTCACTCTACTCGTATAATCAGACAATCTCATCCATCATCCGTCTATTTATCTACCCATCCATACATTCCGTTCAATTGTTCACATCGTTGTCATTATTGATTAGGCAGCCACCCTCGCACTTGCACAATGCTGTGCAACGAAGACCTGCCTTACAGCATTTGCAATTCCCCTTGCATGCTTTCGTGCACCCACAGTTTAGGGGCAGGGCACAAGCTTTATCTGCGTCGGCGAGAGTGGTCCAGAAAGGGAGCCATTGCTTGCTGCGTTCATCCTGCTCCCACCCCCATTGATCAAAGACAGGGGTTACCTGGTGGCATGTGGTTGACTTCTTCCAGATGAAACTGGCTTGGAGCAAGGACCTCTTGACATGCTCGAAGAGAGCGGCCTGGGTCGACGGCATATTGTCGTGTGAACCACTGCCATTGGAGAAGAGATGATGCCTAGCATCGTTGATAGTTGCAGAACCATGCGGGCTGCTGTACATGAGCCCAACGAATTGCTCGATTCGTTGCACGTGAACAGATTCCAGAGTGAGACTCCGGATCTTCGGTCAGCGAGATCATCGTCTCTGTAAGTCCTGGTGTACTGTTCCATGCAGCCCACGCCGTCTTCTTGCTGCAACCGAGACACTGAGAGGTCGCATCGCAGCCCGTTATGGCGCAGGAATGCTTTCTCATGACTGAGATGAGGCATGAGTTAGATGCAGGATGATACGCGTATCTGTCTCTGCGTGGTTGCAGGGCTGGTGTGCTGATACATGGAACGGCTTGTTGGAGAGCACCACCTCAGGCTCTGTGCTGAGGAGGAGTCTTTCATCCAAGTCAGTCTTGACCAGCTGTTTACTGATAAAGAAAAATAGCTTCTTTTTTTTCCACATTTTTAAAGTACGACTGCCAGTCCCTTTTGGGGATGGGAGTGCACATGTCCCACGCCGCTGCTGTGTCAGTGATTTCAGGGTAGGTGTCCCAGACTGCATCGACCCGTTCAACCATGGCGGTCAAGAGAGCTTTCAGGAGAGGCACAACGTGTAGGTGTACATATTCAGCGAATGTTGCCGCTCTGGTAAGGATGTGGATGACGGCTACGTCATGCTCCATCACATCACGTGTATCAAGATCGACGAGCTCGTGACCTGTGGCTAAGAAATGGTTGCCCTTTCCGGTCACCACCGTGCTCGGAGTTTTGGACCGTGAAGTTTAACTCCGCATACACCGTTGGATGCTTCACTGCGAGCTCGACCAGGTCTCTGACGTGAATCGGCAACCAGCGGGCGTAGTTGGAGTGGTCAAAAACAAAGAACCACGCACAAAGTTCATCACATACATGGACGTAGAGAAGGAAGTCACACTCTCTCAAGGGAGGGAGGGAGGGAGGGAGGGAGGGAGGGAGGGAGACGAGTGACACTTGATGCGCATATCGCGTGCGCTTGATGTGATGGTCATTTCATTGAGAGCAGACTGAGCCCGACCACAGGAGGACGTTCGCCTGATTGAGAGCAGTGTCCCAGCCATAGACTCGTGGCATCTTGCCCATCATCAGCTGGCATTTATCCTTGAAATGTAAGGCGGCTCCCAGCTGCATGATGAACTTATCCTCGCCTAGGATGTCGGGACATTGCTTGCATATGGCGTAGAGGCTGATCGGCGCCAAGGACCGAGGTTGATGAACTTAGTGTTTTCCTTCACTATCCCCATAGTATGCTTCATCAAAGATGGAGAGGCGGCCTTATGAGGAAATAAGGGGAAGATATCGATTTTGGCCCGTGGCTTGATAGACGCATCATCCATGAGCTGTGATTTGAAACCCACCTATGTAACCACATCACCCTTCTCCAGCTGACCCTTTTCCACCACTCCCGCAACATGCAATACCCATGCGTCATCTTTTACTTTAGCACCGCGGACTAGACTTTGCGTAGGTCGAAACATTGCCGCATCTAGACACGAAAAGGTCGTCTTTGTTGATTTCGACAATAGGAACAATCACGTAGCTATCAGGCAACTTGGGTTTTGACGTGTCAGAGGGATCAAGTGTGATTGCCGATCGTCGAACGCCAGAGTTCTCTCTCGAACGGTGATTAGTTGTAGTAATGCATGTCCCATGAAAATCGCCGCACGACAGATTATCTGTCTTGTTGCTGTCCAGGTTGTCTACGTCATGTGTGGTGAAGAAAGAAAGTCGCAGATTCGTGGGTAGAACAACCTCGTCCTCAGCGTGCCGCTTGCAGACAGCGCGAGCGACCTGCACCTTGAATTTCATCACGCGGTCATATGAGACAGAGAGCCCAAGGCAATGGTCAATCTCTATGTGGCGCTTCAGTCTGGTGTCTCTACCCTGATTGTCTAGAAGTGCAATCAGTCTGTCTCGGTTTCAATGTTTACATGGTCATTGCCGGATGTCTTCCCTTTCTTCATATCTCTTAGCGCTGCTTTCACCTCCCATGGTGTTATCTCTGGAACCTCTTTCGGGTCGGTGTGAATTATGGTACTATGTTCACTGTCGTATAGCCCGGTGTAGAGTTCCTCTGTTCGTTCCATGATCACATCTTGGTATTGTATTTCTCTACCCTGCTTGACTAGAAGTGCAATCAGTCTGTCTCGGCCTAGTGTCTGTATTCTTTTGGCTTTCTTCAGGTCCTTTGATGCCATAATCGTTTCTCTTATGATCTCTTGTTTGTACTTCCTGATGTCCTCCTTCGCTTTCTTTTTGATGATCTTGCATGTTTGTGCGTACTCTATTTGTTTTTTTACGTCGCCGTTATCCACTATTTCTTGTCGTTTATTCATGCCCGTGTCGATGACGTTTTTTCTTGCTCTTGTCGATGACGATTGTCTCGTCTTTACATGCATGTTGACTGCTTTGGCTACAATTGTCGCACTTAGTTGGATCATCTCAGTAATGTTTAGCTCATGGTGTCGATGTCGTCTAGGTCTTGTATTGTCTCGAATCGATTTCGCAGTTCGAGTTGGAACTCGATCTCTTTTGTTCCTATGTGTGTGGTATCTACACTTGGTGGTCTCTTGCTTATCAACATCTTCCGTTCAGCCTTGACGTCCAGTTTGATGTTGCTCAGTGTCATTCTGTGGTTACTTCCGATGTTGACCTGGTTGATGACAGTTACGTCAGTGACCATGTCTGGCCTGTTTGTTAAGACGTAATCAATGTCGTTCTTCGATTCTCCATTTGAGCTTTTCCACGTCCATCTCTTCCCTGCTTTCTTCTGAAACATGGTATTCATGATTTTGTACTTTCTTGATGTTGCCCATTCGACCAAGATGTCGACTCTTTCGTTTCTCACACCTAGACCAAATTTGCCTGTTGCCGTTTTCCAATATATTTGTTCGTTTCCCTACTAGCTCATAAACGTCTCCCATCACTATCGTGTAGTGGGTTTGCTTTTCTAAGGTCTCATCCACGTCGTTGTAGAAGTTGTTTGTGTCTTCTTCTGAGTATGATGTTTTGGTGCTTATACCTGTACTATCTTAAGTTTGTAGCGCAAGTTCTGCTACTCTGGGGCTGATGCTGTTAACACTCACCATATTGTCTTTTCATTTCTTGTTTATGAGAAAGCCTACTCCTGCTTGGCCATTGTTCGCCGCGGAATGGTACATTAGGTGGCTGCTTTGTAAGGTAGTGACGCATTCCTCTTTTCTTCGTCTTCTCCGATCCCGATCACATCCCATACTAACACGGTTTCCCTAAGTTCTTCCCCCAGTTTTTGTATCTGTTCATCTTTTAGTAGTGTTCTTACTTTATATGTTGTTATCTTCAGTCTACTTACCTTTCTTGGCGGCTCTTCTTAGCACCCCCTGCACGTAGCCCAATTCGATCGCACTGGCGGCGTTTTAAAAACAAATTCGCTAACATTGCATCGTTGCCGAAGTGGTATCGTTGCCGACGCGACAAGTACTGGCGTATATTGGTCGCTTTGGCGCCGTTGTTTTATGAAAGTTTTGACTTCTAAATTAATTATTCGCAAATTTTCGTGGTAAACTACTTTATTAATTATTATGTTTAGCAGAAATACATAATATAAAACTAGTATTTGAGATTGTACTGTTATGTGAAAATGATTGAAAATGTAAATAATAGTAAAGCATATCTGAATGCAAAGATTAGTATTTTTGGAAAACATACTCGAATTAAACGTTGCATTCTGAGATCACCCATATTTTAAATTAACTAAAGCTGTTCAGTGAATCACCATGCCCCATACAATATCATACACTATATATCACTTTCCTCAACTCCATATAGCCTTGTTCACGTACTATGCAATTTTAAGAGAAAACGGCATTAAAGATTAACAAGTGTAGCCGCGTGCCACATTCTGTAGAAAATACGTGGCCACCGGTAATTTTGGCGAAAACACAATTTGTGTGTGTGTGTGTGTGTGTGTGTGTGTGTGTGTGCCTAGCCTCACCAACAGGAAATGTAATGAACAAGATTTAACAAGATCGCCATTTAAAACAAAACGGTCAGACAAGTCGTGTTGGTTTACTGAGAGTACAACTATTTTTTAATATATGTCAACGAGTACCACTCTGGGATATTAGTCATTTCGTCTACATATTAACGCCACGTTAATTTACATAACCTGCATATAATTTATCCCATTCATTGATAGATTTCTGTAAGAATTAATACAGGGGAACTTCACTATTATGGTCACCCTTGGGAATGGACAAAAGTGACCTGAATAACGAGGTGACTGTATTAGTGGAACTAATTTCCTATACTTTACTGACTGTGGAAATAATTTGGGGTAGTGCTTGTGTGACCTTGATTTCGAGGTGGTTGTATCACCGAGTATTAAGCGAGGTTCGATTGTAAATTATGCTATGTAATCTACATTGTTTGTTCCATAGCAAACATTGTTTTGCTATTGCTTCTCTTTCTAAGAGAGAAAAAACGTATTCGTCTACTAATATTTGGAAAACTATTCAATATCTAGGAACCTGTTATTTGATTCCCGCTTAGTCTGCTTATCTTTGATATACGCGTCCATTGTACCTCATTAAGGAACTTTCTCTCGGCAGCTCTGTGATCTGGTCGAAGAAGTACCAAGTGTTTGAAGACGTGGAAAGCACCATCCACACTCAAGTGAAAGGTGTGATATACACCAACTACTCAAACCATAACATCCGGGGAATCTCCAACAGGATCTGGGATGTGGCTGATTACGTCATTCCACCCCAGGTAAGAAATGAGCCCTTTTGTTCGGATTGTGTTACTGTGCACGGTTCATGGGTCACTACCTGCGAATTTGAAGAGTTGACGTTTTCGTATCATGCACATTCGTCACCAATACATTCTGTCTAAATATCTATGATTATCAACTCATACAATACAGTGAATTGCAGGATAATGGAGCCTTCTTCGTGATGACAAATCTGATCGTCACCAATACATTGTGTCTAAATATCTATGATTATCAACTCATACAATACAGTGAATTGCAGGATAACGGAGCCTTCTTCGTGATGACAAATCTGATCGTTACACCAAATCAGAAACAAGGGAGATGCGAAGAGGTAAACAACAACTTTTTGATCTTGCAAAATGATGAGTCCGTCCCTGATTCAAGTGCAAAGTCCCCACTGATCACGGTTTGCGTGACACCTTTATTCAACACAACGACAACAATGTTTGTGGTATGCGCACAGAGCGACTGTGCTATCACACTGCATAGGCATATTTGTAATTACACTGTCGTCGCAGTACAGTAACCCGTGACATCAGTGAATACCAGGTTGCTGTCAGGGAACTTTACCCTGCAATGGAATTGTGATTTAGTCGACCGTACTCGTGCAGTTTAGATCTACATCCTGGCAGTTGTTGTTTTGCTTCGATGTTGCCTAACGGACGTTAAATTTGTATTGTGATGTCCATCCAAGCTTATCTTACCGATAATTTAGGTGTAATATATATGTTCCTATTATTAGTAATATTAGTATTATTAATAGTATTAGTATTAACTCAGTAAAGTAAAAATTGCAGTAGTAGTAGTAGTAGTAGTAGTAGTAGTGATAGCAGCAGCAGTAGCAGCAATAGTAGTAGTAATAGTAGTTGTTGTTATTGTTGTTGTAGCAGCAGCAGCAGCAACAACAGCAGCCGCAGCAGTAGTAACAACAGTAGTAGCAGTAGTAGTAGTAGTAGTACTACTACTACTAATAGTAGTAGTAGTACTACTAGTAGTAGTAGTAGTAGCGGCAACGGCAGCGGCGGCGGCAGCAGCAGCAGCAGTAGCAATCTTGCATCTTGTTTATGAGGACCCGAAAACGACGAGCGCCAAATGCACTGTTGATGCCGATTGCCCGGAAGGAGAAGCAGTGAACAACGGCTACGGTAACTGTATGGCTGTCATTTAAAGAACAATATATTTACAATTAATCGGATGGTAATACATTGATATGATATTACAAAACAAAATCTTCACAGGTTGTAATTAGCTTTGTTATTGTAACATTGCGGGCTTTTGTACATGAAATATATTATTCTTTTCGCGTAGTATTTTTAAATGAATTATGCTAGCAACGATGCATACCGATGCTCTCACATGAATCATACCATGTAGTAGGAAAACGTGAATCTTATGAGGCCCATCATGTTTTGTTAGGCGTGAGAACGGGCCGATGTGTCCCCTCCACTCGTGTGGTCAACTGGTCGGTGTGTGAAGTGTTCGCCTGGTGACCCGTGGAAGACAACGTCCTGCCCATGTAAGAACACACCGAGCTTGTACACAGTGTCCAAGGTTATTATAAAAACCATTAAATACGCCCAGCTTATGCAATGATCAAATGAAGTAAGAAGCGCCTACACGTATCTTGTTCCTACTCGCTCAACGACGACGACGACAACGACGGCGGCGGCAGCAGCAGCAACAACAACGTCATCAACAACAACAAAACAACAACAACATTATCAACGACGGCAGCGGCCGCAGCAACAGCAGCAACAACAACATCATCAACAACAACATATCTTATCATTTATACGGCTGGTAGACAAGTCGTGACAAGGAAAATTGGTGGCGTAGTTTTTTGGTAGCCAGCCCATGGCGACGGCGATTGATATAGGCCTGGGAACACCGGCGCACCGAAAATAACAACGGACACAGTTCACTGACACCCACTGCCGTGATCGGCTAGTTAAAAAAACGACACGTTCTAGTGCACACGGTTCGCGTTTTTCCAATGCCATCGCTTAGTTCGATCTCAAGTAACAGGGAGACTAGAGTGAGGGCTGTCACTGCTAGATTATCTTAAATCGTGAATGTACGTGGAGTACTGTTGATATATATATATATATATATTATATCTCTGTCTCTGTCTGTCTGGCTGTCTGTCTGTCTCTCTCTCTGTGTGTGTCTGTCTGTCTGTCTGTCTGTCTCTCTCTCTCTCTCTCTCTCTCTCTCTCTCTCTGACTGACGATGGCGAAAATATTTGGTCATGTGAACGAGTTTAAGTTCAAAATACTGGAGAGATGATAACTGGTGACCTATGTTTGTTTCCCCGCGGATGGGTGTAAGCGATATAATCTCAGCAACTTGCCCGATATAATGGCAATCGAAACGTCAATTTGTTCAACCAGGTGGCTACATCAAACACGCTTTGATTGTGATGCTTCACATGCACAGCTGATATCCCACACTTGCAAGCATTGACTATGTGTCACCCGACTCACGGTTAACACTCACACCTACATGTGCTCTCCTTATTTAACTAAATTGTGGATACCTTACACATCAGTGCGATTTGTCTTCATCATTCTTCCACATTTTGTGACTTTCTTTTCAGAGAAGGTGAGGCTGTTTTGCAAGGGTCCAGGAATTTAACGGTCCTCATAAAGAATCAGATCGAGTTTCCAAGGTTCAACGTCTACAAGTACGTTTTGCAAATAAGCATACGCGTGTTGCAGTAATTACTTCTAGACAGATTGTGCATAAACATTGATATTCGTTTTAAGTTTATTCCAGTAATGCTATCATTTCGCTTCGTTCTCTTGCAGCACGACTATCAAATCTATGTTTTGTACTTTGGGTTTTACATGTACATTCTATAGAACTTTATAAACGAAGTAATTGCAATAATTTTACTTGTATCCGATATCGTGTTTCACAGACGCAACATCTTGGAGACACAGAACAATGAATATTTGTATTCCTGCCGGTACAACAAATTCGACACTGAAGACCATCTGTGTCCCGTATTCCGACTGGAAACTATTATTGAAGAAGCCGGTGAGGATTTCGACGAAATAGCAGTTGAGGTAAGAAAGTGGTATGGATAAGAGACTCTTCATAATATCTGTAGGAGGCAGCGCTGGATGTAGGACTGTTGCACAGTGATTGGCTGGGTATCGTATCATATTTCTTCTTTGTCTTTCGCTCAAACTGTAACTCCGGTTTCTCGTATATAGGTCTCTGTATGCCGCAGGTCTTCCAGAGGGCCAAAGATCTTGTATTTCACTGAAGTCTCCGTTGGCCAGGTTGACTTTCTCTTATTCTGGTGTATTGGGCAATCTTGAAGAAGGTGTTTCACTATCATTGTGGTCATGCCATGTGGGCATATGTCTGCTTCTCCAATGTGTAATTTAGAGTGCAAATGATGCCCGAGTCTACAGTGTTCAGTCCTCAGGCGCACCTTTATTACTTGGTCTTCTCTGGATAGTTGTTAATAGTTGTCTTATCATACTAGTTATCATACTACTTTATACATTCTGTACTTCACAACAAATTATGACTTTTGTCCATTTAGAACACGCATTTGCATCATAATAACACATTCAAGTTACGTTTCGTCTCCAAAGAAATTACCCAAAAACCCTTTTGTGGAGGCCCCCATAACAATTATATTGTGGTTGGGTAACTGCCCCCTTTGCCATGCATACATCCAGCAATGGTGGGACACTAATGTTGACATAGTAGCAAACCAGCGAATTCACGTTAGTTTTTACGGCATGCCGCGTGAATTTTATTAGTTGCTGGTCACTGCTTTTGTAGCATGAAATACATCATGGTGAATTAAAAATTATACATTCTGTTGGTCTGTGAGAACGTAGGATGTACATTATTGTTTTCTAATTATCCTTCGTTGTGCTAACTGATTCTGGTTTTGTACCCATGATAAACCAGTCACACCACTACAAATGATGCAATGGATGTATAAATCAGTGTTGCTTAATCCACTGATTTGCGTAGTGTATGTAGTGGTGCGTAGTGTATGTAGTGGTGCGCAGTGGCGCTGTGACTAAAACATCGAACTCTCAATCGAGAGAAACCAGGTTTGAATCCTGTGCTGCCGATTCTTGGACAAGTTAGTTCATTCAACGTTGCTCCAGTTCACTCAGACAATGGTCGATATTTGAATATGAATAGTCTTTGTGCATTAAATGCAGCGTGGCTGAAAGCTTCCCAGAGAAGTCGAGATGGTGTTCGACTGAACAGGTCTGCTAGGGAATACAGTGTAAAACACTTTGAGCAATCCCAAGTACTGGATTCTGCGCTATATAAGAACTTACCTTTCTATGCTTCTTAGGGCGGAGTTATACGTATTACCATTAACTGGGACTGCAACCTAGACTACAATGTTGAACAATGTAAACCAGAGTACTCCTTCCGTCGTCTTGACCGGCGTCATGCCAAGATCGCAAAAGGCTGGAAATTCCGGTGAGCGGAAACAATTGTAGAATCTATTTTCCTACCTTACACTCTACCAGCATTTTAGGATATGAGTCCTAGTCTAAGTTGTCGTCAGTTCATTGTCTAATTGTACACAGTTTGGGAACACATATCAGGCCCATAAAATGGTAGGTTGCTTTTGTTTTCATTTAACCTCAAACTACAACCCCATGTGATTAAGAGAAAACACGAACTGCCCTGCACTGTGCAGCAACTTTTAACGAATTTATTTGTTTTAACATCAACTACATTGTGCAGCTTTGTGCATATATGTACGAGCAGCGACTATGTGATAACAGACCGGTTTCTTGCCCACTACACTTTTGATATGCATCAATTATGTTTCAGATATGCGAATTATTACGATGCAAATGGTGTACAAATGCGGGACTTAATCAAGGCCCATGGAATCCTGTTTCACGTGAAA
This sequence comes from Paraescarpia echinospica, assembly GCA_020002185.1. Lineage (NCBI taxonomy): Eukaryota > Metazoa > Annelida > Polychaeta > Sabellida > Siboglinidae > Paraescarpia > Paraescarpia echinospica. The sequence continues at coordinate 15,680,062 of CM034543.1, read as the reverse complement.
GTCATCGGCAAGGCAGGCAAAGCCGACTTTACTACCACACTGTTGGCACTGGGGAGTATCCTCGCTTACGGTTGGATAGTACGTATTCTTTTAACTATCACAACATCTTTTGCTAGAACACATGTCTGTAGTTTGTGATAAGACGCTTCTAAGTCAAAACAAACAATTATCCTATGAAGATCCTTTCATGAAAGGGTATCCTGTGAGTTTGGTGTAATTGCATTTTAAACTTTGAGTGCAGGTGTCGTTTGCAGGCTTTTAGCTATTTTATATAACAGCTGTTAATTGCGTTGGCAGGCAGATTTTCTTGTTCTCCAATTGGTGCTTCGACTACGTAAAGGAAGCGACAAGTTCAACAAAGAAACGGAACAACACATGTATAAAGGAAAGGACTTTGAGGTAAAGACACAAATTGTCATCATTTTTATGCGGTTGTCTCTTATCATTATAATTATGACTAGGTTTATATGTAATTTGATGTAGTATATATGGATACATATAACATATTCGAATATATTATATGTATCCATATACTACATCAGATTACATATAAACCTAATTATAATTATGATAATAATAATAATATGTGTGTGCGCACGTGCGTGCGTGCGTGTGTGTGTGCATGCGTGCGTGTGTATGTATGTGTGTGTGTGTGTGTGTGTGTCTATATATGTGTGCGTGTGCGTGTGAAGAAGTAAAATACACAACATGTATGATAAATGTGGACAAAACAACACTTATGTCTTGCCGATATAATTGTTCTCATAAAAATAATGTGATAAGAATATGCAACACCACACGAAAACCTTTTATTTGCAAATACCATACTCACACTTATACATTAGCAATATGTATTTGACATAGAAGTTTAACACACTTGTTGTGTTTAGTCTTTCGTAAAATATATAAACAGTTGTCTTGTTTGCAGTTGATGACACTGAAGGAGTTGGTGTGTCGGTTGCTGTGTTGCAAGGTGATTCACTCGCATCGTATCACTTTCTAATAAATTGTTGTAATATTAACAATAGTGATACAATTTATTTATATGGCGCCCGATCAATCAGATTGTTCTCAGGCGCTTTACATGCCATGTACTCGTAACTATTTAGAATTGTGTTAAACCAAAAAAATCATTTTAAAACGCATGCCCTGAAATAGTCTTTCCATAATTAATTGTCCCACCGGTATAAACAATCAAAGAGTACATCGAATGTATTAAACAATAAAACAATAAATAAGTTAATTAATATATATATAATTAAATAATAATAATAATAAATTAAAATATGAATAAGTGCATCTGATAAGGTCCACGTGGTCATATTACGTTGTATGCGATGCCGATTGCATAAAACGCGATCGGCATCACACCTCGAGGACTTAGACGTTGAAGCCGTTGTCAACGAGGCACTGGCTAGGCAGCAAGACATTTTCGAAAAGATGATGGGCACCCAGCAGAAATCATTCCAAGCCTGCCTCCAGTCATATATGGAGCTGTCCAACAAGCGCGTCGATGAATTGGTGAGGAAGACAGCGAAAGTGGTCGTGGACCTGCGAGCAAGTCTGCAGCATACGCAGAAAGAAATCAACGAAATAAAGAACACCATTCTATCTCAATCCGACCATCTCAACAACACTACCAGACACATCGAAAGGGTCACCACCGCACAGCGAGAGATAGAAGACAGCATCGACTAAGTAGAAAATCAGACGCGACGGAACAACCTACGAATAGACGGAGTTAGTCTCAGAGGTTGGACAAATATGTGTTTGAACTTCACTTCGTTGCAAAGTCATGCCACTTTGGTCCGAATCCAGCTTATTTCCATATTATTTTTTATAAAATGTTGCCTTGACCTTGACCTTATCGCATGACCTTAACTTCTAACGACCTCCAACATGTCACTAAACGAATGGACACCCTAACGTTAGTTGGAAATGACACCTCAAACGTGTTTTTATGTTGTTTAGTTCAAAAATTAGGTCAATTTGAATATTAGACTCTGTCGGCCATCTTGGCTTTGAGCCAAAAAAGAGGTTTTGTCATGGATGGATTCAGGTGGGGTTTTTTTGGTGGTGAGACATACCACCAACGAACCCATTTCAGGTGAGAAAGCTTTGTTAACATTTTTGTCCAACCTAAATCGTTTGTTGATGAGACTAAGTGGTGGAAACGGCAGCCAAAACATGAGCTGACACCGAGGCAGCCATGCGCAAAACATTCACCGCAGCCGTCAAACTCCCGGAAGACCAGGCAAGAGCGATATGAATAGAACGCGCGCACAGAACGGGAGGGTCGAACTCCTCGGGCCGACCGAAGACCGTGGTCGTGAAATTCGACTCATTCAAGGAGTGTGACCGGATCCTGCAAGCCGCTCACAAGGAGAAGCCGCGAGGCATCTTCATCAACGAGGATCTACCACAGCGTGTGATGGCGAAGAGGAAAGAAGTGCTCCCGAAGCTAAGAGATGCGAGAACGAATGGCAAAATTGCCTACCTGTCGTACGATCGACTTCTGGTCAAGGACCGTGTTGAGCTGCTCTCATGATTCCACAGCAGAACAATCAGCATCGTGTAACGTTTAACTTATGGCTTCGACAATGGCTAGCAATTTGCTAGATATACCTTTTCAGCGTATTGACGATCATGACTTTTTAGAATATGTTAATAATTATGTTGATGATAGCCAGAGGGAATTTATGAATATTATAGATCCAGATAATCACTTTTATAACAACAAACCTACCAATTCAAAATATTACAATTTGAGTGTGATATCAAATCAGAGAGTGACCTATCTTTTGTCCATTTTAATGCTCGAAGTTTATATAAGAATTTAAAAAATAAAGGATTTCATTGATGACTTTAAACTATCATTTGATATAATAGCTATTTCGGATACCTGGGCTGATCCAAGTTCAAGAAATGATTTTCCACTAAATGGATATGACGTGTTTCACACTGTAAGGAATAACAGAAAAGGAGGGTGTGTGGCATTATATGTTAACAAAGACTCACTTCTACACTTCGGGCAATAAAATGCAAGGTGATTGAGGACATATTTGAATGTGTCACTGCTGAATTGGATATGAAAAACAGAGAAACATAATTATGAGTTGTGTCTACAGAACACCGGGGTCAGATATAGACACATTTTATGAAAACATAGAACATTTGTTTACTGTTGTTACGCCAAGTAAATGTCTTTCTGTATGTGGAGATTTTAATATCGATCTACTAAATCAAGAAACACACAACGGGACAAAGCGTTTTTTGGATTGTACGTATGGTTTAATATATAAACCGAGTCGAATTACTTCAAACTCGTGTACTCTTATTGACAACATATTTACTAATCAAACACATTATTTAGTTAGAACTGGGTTATTTATCAGTGACATCAGTGATCATTTGCCGATATTTGTTTCGTGTAATTATGAAATATAGACACATAAATGTGACACTTTTAAATATGTAAGAATTGTAAAAGATGTTAATGTATGTTCGCTCATTGAACATATGAGGCAAGAAAAGTGGGATGACGTGTTAGAAATTGATGATGCAAGTCTTGCGTATACAAACTTTGTCAGTAGATTTAGTACTTTGTATAATTATCACTGTCCAGTTAGGAAGGTTAGGATTATGCAAACATGTAAGAAAAACCCTGGTTATCAAAGGGTTTTTTAAATGCGTGTCGTAAAAAGAATGTTCTATACATAACTTTTCTCAGGGATAGAACTGAAATTGCGGAGTCCAGGTATAAAACGTAAGATAGATTAACTACTATCTTAATATTGGCGGAAAAGGCACATTATAGCACTCTGTTGTCTGAAAAGAAAGGTAATTCTAAAGAAACATGGGCAATATTGAACAGTGTGTTACGTAAACAACACCAGTCGGTGAACTTTCCAACACATTTGGTATATGGTGATAGAGACATTACCAACAAAACAGAAATGGCAAACAAGTTTAATATGTTTTTTTTACAAGTATTGGTCCTAACTTAGCAAAGGATATCAATATCTTCAGACTTTGAAGATATAAGTATAGACATTGTCGCGAGAGTAGTATACATGTGAAACTGGTTATCCGTTGCCATGAAAGGAAAAAGACTGGGTTTTTCCCATAAAAAATGACGAAAAGTGAGCCCGTTTCGCCATGATTGATGGCCTGTCAACTCTGTAAGCCTTTTTAACTACAGTGCTGACCTCTTCCATTTTAACTACAGGGCCTATAAAAGCCTGTAATGAACTCTTAATTAGCACTAATTACCCTGACCTTTGACCACTGATCACACTCCATTACACCTTGCAGGTTAGTGGGCAATACACCTTGCAGGTTAGTGGGCAGTACACATTGCAGGTTAGTAGGCAGTACAGTTTGCAGGTTAGTGGTCAGTACACCTTGCAGGTTAATGGGCAGTACACCTTGCAGGTTAGTGGGCAGCATACTTTGCAGATTAGAGGGCAGTACACCTTACAGGTTAGTGTGCAGTATACCTTGCTGTATAAGGTATAAGGTACAAAGTATAATGTATAGCGTGTAAGTTATAAGTATAAGGTTTTGTGTATAGTGTGTTAGATATAATGGGTATAATGTATGAGGTATTGAGCATAGTGGGTAAGACATAATTATATAAGGTATACTGTATAGGGTATAAGGTATAACTGTAAGGTATAAAATATAATGTATTGTGTATAGTGTGTAAGCTACAAGGCACAAGGTATAGTGCATAGTAGGTATGATATAAGTATAAGGTATATTGTATAAGGCCTGGGCGTAAAGAGTAAAGCGCTTTGAGCAATCCTGAGGACTGGATACTGCGCTTTATAAGAACTTACCTTTACGTTTTTACTTATTACCTTATAGTTATACCACATACACTCTACATTATACATTGTACCTTATATCTTATACACGGTACTCTACATTATACATTGTACCTTATATCTTATACACGGTACTCTACATTATACATTGTATCTTATACACGGTACTCTACATTATACATTGTATCTTATACACGGTACTCTACATTGTACCTTATATCTTATACACGGTACTCTACATTATACATTGTACCTTATATCTTATACACGGTACTCTACATTATACATTGTACCTTATATCTTATACACGGTACAACATGTTATATTTATACATTATACAGCATAGTGTGTAAGACATGTGTATAAGGTATAATACATAAGTTATAGCGTACAGTGTTAAAGGTATAATGTATAAGGCATTGTGCATAGTGTGAATGCTATAAGGTATGGTGCATAGTGGGTAAGCCCTAAATATATAAGGTACAAAGTATGGTGTATTGTGTATAAGTGTCCAAATACATACAGTGTATATAGTGACTATGTTTTAGGTGTCCAAATACATACTGTGTATATAGTGACTATGTTTTAGGTGTCCAAATACATACTGTGTATATAGTGACTATGTTTTTAGGTGTCCAAATACATAGTGTGTACATAGTGACTATGTTTTTAGGTGTCCAAATACATACAGTGTATATAATGACTATGTTTTTAGGTGTCCAAATACATACAGTGTGTATAGTGACTATGTTTTTAGGTGTCCAAATACATACTGTGTATATAGTGACTATGTTTTTAGGTGTCCAAATACATACAGTGTGTATAGTGACTATGTTTTTAGGTGTCCAAATACATACTGTGTATATAGTGACTATGTTTTTAGGTGTCCAAATACATACAGTGTGTATAGTGACTATGTTTTTAGGTGTCCAAATACATACTGTGTATATAGTGACTATGTTTTTAGGTGTCCAAATACATACAGTGTGTATAGTGACTATGTTTTTAGGTGTCCAAATACATACTGTGTATATAGTGACTATGTTTTTAGGTGTCCAAATACATACAGTGTATATAGTGACTATGTTTTTAGGTGTCCAAATACATGCAGTGTATATAATGACTATGTTTTTAGGTGTCCAAATACGTATTGTGTATACAGTGACTATGTTTTAGGTGTCCAAATACATACAGTGTATATAATGACAATGTTTTTACGTGTCCAAATACATACTGTGTATACAGTTACTATGTTTTTAGGTGTCCAAATACATACAGTGTATATAGTGACTATGTTTTTATGTGTCCAAATACATACAGTGTATACAGTGACTATGTTTTTAGGTGTCCAAATACATACACTGTATAAAGTGACTATGTTTTTAGGTGTCCAAATACATACAGTGAATATAGTGATTACGTTTTAGGTGTCCAAATACATACAGTGTATATAATGACAATGTTTTTAGGTGTCCAAATACACACAGTGTATATAGTGACTATGTTTTTAGGTGTCCAAATACATACATTGTATATAATGACAATGTTTTTAGGTGTCCAAATACATATAGTGTATATAGTGACTATGTTTTTAGGTGTCCAAATACATACATTGTATATAATGACAATGTTTTTAGGTGTCCAAATACATATAGTGTATATAGTGACTATGTTTTTAGGTGTCCAAATACATACATTGTATATAATGACAATGTTTTTAGGTGTCCAAATACATATAGTGTATATAGTGACTATGTTTTTAGGTGTCCAAATACATACATTGTATATAATGACAATGTTTTTAGGTGTCCAAATACATATAGTGTATATAGTGACTATGTTTTTAGGTGTCCAAATACATACATTGTATATAATGACAATGTTTTTAGGTGTCCAAATACATATAGTGTATATAGTGACTATGTTTTTAGGTGTCCAAATACATACAGTGGATATAGTGACTGTTTTAGGTGTCCAAATACACACAGTGTATATAGTGACTATGCTTTAGGTGTCCAAATACATACAGTGTATATAGTGACTATGTTTTTAGGTGTCCAAATACATAGTGTATACAGTGACTATGTTTTTAGGTGTCCAAATACATACACTGTATATAGTGACTATGTTTTTAGGTGTTCAAATACATACAGTATATATATATACTATATTTTAGGTGTTCAAACGCATACAGTTTGCATAGTGACTATGTTTTTAGATGTCCAAATACATACAGTATGTATATATATATATTGACTAATTTTAGGTGTCCAAATGCATACAGTTTATATAGATAGAGACTAAGTTTTAGGTGTCCAAATACATACAGTATATATATATATATAGATAGGTAGGTAGGCAGGCAGGCAGGCAGGCAGGTAGGTAGATAATGCATACAGTGTATACAGTGATTATGTTTTAGGTGTCCAAATACATACAGTGTATATAGTGACTATGGTTTAGGTGTCCAAATACATACAGTGTTTACAGTGACTATGTTTTTAGGATACATCTGTATCCAAGCATAAGTGTCCCGACATGGCGGGTGTCCGCTCATCGGAGGGACAGGCATCTTAGTGCCAATGTTCAGACCAGTACAACCGACACATGGTAAAGATGTGGCAATATGTCAACGCGTTGACTGACAGGAACTAAGCACTATATATATATGTTGATTATTACTGTGATGTATTAAAAAATAAACAGTTGGTCATGAAGTCATATCGTCCGTCCGACTCCCTCTGTCGATCTGAGAATTTCCTCAACCGCGTCCGCGTACTGGTCACTCACTCACTGCCAATAGCCTACGCAACGGTATCGGCCCGGCGTTGCAGTAGAATTTGCTGCGCGTATGGCAGCATTCAACAACCAATGTCGAACAAAACATCTCCGTTACAACATTTTATAAATTGGTATTCTCGAACGATTTAGATATTCTGTAGCTAAAATACTTCGTAAGTAATTCGCAAGTTGACGATTTAGGCTGTCCCCTACCGGCTAAAATAATAACCTGGAAATGATCAACTGACTATAAATCAGTTGCTACATGCAGCGTGAACGTTAATTAAATATTAAAAACGGTAACGGGTACAATCGTTAATTGTCTCACTTCATTTTTAATCCAAGTTCGAAAGATTCATTAATGCACAAATTGTGCGTGACTTAATAATGCTTTCCACCGTTTCATACGCTGGTAACCAGTTCATATTTTCCAAGCACTGGTGATATTTGCCGTTTTGGCGTAGCGCAGCATAATTTGATGATGCTTGTGTATTATTTCACCTCAGTTTAGGCTTAATGTTGGGCTACATTGAAAACAATTGAGGTGAACCTTTTAATCATCGTATTTCTGAATCTTATTTGCAATTTACAAGACAAAAAGGCGACGCCAAGCCGAAGCCCTGACGGGCTGGAGGCGCGAACGGGGAAGCCATCATGGCATCGCCGGCGGCAAACGTGATTGATAACAGCACAAAATTAACAATACCTTCCTCCATATTCACTATGCCTAAAGTTTACAGACCGTAATCAACGGACCTCTAAGTAGTTTAGACAAACAACGATTACAGCAAGGAAGACAAGCTCGTTATTACGGGTACACGTGTACTTGGTGTTACCATTGACACACACCAAGCTGTGTGTCCGCCATTTTCTAAACAAATTCGGCAAACAATCTTCGAATTAATGAATACTGTCCGTCTTAGGGGGGACATATAACCAAAATATCCTGTCCGCTGTCCGCGTACACGAGGTGTCCCCTCATCAGAGGGACATTAACATGGCAGAACGGTCCGTACATTGACAAACTGTCCCGACATAGCGGGTGTCCCCTTGTCAGAGGGTCCGCTGAAGAGAGGGACTACTGTAGTGCCTATGGTTTAGGTGTTCAAATACATACAGTGTAAGGGCCTATATAGTGACTATGTTTTTATGTGTCCAAATACATACAGTGTATATAGTGACTATGGTTTAGGTGTCTAAATACATACAGTGTATATATTGACTATGGTTTAGGTGTCCAAATACACATAGTATATATAGTGACTATGTTTTAGGTGTCCAAATACATACAGTGTATATAGTGACTGCTTTACTGTTCAAATACATAGTGACTATGTTTTAGGTGTCCAAATACATACAGTGTATATAGTGACTATGTTTTTAGGTGTCCAAATACACATAGTATATATAGTGACTATGTTTTAGGTGTCCAAATACATACAGTGTATACAGTGACTATGTTTTACTGTTCAAACCCATAGTGACTATGTTTTTAGGTGTCCAAATACATACAGTGTTTACAGTGACAATGTTTTTAGGTGTCCAAATACATACAGTGTTTATAGTGACTATGTTTTTAGGTGTCCAAATACATACAGTGTTTATAGTGACTATGTTTTTAGGTGTCCAAATACATACAGTGTATATATTGACTATGTTTTTAGGTGTCGAAATACATACAGTGTTTATAGTGACTATGTTTTTAGGTGTCCAAATACATACAGTGTATATATTGACTATGTTTTTAGTTGTCCAACTACATACAGTGTTTATAGTGACTATGTTTTTAGGTGTCCAAATACATACAGTGTTTATAGTGACTATGTTTTTAGGTGTCCAAATACATACAGTGTTTATAGTGACTATGTTTTTAGGTGTCCAAATACATACAGTGTATATATTGACTATGTTTTTAGTTGTCCAAATACATACAGTGTTTATAGTGACTATGTTTTTAGGTGTCCAAATACATACAGTGTATATATTGACTATGTTTTAGTTGTCCAAATACATACAGTGTTTATAGTGACTATGTTTTTAGGTGTCCAAATACATACAGTGTATATATTGACTATGTTTTAGTTGTCCAAATACATACAGTGTTTATAGTGACTATGTTTTTAGGTGTCCAAATACATACAGTGTATATATTGACTATGTTTTAGTTGTCCAAATACATACAGTGTTTATAGTGACTATGTTTTTAGGTGTTCAAATACATACAGTGTATATATTGACTATGTTTTAGTTGTCCAAATACATACAGTGTTTATAGTGACTATGTTTTTAGTTGTCCAACTACATACACTGTCCCCCAACCACGACCAACAACCTCCCGTCATGCACCGTTCTCCTTTTTTATGTTCTGCTTCTGCATTCTTCACGCAAATAGCCACCTTGTAAAGGTCGAACATGTTTAGACTTAATGGTTACGGCGTTATAGTTGGAATAGTTGGTAGAAACTTAATCATAGAATATTGTACATGGCTAGAGGTCTAAACATTGAGCGGTCAGCTGAATAAAGAGTAACTGGTGGGCTGCACGTAATGGGAGAATAGGAATATCTTGATTCTATAACGATTGTCGGGATAGTCGATTTGAACAATTACAATCAGTAGAGAAGCATAGAGTTAATGTTTCAGTTGTATGCATAGAGTAGAGTTAACGATTAATGTTTCATTTTGTACGGAATTAAGCTTTGCATAAATTCCTAGTAATTACTTGTCCATGAAATATAGTCATTATTATAAGAGAAGTTATGTTCATTAAGTATATGCTTAGAACTGCTTTAGTCTAGTAGCTTGTGTTCTTATTAGATCTGCGATACAGGATGTTCCCCTATGTTTAGCTTAGGTCATCTCCAAAGATAGAGATAGCTGGGCTGGACAACAGTCGGGAGATGAGTCAGTTAGCAGATAAGGTAATGCGGGATCAGAGACCAGGTAGCCAGTTAGCGAGCCCGACTGTAGCGCGCCATATTAAGAAATGCAGAAGAGGCACGGACCAATGGGAATGGCGAGTCACTGGGAAGAGAGGGAAGTAGCGAGTATTTAAGGAAAGAGTAGTGCGCGATTGGAAAGATAATTGCAGAGAACGTGCAGGGAGGACTTGCGCGCCATAACGATGTAACGCCACGTCTGGTTCCCCCGGAGGACCAGTATTGATTGTACTGATCTGTATCGTGCTAACTGTGTGTATTAAAGTTCTTGAAACGAACAATGGAAAGTCTTCTGCGATGATTGAGTAATTAGAATATTCCTCTGTGAGTATCTGATTTCTATTAGATGACACATTGGCCGAACTGAGTTAATGTGGTCTCTTTCTTGTTGCTAGATGTTATGCTGTTGTACGTTGTGCAATAAAAGCCTATGCTATAGGTCGAGTCTGGACTTCTGCTAGTCCTGTCTAGGGAGAATCCTGAACGAAGATCAGACTGCGATGACTTGTACAACCTGTCTGATTTGTTTCCACTTATTCTCCTGCACCAGCGCCCTAGATTACACATAAACCGGCCTCGCACACTGCACACCGCACACCGCAAAACAATAGACGAGGCGCGTTATTTTAGCCTAGCGCTACATTACGAGGCATACAGTCGTACCTTGTACCCTTCGACGGTCGCCAAAAGGGTTAGCTATCAGGCGCCACTCGTGTCAGAGAACCGCGATGCTCATTGGTCAGTACGTCGTAGCGAGAACGTCGTACTGACCCCATTACAACCAGCTCCCGTGCTCCCAATTGGTCCGCGCAACTTAAAACTGGATTACGCGTGACCCAGTTTGAGACAAAAATGGGTCACGCGTAACTACGCCTGACCCATTTTTGGGGTCCAAAACTAGGTTGTCCCTGGGAAGGTTCCAGGAAGGTCCGTAGTGATCTTGGGAACCTGTTGCTTATGCTGGGCAAAATTTTAAAATAAAGGCATTGGGCAAGGTCCTGCAAGGACACTTTCCCTAAAAATGAATGTACAGTATATACATATCCACTGACACAGATTATAAAAATGATCTTCAATTCACCAAAACTTAGATAAGATAGGAAATGTCTACAAGTTTTAAGTGTATATGTCAAGAGCTGTTCTATAATTTAAATAAATAAATCTAAGTTTCAAAATCATATACATGTAACTAAATTGCAGGGTTGGTTTTCTGCGGGGCAGAAAGGTATTTCTGCCGTGCCCATGGCAGAAATAGGGTAAAAAGGGGGGCTTTTGTCCGGCAATATTCCACTAGAGGCGCAACAGGTTCCCAAGATAACTACGAACCTTCCAGGAACTTTCCCATGGATAACCTAGTTTTGGACCCCCAAAATGGGTCAGGCGTAGTTACGCGTGACCCATTTTTGTAGACATAGATAAATTTAAGACAGCGATTATAATGTACAAGGCACACCATAATAATCGAACTACCAAATAGTTTGAAAACAATGGTTAAACGGTACGACTCAACACATGGTACTAGAGAGAAAGGTATCTTTCAGAATCATCGTGTGCGTACCACACAAAGATCAATGTGTATTTCTGTTTATGGAGTAAGACTGTAGAATACCTTGCACGGAAGCATTACTAGCAGTAGAACCATAAAGGCATTTAAAAAAGCTATAAGTTCCATCTTCTAGCTATATACTAGAACTAAGAAAAAACATAAACATAATATATTTTGTAATATATCGTATTTGTACAACACGTAACTATACTGGTTGGGGGTGAACCATATATACGTATTACACTTCTGTTCACCCCCTTTCCACCAACACTTATGATTACTGTTTGCATGTTGAAAATGTATTGTTTAAATAACGGGATGTAGAATTCTTAAATGTTGTTGTTGGAAATAAATTACCTACTTACTTACTTGTGTGTGTTTTTGTAACTACGGTCGTGTCATATAAATTAAGCTCGGTCTCCGCAGTATTCTCACTCTACGCCACTTCTGTGGTCTTTGCATTGGATTCATGTCCGATATTATATCATTTGAAAGATATGTACCATTACCTACCAGGCGCCTTCATGTTAATAACCAACATAACAATATTTACTTTCATTGCTTATTTCTGTAAGAAAACCTATACAGCTTCGATCATCTAGTTCTGATTTACTTTTTGTTCCTAGAGTCATTGGAAATGTGTGTTGTCTTGATGCACCAACTCACCAACTCTTTGAAATATTAGATAAGTTGAAAAAACCATAATTCCATCGTCATTTAAACATTTACCTGTATAAACTTGGTCATACGCCATCAGTCCATGGCGTATCTATCCATCTGTTCACAACTTTAATACTCCTTATTGTTTTAGAAGTTAACCAACCTTTTTCTCATGTTACGCCTCTGAGCTTTATTAATGTAAATTCCAACTACACTACAGAGGTAATACTTGTGTATTGTGATAATAAATAGCCGTTTACACTACTAACCATTAATTACTATATATTTGAACGATACTTGCTCTAGGTTTTGTGTTTAAAAACGCAATATTTTAGCTATGTTGTGTGCATTTCTTGTCATAGGATGTTGATGAAGCGCCCCCTGCCGACAGAGAAGTCAATAATGCCATCGAGATATCTGAGCGTATATGACGTCATAACGACAGCAATACTAAAGGTATATAGTAGTCTAATCTAGACTATCCAGGTGACGGGAGGTGACAGTTCCCCTCACTTGGCCTAGAACATTCATGACTTATGACCGTTTGTCAGTGGTCCCGGTTTACCCCGAATCCGGGTAGAGATGCTGATTGGCTCTTACGCTAACGTTAAAATAGAAAATAAATAAGAGTAATGTTGTATAATATGCTTTACAAACTATTAAAAGTTTCACTTATATTGAAACATGTCACATTGAAAATAAACCAACATTAATATCTTGCATAGATACTTTTATACCATAATGATCTGCGTGCCTGCCTTAACATCCTGCTTAATCACTAGGTGGCAGTTCTCGTGAACTTTTACTTAGCAGCCAAATATTTCGCACCGGCGTTGCCTTGTTTATATTACGGCAGAAATAAAAGACTGGGTGTGAATAAACATAATATAGATACCAAACAAGAAGTAATTTAACTAAACAAAGTGTAGCCGATATCGCGCGCGACAGTCTGACTGACTGACAACCAATATATGTAGCCGCCAACATATTTAGCATTCTGGAGGATAAACTTCTGCCTGGCATATAACACTAAGAAGGCAGGTTCTGAGCCAGACTCTCTTCCTGGCGAAGTCACGCTGCCGGACGAGAGTCGGTTAAGCGAGAGTAACGGTAGTCCGCCTTTAGCACGGCCCCGTCGGCCATCGGCCAGGTCTCCGGTGTTATCATAAAAACGACCCCTCTAGTAATCGCTGCTGCTGATTACGCCAGTGCCAGCCAGCTTTGCGACTCTCAATTTAAGCTCAGCCTTTGAAATCGCTCTCTATATCAGTGGTTGGCGGCAGGTCAGTACTAGAGTAGGTCATAATAGAACTAATTTCAACCAACCGTGGCTCGTGTTACATGCAATGTTTAGAAAGTAGAAGCAATTATTCGAATACGCAATACCACTCAGCAGCTCGTGCTAACGGGCGAACGGGTCATTATACTGAGATTCACAGAAGTCGTTTATCCGTCTTCAAATTAGGCCGGGTATTTGCGCTGTTCTCACTAGCCTCGATTATCCCGGCGCCGTGAGGTGGCAGCATTGTCCCATCATTACGGCCTGGATTATTAAGCTCCTGCCAATGTTACCGGTAGGGGGCTTTACCCCAGATTCGGGTAGAGGCGATGATTGGCTCTCAGGCCAACTATGAAATAACAAATTAAATAAGGATACACTTTTATCAGATAATACTATACTACAACAATTATTCATCATTAAACATATATTGAAACATGTCACACAAAACCTCACATAATAGGTATAACCGAATCATGGGCAACCACCGATATATCAGATGCCGAATTGGGACTGACAGGATATGTAATGTTTAGGAAAGATAGAATAGGAAGAAGGGGAGGTGGAGTTATTTTATATATTAAAGAATCTATCCAGGCTTATGAAATAAAATTAGACAGAGAAGCAGATTGCGAAGAAGCTGTTTGGTGTAACATAGTTACAGGAAACTCAACGTTAACGGTTGGATTAGTTTATCGAAGTCCAAACATAAGCATAGAAGAGAATGAAAAAATACAAAATGCTATAAGGGAAGTGAGCAAACGGGACTGTGTTATTATGGGGGATTTTAACCATGGGCATATAAAATGGAAATCTCTACAGAGTATGGGTAGTGAGGACCACAAGTTTTTAGTTTTAGTACAAGATAGTTTCCTTTCTCAACATGTGCTAGAACCAACCAGGGGAGAGAATGCGTTAGACTTAGTTTTGTCCTCACAGAATGAATTAGTTGACAATGTTAAATTATGTGAGCCTCTGGGAAGTAGTGATCACAACCGGATACATTTTACCATCAAAGTAAAATCAGAAAGAAATAATAAAAAGCAGTTCAGGAGAAATTTCCACAAAGGAAGATATAAGGACATGAGGAAATATTTAGCAAAGATAGACTGGAATAATACACTGAAGAATAAGACAGCAACAGAATGCTGGAATATCTTAAAGAATGAAATAGAGTGCATCGTAGATAAATTTGTTCCCTTCAAAAAACAAGGGAAACGGACCAGAAAGAAATGCTTATCGAAAGAAGCCATTAGAAAAATTAAGTATAAACAAATGATGTGGAAGTCATATAGACGTACTGGAAATGACGAAGACTACAACATTTATAAAGAAGCACTAAACCAAGCTACAGCTGAAGTTAGAAATTCAAAGAGAAGCTATGAACATAAATTAGCTTGTAATATAAAACATGACAGCAAGAGTTTTTATGCGTATGTTCGAAACAAACAGAAAGTTCAGGATAAGGTCGGTCCTCTAGAAGATAGTGCTGGAAATATAATATCAGAAGGATTCTTAATGGCGGAAGACCTAAATGAGTATTTTAGTTGTGTTTACCAGAGAAGACACTAGTTCACTGCCAGTACCAGAGGCTAAGTTCAAGAGGGCAGAATCAGACTATTTAAGACAGTTAATTGTAACCCCAGAAATGGTAGCTAAGAAAATTAGGGCTATGAAGGAAAATAAATCACCTGGAGTGGATGGTATTCCACCCAAACTACTATTGGAAATTGTAGAACAAATTAGCATACCGCTTGCAACAGTTTCAACTTGTCATTAGAAGAGGGAGTGGTTCCTTTAGAATGGAAAGAAGCAAACATTATACCGTTATTTAAAAAGGTTCGAGAAACAAGTCAAATAATTATAGACCAGTTAGTTTAACATCGGTGATTTGTAAATTATTAGAAAGACTAATTAAAGATCACATGGTGGATTTTCTTGTTAAACATAACTTGATAAACCCATCTCAAAATGGGTTTCTAAAAGCGAGGTCATGCTTAACAAATATGTTATGTTTTTGGAAGATATCACTAAGTGGGTAGATGATGGATCACCAGTAGATATCATCTACTTAGATTTTCCAAAAGCTTTCGACAAAGTGCCACATCAGAGATTACTGCTTAAACTAAAAGCCCATGGCGTAGGAAATGGTATAATTAACTGGATAGAAAAATGGCTGATTGACAGAAGACAACGAGTAGTTGTTGATGGGGAGGCTTCAAACTGGGAATTAGTTTTGAGTGGGGTTCCACAGGGATCAGTACTGGGACCTATATTATTCTTAATATATATAAACGATTTGGACGATGATATAGCTAGCAAGGTGTTGAAATTTGCAGATGATACAAAAGTGTTTAGAAGGATTAAAAGTGATGGAGATAGACAGCATTTACAAGTTGATCAAATGGTCTGAAAAGTGGCAAATGTTGTTCAATTTTGGGAAATGTAAATGTCTTCACACAGGACATGGGAACGAATATGTAGAATATACAATGGGGGAACTGTACTAAATACTACTGTAAAAGAAAAAGACTTAGGGCTGACAATTAGTGCTGACATGAAGGTTTCAGAGCAGTGTGGAATTGCAGCTTCAAAGGGAAATCAAATCCTTGGATTGATTAGGCGAAATATAGCATATAAAGAAAAAGAACTAATAATACCGCTGTACAAAACAATAGTTAGGCCTCATTTAAAATATTGTATACAAGCGTGGAGGCCATACCGCATAGATATGCTAGAAAGAGTACAGAGGAGAGCGACTAAAATGATACCAAAACTGAGGGATCTTAGTTATGAAAAACGCCTAAAAGAATGTGGTTTAACAACACTAGAGACCAGGAGATTGAGAGGAGATCAGATAGAAGTGTTTAAAATATTGAATGGTTATGAAAATATTGATAGAAATATGTTTTTTTCAGTTAAGAAAGATAGAAAGACTAGAGGACATGAAGTTACATTAGTAAAGGAGCAGTGTAGATTAAACGTGAGAAAGTTCTCATTTTCACAAAGGACTGAATGAATGGAACAGATTATCTGATGATTGTGTGGGTGCTAGTAGTGTGAATATGTTTAAAAATAAAATCGACACATACCTCAGATGGGCTGGATATATGTAGATAAAAGGGTTGGACTCTCGATAAGCCAAAGGGCTTCCTTGTCCACCTGCCATCTAGAGTTAATTCTCTGGATGGCAATCTTGTTCAATCTTGTTAAAACAAACCCGACATTAAACTTTTTTCATGGTTTAGTGCCTTTTAATCACATGCATATTCACTAGGTGGCTGCTCTCGTGGCTGTCGAAGATTCCGTATTGAATATGCTCGAGCAGAAACAAAAGACTAAGTGTGAATAAGCATGATATAAATACCAAACAAAGACAAATTTAACTAAACAAATTGCAATCGAAGTCTCGCGAATGGTCGGACTGCTAACTATATATATGTAGTCGCCAAAGTACAACCGAAACGTACTGCTCTTGGTGGCTAAGTCGGTAGCGTGTCGAACAGCTATTTTTAGGGTCATCGTTTCGAATCCCGCGGAGTACTTGAAACTTTGGTTTGTCTTCATTTAGTTTAAGATTCATTTTATTTTGTTTTCTCGGGCACTATTTCATAATTTCATTTCGTTATCGAAAACATACATAATATGTAAACATTCTGGGGGATAGACGTGCTAACTGGCATTGAGCAAACGCGATTCTGAGCCAGACTATCTTCCTGGCGAAGTCACGCAGCCAGGCGAGTGTCGGTTAAGTGAGACTAATAATTATTAAAATACGGCAAATCTTGACAATACGTCACATAACTTCATAAATTGATGACGCTTTAATTCATGAGTATACCAGTGTTGCCATCTAGCGGATAACATTCAGAAGGGCCATTCAGAGCCAGACTGTCTTCCTGGCGAAGTAACGCAGCCAGGCGAGAATCTGTTAAGCGAGACTATGTTCTCACGGGTGACGCAATCGCGACTGGCGAAGTTAATTACTAGTTTGACTCAGCTAACTTCCGCACTTCGCGTAGGAGATCTGCCAGGGCTAGTTTTACATGGCAAACAGCCCTGGCTTGCGAGGATGGAGAAGCCACTCGCTTAACGCGACCAGCGACCGACGTTCAGAACATGTTACCACTGTGTTCTTGATGGGTTGTACTAGTTGTGATATTGTTATTGTTGTTACCTTATTGCTGATACGGGGTAATTTACGATGTTGCTGTCGTTGTTGCAGGGTTATTTAGACTGGATGAAAGATAAAAAGAAAAGAAACGTTGGATATAAACAGGCACACCGAGTATTGTCACTGGAACGCAAACCAAAGCCGGAAAGCAACAACGATTTATCGTAGACTTTCGAAATGTTTCGACACCATATACTTAGGAAACTATATAAGATTGTGATGATGATGGTGATGACGATGAGATAATGATAATGAGTCTACACATAACACCAACCGCTATCGTAGCTATACAACTGGTCTTCTTCAGCGGATTGTAGATGATGTCACGCGTTATAAGGCTTAAGTTAAGGAGCACTTGTAGACAGTCTGGTGTCGCAGATAGTTGTCAAATAATGCAATAATGGAACGTTGCACGCTTTTATCATTGATAGTAGTTCAAATACAAAAACACAAGCCGTGTGTATAGCCATATGTAATTATTAGTAGTAGAAGTAGTTTCTGTCTCGTAAAACAATGTTTGTATTAGCAGCTTAATGTCGGTAAATTTAGTAGATTGTACACTGCAACGCATATGTTCATATTAAAATAATACAGTGTAACATTTTAATAATAAATAAACGTGTTGTTGCATTTGGGAAGCACAGCCACACACACGCACGCAGGGACGCATGCGCGCACGCAAACACACGCACGCACGCACGCACGCACACGAGCACACATACCATTCATGGACCCACTCACACCCATAAACAAATACACCTAAAGCTATTTCTGAGGAAGACAATAAACAGGTAACATTAAACGGCTGTGATCTGCAATAACGGGACAACCCATAGAGTGCGGCAAGCTACATGTGGAAAGGCATTTGTGAAACCGTCATCTACGCTTCGTAACGCTGGCATGTACATCCCCGTCACGTATTACTTTCACAAAGACTACTATAACACCCCCGTTACGTAGTTTTTGACAAAGACCCTATGGTGCATACGCCAATGATATAATAGGTCCGCCATACGTCTCATGACTATTTTCAGTCACCTGTCATTTATACGCAAAATATAAATATGTAAAAGTAGTAAATACTATAATATGAGGGATTGTGGGGAAGGAACCCCCGTGGGGTAAGAAGCTCCCATCGTGTTTCCAAGAGTATGTATGCGCTTGATGTATGTCTGGTGTACAAATGCAATGAAGCTACTAAGTGACTACCCTGCCCGAAAAATCAACAGTCGAAATACACGTTTATAAAATATCTGCATTTTAAGTTTTCTTGCACGTTCCATGTAACATTTTGTGTTTGTAATGTGTTACTGAAAGTTAGGGATTACGATTAACGTCGTGTAATTATTGTCATTTTTATCATTAGCCACATTCATTATTATAAGATGAGTCGATAATTAGCATTAGCGCAGGAAGTAACAAGTGTCTGGGGACTAGAAACCCCTTTTCAGTGCGGGGCAAGACGCCTCCATGTACGTCTTGCCTCGCGGTGAGTTGGTCAATGTATGGTCCCATGTATGGGGCAAGACGCCCCCTTATGACACAATTTTTAATTAACGATTATTCAAGTTATTGTTGTCAAATGTCAATTGTTCTTTGGTAATAGGTAGAATAAATGTATGAGTAACTATGCCTATTCTCCCTTAACGGGGGCTCCATGTCCTACCCTATCCTATCATTGCTTCTTCGTTGGAATGTTTTCAAAGCTATGTAGATTGACAGACTGTTATTGCTATCTGTTTGATATCGACAACTCGCCGAGCCAACATTTCAAAACGTCTTTACGTTTCGCATACCCAGAAAACCCCATCCCATTCGCCATTAACCCCTCTGACTATGACGTACTTTACGAAAGCCTACAAACAAGATGGGAGAGTCGGATCTACGCTCGAATAGAATTACTCTACATTGTGGATAAAGTGACGTTTTGAACTGATGTGCGGAAACGCATAGCCCGTGATTTGTCTTCGTAAGTATTCGTGAGCACTCCACCCTTTTTATATGTGAATGACAGTTCTAAGAGGTGACATTCGCGTCGCTTTCTCCTGTATAAATCATCAATTTGCCACACAGTAAACCGTGCAGGGGAGCCATTATGTTGAAGATTGTCGTGCTGTTGTTCGTTGTTGCTGCGCGGTAAGGACAAATACCGCCCGACCATATGGCTGTAAAGAAAACTCGAGCTACATATAGGACTTTTTGTAATGTTATCAAGCATTGAGACGGGAAACAAGTGGCTTCACTACCACTGGGAGTGCATCCCTCGTGTATATACACTACAGGTTGAGTTACCTCTGGCGTCGTCCAGCGAGAAACAATCATTCAAACATTTCGCGAAATAAACTATGCTGCTGTACTTACTCGAAATCGTTGGCGTGTTTTCACAGTTACGTCACCAGCCAGCCAGCCAGCCAGCCAGCCAGCCAGCCAGCCAGCTAGTCAGCCACACGCCACACGCCACACGCACACGCACGCACGCACGCACACACACCCACACGGACCGCACTTTCTCCTATAAACGCATACAAGCTTGTCGTGATTAAGGCAGTAAAGACACATTTCGATTTGACTTTGGTGCATCCATCTGTAATGTTTATTACATATGTTTCATTGCTGTATTGATTCTTTTTAGACATAAAATATATAAGTCCGTAAAAGAAGCAAAAGCAATCGTATATGTGTGTGTCTTCGGTGGAATGCTCGTGAAAGTTACCACAAAACTGGACGAAAAATTAATGTACTCTGTCTAATATTGACAGCTTGACAAACACACATTGTTGGGTACATCGTAGCCAGAGACCCCCCATCCCATAGCGCTTCGTTTCGCTTGCCCACACCACGAAAGGATGGTCACGTTGATGCTCGAATAAACAGTAGTTTATATTGAAGACAGTGACGTTGTGAAATGACGATTGATAACCCCTAGCCAGTGATCTGTCTTCTGGCATAAGGGTGACCACCCCTTGTTGTTTTGCATATGAATGACGGTACCAGACACGGACGGTCTCCCGCTCTCTCCTATATAACATTGTAACGCTCCCACTGAGTATTCGACGCTGCGGAGCCATCATGTTGAAGATCGTCTTGTTGCTGTTCTTTGTCGCTGCGTGGTAAGTTCTTCTGTCGCCCGTCCATGTGGTTTAAGGCAGGACACAGCTGTACAAATGTGATACTTTGCAACGTTGATAAACATTGAGAGGACGAAACAAGTGGACCCTGTTAACATTCAAAATCCAAGATCAATATGGAACGTATTTAAGAGCTTGACATCGTGGTTCATTTCTTCGAGAAAATAGCTATCAAATGTATCACGTATAGGGATGAAAATGAATAACAATCATTGCATTAGTTACAATATTTGGCAGTTGCGCAGTAATATGGATTTGAAAATGTTTTTTTAATTGAATGCGTCTTTTCGAACATGTTAAAAAAGCAGTACTTTGAAACATTCTACATAGGTCGCATACATATAATATATTCTATACGGTCTGGGATACTGTCCCACAGTTTCACACCCCTGTAAGCAAATACCGTTTTTATTGCCGATGAGTCGCTACCGATTGTCCCGCCTTGTGGCCAGTTACCGTTCTAGTTTGCTATAACCACAGTCATAATGGAGAGCGAGATTGTGATGGTGCAGGCCAACCATTCCAAATTAACATGAAGAAAACCCGGAATAATCTCGAATTATATAGTACTGTCTACCCATATGAACACATTAGGCAATCTGTGTTTAACACTGGGACTCTCCTGACAACTGTAATGTTTTCACAGGATATCTTAGACAGGTTGTTTTTCTAAAATGTTGGAATTACATAGATCAATGAGGTCAGTGTGCAGAGTCAGTGACATAATCTCATACTTGTATAGATTCTTTCAAAGAAACGTTTGCTTTATGGAATGCTAGATCGTAATCACGCCAACTTGGATAAAACAAATGTATGGCGACACTCGAAAAAGCAGATAGATGGATGCGACACAAGAATGCCTGCGAGCCACATTCAATATTAACTTGAAAGACCATCTGACAAATGTAGAGCCGCATTGAGATATGACCGAAGTTACCCAGATGATCCAAGAAAGAAGGTTGAGTTTTGTTTGGAAATGCTGCAGACGTAAAGACGAAATGGCAACCAAATCCACGCTGTGGCAACAAGCACATGGAAGTAAGAGTAAGAGAAAACCAGCTTATACATGCATTAACTTGCTGACAGAAAATTTTGAACCAGTGTAAGTAAGAAAGGCCACGGGGATTGGAGACATCTCGAGACAAATTGCGATAGTTTGTTTAGCCCCAGTTGCCGGCAATGATGAGTGTAATTATATGTGGACCTCCTTAAAAGGTTGTGTTTACGGCTGAGGACCGACCTATAAAGACATGTTAAATGGACCGTAATGTTCGTCAGACAATGGCGGCAAGATTTAGTACTTACTTAATGTAAAGCGATTTGCCCTTTTGCAGTGGATGACAGTCGTAAATCAGTTGATGTGCTACCAAGACAACAATTAATGAGGTCGAATGTTGACTTAATACTAAAAGTTTTAATACATGTCTTCTTATAAGTAGCCAAATTCTTTGTACACGAGTCAATATGCCACATAGGTGTTGCCCTCTGTGATTAATTTCGTCCTTTAAATATGCTATCCTGAACACGAAAGTCGAAAAGCACGTACAAACACTGTAACATACAAAGCGAGAGTTTAGTCTTTATAAAGACAAACATGAGAGGCGTGTGTGTACCCTATAGGGTATAAGACTGCACCCCAAAGCCTCTCATCTTTTGTTCCTATCGCTTTCCCCTTCTCTCTCTCCTTTCTCTCTCATCTCTCTTTCCTCTCTCTCTCTCTCTCCTCTCTCTCCTCTCTCTCTCCTCTCTTCCTGTCTACGATTTCTCTCTCTCCCTCCGTTCTCCGTCACTCTCTTCACTCTCATTCTTGTCACCCCATCTCCCCTATGTCTCCCATTTCCCTATCCTCTCTCTTCCTCTTTCCTCTCTCAATCATCTCATCATCCTCTTCTTCCTCTCGCATTTTCTCTCTCTCCTTCTGTTTATCCCCTCTGTTCTCTCTCTTTCTCTCACTCCCCCCTCTCACTCTCTCCCCCCTCTCTCTCTATATATCTCTCCCCCCCTCTCTCTCTCTCTCTCTCTCTCTCTCTCTCTCTCTGTGATCACATCAATGCTGCAGAACACGAAATGTAGTAATAATATACCACATTTTATGTTCCTAATTTGTCTAGGTTGTTATTACGGTGTGGATAACAGCACCATCAGCATTTACCTCCCATAAGTACCTGTCAC
>CM034543.1:15476308-15655555 GCA_020002185.1 Paraescarpia echinospica | reverse complement strand
TAATTTGTCTGATATCGGACATGGACGTTCTGAGATGACTCCTTATCTGCAGAGCAAACACGAGACACACCATCATGTTTTGAGACGACCCCTTACCTGCAGAGCAAAGACGCGACAGGCAGCCTTCCTGAGGGCCTGTTTCATGGCGAGCTGTAGGCCGTCGAGACTGTGATGTTGGATGACAAATGACACGACGGGACGCTGCAATGTCTGGTCGCCGTTGTCACTTCCTGTTGTCGACTGCAGCAGACGCGTCATCGCAGCAGACGGATGCTTCAGCAGCGACAGACCGCCATCTGTAAAGTCACCATGGAAAAAGATGTCCAACAAAAAAGACGATAAACCAGATTATGTTGTCCTATAACATCCGCAGTGTGATTGTCTTTTACGAATGGCTTTAGGGATCATCTCAGAACGTAATGTCTGACATCAGACAAAATTACTTTCACATGGCCTCAGCCCCCCCTCCCTCCCACCCCAGATGACAGTGTGTAAACACTGACATGATTCAATACATTAATAGTAGCTGTCCGAAGTGCATGGACAAAAGCAAAGGTGTGGTGCTGCTGCTAATTGATCTGAGTGCAGCATTTGATACAATTGACCATGCCATTCTTTTAAACACACTGAGCAACACCATTGACATTGACCATCACTGTTTGTCTTGGTTCGCTGCCTACTTACAACACAAACAATACATGGTGTTGATTGCCGGTGGCAGTCTAAACCTTACAGACTGACTTGCGGTGTCCGGCAGGGGTCAGTTCTTGGACCATTACTGTTCACTATATATATATATGACTCCTCTTGCGTCGCTACTCAACCACCATGGCATGCTTACCATCTATATCCCGATGATATCCAACTTTTACAAAAATTTAGCCTGAGCGATAATATTTCACCCGACATTGCCATCACGAAAACAGAACTCTGTGTCGCCAGTATCTGTCAATGGATGAAAACCAACATACTAAAACTCAATGATGACTAAACGGAGATCATCATCGTCCAACCGAAATCAGCAACAAAAAATGTTCTTCCTGACGGTGTAACTATCAGAAACGTTCGCGTGTTACCCTACACACACGCCAGAAACTTAGGGGTGACCTTTGATTCTAATATGTCCCTTGAGCGACACGTAACTAACATTTGTAGAAATGCGTATTACCACCTCCATAGCATTGGACGCATTCGTCGATACTTAGACAAAGAACACACAAAACAACTTGTGCTTGCGCTAGTCATTTCGCGAATTGACTGCTGCAATAGTCTTCTTAATGGATTGCCAGCGACAGTAATTGAGAAACTACAACGTGTCCAAAATGCACGTGCTCGTATCATAACGATGCGGTCGAAACGAGACCATGTCACGCCCATGCTCTTGGAGCTGCACTGGCTTCCTGTGCAGAGTCGCATTATTTTCTAGACCCTACTTCTCACTTTCAAATGCCTTCATGGGCTCGCTCCTCCATATCTATCAGCACTTCTCTCTCCGTATTGCCCGACACGCTGTCTACGCTCCTCCGATCAGCTACTCCTTAAACAACCCACTACTCGAACTAAACTCGGCGAACGAGCATTCTCTCATGCAGCTCCAAGAGCATGGAATCAACTACCACTCACAGTGCCCCAGTGCACTAGTGTCAATCAGTTTAAAGTGGCACTGAAGACGCATCTTTTCACAAATTATTTTAACCTTCGATGATCGATGATCATAATTATTTATACCTTTATTTTAATTAATTTAGTATTATAATTAATCTATTTTATTGTTTTAATGGTTTGCATAATTGTGTTCATTTATATATTTTAAGACAGTATAGTGGATTTTACTTAGTAGTAATGATTGCATAGTATTTTTAAACTATATATCGTATGTTATTTATTTATTTATTTGCATTAACCATTGTAAAGTGCCCCATAACAATTATTTGGTTGGGGCGCTATATATGAAATAAATTATTATTATTATCAAATATCGGTGCCAGATGAAACTGCCTCTGACACCCACTCCCCCAAGCAAAAGAAATTGGCTGGAGACATTCTGATATGATCCCTTATTTGTAATTGAATGCTTCATTTGTATGTTGTCCTACATAATCTGCAGTTTCATTGTCTTTTAGGAAAGGCTTTATCTGTAACTGAATGCTTCATTTGTAAGGGGTTCAGTTAGGTAAATGCCAGTACAAAGGGACTGGGAGAGGAGTGGACAGTGAAAGCAAGAGATGGACAACTGGAGATGACAACAGAGCAATGACTGAACAAAATGAAAACAAAAGTTGAGGTCCAGTACTGAGGCTAGCCTCACCCCAGTTAGTTAAATGTTAAATAATTGTAGCAACCATAAACTGAATTATATAATAAGCACGTTTTTTTAATGATAACTGTACAATATGTAGATGTTAGTAGTGCCTTGTATCTGTGCTTTTACCCACATAAACAAACATGTAAACATACGCAGAATACGTACATCAAATATATACAAATCAGTCAGAACACTATTGTCGCTACCTACCAGTGGTCCTACCACTACTGTCGCTACCTACCAGTGGTGCTACCGCTACTGTTGCTACCTACCAGTGGTGCTACCGCTACTGTCGCTACCTACCAGTGGTGCTACCGCTACTGTCACTACCTACCCGTGGTGCTACCGCTACTGTCACTACCTACCAGTGGTGCTACCGCTACTGTCACTACCCACCAGTGGTGCTACCGCTACTGTCACTACCCACCAGTGGTGCTACCGCTACTGTCCCCACCTACCAGTGGTGCTACCGCTACTGTCGCTACCTACCAGTGGTGCTACCGCTACTGTCGCTACCTACCAGTGGTGCTACCGCTACTGGCGCTACCTACCAGTGGTGCTACCGCTACTGTCACTACCTACCAGTGGTGCTACCGCTACTGTCGCTACCTACCAGTGGTGCTACCACTACTGTCACTACCTACCAGTGGTGCTACTGCTACTGTCACTACCTACCAGTGGTGCTACCACTACTGTCACTACCTACCAGTGGTGCTACCGCTACTGTCACTACCTACCAGTGGTGCTACCGCTACTGTCGCTACCTACCAGTGGTGCTACCGCTATTGTTGCGGCGACGAATCGGTGTCACGTGCGAACCCTGATCGTTGTCTCCGCTATGCTGCACGAGGGAGCCACTGGTCGGCATCTCAGAGATGCTTCGTTGGAAGAGAACGTGACGAGACGCCTGAGACTGAAAGTCTGCCTCCCCGGGACTCACTTCGGTACTGCGACTGCCCGTCTGTAGCGCCCCCTGTTGGCAACACAAAGAACTATACTCTGGGACCATCCAAAAAATAATCAAAAGAATGAACAAAAAAAAATCCAGTGCTAGTGGATTAAAAAATAAAAGTGAAGACTTCATGTAGTATGGCGGTTGTATTGGGGTTTTCTTACAAAAACATTTTAGTTTAGAGAAACGTGTCACTGTCACTGTTCCGTGGTAAAGGCACATATTCAACAAAGTTCATCGCCAAGTACTCACTTTACAATATAAAGATTTCCATTGTGCTAAAAGTTTTGTGGAATATCGCAACAAAGAAAGCCCATCAACTCTGGGAACAAAAGTAGAGCAGAACTAGATGATCAAAGTCTGTTTCCTTGAAGTTGTAAATTGGTTGCTTTGATTAAAATGACTAATTTTTAAGGTAATTGTACAGATCTTGATAATTAACTTCTTGTTTCATGACCAAATAATCGACAGGTAGCGAAATGTCGCCCAGCCAATCAGGTGTCGTTTCTTAAAAAACCTAGAAATGACATGAATGGCTGGCACATAGTGGTGCAGGGGCTAGACCATTGGACTCTCAATAGACAGAACCTGGGTTTGAATCCTGTGCTGCGGTGTCGGACCTTTGACAAGTTTGTTCACTCTACATTGCTGCAATTCATTCAGTTGTATGAATGAGTACCTGGCTATAGACAGTGGTGGACATTTGTGTACGAATAGACTTTGTTAATTAATTATAGTATGGCTGAATGTTTCCTATAGAAATTGACGTGGTGATTGCTTGAACAGATCTGCCACGGAGAAAAGTGTAAGGCGCTTTGAGCAGTCCTAAGGACTGGATAATGCACTCTATAAGAACTTATCCATTGTCTCCAGCCAAATAATTGCTAATGTAAATTGGACTTATCATGATATGAGACAGGAAGCAAACACTGGCAATACACAGATAACCCGAAACCCACCTGTTCCTCTCTAGCTGTGCTCTGATTAGCTGCCAACTGCTTCGCGACCTCCGCTAACTGCGACTCAAGACCCTCAAAGTTTCCTGACTTGCTAAGTCCCCGAGCCATCGAGTTCTCCCGGAATATCACGTCATCAGCGAATGCGGAATCGGCAGCGGTGGCGCCGTGCTGTGACAGATAGCGGAACATAACTTGCGGGAAGGGATACTGCTCGGGGAATGAATCCTCGGAAACGCTCGGCAGAGACGAGTCACGTCGTGTGTTGCATTTGTTTTGCATTGTGTGTTGGGGTAGATTCAGTCCCGAGGCGCTCGCAAGACCAAGGAGAAACATTGAGTTGTCCATCATGATGATGTGTGCTGCGCTACTGTGGACTGTCGGAGTCATCACAGGCGACACCGGCTTCAGCACCGTCCCCTTCTTGCGAACCTGTAAGAATAAGTAATAATACAGTTATAATATGTGACTGTATTATTTATTTATTAGGTGCAGTTTCAAGTGGCAGACGCGATGTGGTTCGCGACTGTTTCGTTTGTGCCATTCCACACGAAATGTTCTTTTGTAGAAGTAACATTAATTGATAAATAAAATTGAAATATACAAATAAATAGATAAATAAATAATGAAAATGTCAATATGATAAAAACTTAAAAAACGAGGAAGGCCGCAGAAGAGGGGCAGTGACCAAGTTAGACAGGACACTGGACTCCCGTTTTTAACAGCAGAGTGGTGTGCTCTAGAGAGAATGAAAAGGGGGGGGGTGACATCCACGACAGCAAGGGGTCAAATTGGCCTAGGCATTTAAATCAAGTCAAGTTAAGTCAAATTAAAAACAACTGTTAACAAGTCAATAAGTGACCATGTGACCCGTCACAGCATGGTGGCTGTTTTAACAAGATTTAACAAGATTGCCACCCAGAGAATTAACTCTAGGTGGCAGTTGGACAAGGAAGCCCTTTGGCTTATCGAGAGTCCGACCCTTTTATCCATGTGTATCCCACCCGTCTGAGGTATGTGTCGATTTTATTTTTAAACATATTCACGCTACTAGCACCCACACAATCAGCAGGTAATCTGTTCCATTCATTTACAGTCCTTTGTGAAATTGAAAACTTTCTTATATCTAATCTACTCTGCTCCTTTGCTAATGACCTCGCTTTAAAAAATGGGCCAAGTGGCCCTGAAGTCCTTTGGACTAATACGTCTATATATGACCCCGGCTGACCAAATGAGTGATAAGTCGGAAAAATTGTAACATTGTTTTCTTACATCCTTGTAAAGGTTTGGTAGGGTGCTTTACACGGTTTCAAAAAATATGACTGCTTCAAAAATTGGCAAAGTTATGGAGCATTGAACATGGTAGGGGTCAGAAAGTGAAAATGAAGAAAACGGCTGTTGAAATTATATATGCAAATGGATTGCATGGAAATATTACATGCACAACATTCAAATGTGGCACACAGTATGTAATATGTATGTTGTGTTGCAATGATACACTGGAAGTACAAATGTGCTGCTACAAAGACTTATCAAGTTATGCCAGATTATGTCTTTATGTGTAAAACTAAGAGGACAGATTATTTGAGAGCAAAAGGTAGACTCACTGTTTGACACAGTTTAAAACCTACAGGCAACTGTCCAGTTTAACAGGGGTCTAGTGGCTTAATGCTGTCTGTTGGCAGAAGCTTCTGCCAGTGACCAATTACAGATTAGTCACAGTTTCCATCAAACAATAGCAGGCAGAGAATCTTAGCTCCACAGCTGGGTGTAATACACAATGAGTTATAAATATAGCTACTCTGAGGTAGACAATTAATTTTAGTTAGCAAATTTAGCATTTTAGGGGACCTTTGGTGCCCTTAGAATGAATCAATCAAATACAGATTTTATTGTGTATAGTGGCACTACCACATGAAATGTCTATGAAAAATTAAAGAAAAAGTTACTGAAAAGTTTTTGAAAAAAAAAAAAATGGGTCAGCTGGACGGTGATAGACCGTTTGAAATTGAAGCCTTTGTAAAACTTTTGTCTCGACTTCACCGAAGGCGGTGTCCTGCTGTCAGAACTTCGAAGGTGTTACTCACCTAACTTACAAATATATAGGGAGCTAATGGAGAGGCCCATCATAATCCATAGCACTACAAAATGAAGTATCTGAAAGTCACACTTCATATACTGAGTGACATATCTCATACTGTCTTTCTGCACTGTCGCAATGTCCAATAGTTTCCTATCACAACCCTCGTGTACAATATACCAAAGCTATATATCCAACACCACAACATATGTATTATCATTGGATAGGTAATTGAATAATATTTCAGATGAACGCAACTTGTAGCAGCACAAAATGAAGCACACAAAAGTTACACCGCAAACAATGACATGCATTCTCAAAATGTGATTCATTCAAAAATTAGTGCTATATAATAGTAGTTTGTCAAAATGTAAACAAACTCAAAGACAGTTGCAGCTTACTGTCCACCAAGCAGTAGCAGAGCAGTTTTATAATAATAATAATCCACAAGTTAAGTGGCAGTGATCTTCCTTTTATCATTCATGTGATGTTTATTGTGAGCAGGGCGGACAAATGGTTATCATACGTAGACAGGTACAGAAAGAAACTGAAATTTTCTATAAAAAGAACACGTTTGCCTATCAATGGCATGTATTTCCTATTGTTGCTGTTTCTGCCGGGCAGAAACAGAAACAGTTTCTGCCCGGCATAAATCAAACAACCCTGTAGGTAATTATTAATCAAATGTTTTTTGGTGAATCATAGTTACAGATCATTAAGGGATATGATGGAAGTAAAATGTTTACATGTTTACTGTTCACTGAAAAAAACAGCTCCACAGAACTAATTATAGTTATTGTTAAGATGTTTAACCTAGTTCCATTATCTGACATTGTGCCAACAGATTGGTGTATTGGGATCATTAAGCCTATATAATTATTATATAAACATAGCAGCAGACACTGGGACAGTGTGACTGCTGCCTGGCTAAATGGATGCAATGGTGCTTTGAAGTTAGTTCTTCTGCCAACTATCCTTTTCACACAAGCCTATAGGTTTAGTAGCTGCCAGCACACTACTGAGCCTAAACTACCATGCAGGTGTGAAAAACATGCTGATGTATTTGAACTTGATCCACTAATTAACTGTCCACCAAGCAGTAGCAGAACAGTTTTATAATAATAATAATCCACAAGTTAAGTGGTAGTGATCTTCCTTTTATCATTCATGTGATGTTTATTGTGAGCAGGGCGGACAAATGGTTATCATACGTAGACAGGTACAGAAAGAAACTAAAATTTTCTATAAAAAAGAACCACATACCTAAACAAAGCGAATGTAATAGGTGAAGAACAGGCAGTGTTCAGATAGGGGTATTGGTTGAATTGTATTTGTCTTGACACAAAAGGCTTTATTGTGCCTTAACTATGTCAACTCTTCTAATGGTTGACATTTGGTTGTTTCAGGTGTCAACTATATTGTGATTCTGTAATTATTAGTCTATATTGATACAATTGATTTACACAGTACCATGTCTACACAAGGCATGGCAAGCGTAAACAGAACAGTAGAATGCATTTGATATAAATAAAGTGTAGGATATTTCACTCTATAGTTGTCCAGAATATAAATTTTCTATGTTTGTCACCTACAGGTGACAGAATATTAATTTTCTATGTTTGTCACCTACAGGTTTCTACAGACAATACATCTTTAACCAATAGACACCACAGTCACACCATTTTATAATAATTAAATGAACATCAAAATAAACACAACTTGCAATTATAGAAAATCAATAGTTTTGAAGATACAGTTTAAAAGTGTAAGGCAACTGTTCAGTCTAACAGGGGTCAAGTGTGTCTACTCTGCCTGGGTGCTGTGACCAATTAAAGATTAGTCAAGGTCTCAATGGACTGGGCTGTAGAGATTAGTCACAGCTGTTGGTTTTGTGGAACAATACACAACATCTAAAGTTGAGGGTGGTCTCAAGGGCCCTTCTCAAAACCACATCACTATATAATGTAAACCTTTTGCACTTTGGGGGCCCCTTAGGTGTCCTTAGAATGATTCAATCAAATATAGATTTCTTGTATATAGTGGCAGCACCCTAAGATACATCTATGCAAAATTAGAAAAAAAGTTGCTGAACGGTTTTTGAAAAAATAGGCCAAATGTTACATTTTTACCAGTTTTGGTGTCCTTGGAGCCCTTAAAATGATTCAATCAAATACAGATTTCTCGTGCATAGTGGCAGTGCCCCAAGATATGTCTATGCAAAATTAGAGAAAAAGTTGCTGAACGGTTTCTGAGAAACGGCAGCTAACGGCAGATGGCGGACGCAGAGTGATGGTAATAGTCCCTTGGACCTTCGGCCAAAGGACTAAAAACCATGTTGAGATGGGTTTATAAAGTTTTGTTTAACAAGAAAATCCACCATGTGATCTTTAATTAGTCTTTCTAATAATTTGCAAATCACTGATGTTAAACTCACTGGTCTATAGTTCTCTGACTTGTTTCTCGAACCTTTTTTAAATAACGGTATAATGTTTGCTTCTTTCCATTCTAAAGGAACCACTCCCTCTTCTAATGACAAGTTGAAAACTGTTGCAAGCGGTATGCTAATTTGTTCTACAATTTCCAATAGTAGTTTGGGCGGAATCCCATCCACTCCAGGTGATTTATTATCCTTCGTAGCCCTTATTTTCTTAGCTACCATTTCCGGGGTTACAATTAATTGTCCTAAATAGTCTGAATCTGCCCCCTTGAACTTAGCCTCTGGTTCTGGCAGTGAACTAATATCTTCTCTGGTAAACACTGAACTAAAGTACTCATTCAGGTCTTCTGCCATTAAGAATCCCTCTGATATTATATTTCCAGCACTATCTTCTAGAGGACCGACCTTATCTTGAACTTTATGTTTGCTTCGAACATACGCATAAAAACTCTTGCTATCATGTTTTATATTACTAGCTAATTGTTGTTCATAGCTTCTCTTTGAATTTCTAATTTCAGCTATAGCTTGGTTAAGTGCTTCTTTATAACTGTTGTAGTCTTGATCATTTCCAGTACAACTGTATGACTTCCACATCATTTGTTTATACTTAATTTTTATAATGGCTTCTTTCGATAAGTGTTTCTTTTTGGACCGTTTCCCTTGTTTTTTGAAGGGTACAAATTTATCGACTATGCACTTAATTTCACTCTTTAATATATTCCAGCATTCTGTTGCTGTCTTATTTTTCAGTGTGTTATTCCAGTCTATCTTTGTTAAATATTTCCTCATGTCCTTATACCTGTTCTTTGTGGAAATTTCTCCTATACTGCTTTTTACTATTCCTTTCTGATTTTACTTTGATAATATATATCTGGTTGTGATCACTACTTCCCAGTGGCTCATATATCTTGACATTGTCAACACATTCTCACCCCTGGTTGGTTCTAGCACATGTTGAGAAAGGAAAGTATCTTGAACTAAAGCTAAAAACTTGTGGTCCTCACTCCCCATACTCTGAATAGATTTCCATTGTATATGCCCGTAATAATACAGTCTCGTTTGCTTACTTCCCTTATAGCGTTTTGTATTTTTTCATTCTCTTCTATGCTTATGTTTGGACTTCGATAAACTAACCCAACTGTTAACGTTGAGTTTCCTGTAACTATGTTACACCAAACAGCTTCTTCGCAATCTGCTTCTCTTTCTAATTTTATTTCATAAGCCTGGATAGATTCTTTAATATATAAAATAACTCCACCTCCCTTTCTTCCTATTCTATCTTTTCTAAACATTACATATCCTGTCAGTCCCAATTCAGCATCTGATATATCGGTGGTGGTCCAGGATTCGGTTACACCTATTATATGAGGGTCAATATCTTCTACCATAATGTTTAGTTCATTTCTTTTGTTTACTATACTCCTTGCATTTCAACAAACACATTTATATCCTGCTTCAGAAGAGTTTTCCAGACTGTTATTTGCTGATTTATTTGTGCTGTCTTTATCTATGCCTCATTTTCAATCTAGTTTAAATAGATGCAACCTGTCCCACTGTCAACAGATCGCAGCAGGTTCTCTGAGAAAACTGCTGCCCTCTTTCCACTAAGATGGAGGCCATCTCTCATGTACATATCTTCCCTCCCAACAAAGTATCCCCATAAATCTGTAAATCCCACCCCCTCTTCTTCACACATCTGCTCAACCAGTGCATTGATCGCCATCCTCTCGCAGTTTCTATACGTTGCCCCCCTTCCTCCCATTACTGGCAAAATTCCTGACAGAATAACCTGTTCAACTCATCTTCTTTAGCTTCCTCACTAACTGTCTATATTTCTGTACTATCGCAGTTGTTCCCTCCCTGTCTGCATTATTTGTTCCTACATGTACCAGTATAGACCCCCCCCTTGCCATGTCCCAATACCTTCTCTACCCTGTCAGTCACATGTTCAATCCTAGCCCCCGGTAGACAAACAACGACGTCTTTCCCCTCGCTCAGTGTCTTGTGTGTCTTTCTCATAACGGAGTCACCCATAAACACCCTCTCTTTCCTCATTGCCCCCTCAATCACTGCCTTGGAATAGCTCCTTCGGTTTGCATCTGTCTGGTTGTTGTCTTTCCTCCCTGTCGTCTTCTCTCCTGTCACATTCTCTTCCGATCCATTCTTTCCTGTCGCTTTTTCTCTTATCACCTTTCCTCCTGTCAACGTCCCTTTTATTGACTTCTCTTCTATCAAATTTGCTCTCACTTCCTTTCGTCCCATCTCATTTTCTTCTCTCCTCTCCCATCCCATCTTCCCTCCCTCCTTCTCTACGGTCACTTTCTTCCCTGTCACCTTCACGCTTGTCACGTTTTCTGGTGCCGATTTTCCAATTTCTTCCCCTCCAATCACCTTCCCTCCTCTCAATCTCCTTTCCTCAGTTTTCTTGCCACTGCTATTCTCCTTCAGTCTTGCAGTATTCTCATCTCTCTCCCTGTCTCTCCATTCGATCTGCTCCTTGCTAATTCCCATCTCCATTCCCTTCACAATATCTGTCAACCTAACTATCTCCTTCTGCAGACACTCCACCTTCCAACACCCAATGCACTGAAAGGTGAATCCTTCCTCCATGGTTTCTGCCCATGACTTCCCACAGCCGGACAATGCAAAATCTACCCAGCTGTGGCAGTGATCGCACACCAAGTGTCGCTTTGCCTTGACTTGCCGCTTGCAAGGCGCCATATCCCTATCAGAATTTATTTAATAACTTAACTAACTTAGTCTTTATAAAGACTGTTTCCTGTGTACTACAGCACACTTTAGGTTACAAATTTCAATTACACAGCCGACCATTTATTCTATCACGAACGCTAACATTACCGGTAGTGACCTAATTTAAATACAATCAATTACGTTACGTTAGGCTTCTTTATATATTTAGGTTACGCCGCCCGACTATCGCCCTTGCTTAGTTTTAACAACAATGCTACCTAATCAAAATATCTAGCAAGTACTGGCTTACACAGATATTATCTTATGTAAGTAGTTTGATGGTTGTTACTTTATCTCCTATATATTCTACCACATAATCAGGTTTGTTAAATCTTGTTTACAACTTATCGAAGGCTAAGTGAGTTACCTTATTATCACTCACTATACTAAGGCGTTCTAAAATACTTTAACTAACTAACTTTAAGCACAACTGCTACTCAATATATGTTTATTGCAACTTTATGAATGATATTAAGGCAAGAATAATACTTATCAATCTGTAATTCCACTTGTTTATCAACTTTTCTGCACCACCAATTTCTACGATCTATCTCCGCCAAATATAGCCTCGAATTGATGTAAGTTTTTAAATGACAGTGGAATTGTGTAATGTTTTCTACTGATCTAACATTAAGAGAAAGCATATTCCAAAGAGTGTTATGCAAATTAGTGTTGATCTAGGAAGAAAGAGTACGTCAGAACTTGATGATTAAAATGGGATAGGTTTTCTTACAGGAGTAAGCAATGAATGTAAATATGATGATTACTTAAGTGAAAGTATGTGATATGTAATTGTAGATCTTAAGAATTACATGATACTGGACAGGAAGCCAGAGCAGACTTCAGTTGTGGCACAGAATGAGAAAAATTTTGAGACTGAGTCACGACCCTTGCTAAGTAATTCTGAACATGTCATTTTGTGACACCCAGAGTAAGGCAGAAGATGGTGCAGTTTGTGGTTAGGTTGTACATACCTTCTTCGTCTTATCGCGTGCCTTCTGCCGTTTCTCCCGGTGGTACTTATCGCGGCACCGACTACACATCAGGTACCAGGTGCTGCCACCTATGCCACCATCACCGCAGTTTCCGGCCCAGCCCTCGCAGAAGTTCCCGGCGCTGTTGTACCCCTGCCCCCCGGCATGCTTCCCGCAACCAGGGTGTGTCGCCCGCATATGATAGGTGACGGGATGAGGAGAGATCATCCCACACAGCTCACATATCACCTCCTTCTCGCCCACTCCGCCGTGCGCCATTCCAGCCGCCTCCCCAAACAGATTCCCCTTCTGTAGGTTCGACTTCTTCTCCCTCCCCTTCTCCTCATCTTTTCTGTCGTTCCGCCGCGTCCGCGAATTCGCCATGCAGCTCGGAAGGATCAGATTCTGCTCGATCACTCTCAGTGTCGTCATTGATAACTCCTCCCAGAAGTGCAGCAGATGGCGCAACGTCGGCGGCAACTCCGATTCTTTATCGGTATCGTCACCACCAGGGGGCGCTGTCTCGGCCGCCGAAACAGAAGCATCCGCGACGGGATCTTTATCTAACGTCTTACTCTCGGAATTGTGACGTTCTTTCGAGCGGACACACTCGATGACCTTCATCGCTTCGTTCATGTTGAGGTTTGCGACCTCTGAGGTCGTGTATCGGCGAGTGGGAATCGGACCGGCTGCGTCTGTCTTAGCAGCTGTCTTGCGCGGATGACATTTTGTCCTCGGTAGGTCAGGGTGGAACTTGAGGAATGACGCGCATGCCATTGCGTCGTGTACGATACCTTCGTGCCAGACGAATGCTGCATACACCGCGCGTAGACACTGCGCCACCGATGGTGACATGGCGTCTTTACAGACTATGTGGGGCTGTGTCGGACCTACTGACGCGTCACTAATCTTCCGTGGCACGGGTGACAGTGTCCGTTCATACCTCGAACGCAGACTGCGCCCTCTTTCTGATTTTCGGTCTTTCCTCGCCGGTTTTGGCGAAAGTCTGCAATACATGATCACAGATTTGTTAATATACACAATCAATCAATAACAGAAAGCGACTTCTTTGTTGTCTTTTTCAACAACTGTTGGCACAGTAATAAACTATTTTATCTGCTGAATAAAATAACAAATACCAAAGACAGTAGATACACAAAAACAAATATAGTGTTCCAAAGAGAGTAGATAAACAAGAACAAATATAGTGTTCCAAAGAGAGTAGATAAACAAGAACAAACACTTATGTGCAGTAATTCCTCAATACCTGCTCATGCAATCCAAAATATGATGTCATCAATCCGTGGATTTACAGAGAAATCAATTGATGGATCCGTTACGTCCGACGCAATCAAGATCATGTGCGTGACCTCCATCAACCTTTGTCTTTGTCAACAATACTGATAACCATTATATATGTGAATGACAATACTATTGGTGCATGACATATCATAGATCAGACATTCCCACGTACAGCTGTCATAGATCAGACACTCCCGCGTACAGCTGTCATAGATCAGACACTCCCGCGTACAGCTGTCATAGATCAGACACTCCCGCATACAGCTGTCATAGATCAGACATTCCCGCATACAGCTGTCATAGATCAGACGTTCCCGCGTACAGCTGTCATAGATCAGACACTCCTGCGTAGCTGTCATAGATCAGACACTTCCGCGTACAGATGTCATAGATCAGACATTCCCACATACAGCTGTCATAGATCAGAAATTCCCGCGTACAGCTGTCATAGATCAGACATTCCCGCGTACAGCTGTCATAGATCAGACACTCCCGTGTACAGCTGTCATAGATCAGACATTCCCGCATACAGCTGTCGTAGATCAGACATTCCCGTGTACAGCTGTCATAGATCAGACATTCCCGCATACAGCTGTCATAGATCAGACATTCCCGTGTACAGCTGTCATAGATCAGACACTCCCGCGTACAGCTGTCATAGATCAGACATTCCCGTGTACAGCTGTCATAGATCAGACATTCCAGTGTACAGCTGTCATAGATCAGACATTCCCGCGTACAGCTGTCATAGATCAGACATTCCCGTGTACAGCTGTCATAGATCAGACATTCCCGCGTACAGCTGTCATAGATCAGATATTCCCGCGTACAGCTGTCATAGATCAGACATTCCCGTGTACAGCTGTCACTTTCACAACTTTGCCTTATGTTTTCATCACAAAGAAACACTGTAGGAGCAAAATATACGACATAATGCTCCACACGTTCGGAAGCCATTTTCTGACAGCTTGATGGACTTTTTCTATGAAACAGGTCATGTGATGGATAGGTCAACTGGTCAACTAAATAAATAAAAAAATCCTAACCCTAACACACGGATCAATAGAGTGAATTGGCACACAATTAGAACAATCACAAAGTTCAAAAACCCCATACTGCCTGACTGATAACGTTTCTTATTTTTACCGACACATACTTTATCTCTTCACGTGGAGGTGAGGCACCAATATTGAAGTGTCCTCTGATTGGCTGGCCATGTGATGAAGCGACACCTTGTGTGCATATAGGTGATGATGATGATGCGCGAAGTGCCGCGTGAATGACGTCTCTCTGTGGACTTGAGCCGAGACTCGTAGTTTGTGAACTAGAACTGTCGGAGAATGTTCAACATAAGATGGGGGGGTCACATCATGCCACACCTCATTGGTGGCTTTTTACACTCAAGAGGGTTTACAGTTACTGTAAACCGACACTATTGGCAATTTCTGTTGACGCAGGCGTCGCTATCCACAACTACCCTTGAAGATGGATGGCTCCAACACTATGAAACGTTCACTCGCAAATTTGTGCAAAATACAATGGATACAGCGAATTTCCTGCTAAAAATTACCACATCTGGCGAATTCTGTATAACGGAACAGACAGCGTGACTTTAAAACAGTCCCTGTGACCACAGCTGTCTGATATAATTTTAAAAAATGGGCCAAGTGGCCCTGAAGTCCTTTAGACTAATACGTCTATATGTGACCCCGGCTGACCAAATGAGTGATAAGTCGGAAAAATTTTAACATTGTTTTCTTACATCCTTGTAAAGGTTTGGTAGGGTGCTTTACACGGTTTAAAAAAAATATGACTGCTACAAAAATTGGCAAAGTTATGGACCATTGAACATGGTAGGGATCAAAAAGTGAAAATGAAGAAAACGGCTGTTGAAGTTTTACATTATATATGCAAATGGATTGCATGGAAATATTACATGCACAACATTCAAATGGGGCACACAGTATGTAATATGTATGTTATGTTGCAATGATACACTGGAAGTACAAATGTGCTGCTACAAAGACTTATCAAGTTATGCCAGATTATGTCTTCATGTGTAAAACTAAGAGGACAGATTATCTGAGAGATTTAACAAGATTTAACAAGATTGCCATCCAGAGAATTAACTCTAGATGGCAGGTGGACAAGGAAGCCCTTTGGCTTATCGAGAGTCCAACCCTTTTATCTACATATATCCAGCCCTTCTGAGGTATGTGTCGATTTTATTTTTAAACATATTCACACTACTAGCACCCACACAATCATCAGATAATCTGTTCCATTCATTCACAGTCCTTTGTGAAAATGAGAACTTTCTCACGTCTAATCTACACTGCTCCTTTACTAATGTAACTTTATGTCCTCTAGTCCTTCTATCTTTCTTAACTGAAAAAAACATATTTCTATCAATATTTTCATAACCATTCAATATTTTAAACACTTCTATCTGATCTCCTCTCAATCTCCTGGTCTCTAGTGTTGTTAAACCACATTCTTTTAGGCGTTTTTTTCATAATCCCTCCCTCAGTTATCATTTTAGTCGCTCTCCTCTGTACTCTTTCTAGCATATCTATGTCCTTCTTGCGGTATGGCCTCCACGCTTGAATACAATATTCTAAATGAGGCCTAACTATTGTTTTGTACAGCGGTATTATTAGTTCTTTTTCTTTATATGCTATATTTCGCCTAATCAATCCAAGGATTTGATTTCCCTTTGAAGCTGCAATTCCACACTGCTCTGAAACCTTCATGTCAGCACTAATTGTCAGCCCTAAGTCTTTTTCTTTTACAGTAGTACTTAGTACAGTTCCCCCCATTGTATATTCTACATATCGTTCCCATGTCCTGTGTGAAGGCATTTACATTTCCCAAAATTGAACAACATTTGCCACTTTTCAGACCATTTGATCAACCTGTCAAGATCATCTTGTAAATGCTGTCTATCCCCATCACTTTTAATCTTTCTAAATACTTTTGTATCATCTGCAAATTTCAACACCTTGCTAGCTATATCATCGTCCAAATCGTTTATATATATTAAGAATAATATAGGTCCCAGTACTGATCCCTGTGGAACCCCACTCAAAACTGATTTCCAGTTTGAAGCCTCCCCATCAACAACTACCCGTTGTCTTCTGTCAATCAGCCATTTTTCTATCCAGTTAATTATACCATTTCCTATGCCATGGGCTTTTAGTTTAAGCAGTAATCTCTGATGTGGCACTTTGTCGAAAGCTTTTTGAAAATCTAAGTAGATGATATCTACTGGTGATCCATCATCTACCCACTTAGTGATATCTTCCAAAAAACATAACATATTTGTTAAGCATGACCTCGCTTTTAGAAACCCATGTTGAGATGGGTTTATCAAGTTATGTTTAACAAGAAAATCCACCATGTGATCTTTAATTAGTCTTTCTAATAATTTACAAATCACCGATGTTAAAC
Organism: Paraescarpia echinospica; assembly: GCA_020002185.1. NCBI lineage: Eukaryota > Metazoa > Annelida > Polychaeta > Sabellida > Siboglinidae > Paraescarpia > Paraescarpia echinospica. The sequence continues at coordinate 15,638,348 of CM034543.1, read as the reverse complement.
TAACTGGTCTATAATTATTTGACTTGTTTCTCGAACCTTTTTTAAATAACGGTATAATGTTTGCTTCTTTCCATTCTAAAGGAACCACTCCCTCTTCTAATGACAAGTTGAAAACTGTTGCAAGCGGTATGCTAATTTGTTTTACAATTTCCAATAGTAGTTTGGGTGGAATACCATCCACTCCAGGTGATTTATTTTCCTTCATAGCCCTAATTTTCTTAGCTACCATTTCTGGGGTTACAATTAACTGTCTTAAATAGTTTGATTCTGCCCCATTGAACTTAGCCTCTGGTACTGGCAGTGAACTAGTGTCTTCTCTGGTAAACACTGAACTAAAATACTCATTTAGGTCTTCTGCCATTAAGAATCCTTCTGATATTATATTTCCAGCACTATCTTCTAGAGGACCGACCTTATCCTGAACTTTCTGTTTGCTTCGAACATACGCATAAAAACTCTTGCTGTCATGTTTTATATTACAAGCTAATTTATGTTCATAGCTTCTCTTTGAATTTCTAATTTCAGCTGTAGCTTGGTTTAGTGCTTCTTTATAAATGTTGTAGTCTTCGTCATTTCCAGTATGTCTATATGACTTCCACATCATTTGTTTATACTTAATTTTTCTAATGGCTTCTTTCGATAAGTATTTCTTTCTGGTCCGTTTCCCTTGTTTTTGGAAGGGAACAAATTTATCTACGATGCACTCTATTTCATTCTTTAAGATATTCCAGCATTCTGTTGCTGTCTTATTCTTCAGTGTATTATTCCAGTCTATCTTTGCTAAATATTTCCTCATTTCCTTATATCTTCCTTTGTGGAAATTTCTCCTGAACTGCTTTTTATTATTTCTTTCTGATTTTACTTTGATGGTAAAATGTATCTGGTTGTGATCACTACTTCCCAGAGGCTCACATAATTTAACATTGTCAACTAATTCATTTTGTGAGGACAAAACTAAGTCTAACACATTCTCTCCCCTGGTTGGTTCTAGCACATGTTGAGAAAGGAAACTATCTTGTACTAAAACTAAAAACTTGTGGTCCTCACTACCCATACTCTGTAGAGATTTCCATTTTATATGCCCGTGGTTAAAATCCCCCATAATAATACAGTCCCGTTTGCTTACTTCCCTTATAGCGTTTTGTATTTTTTCATTCTCTTCTATGCTTATGTTTGGACTTCGATAAACTAATCCAACCGTTAACGTTGAGTTTCCTGTAACTATGTTACACCAAACAGCTTCTTCGCAATCTGCTTCTCTGTCTAATATTATTTCATAAGCCTGGATAGATTCTTTAATATATAAAATAACTCCACCTCCCCTTCTTCCTATTCTATCTTTCCTAAACATTACATATCCTGTCAGTCCCAATTCGGCATCTGATATATCGGTGGTTGCCCATGATTCGGTTATTCCTATTATGTGAGGGTCAATATCTTCTATCATAATGTTTAGTTCATTTCTTTTGTTTACTATACTCCTTGCATTTAAACAAACACATTTATACCCAGCTTCAGAACAGTTTTCCAGACTGTTCTTTGCTGAATTATTTTTGCCGCCTTTATGTATGCCTCCAGTTTCAGGCTTCTCTGCGAGTCCCCCCTGCGAATTTAGTTTAAATAGATGCAACCTGTCCCACTGTCAACAGATCGCAGCAGATTCTCTGAGAATACTGCTGCCCCCTTTCCACTTAGATGGAGGCCATCTCTCATGTACATATCTTCTCTCCCAACAAAGTACCCCCATAAATCTATGAATCCCACGCACTCTTCCTCACACATCTGCTCAACTAGTGCGTTGATAGCCATCCTCTTACAGTTTCTGTATCTTGCCCCCCTTCCTCCCATTACTGGCAAAATTCCTGAGAGAATAACCTGTTCCACTCTTGTCTTCTTTAGCTTCCTCACTAGATGTCTGTACTTCTGAACTATCCCAGTTGTTCCCTCCTTGTCTGCATTGTTTGTCCCAGCGTGTACTAGTATAGACCCTCCCTTGCCATGCCCCAATACCTTCTCTACCCTTTCGGTCACATGCTCTATCCTAGCCCCCGGTAGACATACAACAACGTCCTTCCCCTCGCATATAGTCTTGTCTGTTTTTCTCAGAATTGAATCGCCCATAAACACTCTCTCTTTTCTCCTTGCCCCCTCAATCACTGCCTCGGAGTAGCTCCTCCGGTTTGCATATGTCTGGTTGTTGTCTTTTCCTCTTGTCGTCTTCTCTCCTGTCACATTCTTTTCCATTCCCTTCTTTCCTGTCGCGTTTTCTCTTGTACCCTTTCCTCCTGTCATCTTCTCTTCTAGCACATTTACTCTCACTTCCTTTCGTCCCTTCTTCTTTCCTCCCATCACATTTTTTTCTCTCCTCTCCCGTCCCTTTTCCCCGGCTACCTCCTTCACTATGGTCACTTTCTCCCCTGTCACCTTCACGCCTGTCATGTTTTCTGTTTTTTGCTGAACACTCTGTCTTCTTCCATCAGTCTTCTGTCTCACAGTCTTACCAACTGCCTCTGTGGTATCTACCTCTTCACCATCACGGCCCGTTTTCTTTTCCTCTGCCGAACACTTTTCCTCCGTCCCTCTGTTTTCTCAATGTCTTGTTCCTTCACACCGGTCACCTTCCTTCCTCTCAGTCTCCTTTCTTCAGTCTCCGTGTCACAACTCTGCTCCTTCTGTGTTGTAGAATTCTCAACTCTCTCCGCGCCATCCCTCTCTGCTCCATCTATTTCTATGTTGAGTCTCGCCTCCATCTCCTTCACTATATCCGTCAACTTACACACCTCCTTCATCAGACATTCCACCCTCAAACACCCCATACACCGAAATGTGAATACGTCATCTTTGGTCTCTGCCCATGATTTTGGACAGCCAGACAACGCAAAATCCACCCAGCTCTGGCAGTCGTTGCAAACTAGGTGTCGTTTTGCCCTGAGTTGCCGCTTGCAAGGTGCCATATCAGAATTTATTTATGTTCAAAGTAGTTTTTATGTAGTCTTTGAAGACTTTTCTGTGTACAATTTACACCAGATTGTTTAGGTTATAGTTAGTTATATTTGTTAACACACAGTGACACACCGTGCCTTACCTAGTTACGATGTCGATGACAATGTATTCAAGTTAGGCTTAGATACAAGGTAGTCTTTACAAAGACTGTTTCCTGTGTACTATTATACACTTTAAAAGATTGTTATTTCAGGTTTTAATTACTCATCTAACTACACCGATTATCTCAAATAACGCTATTCTATTGTCGTTCACGGTACGCTAACTTCGCCAGTGACCTACTTTGTAAACAACGTTCCGATTACATTAACGTCCCCAATTATCGCTCGCAAATCGCCTACTTTTAATCTACCCTAGATTACTCCCTCTAGCTAACTTTAAAAAAAAAAATATTGCTTAATATATATCTATAATTACGTTATGTATGCTATACGCTCAATAATATCACTTATCTTGATCAAATATCCTTATATTTTCGCAAGTTTGCTGCACCAAATTCAAATCAATTCACCAACGGAAGTCCCCCAAATGGTAGACTCACTGTTTGACACAGTTTAAAACCTACAGGCAACTGTCCAGTTTAACAGGGGTCTAGTGGCTTAATGCTGTCTGTTGACACAAGCTACTGCCAGTGACCAATTACAGATTAGTCACAGCTTCCATCAAACAATAGCAGGCAGAGAATCTTAGCTCCACAGCTGGGTGTAATACACAACCAGAGCCACCACTGATTCATGGTCAAGTAGATTAGCTCAATGCAGCAACTAAGACAATATACAACACTGTGAGTGACAGTGTCCATAGTGAGGCCTAAGCAGTGTCCTCATTGCTGAATAGATCAATTAAACCTGCCAAGTGGGTGACATTCTGCACAAGTGTTCATTAATCCTTAGTGATTGTTCAGAACACCAGACTGACCACATACCTAAACAAAGCGAATGTAATAGGTGAAGAACAGGCAGTGTTCAGATAGGGGTATTGGTTGAATTGTATTTGTCTCGACGCAAAAGGCTTTATTGTGTCTTCATCGATTATAAGAAAGCATTTGATTTAGTAGACCGGTCCTCCCTGTGGTCTAAGATAATTTCATGCGGTATTAATAGTATTGTGTTGAAAGTTGTATACAACATGTACAAAAATGGTAAATCATGTATAAATGAGGGCCAGGCTGTGTCAGCCTTCTTCTCATGTGTAGAGGTATGGCAAGGAGAAAACTTGTGTCCTTTGTTATTTGCTATTTACCTGAATAATTTTGAACACTGTTAGTCACAATTATAACGGACTTGACATGGCAGCTGGTTAAATTTACATATATAGTGTATAGCGGAACTATGTCAACTCTTCTAATGGTTGACATTTGGTTGTTTCAGGTGTCAACTATATTGTGAATCTGTAATTATTAGTCTATATTGATACAATTGATTTACACAGTACCATGTCTACACAAGGCATGGCAAGCGTAAACTGAACAGTAGAATGCATTTGATATAAATAAAGTGTAGGATATTTCACTCTAGTTTTTGAAAAAATAGGCCAAATGTTACATTTTTACCAGTTTTGGGGTCCTTTGAAGCCCTAGGGAGCCCTTAAAATGATTCAATCAAATACAGATTTCTCGTGCATAGTGGCAGTGCCCCAAGATGTCTATGCAAAATTAGAGAAAAAGTTGCTGAACCGTTTCTGAGATACGGCAGCTAACGGTGGACGGCAGACGCAGACACAGAGTGATGGCAATAGTCCATTGGACCTTCAGCCAAAGGACTAAAAATACACCCATTCTATTATCATCTTCAGACACCCACTCGTTTATAAAAACATACTTCATATATATTTTTTCAGCTAAACCATGTAACACTAGTATGTTAGAAATATAACCTACCTTTGGCTTGGCGACCCCCTGCCCACCAGCAGTGTACGTCTGACATTAGGTGGCGTCTGTGGAGGGGTGGTGTAAGACGCCCCCGCCGACTCATTGCGAGAAGAGGGAGGGGTGCGGGGGGGTGTCACTGAGGGGGTGGGAGAATGGCCAGGGCTGGCACCTCCCCGTAGTAGGTCTGCCTTCTTGGCTGATGGGATGGCGATGGGACGACTTCCCTTTCCTGGTGCCCCTGCAAAGAACATAGTATCCATGTGATGTAATGACACGAGGGATCATCTCAGAACGTCGATATCCGATATCAGACGAAATTACTTTTGATAGTCTGAGGCAGTTTCGTTTAGGATCAGACATCAATAGTTTATACTTCTGGCTGATACCGATACTAGATAATTATTGGTATCATCATATCAATGTTTACACACTTTCATCTGAGGGGAGGGGAGGGGGGCTGAGGCCAGATGAAAATAATTTCATCTGATATCGGACATCGACATTCTGAGGTGATCCCTAAGCAATGTTATATATTGATTGAATTAACATCCCAGTTCAAGTTATTACAATGTCAACTAACAATTATATATTAAAAATATACTTTATACTTAAAACTTTTATACTATGTATTTAATGGTGCAAATGTTTTCGGACAGGATCAGGGCAGTAGTCCCCGATTGTGTCTGATGCGGTCAGTGTTAGTCGGTGTAGAGTATACCAGCTGGAGTGAGTCAGACATATGGACTGACTAACCCGGGCAGTGTTACTTGAATGGAATTGGGTTGAGGAAAAGTGCCAGCATATCTTATGCCTTACATGCCGATATTTTTAGTGACCTGATTAAAATTAGTCAAATTAAGTATGTCATAATATTAATTAATTAATTCCAGACTTTAAAATAAAGACGACATTTTTTAATTTACTTTACTTACCTGTGTAACTTCACAGTCTCTCAACCTACTTTTTGTGTTTGTGTGGTAGTACATATTAATATGCATGTGTTAAATTGATAACAATCTTTACCATATTTTCTTTAATTAATACACTGAACAATGAAACGTATAAGTGGAAATTACTAAAATGGAGTATCATAATAACAGAAGCGTGACATTTCACACTTGAGTGAACTGATAGAATTAATAAGGCCTTTCCATACCTGAGATGGGCTTGGGACTGGAGCTCCGTGAAAGAGTTTTCTTCGGGGTGCCAGGAGGAGTAAGAGGAGGTGTCACCCCATTTCCATTCACCCTACTTTCCCCTGATGCAGAGAAACACAGTTGATAAAAGATGGCAGGTTCCAATTTTCTAGTTTCTAGCAAACTGAAACCAAACTGTTTTATGGTAATTTTATAACAATAATAATATAATGATATAATAATTGTGTTTATTTTTTTAACATAAGAACAATACACAAAGTGTGATACATCAAGAAATAATTATGTCAGAAAAAATGGGCCAAGTGGCCGTGAAGTCCTTTGGACTAATACGTCTATATGTGACCCCGGCTGACCAAATGAGTGATAAGTCAGAAAAAATTGTAACATTGTTTTCTTACATCCTTGTAAAGGTTTGGTAGGGTGCTTTACACGGTTTCAAAAAATATGACTGCTACAAAAATTGGCAAAGTTATGGAGCATTGAACATGGTAGGGATCAAAAAGTGAAAATGAAGAAAACGGCTGTTGAAGTTTTACCTACAGGCAACTGTCCAGTTTAACAGGGGTCTAGTGGCTTAATGCTATCTGTTGACACAAGCTACTGCCAGTGACCAATTACAGATGAGTCACAGTTTCCATCAAACGATAGCTGGCAGAGAATCTTAGCTCCACAGCTGGGTGTAATACACAACCAGAGCCACCACTGATTCATGGTCAATGCACAAACTAAGACAATACACAACACTGTGAGTGAGTGTCCACTGTCCAGAGTGAGGCCTAAGCAGTTTCCTCATTGCTGAATAGATCAATTAAACCTGCCAAGTGGGTGACATTCTGCACAAGTGTTCATTAATCCTTAGTGATTGTTCAGAACACCAGACTGACCACATACCTAAACAAAGCGAATGTAATAGGTGAAGAACAGGCAGAGTTCAAATAGGAGTATTGGTTGAATTGTATTTGTCTCAACGCAAAAGGCTTTATTGTGCCTTCATCGATTATAAGAAAGCATTTGGTTTAGTAAACCGGTCCTCCCTGTGGTCTAAGATAATTTCATACGGTATTAATGGTATTGTGTTGAAAGTTGTATACAACATATACAAAAATGGGTCAGCTGGACGGTGACAGACCGTTTGAAATTGAAGCCTTTGTAAAACTTTTGTCTCGACTTCACCGAAGACGGTGTCCTGCTGTCAGAACTTCGAAGGTGTTACTCACCTAACTTACAAATATATAGGGAGCTAATGGAGAGGTCCATCATAATCCATAGCACTACAAAATGAAGTATCTGAAAGTCACACTTCATATACTGAGTGACACATCTCGTGCTGTCTTTCTGCACTGTCGCAATGTCCAATAGTTTCCTATCACAACCCTCGTGTACAATATACCAAAGCTACATATTTCCAACACCACAACATATGTATTATCACTGGATAGGTAATTGAATAATCTTTCAGATGAATGCAACTTGTAGCAGCAGAAAATGAAGCACACAAAAGTTACACTGCAAACAATGACATGCATTCTCAAAATGTGATTCATTCAAAAATTAGTGCTATATAATAGTAGTTTGTCAAAATGTAAACAAACTCAAAGACAGTTGCAGCTTACTGTCCATCAAGCAGTAGCAGAGCAGTTTTATAATAATAATAATCCACAAGTTAAGTGGCAGTGATCTTCCTTTTATCATTCATGTGATGTTTATTGTGAGCAGGGCGGACAAATGGTTATCATACGTAGACAGGTACAGAAAGAAACTGAAATTTTCTATAAAAAGAACATGTTTGCCTATCAATGGCATGTATTTCCTATTGTTGCTGTTTCTGCCGGGCAGAAACAGTTTCTGCCCGGCATAAATCAAACAACCCTGTAGGTAATTATTAATCAAATGTTTTTTAGTGAATCATAGTTACAGATCATTAAGGGTTATGATGTTTATGTGGGGGTCACATGTTCGGTGACCTGTGGCGAAATACCCCCACATTTGGTATTAGTATAATTTTAGATTTAGTGTTTTTGGCAGCAGATAGTGTGGTATTCAGAAAGACACTTTTTAGTTAATCATGTTGGCTTAGTTAATCATGTTGGCTTTAAAATTAACTCTACACATAACAAGCTCTGCTGTGATTACATGTCATTCCTTTCAATTGTTCTAGGAATACCGCTGCTGCTTTATATGTTGAAATGTGGGCTCTAACAGCCTGATGTTCAGGAGACTAGTATGGGCTCAGTCACAGGCTTGGCATTGGGTTGTAGAGTCCACATTTCTTTTATTTAAATATTACAGTGTGCCAAAAAGGCTTATACACTGGTTACCCTTAATAAACAAACGTCATCCATTTGGCCTTTTTCATATCTATATTTGTCTCCGTGTTGTTGCTTGCATAAAAGGCTTTATTGTGCCTTAACTATGTCAACTCTTCTAATGGTTGACATTTGGTTGTTTCAGGTGTCAACTATATTGTGAATCTGTAATTATTAGTCTATATTGATACAATTGATTTACACAGTATCATGTCTACACAAGGCATGGCAAGCGTAAACAGAACAGTAGAATGCATTTGATATAAATAAAGTGTAGGATATTTCACTCTATAGTTGTCCAGAATATTCATTTTCTATGTTTGTCACCTACAGGTGACAGAATATTAATTTTCTATGTTTGTCACCTACAGGTTTCTACTATTTTCTATTAAAGATTAGTCAAGGTCTCAATGGACTGGGCTGTAGAGATTAGTCACACTGCTGACTTTGTGGCACATTAAACAAAATCTAGTGTTGGGGGTGGTCTCAAGGGCCCTTCTCAAAACCACATCACTAGATGAATGTAAAACTTTTGCACTTTGGGGGCCCCTTAGATGCCCTTAGAATGATTCAATCAAATACAGATTTCTTGTATATAGTGGCAGCACCCTAAGATACATCTATGCAAAATTAGAAAAAAAGTTGCTGAACAGTTTTTGAAAAAATAGGCCAAATGTTACATTTTTACCAGTTTTGGGGTCCTTGGAGGCTCTAGGAGCCCTTAAAATGATTCAATCAAATACAGATTTCTCGTGCATAGTGGCAGCGCCCCAAGATATGTCTATGCAAAATTAGAGAAAAAGTTGCTGAACGGTTTCTGAGATACGGCAGCTAACGGCGGACGCAGAGTGATGGCAATAGTACCTTGGACCTTCGGCCAAAGGACTAAAAAGGGGTATACTGAAGAGAAAAGTAATTTTTAAATCAAGAATGAGTACCTTCCACATTTTCCCAGATACATGATAAGCTCCTTGAATGTTAATCATGTGAAGGTATTATTAATGTAAGACGAAATACTGATAACACGCAGTCACATAAACCATGTAAATTTTTACAAATTAAACCAAATGTCTGATTAAAATTGTGTCTTGTACAGATTTTTGATGCATACCATTTAAAAGAAACAACTCTGATCTACCCGGTGTTGTATATGCATGGATGTAAGGACCATCAGATATAGAACAGTTTTACCCAGTCCTTAGACCACATAGTTTTAAATGTGGTCATTTAAAACATGTGGTTAATATACACATAGTTGTTTGGTAATTCAGAATCATGATTGTAATCATAATAATGTAATTTATGGTAACATAATCAAACTGTTAATCTGTTTGGTTGTAATACTACTGCCAAAGGCCAGCACAACTACTACAGATGGTACCGTATGTGTCTTCTATTAGTTGACAGAACAACAAGAATTTGTCACTTAGGTTTATACTGCAAATGACTTGCAGGAACTCAACTTCCCAGTCAGATCAAAACAGAGAAAGTAGCTGAAAGAAAGATATCAAACAAAGGAACCATTACACTAATGTAACACTCTTGAGAAGGTACACGTATGTAAATGTACACTATTATTGGTGTTTTGACAGGCAGTAATAATTAGCAATTGGAGTATTTTGTTAGATATGACTAATAACGATACATTGAGTTGTGACAAGAATCATTAAGGTGTGAGTATGCACCTTTTTAAGTCCAACACAGAGTAACCACTAGACTGCATACAATTCTGAACCGAATTGTAATTGAAAAACAAACCTTGTGAATTTGAAATGAAAAATCCCAAAACCGATTGAATTAGAATTGAACTAAACTATGCAAAGTGTGGTGAATTGAGCCAAATGAATTTTCAAAACTAAAGATATAACTATTACATCTTTCTACTTACATTTACAACATGTCTGATACAACATGTCTGGTACAAGTGGGCAGCAAAGCAATGGAAGTATTTTAAAGAAAATCTTATACTTAGAAATTAGTCTTACATGGTGTAGTTTGTATAAGATTCAAGTGAAAAAGTCATAATGTTGCCAGTAGATTGTTCTATTATTTCAATTAGATTGTGAATTGAACTGGAATTCAACAGGAATTTATGGTTTTTCAACAAGTTGATTTGAACTGAACTGGGTGGTCTGGTGCTATACCAATGGTAAACAGGGGAAGAGGACAGATCTGCACAATCACTGCTACAATGTCAACAGAGCGCTAAGGCAGATGCAAAATAAACAAAATCAACAACAACAAATTCACACTGCAGAGTGCAAAGGTGACTGGTTGTGAAAGTCCAGACCTGAAGGTACATTTTGTAGTTATGTGCACCATATTAAACTTTGGGCAACACTTAAGTTTTTACAATGAGACTAGTGACATCCGTTTACATCAATTTGTTGCAAAGAAAGTTTTGGGTGACTGAACTGACCAACAAAAAGATTCAAGTTTTGAAAAAACCATAGCATTTGTAAGTAGGGTAGCGTGGTGATATTTAGCATGCTTATTTAGTACCTTATGTAAACTGTAAAAATAATGTTGTATGTGCACAAGTCTGGACAGGTTTCTTAATGCAATGGTCGACATCAAAGTTAGACAACTGTGTTTCAAATCACACGCCATTCAAACCACAATACCAAATTGTTTTTGTTCTTAAAAACGAAAACAAGATACTTTCACTGTTTGAATGTATTTTTGGCTTTTTCTGAGATTGTCCAAATGTACGTTACAATCTGAACTGAGGCGATCCGTCACAAATAACAACTCCCATGAAACCTAGAGTCATGCACTACAGCAAGCATGGTGCCTAATGGCACTACCTCCCCTTACCTAACAGGTGAATCACATCTCTAACAGACAAATCCTTCAGCCTGGGCTGCCTGTGAGCCCGGTTTGGGCTTCCATGTCCGCGACGGGAAGCCGAGCCTAATCCCTCCACCCGCAAAGTGTGGGAAGAACTTATCCCGTAGCCTACCTTCCCTGGAAACAGGGGCGCAGGCAAGCAGGCATGTGAGGGTCAGGTTGGTGCAAGCACGGGCAGCAAGCACAAGCCGCAAAGCAAGCACGCAATGAAGCAGGTTAGTAGCGCAAGGTTGTATGGTTATTGATATATCTACACACATGTACACAGATTCGTAGCATTCAATTAAAAATTGTTAAAGGTGCTTCCTCAGTCATATTTTTTCTCGTCTTATTTCAAATTAATTTTGCGTTCAAATTTTAAAGGCGGTTCCTCAATTATATTTTTTCTCGTTTTATTTCAAATTAATTTTGCATTCAAATTTTAAAGGTGCTTCCTCAGTTATGTTTTTTTGCGTCTCATTTCAACTTCATTTTGTGAAACATTAAATGTACGTAACATCAACTATGACATGTTAATGCAACTTTTTATGTAGTTTTAAAAATAAATCATTAGACAAATTATTAACTTATGTGAAGTTGAACAATATAAATTGTACAGTGGTCCCTCACTATTAAGGTCATATCTAGAACTGCCTGAAAGTGACCTGAATTGCTAGGTGACCATTTTAGCGGAACAAGTTTCCTATACTTACTGTAAATAGAAATAATCTGAGACTATTATAGGGTGACTTTAGTTGCAAGGTGGCTGTATTACTAAGGTTAAGGCGAGGTTCGACTCAAAACTGGAATTGTCATATGAATATGTGACACAATTATTTACGTTTCAGTGTCAATGTTATTGACTTTCCATGCTCTCATGAAAACAATGAAACTGACTAGTTCAGTGGGTTGAGGGCAAAATATTGACCCACAAATTTGCTTTCTGAAGTTATCAGATGTAACAATCAAGATCAATTCCTTCAACTTTTAAAATAATATTAACAATCAAGGTCAATTCTTTCAACTTTTAAAATAAAATTAACAATCAAGGTCAATTCTTTCAACTTTTAAAATAAAATTATGCACCTTTTTATTGACCAGACGGTGGATATAACATCAACTACTTGTTACATATGAAAACATCAAAGAATCGGATTTAATGGATTAAACCAGACGAGGAAGCAGCTTCAAAAGATCTACACTAAAATCAAAGTGTAACTATTCACAGATACTGTAAGGACTGCAGGTATTGAGACACCTAAAAATTATTAAATTATCAGCTATCCGAAAAAGTACAGTACAAAAAATGATTGTGTCCGAAAACATCATGTGCCGTGTGTACTAGGGCACATAAAAATATAGGTGTCCAAAAATATACAGTATAGAAAATTGTTTTTGTAGATTTTTAGGGTGAAAACACAATGTCTCTTTACATACAGTCATTATGGTAGCAGTGAGTTATTCACTGGTTAGCAAGAACCGTTGTAAACATCCTCGCAAGCCAGTGGTGGCGACTACGTCCACTACCCCCGTCAGATCTCCTATGCATTGCATGGAAATTAGCTAAATCAAACTCATAATTGACTTTGCTGGTCGTGACTGTGCCACCCGTGAGAACAGTGCAGACACCCGTCCAACCCGAGCTGCCTTCAACTTCGAGGAATCCCAATATAATTACCCCTTCAACCATTCTCATGAGCCGCTGAGCGGTGTTGTGTATTCAAATAGTCTACCTCCCAAACATGACATTACATACATGAGCACCGTATGGCTGAGATGAGAACCACTGGAACTTCCCGGCAAACGATATCATTGGCTGAGCTTATATTCCGAGTATGGCAAGGCGATCTGCCAGGGGTACCGAGACTAATGTAATCAGCAGCAGCCCCTGGTGTGCGAGGATGGTTGTAAAGGGTAGCACTGATACTAACCGAGAGCTTTGACGAGATCTTTCACCGAGACTCCTCGTAACTCTTCCGGGATGTCAGATGAGTGAAACAACTTCTGTTCCTGGACCCCCCGTGGGTGGGGGGATGAGGTTCTGAGGGACGATACTACTCCAGTGGCGTCACCATGTGGGCTGATCTTGGGTGGGCGAACATGGGACTTTTCCTGTTGGCCGAAAGTTGGCCATGGGGGCGGGCTTGGATTCTGGCTCTCCTCGAAAGTTATGGATGGAGCGGGTGCTGAAAGTACACTATATTTGTTATAAAACATGTATGTATGTATGTATGTATGCATGCATGCATGCAATGCATGCATACATACATGCATGTAAGTATCCACATCTCTGCCAATTTTTGATGTATGGGGCTGAACTTTTTTCCAATTTTTAGTAGGCCCAATGGGAATGTTCATAGATTTTTAGTTATTTTAATTCATCTGCCTGCCTGCCTGCCTGCCTGCCTGCCTGCCTGCCTGCCTGCCTGCATGCCTGCCTGCCTGCCTGCCTGCCTGCCTGCCTGCCTGCCTGCCTGCCTGCCTGCCTGCCTGCCTGCCTGCCTGCCTGCCTCCACATCTGTCAATTTTGCATAAATGAGGCAAAAATTTTGTAAGATTGTTAGCATGCCCAATGAGATGATTCAAAGATTTTTAGTTTTTTGAATTTCATCTGGGGGGAGGGCAGTGGGATGAAGATCTTAAGGGCTCAACATTTCAAAAGAATTATCAAAAACTGCAAGCAAAGAATAAAATTTGTCTGTCACATAAAAACAATATTACCCTCTACAAATATGGCTGGTTACATATATATATACACAATTATTTTAATTACTTTTGGTTATAACAATTTAAAATGGATGTAATCCAGTTTTGATGATATATTGTTGTCGAGACCTTATACACATAAAATGACTTCAAGTTGGCAGCTTACATCAATTTGGTAGGCTGAATTACACAAGAACATGTGAAAAACATTTTAAAAAGATGACTAATTAAGCAAGTGTCTCACCAGTCTGGCCTCCGAACACAAATGTATTCACTCTCTCAACACCCGGGGGCGCCCCTGAAAACAGATCAAGACAGAAAGTGTCATCGGTGAGATAAATTTTACATGGGAGTATTCTTCTTCTTTCAGTAAAGTCCCACAACAATTTGATTGATTATTCTGGTATCGGCAGTTTAAAGAATGAGCTCCCAGCTCAGTGAAAAGAAATAGTAGGTGTCAAATTAAACGCAACTCGTTGCAATCACAGAAGACGCATAGTCCGTAGTACAGTGAGCAATGGTATGTAATTACACAAAGTGCTGTCTTACAAAGGTTCTTACGGCTGAATTTGGGCGTAAGTGAAAAAACAACTGCATTTATTTAAAAAATTGAAAGTAATTTCATTATCATCAGTATGATCAATTGTTAAAAATAATGGTTTCACTGACCATTTAAAACATTGATAGCTGTATATGTCGATTTGTTTTAATTAAAATTCCATGGAAATTTTTATTAAATTCACACTCAGACAGAAAAATCTACCCCAGTCTTCAAGTGATATTCTATCAACATGATATTTTATATTTGTCATATCCTAGCTATGCAACATTAATTTATATAACCTTCGGTGGGTTCAAATCCGGAGAACGTCGGCGGTGTCATCTGCGATGTGGTGAAGTCGAACCCCCTGGTGGTGTCTCCTGTAATCGTGGTGCTGACACAGAACGGTGACGTCACCTCCTGTCCATTGACAGAACGGGCGTCGGCCTCATGTTGTAGGTACACTATGCCCTCTGACCCCCTGGCCAATGTCCAAGCCTCTCCATCCACCTCGTGGCAGTAGCTCTGGACACTGTCCACATCCAGCTTCACCCAGGTGCCTTCTGGGTTGATCAACTGGAGGACAGACACATGACAGTTGAGGTTAAGGCCTTTCAGAATGGTTGCTCTAAAATTTTAAGGTAAACAGGAAGGGAGACTATTTCTGTTAGATTTACTATTGCAAAAGAATTGCGAAAGTGCAATAGCTATTGCGATAGTATCACGAAAGTATCGTGGAATTGCGAATATCCAGGAAAAGCCATCCCAAATCATAATGGTGTCATCGATCTGCCTTAGAAGTAGCTGATTCCTTGAATGCTGCTTGTAAATATGGAAAAAACAAAATGAAATTGTAAAAGCAAATCATAATTTTCTGTGGCACAAGCAGCCCTACTGATCCATTTGCCAACTATCATTACTATCGATAGTATAGTGTACTATCAACGACAACTATCGACAGTTAAATTTATTATCGTAAATACTCTACCATCACATCAACTATTGCAATGCATGGATGTCTCAATGTAGTGTTACATTCATAGTTGATAGATAGGACAGATTTTCTTTCTGTTATTCGCAGGAAACTATTTTAGGTGGGCAGTTGAGTTTTTAGGGCAAACATAGGTAAACGTAAATATAATACATCGTACATATTGTATTGCTAACACAAAAAGCAGTTTAATATCTGTTTTGTGACTGAGGATCTCGCGCAGTGACTTTCCTGACTGATGACATCAAGAGAAAATAATCACAACAAATTTCTAATCTGTAAAATAGTCTGTTTGTTTACAGTCGCATTCAGTAGTAAACAGGTAATTTCATTTCATCTTACATGAACGTACTTTTATATGTTGCAGTTGACTCAGATATTTTATCCAGCAAAAACTAATTTGCATATAGAAGATGTATAATCCAATCAACATACACACCCGCGCACGCACACACGCACGCACAACTTACATCTTCAGTAACTGTGATCTGATTGGTCAGCACCAACATGCCAATAGGTGTCGCTTTCAGGCTTGGATGGCAGCGAACGTTGTGACCCGATGAGCCGCATTTGACCACCACGTATACACCTGGGCCACCTATATCGTCCATAACAACAAACAGTCAAATTACAGCTTGTGTATACGGGCGTAGCCTGCGTCACAGATGTATGGTGGACCAACCTATGGGCACAGAATGTGATGTTGTGGCGGCAGTTCTCACGGGTCTGTAGGAGTGTGCTATTGACACAAACATAAAGCAAAAGTTTTGAAGTGACAGCAAGAATGTTTCACCTGGATGTCATGTAGCAACAGTGACATAATTCACATATATAACTGTTATCAACATTATTGACAAGGACAACGCTACAACAATACAATTATGATTGTGACATAAGTAAACCGCGACGTGGCGGATCTGTCATTCATCACCAAGAGAGCAGAATGGATCACCTGATGAATCTCCCTCACCCTTCAAGGGATCAAGATCACACCACCAGGGGCTTAGCCAGAAACCTGTATGCCAGTCTTCAAGACTGGCAGATAATATGGGTAATTAGAACCGATAAGAATGGTGCAATTTAAAGTTAGAGGGGGCCAGCTGGCCTCTAGATTTACCAACAGTTCCAAGTCTAGGGGCCCACACTGTTGACTCATTGATACAACTGGTAGTGAAACAAATCGAACGGATCAGTATTAATTAAATAAATGGCTCTCAAATGACAGTTTTGTCATTGAAAATTAAAACCTGGCGAACAATGGCTGTGATTGGCCTGAATGCCTTCCACACAAGCTGCTCGCGCGCTAAAAGGCACACTTTTGATTATTAACAAATTCTAACAAAGTCATCTACACTCACCCCTGTACGGCCTTGTAGCAGTCTGTGCTTGTCGGGATGAAGCACGTGGCTTCTTCTCCTTGACGCCCTTGTCGAGGATAGACTTGGGTTCGTCGGTGGGTACGAGGAGGGTACGACCCAGGTGCTGGTTGTATTGGAGGGCCCAGGCCTCTTCCAACCCCTCGCCCCGCCCCCGACACCACGTGTGGATGGAATCCTCACTCAGTCGCAGCCACACGCCGTCATCATTGTGGATCTGACATACCACGCAACAGTTCAGGGGGGTCACTTCATGCACATTTCAGGGGGGTCACTTCATGCACATTTCAGGGCGGTCATTTCATGAAAATTTCAGGGGGTCACATCATAAACATGTCATGGGGTAA
The DNA here is from genome assembly GCA_020002185.1 of Paraescarpia echinospica. NCBI lineage: Eukaryota > Metazoa > Annelida > Polychaeta > Sabellida > Siboglinidae > Paraescarpia > Paraescarpia echinospica. Next base: position 15,621,222 of record CM034543.1, on the reverse strand, counting down.
CGTCATGCAAATTTCAGGGGGGTCACTTCATGCACATTTCAGGGCGGCCACTTATGCATATTTCAGGGGAGGTCACTTCATGAACAATTCAGGGGATCACTTTATGAACATTTCAGGGTGTCACTTCACGAACATTTCAGGGGGGTCACTTCATGCACATTTCAGGGGGATCATTTCATGCACATTTCAAGGGGATCACTTGATGCATATTTCAGGGGAGGTCACTTCATGAACATTTCAGGGAGTTTACTTCATTAACAGTTCAGGGGGTCACTTCATGAACATTTTGGGGGGGTCACTTCATGCACATTTCAGGGGGATCACTTCATGCACATTTCAAGGGATCACTTCATGCACATTTCAAGGGATCACTTCATGCATATTTCAGGGGAGGTCACTTCACAAACATTTCAGGGGGTCCCTTTGTTATACAAATTTAGTCATAAATAATTGTTTATGCCAGTTTCCCGAAAGCTTGAACTGCTTTACATAAATTGCATGAATTTACATATACCACATATGTATATATATATATATATAAACAAAATTATACATAATACACAATTTGAAGGGACAAGCATCATGCAACATTTGAGTGGGGGGGTCACTTCATTATAAATTTAATCATAACACTTTTTTTAATTTGAGAGGTACAAACAAAAGGTAGGCAAGTAGGAAAAGGCGGACTTAACAGTATTTTTTCCAATGTGTTTTATTTATTAATCCAAATTGTGCATGCAGTTTTATAGTAGTTTTACGTCTATCTTTTTGTAAAGATTTCAATCATTGTATTTTAATCAAAACCTCTCAAGAATGCAAGATGACTAAACATGTGTAATACACATACAAATGTAGAGAGAAACGCAGGATCACAGTTTATTATCACACAGTGTGAGTAGGTGAACTACTTACTTCGTACACAAAGGAGATAACACCGTTTGGCTTTATGATGCCAATCTGTTCGCTCTGTAGCGAAGGGTTGAGCCTCACTCTCAGTCCAGCACTCCACAGCGTTACAAACTTGCGCATCTGTGTCACGCACACAAACAGTTTTATAAACAACTATCCGAGTTACCTGGCATTGCCCGGGGAAAACATGTATTTTCTAATTTAAGCCACATAATAAACAAACCTGGGTATGTCCAGCGACATAACTGTAGGTGGCATTATTATCTTTCATAATGACACAGATAACAAATATAATTCAGTACCAGCCGCTTACACTAAAATTGTTTTAAAATTGTGACCCTCTAAATCCCTAATCCCCGTATTAATTTTTGTTAATCTAAATCTACGAACCACCCCAATAGGCCTGCTAGATTGCACACAAATCTTCAGCCCCACACATGCTAAACTGATGGAGATAGTGTCATTTTTTAAATTTGACCCCCAAGATCCCAACCCTGGATGAATTTCAAAAAAATCTAAATCTACAAACCACCCCAAAAAAATCAGCCCCGTACATGCAAAACTAACGGATATATGGGTCCACAGACAAACAGACAGAGAACTGTATTGTTTTATAATACAGATATGCAACATTTTGTGGTACACAGTGATCAGGCAAGATGACACCCACTCGATGTTCAAAATCATATGTTTAAAGCTGTTTCCTCAGCTCATTTGCCTATCGAAAATCTGGTTCTTGTATACTTTTTTAATCGTCAACATTATTTTGTCCGTTATATCTGGCAGCTTGCCAATTGCCCGACTGGCTTTTATCGCCAATCCGTTGAACTTGCCGGTTGGTCATGAGTTGACAACAAAATGTGTGCATGACTTTTGTTCATTGGCATTGCACTTTAGCCTTTCCCAAATACATCCTCAGGATCGACAACTAACTCTGGTTAGGATAGGCTTTTAGCCATCCTTTCAGCTGATTCTGTGCCATAAGCACTCGCAACATAAATGGTAAACTTGTCACGTAGACAAACTTGTCAGGTAGACAAACTTATCACCTAGACAAACCAGCCATGACTTGAGCTGGCTGAACTTTGAAGAGACTGTGTTAGGTTAAATCATCATTTCCCAACTCAAGTCCTATAACTAATTTCGAAAACGAAATAAAAATATGCCGTTTAGAACCTTGGCCTAGTTTGTTCACTCTACGTTGCTTCACTTCACTCAGCTGTATGAGTGGATACATGGCTATAGATAGTGGTGGATAATAGTGTCAAACTCTCGTGCTTTAATTGTAGTGTGGCTGAATTCTTCCCAGCGAAGTCGAGACGGTGTTCAATTGTACAGGTCTGCGTGGGAGTATAACTTGTGTTGAGCGCTTTAAGCTGACCTAAGGACTAGATACTGTGCTATATAAGAACTTTAAGCTGGCCTAAGGACTAGATACTGTGCTATATAAGAACTTTAAGCTGACCTAAGGACTAGGTACTGTGCTATATAAGAACTTTAAGCTGACTTAAGGACTAGATAGTGTGCCATATAAGAACTTTAAGCTGACCTAAGGACTAGATACTGTGCTATATAAGAACTTTAAGCTGACCGAAGGACTAGATACTGTGCTATATAAGAACTTTAAGCTGACCTAAGGACTAGATACTGTGCTATATAAGAACTTTAAGCTGACATAAGGACTAGATACTGTGCTATATAAGAACTTTAAGCTGACCTAAGGACTAGATACTGATCTATATAAGAACTTTAAGCTGACCTAAGGACTAGATACTGTGTTATATAAGAACTTTAAGCTGACCTAAGGACTAGCTACTGTGCTATATAAGAACTTACATATATTTAAAATATATATTCACAGGGGAAAATGTGCTGTTACATAACACAGTGTATTCTTCTCATAATAAAATGGCTGACATAAGACAAACGGCCTAACGGACTGAGGATATAAGACATACAAACTGTGGGAGTTTTTCTCGAATGACCCCTTACCCTGTTGGCCTGGTGTTCCACCCTCTTGGGGGTTGATTTGTGGGGGGGCATCATCCCATGGGGCGCATCTCTCACCTCCACTTTGAAATCCTCCCCTAGAATAGGAAATAAAAAAGAATATTCTGCATTGTACATATTTATGCTACATTTAACATCTTTAACATTAATTACATTTTGTACAGCGCTTTGAGCATTTTATTGGAAATGAAGCTTTGTAACAAAATAAATATTATTATTATATAAAATTGTATTTCTACTCAATCTTGTGATTGCGATAGAAATTAATCATAATTATTATTATTATTACATTAATAAGAGTTTGAACAAATGCAGATACATAAAACTTGTTTTATCCCAACTACGACTTTTTATGTAGTTACCCTTTATATCCAAACTATGACTTTCCACGTAGTTGCCTAATCCTATCGAATTACCTCAAGAAAACAAACACATATTCCTATGACATCACGAGATGTGTGCATGTGTACTTGGCTGGGACACTTCCGTTTTTATATACGCTTGTCAGTTGAAATTTTTGACGGTGATTTTGAGCATGTTAACCATTTCAGTACGACAGGCCGGTTTTCCGGCATTCACGATGTCTGCTAATGAAATCGTTTTTATTCATAATAATCCACTGCGTGGAGCCACTTATTGTGTACAGTTGTCAAGGCGAATGAATTAGCTATTCAGTAGTTGGTATTGTTTATTATCGCTCAATAATAGTTTACGGTGATTTTCACGGTTTTTAATGATGGATTATCAAAATTATCGGTGGCCACAATGGCAGACCGCATTACTTCAACTAGCGATTTACCACCGTATGTTTTGGACAGATTATTTGATAGTTTTATCGAAGAATCTTTGTCGGATGTTGACGATCGACATAATAACGATGTCGGCGAATTTAGTATACATCCGAATTCAGCAACTGCAAAAATGTTGAAATCTTGGTGGCCATCTTGGATTGTTGGTTACCATGACGATGGAATGTAAAATGATATGGCTCATTTTATTCACTGATTATCATACTTTCCGAAAATATATAACATTCCTCTTCATAAAATGCATTTTTGTTGCTCAAATCTTGACTTGAAGTGAGGTAGTCCATTATGTTGCATATTCACTGGGAATGCAGTATTCAGTGGTCACAGCTGATCAGGGCTGTAGTACTGAAATGGTTAAGTGAATAAATACTCATTAAAATTTTTGTTACAAAGCAGCTGACGCCATTGATGCCGTGCGAGGTGGTAGCAATGTTCATGCGTTTTCTGATGATTCGGATGAAGTTTTGAACAGTAATTCATCAGTTGTTTTGACTCGATCAAAGTCAAGTACAAGTTGGTAACGATGTTTATGACAGATGTTTATGACAGATGTTTATGACAGATGTTTATGACAGATGTTTATGACAGATGTTTATGACAGATGTTTATGACATATGTTATGACAGATGTTTATGACAGATGTTGATGACAGATGTTTATGACAGATGTTTATGACAGATGAATGCGACTTGTACTTGAACACTCAGAGTCTGGCGGTGGCAGTTATTCCGATGAGTTTTTACGGACGCAGTGGACAGATTCGTGGTTTAGAAACATTTACAATTTTAGTGTTCAATGGTGATCAAAAGCTTATACATCCTTGCGAGGTCGATATACACAATTACATTTGGTACCAGCGGAATCAGGACTTAACTCCGAAGATTTCAATAACTGATACTAGTGGTCAAAAATGTATTAATAATTGTCATAATGGCATCTGAAGTTGACTTTGTCTGTAATTCTTATAAGTATGTATGAACTCAAAAATGTACAAAACAATTGTATTGTAAAGTTAAAATAAATCTACACTGATAAAAGTCACACCATTACAAAGATAGTTTTATTTTGGCACTTGCTGTTGAATAAAGTATAACAAATACAAAATGAACATAGACAGTGCAAACAAAAAACATGACATCAGTAAAAAAAGGGTTAATAACAAAGTCTAAATAGATGCAGATACATAAATTGCGACAATCTTACCGACTTCGTAGCCATCAAGTGTGATGCGAATGTTGTAGAGACCGGTACTTCCTGGTGTCCAGGTGGCGCAGTATGTGCCATCATTACCCGCCTTCACGAGCATGTTCTCGCTAGGTCTGCGAATCGCTGGAGCGGCATATCGCAGCTCCTCAAAGGAGTAGTTCTCGTACGCCTGCGGAATGGTTTCATTATCATTCTTCTTCTTATAATTAACTCATCACTGTGTATTACCCACATATGTATGTGGCTAGAGTATTGTCATGCTTGGATTTTTTAATAAGAGAGTCCATTATAGGTTACACATTTACCCCCTGGGTGGGACCTTTTACTTCCCCGGCATAGACACCAGATAGAAGGGACCAATGGCTTAGCCCGTTTCTTCCGAAAGACACAGGCAATGTAGGGTGAACTAAATTGCCCAAGTTTCGAAGTGTCGATCAGTAGTGGGATTCGACTAACAGTGTAGTGCTCTAACACTTGACCACCATTCCTTTATTAAAGTCTGTTCACAGTTTCATAACGTGAATAGGAACAACATTATTTCACATAACATAGTCTTGTTCCGTAATCTATCACATTTGTGTAAATCAAAAAAATAATTGTTAACCACTAAACAAAGGCTGCAGCGAGCATGCAAAAAACTTGTTTGGGATATAAAACATATATTATTTCATAGATTAAATTACCTGATGTATTGCTATTTATACAAGAAGTTGAGGACCATTACCAAGGCCAGCCTCACCCCAGGCATACAGGGAGAGAAGAGGAGAACAACAATACCGAGGCCAGCCTCACCCCAGACATACAGGGAGAGAAGAGGAGAACAACAATGTATTCCAATTCTCAGAATGCTATATAACTTAATACTGTTGTCCCAAATATGTTCACCTTTTGTAAGTGTTATTTCAACAAATTTTCGTCAAGCTTATGATTTTATTCGCAATTCAAACAGCACCTTCATCATATGAATGGAGACTTAAAAATGGGGGAGTATTTTGGCATAAAATGTAAGAACTTTTGACGATATAATTTCAAAGCTAAAAACAAAAATTACAGGTATACTTGGAGGCCTCTTTTATTTTTTAATACTGAATATATAGCCCCAAGGTACATTTGGGTGAAAAACTTAACCGTCTACTCCCACCCATTACTGAGTTATTGAAGTGTTATTTCAAACTAAATCAAAAACTTGATAACAATTTACAATTCAGACAGCACCTTCATCATACAAATGGAGTGGTAAGCATCTTTTTTCTCCTTCACTGTCACTTTATACGGCACCCCCAGTTTGGGGGCAGGGTGACCCCCAAACACCTTCGACGTGTCCGCAATGACCTCGTTCCATTGATGACAATGGTTGTTGCCAGCGTTCGATTCGACCAGCGACATGGCTCGGGCCTCCACCTGTAAGGGACCGACTCAAATTGTTGTATGACAACAGGGAACATTTCAAACAATGGAAAGCAGTGAAATGATTGAGTTTATTCAGTAAAAGTATACACACGTAAACATATGAAGGAGGATACCACATTAAAGCATACAAAAGTAGGACTTATTTCCACTGTGGTCCTCAAAAAATAATAGTACAAAATAATAATAAGTGGGTCCGAATACTACTTCACATTCTACAACTTGACAAGTGCTGAAACAGGTTGGTTGAAGGTTAAGGTTGGCCCGTTTTTTTAGGTATGGTCAGGATACCGGTAGCACACCTTTTTTGCCCACACCTCAGTTAAACTCACTGACAAAGCCCATAAGAAGATACAGTCGAACATTGCTTCACAGTCACCTGGGTAATACAGCCACCTCCCAATTAGGATAGTCCCAAACTTATTCCATATACAGTCGTCATCACTGTGCAGCCGTAGTGTCCCGTGGTTGGGTGAAGGCCTCGGCATGTCGTTTCATACACAGTCAATTAGAGGAAATTACTCCCGCTAATAGGATCATCTCTCTATTCAGGTCTCCTTCGTCTAGTCCCCTGGTGACTTTAATAGTGAGGTTCCCCTGTAGTTCTAACCTTGATGCTGGGTACGTTGACGAGCTCCCCGTATTGGTCCTTGGTGCGGACCGAGATGACCGTGGGCCAGCCACACCGTAGCTCCTCCTTGTTGTACACAATGTCACACTGAGTCGGGTCAACGTAGGAATCTGGCTGCAGCCAACTGAAATAACACATCACAGTCAGTAGAGGTGAAAATGTTGAAGTCTGGCAACACAGAATGTATGGTTTCATGCAATTTGATGGCCAGTATACCTTCAACATATTTATCGTAGCATTAAGGGAGCCGTAATAGCCACAATGTATCTTTCAACTCTAAGTCCTGATTTTTTGCATAAATATTATTATAGATCATCTGATGAGAAGAGGCCATTGAAATTAACGTTCACAAGATAATGACAAATTTTTAACTAATAAACACTTAAGATATTTCAACAAATAAGGTACCATTTTAAAGCTCATAACCTGCAAAATAAAAAGGTACAGAACTATATTTCACAATTTTGCAACTTAATACCCATTATGCAAGCAACAACACGTAGAGAAATATAGATATGAAAAAGGCCAAATGGATGACGTTTGTTTAGTATGGGGAAACAGTTTATAAGCCTTTTTGGCACACTGTAATATTTAAATGAAAGAAATGTGGACCTTACAACCCAATGCCAGGCCTGTGACTGAGCCCATACTAGTCTCCTGAACATCAGGCTGTTAGAGCCCACATTTCAACATATAAAGCAGCAGCGGTATTCCTAGAACAATTGAAAGGAATGACATGTAATCACAGCAGAGCTTGTTATGTGTAGAGTTAATTTTAAAGCCAACATGATTAACTAAGCCAACATGATTAACTAAAAAGTGCCTCTCTGAATACCACGCTATCTGCTGCCAAAAACACTAAATCTAAAATTATAATAATCCCAAGCTCATAACCTGCAAAATCAAAAAGGTACAGAAATATATTTCACAATTTTGCAACTTAATACCCATTTTGCTAAGGCAGATCACATATTTAAAATTGAGGAACAAGCAAGATAATTTTAAGCGAAGTTGATGAAGCAAGCAAGGGAGAGATGTTTTATTTATTTTATTTATTATTATCATAGCAATATATATTATACATAATTTTAACTATTATATAACATGTATTTTATTATAACATAATTTTAAACATTTTATATAAATATATCTGCAAAATGCAGTGAACTACATTGGATGTGGCACTGTATAAAATAATAATTATTATTATAAAGCTGTACTGACGCAGCAAGTCGGCCGCCACTGGTGGCCGGAGTGCAGGCAACAAAGTCCTTGAGGAAACTGCGTTCGTTGGAGCAGCAGCTGAAGGGTAGGTTGCCATCCAGGGCCTGGGAGATGGTTGGGGGGCGCAGCAGAGCGAAACCCTTGCTCAACAGCTGCGAGTGCATGCCGAACACCTGGTGGCAGGGAACAATACCGCTTTCAGGATACATGATGACAAGGTGTGTGTGTGGTATACGTGGTGCATAATGTGGCATCTACGCAGTATATATGTGGCACAAACGCAGCAGCTAATCGACACATATGTGGTGTAAATGCGATTGATACATATGTAACACATACATGGCACAAACACTGCACATACATGACATATACACAATATATACACAACATATACACAGCACATACATGACACATACACAACACATACATGACACATTCACAACACATACACGATACATACATGACATAAACATGACATACATGACACATACACAACATACACAACATAAACATGATACATACACAATACATACATGACATATACACAACATACACAACATATACATATCACATACATGACATACACAACATATACACAACATATACACAACACATACACAACACATACATGACATATACACAACATACACATACATAGCACTTTTACTTACACCTGTGTGGACTCATTTGAGAGGTTCCCCAAAACATATTTTCGTGCCAGAAACACACACATACATATGCACACAAACAAACACTGTCACACACACCCATCCACCCCCCACACACCCATCCACCCATCCACCCCCCACACACCCATCCACCCTCACACACACCATCAACCCCCCACACACCCATCCACCCCCCACACACCCATCCACCCCCCACAGACACCCTCACACTCACCCGACGTTAGACTATGTGTGAAGAACATGTCCTACCTGTTGAGCTGTCTCCTCGATATATTCAAGGTCTTTGTCAGCCTCATCCAATGACGCTGCAACACCAGGTCAAAAGAGACCATTAGCAACTGTAATTAAGTACATATGTCAACGTGGCAGCCGAACATGGACTTGGATGTCAGATTTGGCATCAACTCCAAATCTCATGTCGGCATCTAGCAAAACATCATTAGCTAATTACTCAGTAAGCGGTGCAACATTCAACTCTGATAAATATTAATGAAAGTCCGTTATAGTTGGAAATTGGTGTGCTTAGTCATATATAATTTTTAGAATGTTCACAGCTAACTAAGTACATACACAGACCTAAGACTATATCTAAGGTGTCCAATAAACACATTTTATTTCACTGCCACAGCCTTGGCATGGTGCCTGACTACATCACTGCCACAGCCATGGCATGGTGCCTGACTACATCACTGCCACAGCCTTGGCATGGTGCCTGACTACATCACTGCCACAGCCATGGCATGGTGCCTGACTACATCACTGCCACAGCCATGGCATGGTGCCTGACTACATCACTGCCACAGCCATGGCATGGTGCCTGACTACATCACTGCCACAGCCATGGCATGGTGCCTGACTACATCACTGGCACTGCAGTTGTCAACAAGCGATTTGTAGGTCTTTTAAAAATTTGAGGCCGCTGGTCAATGCTTACATCAACGTACGGGCTTAATTAATGGATTAGCCAATGGTGTCTATTATACCAGAGGAAACGCAGCATTCACAAAACAATCACACACACCACCATGCCAGACACTCATGCGACACCATACATAGATCACACACACCACCATGCCAGACACTCATGCGACACCATACATAGATCACACACACCACCATGCCAGACACTCATGCGACACCATATATAGATCACACACACCACCATGCCAGACACTCATGCGACACCATACATAGATCACACACACCACCATGCCAGACACTCATGCGACACCATACATAGATCACACACACCACCATGCCAGACACTCATGCGACACCATACATAGATCACACACACCACCATGCCAGACACTCATGCGACACCATACATAGATCACACACACCACCATGCCAGACACTCATGCGACACCATACATAGATCACACACACCACCATGCCAGACACTCATGCGACACCATACATAGATCACACACACCACCATGCCAGACACTCATGCGACACCATACATAGATCACACACACCACCATGCCAGACACTCATGCGACACCATACATAGATCACACACACCACCATGCCAGACACTCATGCGACACCATACATAGATCACACACACCACCATGCCAGACACTCATGCGACACCATACATAGATCACACACACCACCATGCCAGACACTCATGCGACACCATACATAGATCACACACACCACCATGCCAGACACTCATGCGACACCATACATAGATCACACACACCACCATGCCAGACACTCATGCGACACCATACATAGATCACACACACCACCATGCCAGACACTCATGCGACACCATACATAGATCACACACACCACCATGCCAGACACTCATGCGACACCATACATAGATCACCTGTTTAACAGAGGCACAAACGTAATTGGATTCCCTCACTCCTTATGCTTCGGCATTTAATTCCGATCCTAGTTTGTTTTCCAATATCCAACATGTGGCAGCATTGTACTCACCAGGTGGCAGCACAATGTCCTTCCTCATCAGCGACATGGCGCACATACCACCGAGTGCCGAAACTTCCTTTTCTAGATGCAGCAAACCCTACAATGAAGAATATACAGTTGATCAATTATTATTATTAGCAACATTTCTAAAGCGCCATATATCCGGGACCAGCCTGTTCATGGCCGTGTACATACATTATAAAATGTACACGGAATTGTAAGAAATGTTTAAGAAATACATAATCCTCGTAAAATAACATTATATTAAAAAGACTGTATATATTAAGTAATTAACATGCATGACACAGTTTCGAAAATATTAAGATGATTACATAAACTGATATAATGTGTTAAAATTTATAAAAATATAATATTATATAAACATAAATTGATTAAATAGATAAATTAATAAAACACATGTTCATAAAATGTCCTACAGCACAGTTCTTCAGTGGAAATAAGCCAGTTTAAATTAGTGAATTTTTTAAGAAGAGTCTTAAATCTAGTCAGACTGTTTGACGAATGTTGACTGGCAAAGCATTACAGAGGGTCGGTCCGGACAAAGAGAAAGCCCGCCTGCTGTAGCCCCTCTAGGTTGTAGAGTAGAACTACCAGCAGATGCACATCAGCAGCTCGGAGGTTGCAGGTGGGCGAATAGGGTATTACAAGATGATCAAGATGATGGTTTTCACGGGTGTGCATATAGGGTGTTACAAGATGATGGTTTTCACAGGTGGTGAATAGTGTGTTACAAGTTGATCAAGATGGTGGTTTTCACGGGTGGGCATATAGGGTGTTACAAGATAATCAAAATTATGGTTTTCACGTGTGGGCGAATTGGGTGTTACAAGATGATTAAGATTATGGTTTTCACGGGTGGGCAAATAGGGTATTACAAGATGATCAATATGATGGTTTTCACGGGTGGGCGAATAGGGTATTACAAGATGATCAAGATGATGGTTTTCACGGGTGGGCAAATAGGGTATTACAAGATGATCAATATGATGGTTTTCACGGGTGGGCGAATTGGGTGTTACAAGATAATCAAGATGATGGTTTTCACGGGTGGGCGAATTGGGTGTTACAAGATGATCAAGATGATGGTTTTCACGGGTGAGCGAATTGGGTGTTACAAGATGATCAAGATGATGGTTTTCACGGGTGGGCGAATTGGGTGTTACAAGATAATCAAAATGATGGTTTTCATGGGTGGGCAAATTGGGTGTTACAAGATGATCAAGATGATGGTTTTCACGGGTGGGCGAATTGGGTGTTACAAGATAATCAAAATTATGGTTTTCACGGGTGGGCGAATTGGGTGTTACAAGATGATCAAGATGATGGTTTTCACGGGTGGGCAAATAGGGTATTACAAGATGATCAATATGATGGTTTTCACGGGTGGGCGAATAGGGTATTACAAGATGATCAAGATGATGGTTTTCACGGGTGGGCAAATAGGGTATTACAAGATGATCAATATGATGGTTTTCACGGGTGGGCGAATTGGGCGTTACAAGATGATCAAGATGATGGTTTTCACGGGTGGGCAAATTGGGTGTTACAAGATGATCAAGATGATGCTTTTCACGGGTGGGCGAATTGGGTGTTACAAGATGATCAAGATGATGGTTTTCACGGGTGAGCGAATTGGGTGTTACAAGATGATCAAGATGATGGTTTTCACAGGTGGGCGAATTGGGTGTTACAAGATAATCAAGATGATGGTTTTCACAGGTGGGCGAATTGGGTGTTACAAGATAATCAAAATGATGGTTTTCACGGGTGGGCGAATTGGGTTTTACAAGATGATCAAGATGATGGTTTTCACGGGTGGGCGAATTGGGTGTTACAAGATGATGGTTTTCAATCTTAAAAGCTAGAATACTGTGTCTGTGTATTAAAATGTATTTAAAGTGAATAATATGATATAGGGAATTTCATAAAATTTAGTTTTATGGGAATAGGAAGGGATACTATAATACGTAGACAACAGTAGGCCTAGCTGTGCCACATCTTGGCTGCACCACTAACAATTTTGATAAATATTTCCTTGTGTTGTTCACAGCCTTATAGGTTTCTCACTAAATACACATGAAGAGGGAATATTGACAGATTCCTACTTCATTTGCAGGAGAGTTCCATTCATATCCAACGACGACGCATCGGAAGCCATAGTTTGACGTGCGATCATTCTTCACGTAGTCTGAGGCAGTTTCGAGGGAGAAGCACAGCTTGTTGCCTGCAACAGATACAATGGGTTACAATGTATCAAGTCTACAACTTGTTATTTAAAGCTACCATCTCGTCAGCCCACCACGAATCAGGCTTATTGTTGTTGCATCATGTCTTTGGAATCCACTCCGTGTTAGTGTTTGGTCAGTAGAAACGTACAATTTTGTGGTCAGCTGAAGACTTCATTTTTTAACTATGCCTACACTTGCGCTCATCAATTTATTGACAACTTTAACATTGCATACCAATTTCGAGATTGCCAAGCCTGATTTTTGAAATGTTCTTTTTATTAATGCCTCAGATATATGTTAATTTTATTCTTTAACATATTAATACTGTTAGCATTAAATGTGCAAGGCCCGTTCCTCATTTATTAACATTTATATATTTTTCTTAATTAATATTAGAATAACTATGTTGAAGGCGTAGTACTGCCCGCCAAATTGCGTTTAATAAGCCCGAAACAATGTTTGCAATTTGAAAGTTGCACCTGCAAAATTTTCAAATTGTCAACGAAACGTCGAATTTGTAAACAGTTGCTATTGACATTTATTATTTATTGTCATTTACTGCTTTAAAGTTGGCTCATTCCCACTCTCCTGATCAAACTGGGACTAAGCACAACTGACTGAGCAGACTTCCTGCTAATGATTACCTGACAGACCAGACAACCTCCCTTCAAAAGAAGGCAGTCTCTTACTAGTTGTTCATTTATTAATTATTATATTAGAAACTTTCATTTTTCATATCCAAGAATCATGTTAAATTACCTGGTAGAGGCTTTCGTTGACGTGTCACGCCGACTTCATCAGTACCTATGACGCTGAATGACGTCATCGTACACGTGAGGCAGTTCATTTAACATGATTCTTGGATATGAAAAATGAAAGTTTCTAATTTGAAAATGAACTATCCTGAAGAATGTTCAGTAATCTTAGGACAAAGTATGGACAAGAATGTGTCAAAGACGTGAGGAAACTCGAACAATTGACCAGAAAGGTTTCGCGCCACAGAAATCACCTTGTATTTACGCTACGTTGCAAAGACATCAATGTAACACCTCCCAGTCTCAGTCTGAAATGCCCAATAAACACGACGAATGCGAGGAGAATAGTGGACAAAGCCAGGAAGGAACTAGTGAGAGAGAGAATACGTGTCATAAACAACAAATTGGACACGTTTAAAGAGAAGAAACTCGCCCTAGAAACGAAGCTGTTTACTTTGTTGTCAAGGGAAGAACAACAAAACGTCACGCGCCACACCGGGCATGTCAGCGAGAGTACGCATGAGAAAACAAAATGGCACCATCAACAACAAATTCGGCGCTTGGAAGCGAAGAGAGACAGAACAAACGAAGTTGACCTTACCGGAACACAGCTAAAAAGGTTGGTGATAAATCTGTCGAAATACAAACTGTCCGGGGCCCAGAATAAGATATTAGCGAAGGGACTAAATTGCGCGGTAACGCCAAAAAAAGTACCAATCGAGGAGTTCGTCGTAGCGGCAGAACAAGCGACATGGAAACTACCACAAGAACAAAAAAACAAACTTCGTGCAGATATCGCGGGAGTTCTGAAATCAGCAAAAGTTCCAAAACAGAACCTAACCAGACAAGAAAGAACAGCTTTGAAAGAGCTGCAGAATGAGAAGTCCATCACCATACTCCCAGCGGACAAGGGAAAGGCCACAGTCATCATGGAAACGAAAGAATACCAGGAAAAAATGAAAGAAATGCTAAGTGACGAAGCGACATATGAGAAGTTAAAGAAGGATCCGACCAAAAAATATAAGGCAGAACTCATCAGAATGGTAAATTCCTTGGAGAAGGAGGGGAAGATCACCAAAGATCAGTACTGGTACTTATATCCTACGCTAGAAAAAGTACCACGGATGTATGGATCACCAAAAATCCACAAGGAGAAGGTGCCACTCAGACCAATTGTCGACTACACACAGACAATAGCATACAGAGTATCCAGAGAATTGGCCAACATACTACAACCACTTGTTGGAAAAACAGAACACCATACGGAAAATTCACAAGAATTGGTGAAAGAAATGACAAAACTGAGAATGGAAGAAGGAGAATCATTTGTGTCATATGACGCTGTGTCACTGTTCACGAAGACCCCAATCAGAGAAGCTTGCAAAGTCATCAGAAAAAGACTAGAGAATGACAAGACACTAAAGAAGAGAACAAATATAAACGTAGACGACATCATGGAGTTGTTGAAATTTGTCTTGGAGACGACATACTTCAGATTTGGAGGAGAAATTTACCAACAGAAGTTTGGGGTAGCCATGGGCAGTCCAGTGTCCCCCATTGTTGTGAACCTGTACATGGAGGACCTGGAGCAGAAAATCATAGCCACAGCACCAGTCGATTGCCAACCGAGAAACTGGAAGCGATATGTGGACGATGTAATTTGCCTGGTACACACAGGAAAGGCAAAGAAATTACAACAACACATGAACACTGTAGACCCCACAGGTAGCATCATTTTCACGCGGGAAGACGAAGAGAACAACAGCATGCCCTTCTTGGATGCAAAGTTCACCAGAAAGTGTACAGGAAGAAGACGCACACTGACCAATACCTGAATTTTGCATCCCACCACCCCAAACATCAGAAGTTGGGAGTTGTCAGAACCCTTATGAACAGTTGTGAGACAATAACTTCGGAGGAGGGGGACAAGAACGAAGAGATGGAACACCTGAGAGGAGCTCTAAGAGTATGTGGCTATCCGTCGTGGGCCTTGAAAAAGGTGACAGATAGCAGTAAGAGGAAAAAGACCAACAAAAAGACAAAGGACAAAAACTATCGGAGCCAAGTAGTCATTCCATACATAGAGGGGGTCTCAGAGAGAGTACATCGAGTACTGAAAAAGTATGGAGTTGCAACGGCCATGCGTCCCCACACCACCCTCAGGCACCTGTTGGTACATCCCAAGGACAAAGTACAACTAGAAGAACAGAGCGAACTGGTGTACCAAATAACGTGCAAGAATTGTGGTGGGGAATACATTGGGGAGACAGGAAGACTACTCAAAACAAGACTGGAGGAACACAGAAAGGACGTAGACAACACGAAAAATGAGAAATACACAAGGAGCGGGAAAAAAAGATTGATGTCTACCATCAATAAATCCGCCCTTACAGACCATACGACAACTGAAAACCATATCATAGACTGGGAGGGAGTGAAAATTGTAGACAAAGAAACCAACAGAAGAATTCGGCATATCAAAGAAGCCATCTGGATCAGAAAAACCAAAACACCCATCAACAGAGATGAGGGCAATTACGAACTGCCTCACGTGTACGATGACGTCATTCAGTGTCATAGGTACTGATGAAGTCGGCGTGACACGTCAACGAAAGCCTCTACCAGGTAATTTAACATGATTCTTGGATATGAAAGTTTCTAATTTAAAAACGAACTATCCTGAAGAATGTTCAGCAATAATAATTATTATATTGTTCTTAAGACTATAATAACTATGTTAAAGTTATACTGCCTGCCAAATTGTGTTTAATAAGCCCGTAACAACATTCACAATTAGGAAGATATCACCCGGAGATTTAACAAGATTGACACCCAGAGAATTAATTCTAGGTGGCAGGTGGACAAGGAAGCCCTTTGGCTTATTGAGAGTCCAACCCTTTTATCTATGTGTATTCCGCCCGTCTGAGGTGTGTCGATTTTATTTTTAAACATATACTAGCACCCACACAATCAGCAGATAATATGTTCCATTAATTTACAGTCCTTTGTGAAAATGAGAACTTTCTTATATCTAATCTACACTGCTCCTTTGCTAATGTAACTTCATGTCCTCTAGTCCTTCTATCTTTCTTAACTGAGAAAAAAATATTTCTATCAATATTTTCATAACCATTGATTATTTTAAACACTTCTATCTGATCTCCTCTCAATCTCCTTGTCTCTAGTGTTGTTAAACCACATTCTTTTAGGCGTATTTCATAACTAAGATCCCTCAGTTTTGGTATCATTTTAGTTGCTCTCCTCTGTACTCTTTCTAGCATATCTATGTCCTTCTTGCGATATGGCCTCCATGCTTGTATACAATATTCTACAAAACATCCAGTATCGAAACAAGCTTTATTGGCAATATGGCTGAGTCGGGCCGAGTTAACCACAATACCCTTTGATGTTCAACAATTTCACTTTTTCCCACGTTCAACACAGCAGACTTCCTGTAACAAATTACTACACTGGCTAATTCTGTGTAGAGGAACAGACTGTCTCCCCTTTAAAAGAAGCCACACCCTACAGTTTTCCCCACAACCCACCCGGTAGAATGACAGCCATGGTTGGCCAGTTGCTGTTTCCGTGGAATTTCTTCAGAACGGGGGTCCACACGGCATCCGGGGCCACCTCGTCCACACTCGCTCGTCTTCGGCTACCACTGCTGCCCTCTGGTGAGGACGGCCGCTTCCTCATGGGGATGTAGAGGCCGAGGTTGTCCTCAGGTTGGGCCGTGGCACAGAGAGGGTCAAACTCCACCACCATCCACTGCACCGCTGGGGGAAACGTCACCTGGACAGAGGGTGTGAAACTTAACCCTTTAGACACGTCACCTGCACAAACTTAACCCTTTAGACATGTCACCTGCATACAGGGCGGGGAATGTAACCCTTTACACCCCCACCCCATGAGTGTTTAAAGAAATGCAAGATATGTTTTCTAAAAATTTCAATAGATATCCATATATGACAAATATCCCTGGTGTAGGAAATGAATTATGGCTAAAATGACAGAGCACAGAATTGTCCAGTAAATGGCACCACATATGAGTCGTTAAAGTGCATCTTGTCAGGCCTTGCCCAGCAAGTGGTTACGTGTGGTTAGGAACATGACGGATCAGGCAGTTAGGGATCTATTACTTCTGTTGGCATCGACATCAGGTAGAGTGAACAAAACTGCTCAAGTTTTAAAAACTGTCTGTTTTCAGACACCCTAAAAACCAACAATTATTTTCTGTACTGTACGTTTTTGGAGACCTTGGTCAACTGTGAGAGATTCAGTGATTGTGTTATACCAGTTATACCAGTGTGGAGGAGCAACCAATGTGTGTACATAACAAAGTTTAAATTGTTTGACGTATTTTTGGACAGCTGACAATTTAATAAATTTTAAGTGTTCGAGTACATAGTCATTGCAGTAGGTAGACAAGTATCATTGAGAGGGCAGACCATGTGACGTGGCTCCCCAAAAAATGGAAGAAGGAAGAAGAATGATTTCAAAGGACTACCTTGAAGTTGGCGACTGTGGCAGGTTTATACGGGTGATCACTCTCCACGACAGCATAGTGCTGCATTGTTGTGCTGCCACCGTCAGCGCCTGTCTGACCGTTCTCATTGCTGTCCACCGCACTCCCTGGCGCCCCCTGGGAGCTCAGGTGTGAGTTGATGTCAGCGATCGGTGGCAGCACTTCTTGTACGAGGCCCAGCACTTGCACAGCTCCCTGGGAGAACACAAGTAACATTTATATAACAGTTTCGGACAAATCAAGTGATCAGATTTATTCTTTTGGGTATGTTTCTGTGCAAGTTGAAATCTATATTTGTTCACTAGTTTACATTGGTAACATGTGTAACTTGGTCACCATCATTAAATAAAGCTACTACTACTATTACTACTGTACATTGGTAACATGTGTAACTTGGTCACCATCATTAAAGGAAATAAAAACAAGGCATTAGCTAAAATCCGTTTTCCATGTGTACAGAAAGTTTAATATTACATGTAACATTCGAGAACATTTAAAAAATACAGAAAAATACATTTGTAGCATAAATTCGATTTTAAACCCGTCTGTGTAGCGATTCCCGCGGAAAATAAAAATTTAATGAGCTAGGCGATCACGTGGTATCTTAACGTCACACATGACTCACACTCGCAGCAGGCCGACCCTTTCTATGCATTCAGAGCATGTTTACATGGATAATGTTGGGGTCGAAACGTGCGTCAGAATGAGTTGTTATGCAATAATCTGATGTAATACAAACACTAGTCATCATAGAGGAACAAGCAGTTATCTTACGGTTCCACATGAATTCAATTTTATTCAAAACAGTGAATGCGAATGAGCCTACAAGTCGACTAGGTTTCACCAAGCTTGGCCCTGGCCTGGGCTCGTTTTCAGAATAATTATATCGAATGCAACCAACGGGAGATAATGTACACCAATATACATACATAGCAAACATATATCGTATCCAGCTACAGAAAGGAACGTGTAAAATATCATAATATCACTAGAATATCGACGTATGAAGGAGGAGTTGTACAATTTATCATAACAACTGAAATCAGTCAGCGAATTTCTGCCGGCCTTGATAGCTCAGTTGGTAAACGCGTTGGTTCCTTGGCATCTGTTTTACAATCGGGTGACGCCGGTTCAATCCTGACAGCATGCAAACTATTGATTTTCTTTACATTTTTTTGTTTATGTTTTCACGAAGTAATATAAACCATATCATTTAGTATACTATGATGCACTGTTTGTAAATATTTTTTTAAATTTTTGTAGTAATTATTTATTCGCCACAAAAATTTAAATATGGTCATTATATACAACGATGTTTCTAAATTGTATTTATCCAGACAGATCACAATCTGTTTTCACATATATAATTACAATATATTACTGTACAATATATTTACAATTAATAAATTAGATATCCATTACATTATATTTGTTTGGATAAATAAAATTTAGAAACATCGTTATATAATGACCATATTTTCATTTTTGTGGCGAATAAATAATTACTACAAAATAAAAATTATTTACAAACAGTGCATCATAGTATACTAAATGATTTGGTTTATATTACTTCGTGAAAACATAAACAAAAAAAGTGTAAAGAAAATCAATAGTTTGCATGCTGACAGGATTGAACCGGCGTTGCCCGATTGTAAAATAAATGACAAGCAACCAACGCGCCTACCCACTGAGCTAGCGGGACCAGCGGAAACCCTCTAACTGATTTAAGTTGTAATGGTAAATTGAACAACTCCTTCATATATTGATATTCTAGTGATATCATGAGATTATACATGTTATTTTATGTAGCTGGATACAATATATGTTTGTTATGTATGTTTATTGGTGTAGATTATCTCCCGTTGGTTGCATTCGATATAATTATTCTGAAAATGAGCCCAAGCTCGGCGAAACCTAGTCGACTTGTAGGCCCATTCACATACGTTGTTTTGAATAAAATTGGATTCATGTGGAACCGTAAGATAACTGCTTGTTCCTCTATGATGACTAGTGTTTGTATTACGTCGGAAAATTGCACAATAACTCGTTCTGACACTCATTTCGACCCAAAAGCTATACTTGTAAACATGGTCTGAATGCATGGAAAGGGTCGGCCTGATGCGAGTTTGAGTCATAAGTGACGTCACATCTCGGCATCCCGAAAAGCGCGCCAAAAATATGCATATTCGAAAAAGTCCGGATGTACAGCATAAAATGTGGAATTTCTAATTCATTGAATTTTTTTTATTTTTTTTGCTTGGTGGACGTGGAAATAGATAGCAAGATGTAATATAACATGAATTCAAACAATATATGTTTTTATTCCCTTTAAATAAAGCTACTACTACTATTACTACTGTACATTGGTAACATGTGTAACTTGGTCACCATCATTAAATAAAGCTACTACTACTATTACTACTGGTACTATTACTACTACTACTACTACTGGTACTATTACTACTACTATTACTACTGGTACTATTACTACTACTATTACTACTGGTACTATTACTACTACTACTACTATTACTACTGGTACTATTACTACTACTACTACTACTAATAATAATACTACCAGGGTTTTTGTTAAGAGCCGGGACCCGGATAATTTACCCGGCTATGGCAATCCATGTACCCGGCTATCGAGAACGGAGAAGGGAAGCTTTTTATTAGCACCGGTGATTCGCAAGACACCTTTTTCAAGTGCCTCTGCATTACAAATTAAGCTGTATAAGTTACACAAACAGTTGAGCGCATCGATGATGATTACGACATTTTGCAACAAAACAGCGCGGTCAACCACAGTAATTTTTGCATTCCGAGTTCCCATAACTCCCGAAGGCATGAGGACTAGGAAGCTTTAGGCTTATTGACAGTCCAACAATTTTCACCAACGTATAACCCGCACCTAGCAGATATTTATCAGTTCTGTTTTTAAACATGTTCACATTGATCGAATTAACACAATCAACTTGCTAGATCAATTCAAAGTATCGTCATTGTATAGTGATATATATGAGAGTATGCTGCACCGGCATGATGCAGCATACGTATTTTTGTGCGGGCAACAATGCAGACAAGTGATGATTGGCCCAATGGATTATTTTAATTATATGCTAATTCTGCTTAGCCGTGGGCGCAAAGGACCAATCAGCGCATAGTAGTAGCGCGCACTAGTAGCGCGCGCTAGGAGAAGTCGGCCACTTTGGTTCGAGAGACTATTCGGTTGAGAGTTTTGCGTTCTTGTTACTGCGTTTCTTTGATTTCATTGCCGTCATTTTTTCACGTCGTCATCAACATTTTTACGTTGCGTTTCATCTGCGTCGGATCTTCTGCGGAAGATGATTTGCTGAACATTTCGGCCGGTTCCAGCCGAGTATTTTCGTTGTTTGTAATTTCCTTTGTTGGCCGCCATTTTGTGCGTAGAGTTCGTCGCTGGCCTTTACCATGTCAGTGGCGAATTCAGAGATCGCTTCTTCGCCGTGTAAAGTTTTAGTTTTAGGCCATAGTCATGTATATTGGTTGGGCGCATTTGTGCAGTCGGCAAGTCCGACTGGGTTGTTTGCCGAGTTCGCGGTGCACGGCCGACCCTGCGATATCTCATATGAGGGCATTCGCAAGGCTCGGGTCGCTACACTGTTGGCTCCGGCGACGATGGCCCGTATTGTCGCCCGTTGCGCGGACGTTGTAGTCGTGCACATTGGAGGGAATGACATTACTAGTCAGTGTACTCCCATCCTCATTGCACTGGACATTCAGCATCTGGCGCGGCGGCTGATCAGTTCGGGCGTGAGTTGAGTGGTGATTTGCCAGGTTTGCCGGCGGCAGAAATGGCGCCATTGTAGCTATGAGGAGGGTGGCGCTCAGGTTATGGAGATAAATCGGTACCTGGAGGCATTTTGCCAGGATTCTGAGGGGGTATTTTTCTGGAGGCATAAGCGCCTGTGGAACAGTGTCCGGGAGGTTTTTCGACGGGACGGGGTGCATTTTTCCGACATCGGCAACTACCGTCTATACCGTAGTCTGCGGGGCGCGATATTTAAGGCTGTGGGGCAAATCTTTGGTTAGCGGGGCATATATTGGTTAGTGGGGCAAATCTTTGGTTAATACATCGCTCTGACCACGCAGAACTAGCATAACCGGGCGGCATTCCTAGGCTAAAAGAAATAGTATAGGTCACTTCGAATTAAATATGTCACAATTGTCTGTCTTTGTCGCATGTTCATGCAGTAGTCCTTGTTTATAAATGATGGTATGGTTACACGCAATGTAGTGCTACGTCACTATTTTGCTGCTTTGTGCAGTTTGTTGTAGTATCCACACTAATTTGTAGTTTTACTATTTGCTGCTCAGATTTTACATCGTTACACACACTAACCCTCTCTAACACGCTACGTAGTGCTATGTCACTGTTTGCTGCCTTGGCAGTTTGTCGTGTTTGCACACAGTAGTCCTTGTTTATAAATGATGGTATGGTTATACGCAATGTAGTGCTACGTCACTGTTTTGCTGCCTAGTGCAGTTTGTTGCGTCTCAACACAGTATACCTTTGTTTCCAAGTTGCTGCTCTGGCAGGTTTTGGAGTTGCACATTCTGTCATGCTCTCTCACACGTAACGTAGTGCTCTGTCACTGTTTGCTGCTTTGACAGTTTGTTGCGTTTTAACACAGTATACGGCTTTATAAATGATGATATGGTTACACGCAACGTAGTACTACGTCACTGTTTTGCCGCCTTGTGCAGTTTGTTGCGTGTCAACACAGTATACCTTTGTTTCCAAGTTGCTGCTCTGGCAGGTTTTGGAGTTACACATTCTGTCATGCTCTCTCACACGTAACGTAGTGCTCTGTCACTGTTTGCTGCTTTGACAGTTTGTTGCATTTTCACACAGTATACGGTTTTATAAACGATGGTATGGTTACATGCAACGTAGTGCTACGTCACTGTTTTGCTGCCTTGTGCAGTTTGTTGCGTCTCAACACAGTATACCTTTGTTTCCAAGTTGCTGCTCTGGCAGGTTTTGGAGTTGCACATTCTGGCATGCTCTCTCACACGTAACGTAGTGCTCTGTCACTGTTTGCTGCTTTGACAGTTTGTTGCGTTTTCACACAGTATACGGTTTTATAAACGATGGTATGGTTACATGCAACGTAGTGCTACGTCACTGTTTTGCTGCCTTGTGCAGTTTGTTGCGTGTCAACACAGTATACTTTTTTTTCCAATTTGCTGCTCTGGCAGATTTTGGAGTTGCACACACTGTCACGCTCTCACACGTAACGTAGTGCTCTGTCACGTTTGCTGCTTTGGCAGTTGTTGCGTTCTCACACAGTATACGGTTTTATAAATGATGGTATGGTTACACGCAACGTAGTGCTACGTCACTGTTTTGCTGCCTTGTGCAGTTTGTTGCGTGTCAACACAGTATACCTTCGTTTCCAATTTGCAGCTCCGGCAGATTTTAGAGTTGCACACACTGTCACGCTCTCTCACACATCTTGTATAATTGACACACTCATGGCGTGTCTTGTCACGATTGGCTGCCGAGGCAGTTGGTTGGTGCGTACTAAGGGTGGCTCGTGTTTAATAACCTGACAGTTGTCGGCACACACATTATTGCCAGTTAGGTTGGGCTGTGTGTAGATGGTCATTGTTGATCTTTTTCTCTTATGCAGTGTTTTGTGGTTGTAGCATGCCTCCAGCCAGAGCACCACGGGGACGCGGGCCCCCACCACGTAGCGAGGCGCCAACACGACAGACCCGTTCACGCACTCGGGCTGTCGAGTCAAATCAACCGCAAAGTGTCGCGCCACTGCCGAGTCGGCCGTCCGGGGTTGCGTTGAGACCGTCTCGCCCCCCGGTCAGCGCCTCGAGAAGCCACCACTGTCTCATTTTCGCCTCCGGTGTCGATGGGACGACCACCTCCCCAGTGCACCATCCAGCAGCACTTTGATGATGCACCTGGCCTGCAGACGGTCGTGTCCGATGCGCGTGAGCCAGCGATGCTGCGGAGCACATGGGAACGGAACATCGAACGTCGGGTTGCGTCGACCGAGCGACTGTTGGGGGAGATACACGCCATGGTCCAGGCCTTGCGTCCTCCCCCTGCAGCGTCGACGGCCTCAGCTGTGCTAGGCAGCGCTGCACAGATGGTTGCCGCTGACGTGTCAGCACCTCCGGTGGTGGACTGGGGACACCCTGTCCCACTACAACCTGTGGGGGCAGAGCCGGGCCCTGCATTTCAGCCGCAGCCGGTGGGACCTGACGTCCCATGGGTCAATGCAGAGGCGGTCTGCCCAGGTACTGGTGTCGTAGGGTCACTGTCGGAGGCCACGCAGAATCTCATTTCTTCTTGTACTTCAACCTCCCTCCCCCAGGATTCCCAAATTCCTGATGCCTTACGCGCAAAGATCTGGGCAGGCGAGTTTATCGACCTGTCCCTCCTTCTCATACCCCCCCTGACCCAACAACAAGATTATGCCCTCTCTATCCATCGAGGGGTTAGTACCCCAACTTTCTGCGTGTCCCCGACAAAACCAAAAAGCAGTTTTGTCTTTCGAGCATTGGGGGCAGGCCTTTCAACTGTACATGTCAGTTTACCTCCTGCAGCCAACAAATTTGCATGCAGCAGTGAAGATGCTTAAGTACATCGAGGTCATCCGGGGTCTAGCGGAGGATGGGGGCAACTGGCGAGCATATGACGAGGCCTTTCGGGCTTTGCGGTATCGGTGGGGGTGGTCCTGGGATGTTATCAGCTGGGAGCTATGGCTAAAGGCGTCGCAGTCTGGTCGCAGGTCAGCGACTGGGTCCCCCTTTCAGGGCAAGGGCAGGGCCAGGCCGCAGACTACCAGTCCATGCTTCGCCTACAATCGGGGGAGCTGTGCAATAGGGACACCTGTAGATACGTCCACAAGTGTAGCTTCTGTGGCGGCTCCCATCCCTTCGTCCGGTGCTTTAAGGCCCAGGGTAAGCGTCCCCGCCCCAGCGGCCCACCGTCCTCTAGCCCCCCTGGTGGCCTGTCCACCTCTTGGTTTAGAAAGTGACATATCCACAACAGTTTCCCCAGCAGCACTCCAGCAAATGTTGCATGGTTATGATACTGCCTCACTCAATTACCTCTTACATGGTTTCACGTCTGGTTTTTCCATAGGTTGTGTTGGCCTGCCACCTCTGTGCGGTGTAGACATCCGTAACCTCAAGTCTGCTGATGAATTTCCGGGGGTTATTGATAGTAAATTGACAAAGGAGTTAGGATTAGGCAGAATACTTGGTCCATATGCTGTTCCACCGTTTGATGTTAATTACAGAATATCGCCTCTCCCGAAGAAAACACCAGGTGAATTTCGCATGATACATCATCTATCTTATCCAGATGGATCCTCAGTCAATGACTTTATTCCTAACGAATTCTCTTCTGTCCAATATGCAACCATTTACGATGCCATAGATTTTATTAAGCGTTCAACCGGGCTTGTTTACATGGCTAAGGTAGACATTGAGTCAGCTTTTCGGATAATTCCAATTTCACCAGCAGACAGACCGTTACTGGGTTTTAAGTGGAGGGGCCAGTTTTTCATGGACGCAGTGCTTCCTATGGGTTGTTCGAGTGCATGTGCTATCTTTGAGCGTTTTAGTACAGCGTTAGAATGGGCTGCCAAGGTTAAATTACAGGTAACTGAAGTGATACATGTCATCGATGATTTTCTCCTGCTGGCACCCTCAGTTGAGAAGTGCAATGATGACCTTAGGGTTTTTATCGCCATGTGTGAACAGATTGGGGTACCACTTGCTCCGGGAAAAACTGTGGGCCCATCCACCTCACTCCCTTTTCTGGGTATCATCCTGGATACCGTCCAAATGCATGCTAGACTTCCAGATGATAAGCTTGAGAAAGCTAGGGCATTACTTTTGAGTTTTCAGTCTAAGCAGAAAGTCACACTTAAGGAATTGCAACAGTTAATCGGGGTGCTTTCGTTTGCTTCGGCCGTCGTAGTCCCTGGCCGTGCATTTCTCAGGCGTTTAATCGACCAAACCATGGGTAGGCTTAAACCACACTATCACATTCGTTTAAACAGACAAACTAAACTTGACCTAGGAGTATGGTTGGAATTTCTCCAGCATTTCAACGGCAAGGCCTTTTTTCTGGATGAGAAATTTCTGACAGGTGACTATCTCCGACTATACACTGATGCAGCTGGGGGAGTAGGATACGGGGTACTGTATGGGGCAGAATGGTTTTGTGGTCTCTGGCCGGTGGAGTGGCGTTCATTCAATGTCTCGGTTTTGGAGTTGTATCCTATAGTGGCAGCAGTACATGTGTGGGGTAATGTTTGGGAGAATAAAAGCGTATGCTTCTTTACGGATAACGAAGCCCTGGTACCTGTGATTAATAACCAGACATCGCGTGAACCCCACATCATGGCCCTAGTCCGTCCCCTGGTGTTGGCATGTCTGCGGTTTAATATCAACTTTACAGCACGACATATCCCAGGCCGTTTTAACACGCTGGCTGATAAACTATCTCGTTCGCAGGTGGAAGAGTTCCACGCACTGGCGCCATGGGCGAATGCCAACCCAATGGAAGTACCCCACAGTGTGTCCCCAGCCGGCTTAGACAGTCTTTCAGCAGGTTGATGGAGGCCTCATTGGCATCATCTTCTCGTCTACATTATGAGCGTGCATGGAAAAAGTTGGTTGCATTCCAAGAGTCGTTATTTCTCACAACTTGTCTGCCTGTTTCTATACCTACGATATTGCTATTTATTGCCCACCTCCATGCTACTGGCTCTGCTCCGGCATCCATTGTTTCAACCGTGTCAGCTATCGCTTATTTCCATAAGATTAATGGTTTTGCCGACCGATCCACTTGTTTCCTGGTAGCTAAGTTGTTAGCAGGTGCATGTAATCTTGGGTCAGTGCCTGATGTCCGTCTGCCTGTCACCCTACCCGTGCTTGCACGTTTGATACAGGCATTACCCAGTGTTTTCATCGCATTACAAGTGTCTCATGCTCCGGGCAATGATGGTACTTGCCTTCAAAGCGTATCTGCGCATTGGGGAAATGGTGCCTCGTGCCCGGAATATGGTACACGGATGTTTGCATGTGGGCGACGTTTTACTGTCTGGAGATTTGATTATGCTTTCCTTCCGGCGCTTTAAACACAGTGCTCGGCAGGGTCCGCAATCTCTCCAGGTCAGAGGCGAATGCATACATGGGTCAGCTATCCATCCGGCTGCTTTCCTCCGGGAATTTCAGCAGGCTAGAGGCGCACTTCCAGGTTTGCTCTTTGCGCACCTCGATGGCTCCCCCATGTTGCGTAAGGAATTTGATGGGTCCCTAAAGAAACTGCTGGTTTTCTGTGGTTATGAGACTAGCGCTTTTAAGGGGCACAGCTTCCGCATCAGGGCAGCCACTGCTGCGGCTCTGAGAGGGGAGTCAGATGCACAGATCAGGGCAGCAGGTAGATGGACATCAGATGCGTTTAAGAAATACATTAGGATTGCTTGAATGAGAGCGTTAGTGTTGTCGTCCTTTTACAGTTTTATATTCGTGGGGTGGTCACAGGTTGAGGTGACCGGTGGCATAATCGACCCCACTTTTAAGGTTTAGCCTCAGTTATATATAGTGTAATGCGTCAACGGGTAGTGTTGGTTTTAGATTTGGTGTGGTTGACTGGTGTGCTTGGCTAGTATTATACTGTGCAGTAGGTATATGGTGATTTTAGCAGTAATGACATTGTTTGATATATGATATCATGTATACCAATACTGCTTGTGTTATGTGCCGAAATGTGGGCTCTGGCAACCTGAGGTATAGGAGACTAGTATGGGCTCAGTCACAGGCCTGGCCTTGGGATGTCGAGCCCACATTTCTCTCTTATCACGTTAATAAATAAACATCATTCATTTGGCCTTTTTTCATCACTATATTGGACTTTGTGTTGTTGCTTGCATAAATGTAATTTATGAACATTTGGCTATGCCTAGTGGCAAACAAAATGTTACAATCTGGTTATGTTGGAAATGTTAATAATAAAGCTTCTTTTGTATTAAACAAACTGATAGACTGACAATGCGTAATTATCAACTCAATGAACAGGGATGGGAATTCTGCTAGCAGTTATGTTTACGATGGACATGTTTCACTCATAAAGCTTATGATACCACTTTGAAACACTTAAATATCATGTTAAATATTTATTTTGATAGTATTTAATATTATGAAACCACCTTATGAGCACAACAACCCTTTTGTGCTTCTGCTTGGAGCTGGATTAATCCTGGCAATTCCTTGATGCAGAGATTCCATTTCTACCATAGTGGTATGAGAATTAATGCATTGTCTACAGATAGCAAATTAGGAGTGTCTGTAAACTCAGAGATATGTATGTTAATTGGACACTGATTTTTTAAACAAATAACATAGATGGAACTTAACTTACACAAGTCAAAACAAACTGTCTATGATTTAATAGTGTTACGTCATATTATAGTTCTGTTGTATCCATAATGGTCCGCGCGATGTTGTCATTTAGGCATGGCATGCTCTCTGGTCCCTGCTTTGGGGGTCACGATCCCTGCTATCTGCACACTTAAAAAAAAACCTGTACTACTATTATTACTACTACTATTACTACTACTATTACTACTCCATCTACATACAATTAAACCTAGTAATTTGTAGTGTATTTTTTATTAAAAGAAGCACTCATTTCAAAATATTTTTCAGTAATTTTATATCAAGAGGAATGACATATTTCTACATTATAAATGTAATACATTTTATTATCCATACACATTACAATTCAATAGATACCTATTTTTATTTCAGAACTACGATTGTTATTAAAAAAGTTGTGAGTTAAAAGAGACATTTTATATTGAACTATTGTATTGCTAATGTAACAAAATACTTGCAAAGCTGTACCTAACAATAATCAGCTGAGTCTCATCATATGGATTTCCCGTAAACAATATGGATTTTTGGCATCTTGGAAAGAATCCGGCCGTATCCTGTTTTAATATTGATTTTCATCAACTATAAAAATTGTGATAGAGCATATATTTTCATGAATTCATAACACAAGTATAATATTGAAACACAAACTTGCAGCAATCAAAGAATACGTTTTTACAGATTTATATAGAATTACAAGTCAAAATATGCATTAAAACCAAGAATACATGGCATATCTGAATAAGAGATTATTTTTGAGACATACCCTTGGGTCAACAGTAGCTACGGGTCCTATGTGGGCTGCCACTAGGGGCAGCAGGGTAGAGAAAATGGAGGCAGTGCCGAGTGTCTCAGCTACAGAGTCCCCTGTTAAAACAAACACATATTAGTAACTGTCATTAGGAATATTGCCTTCCACTTGTCCAAGTTTTATCTTTCAAACTAATAATTTTTTCAAAATATATTTTCAGTGCTGAGCATATTTCAAATTGTGGGAAAAAATTTTGTTTGTTAAAAACACTTTGTTATATCAAAAAATAACAATTACAGCAGAGAAGTACATACAGCAACCATGTTCACTTGAATAAAATATCTCATCTCGACTTCACTGTAAATAAATTCATGAAAAGATAAACAATAATTATGTTACAAGGAACATTAACATCATTACACTAACATCATTACACTAACATCATTACACTAACATCATTACACAAACCAGCTGGGATCATTGAATACAGAGAGTAGACATGTAGACAGAAGAACACATTGTAAGGAAAAGAAGAGTGAAAAATGAAGGTGGATGGACAGTGTGAAGATAACTCTGGAAAAGACAGACGATGGTGATGATGATGACGAAAATTATGATGAAGACGATTATGTAACTGAAAACGAAGACAAATATGATGATAGCAATGATGACGATGATGCTGATGACGATGATGGAAATGAAGACGAAGCTGATAATAATACATCAATTACTTCTTCAGCACAAATATCGTCAGAGATTCCGAGCACAGTGGCGCAACAAAACCAAAGGATTAAGCACTCTCGTACTCGTGTGCCGGGCGAAAGTCGTCAACAAATGGATGGATGTGCCAGGAAGGATAGAGAATAGGCAATATTAAAAAGGTTTTCAGGTGATGGCAAAATGTAACAATATTTTCTGCTGATTTAACACCAACAGGAAGTTAATTCCATATAACTAAAAAAGCTCGAGTTCCAGCCTTTGTCTTAACTCTGGGAACAGATAGTAACTTTGAACTAGACGACTGAAGTTGCATGTGCTGTCTAGCTGGGGTGAGCATTGAGTGTAAATATGCCGGTAGTTTGGATGAAAGGGCTTGGTAGGTGATTGTACAGATCGTAAACATAATGTGATATCGCACGGGGAGCCAATGCAGTGATTTTAGAAGTGACACTCAGCAGGAGAAACGAGGAGGTTGTGTGACGACACTTGCCAAACAATTCTGGACTTGTTCAAGTTTTGCAATATCCTTAATTCAGTTCAGTTCATCCCAAGACCTGTCTATCCTTAATAGCAATATCCTGAAGGAGGGAATTGCAATAATCAAGTGTGCTGCTAACAAGAGCTGTTGCGATAGTCTTAGCAACAGAGAGACATATGTCGGCGAATGCGGCGAAGATCACGGATATGATCAAAACAGCAATAATACATTTGGGATATATGTTGTCTAAAATTGTAGTCATGATCAAAAGTCACTCCTGAGGCTGGTGGTGTGACATTTTGACTCAGGATGCATGTTGGGAAAAAGCCATCAAGTTTACCACGTTGCACGGGAGTACCAATGATGAGAAATTCAGCTTTGTCGGCATTTAACTTTAATTTGTTGTCAGTCATCCATAAGGTACAAAGAAAACCAGCTCAGAGCTGAGCCAGATATGTCATGTGACATTGATAAGTATTTGATAAGAGTGTTGTGATAGCGGTGATGATGATAACGATGAAGTTAAATATGAAGATGGTGATGAAGATGAAGAAGATGACGAAGAAAAGATAATGATGATGACAAATATGAAGAGGTGATTGTGATGGCAATGATGACAAATACGAAGTGGTGATTGTGGCGGCAATGATGACAAATATGAAGTGGTGATTGTGGCGGCAATGATGACAAATATGAAGTGGTGATTCTGGCGGCAATGATGACAAATATGAAGTGGTGATTGTGAATTCGTCGTCGGCCCTATCATGTCGTCGGCGTGTTCCCCGATTTCTGTTCTGTGTATCGGTCATAGTCATGTTTCATGGCTGTGTACGTTCGTAGAATCGGCAGATCTGTTTGCTGGATTCGAAGTTCAGGGCCGCCCGTGCGATGTCCAGTTTCTAGGTCATCGTGGGGCGACCCTGGAGACGTTCCTGGCGCCGGCCATGATGGCGCGGATAGTTTCGTGTCGGGCGGATGTCATCGTGATCCACTTGGGTGGTAATGATCTCGATGGGAGATCTTACCCGAACCCAATCATGGTTGCGATTGACATCCAACGTCTCGCTGTGAGATTGCTCGGTACGGGCTGGTATAACCGCGGGGATAAATTCTGTTGTTTTTGAGCGATAATATGTCAACATTGAATGCAGTATTGGTGGATTCACCGTTTTTGTCATATTATTGACTGTGTTTAGCCGCATGTTGGTTTACGTTGTTTAACAGTGGTCGTATTTATACACGTTTCGTGGGAGGGCCACAGACTCCTAGTCTAAATTGCGTAGCCTCTTACAGGCACGGAGGGAATTTTATAGCTATGCCCGGTAGATTTTATGCTATACAGTTGTCGTGCCACAGGCAACTATTCTAAATTGTGTGTTGACTCTTACAGGCATGACATGGCAGGGATTTTGTTAGCCGGTCAACTTTATGCTATACAGTTGTCGTGTTTAGGCACGTTTTTGTGGAAGGGCCACAGGCAACTATTCTAAATTGTGTGTAGATTCTGACTGACATATCCTGGAAGGATATCTGTTTGTTAGGCCAGTAAACTTTATGCTATACAGTTGTCGTATTTATATACGTTTGGGGGGAGGGCCACAGGCAACTATTCTAAATTGTGTGTAGACTTACATACAAAGAGTGGACAGATTTTTGTTAGTTATGACGGCCACAAGCAACTATTCTACATTGTGTTTAGACTTTTACGGATGAGACATGACAGTTTTGTTGGTTATGCCAGTAGACTTTATGCTATACAGTTGTCGTGTTTATGCACGTTTTTGTGGGAGGGCCACAGGCAACTATTCTAACTTCTATGTAGACTCTTACAGACAAGACATGGACGAGGTTTTGTCAGTTATGCCGGTAAATTTTATGCTAGACAGTTGTCATGTTTATACATGTGGGAGGGCCACAGGCGATTATTATATTGTGTATGAACCATTGTGGCATAATGTTTTCAACAAGTATACCCATCTACTTATGCAGTGTATGTATACTGGCAGTTTGTCTGACAATTTACATTGGTTGGTGGCACAAGTAACTTTGTGGTATATTGAAAATGCTCCGGTTTGGGGTGGATAGCGTTGTTGCGGACAGTGTTTGTCTATATTAATCAGATTCACTATATCTAACGTTTCTTGTTCTATCTATTGTGAGATTGTGTCTGCGGTGTTATTTGATTTGTAGAATGCCTCGAGCTCCACGTGGACGTGGTCGACCGGCGCATCGGGCATCGCTGACTCGGCAGACACGTTCGCGGATGGCTGCCGCAGCTGTCCCGTTGGCCGCCCCGCCACCGCCTGTTTCAGGGGGCACGCCGCCACCGCCCGTCTTGCTCGCCTACCCGCCATCACCCGTCGTGTTGGGCACGCCTCCGTTGCAGTGTTCGGTCCATGAGAACTTCGAGGACGCTGCCGATCTGCAGGCAGTGGTAAATGGCACACTCGGGCCAGTCGGACCACAATCTGCGTGGGAGCGGGACATGGAGCGGCGGATGGCGGCATCGGAAAAGATGCTTCATGAGATACACTCGATGGTGCAGGCTTTGCGTCCGGCCCCAACAGTGCTGCGACCAGATCCGGCATTGGCGTCTGTGTCAGCCGCCTTTGGCAGCGCCGCCCAACTGGCAGCCGCTTCCGGCCACGGTCCTATCCCAGAAGTGACACGTCCCTTGGCCGCGAACGAAACTGTGCCACCCTTGTCGGCTTGCCAGGGCAACGCAAGGGCGACCCCATGGCCAAACACTGACACCGTACCAGGTACAGAGTTATTCGAGTTGTTGCCTGGCCCCGCTCGGGCAATGATAGAGTCATGTGCATCCGCCTCCCTTCCTCTGGATGCCTGGAGCCCATTGGGGATCCAGGCAAAGATTTGGGCAGACGAATACATTGACCTGTCAATAATGTTGAAGCAACACTCCTCCAGCACCAGGAGTATAGCCAGGCTATGTATGGGGGTACTGCACACCCAACTTCTGGTGTGTCTACAAGCGCATCCCCCAACAGGGCTAGCCATGCAATCATTACCTACGAGCGGTGGCTGCAAGCATTTACTTTGTATATGTCTGTATACCTCTTGCTCCCAACCAACATGTCGCTCGCAGTTAAAATGCTTAAGTACGCAGAGATAATCCGGGACTGGCTGAGGAAGGGGGTGACTGGCAGACCTATGATGAAGCATTTAGGTCCCTGCGTTATCTCAGGGGGTGGTCCTGGGACTCCATCAACTGGGAGTTATGGTTGAAAGCGTCCCAGACAGTTAGACGCCCGGCAAGTTCTCCCTTTCCAAGCAAGGGTAGGGCCCGGTCCACATATGTCGGTCCCTGCTTTGTCTACAATTGGGGGGAGTGGTGTGACAAAGCCTCTTGCTACTTTGCACACAAGTGCCAGTCGTGTGGCGGCAGTGGCCATCCCGCTGTGCGGTACTTTCAAACCATGGGGAAACGCCCACAGTCCAGTAGCCCACCGGTTACAAGCCCACCAGCTCGACCAAACCCCTCAGTTAGACCAAACCCCGCAGTTAGACCAGGCCCCCCACGTAGACCAGGCCCCCCAGGTAGACCAGGGCCCTCAAGTAACACACTTTTCCCAGGTAGACAACCAGCTGCCTGTGGTTCACCCCCCTGGGTCAGGAGGTAAGTTGCCCTCCCCGGTTTCTCCTGCAGTTCTGCATGAAAGGTTGACTGGTTATGACAGCGACCTACGTAAGTATCTTGTACATGGGTTTTCACATGATTTTAAAATAGGTTGTTTTGACTTGCCAACCCAGTTTGATGTCAATGTATGCAATTTCAAATCTGCTGATGAATATTCACAAGTTATAGATAAGAAGACAGCGAAAGAGCTGTCATTAGGCAGGGTGCTGGGGCCTTATGACGTTCCTCCATCCTGTCATAACTACAGAATCTCCCCACTAGGTGTTGTCCCTAAGAAGAACCCAGGTGAATTTAGAATGATTCACCATTTGTCACACCCTGAAGGTTCATCTGTTAATGATTACATTCCAAAGGATATATCACCTGTCACTTATGCCACAATTCAGGATGCCATTGATGTTATTAAGGATTCGCCAAAACCTGTGTACATGGCTAAAGTAGATGTCGAATCGGCTTTCCGTATCATACCAGTCTCGCCAGCAGATAGGCCAATGTTGGGATTTAGGTGGAGGGGGCAGTATTTTATGGATGCTGTTTTGCCTATGGGCTGCTCTAGTTCATGTGCCATTTTTGAGTGTTTCAGTACGGCTCTAGAGTGGGTGGCAAAGGTCAAACTGGGTGTGACAGCAATGATTCATGTGATCGATGATTTCCTAATTGTGTCTGATTCAGCAGATAAGTGTAATCAGGATCTGATGACATTTGTTAACCTTTGCAAGGAAATTGGGGTACCGCTAGCACCTGATAAAACAGTTGGCCCGTCCACCTCGATCCCTTTTCTAGGAATTATTCTAGATACTGTCAACCAAGAGGCTAGGCTTCCAGAGGATAAGTTGGATAAAGCCAGGGCATTACTAGTGACTTTTCTTGACAGACAGAAGGTGACACTGAAGGAGTTACAACAGCTACTCGGGTTTTTGGGATTCACATGTTCTGTAATCAAACCCGGCTGACCATTTTTACGCCGTTTAATCGATTTGACAATCGGCGTACGTAAGCCACATTATCATATCCGCTTGACGAGGCAGGCAAAACTTGATCTAGAAGTGTGGCTAGAAGTTTTGCAACATTTCAATGGCAAATCTTTCTTCTTGGATGATGACTTCATAACAGGTGACTATCTTCAGCTGTACACTGATGCTGCGGGGGGAGTAGGTTATGGGGCTTTGTGTGGAGTAGAATGGTTTTGGGGCCTGTGGCCAGAGGCGTGGCGTTCACTCAATGTCGCTGTTTTAGAATTATATCCAATCATGGCAGCCGTACATGTTTGGGGTAATGCTTGGGCAAACAAGAGTGTCTACTTTTTTACGGATAATGAAGCACTTGTTCCGGTAATTAATAACCAGACGTCACGCGAACCACACATCATGGCTTTACTTCGCCCACTGGTATTGGCTTGCCTGCATTATAATATAAATTTTGCAGCACGCCACATTCCAGGGCGATTTAACACTCTCACTGATAAGTTATCCCGTTCACAGGTGGACAGGTTCCGGGAAATGGCGCCGTCATCACGTGCTCATTATGAACGGTCTTGGAACAAGTTTGTTTTGTTTAATGCTTCGCTTGGTTTATCTTCGCAGCTGCCGGCTTCAGTGTCGACAATGTTACTCTTTATAGCACATCTGCATTCTAGTGGAGCTGCCCCAGCATCCATTGTGTCAATTGTGTCAGCCGTTGCTTATTTTTTACAAGATTCATGGTTTTGATGACCCATCTAAGTGTTTTATTGTAGCCAAGGCCTTGGCAGGTGCTCGTAATCTTGGATCTGTCCCTGATGTCCGCCTGCCTGTCACTCTGCCTGTTCTCACTCGTCTTGTGCTTGCATTGCCCACCGTGTTTACATCAC
The DNA here is from genome assembly GCA_020002185.1 of Paraescarpia echinospica. Taxonomy (NCBI): domain Eukaryota; kingdom Metazoa; phylum Annelida; class Polychaeta; order Sabellida; family Siboglinidae; genus Paraescarpia; species Paraescarpia echinospica. The sequence continues at coordinate 15,584,947 of CM034543.1, read as the reverse complement.
ATTATAAATGTCTAATGCTCCGTGCCATGATGGTGCTAGCTTTCAAGGCTTATTTGCAGGTGGGAGAAATGGTACCGCGATCAAGGAGTCATGTAGGGGGATGTTTGCAGTTGGGTGACGTGTTAATGTCAGGAGATCTAATATCCTTCCGTCGTTTCAAACATAGCACGCGGCAGGGTCCGCAGTCCCTCCAGGTGAGAGGTGAGTGCATCCCTGGTTCACCCATATACCTTGCTTCCTTTATGAGAGAGTTTCAGTCAGGTAGAGGTCAGATACAATCATCTTTATTTGCCTATGCGGATGGCTCCCCAATGCTACGCAGTGAATTTGATGTGTCTTTAAAGCGATTGCTGGGTTTCTGTGGATATCAAACTAGTGGCTTTAAGGGCCACAGCTTCCGCATTGGGGCAGCTACCGCGGCAGCATTGCGGGGTGAATCTGACGCGCAGATAAGAGCGGCAGGCAGATGGACATCAGATGCTTTTAAGAAGTACATCAGAATAGCTTAAAAGGATAATATGGTTTCGGTTAGGCCTGGTTTGTTTATGTGGGGGGTCACATGTTCGGTGACCTGTGGCGAAATACCCCCACATTTGGTATTAGTATAATTTTAGATTTAGTGTTTTTGGCAGCAGATAGCGTGGTATTCAGAAAGGCACTTTTTAGTTAATCATGTTGGCACTTTTTAGTTAATCATGTTGGCTTAGTTAATCATGTTGGCTTTAAAATTAACTCTACACATAACAAGCTCTGCTGTGATTACATGTCATTCCTTTCAATTGTTCTAGGAATACCGCTGCTGCTTTATATGTTGAAATGTGGGCTCTAACAGCCTGATGTTCAGGAGACTAGTATGGGCTCAGTCACAGGCCTGGCATTGGGTTGTAGAGTCCACATTTCTTTTATTTAAATATTACAGTGTGCCAAAAAGGCTTATTCACTGGTTACCCATAATAAACAAACGTCATCCATTTGGCCTTTTTCATATCTATATTTGTCTCCGTGTTGTTGCTTGCATAAATATGAAGTGGTGATTGTGGTGGCAATGATGACAAATATGAAGTGGTGATTGTGACGGCAATGATGACAAATATGAAGTGGTGATTGTGGCGGCAATAATGACAAATATGAAGTGGTGATTGTGACGGCAATGATGACAAATATGAAGAGGTGATTGTGAAGGCAATGATGACAAATATGAAGTGGTGATTGTGGCGGCAATGATGACAAATATGAAGTTGTGATTGTGACGGCAATGATGACAAATATGAAGTGGTGATTGTGATGGCAATGATGACAAATATGAAGTGGTGATTGTGATGGCAATGATGACAAATACGAAGTGGTGATTGTGCCGGCAATGATGACAAATACGAAGTGGTGATTGTGAAGGCAATGATGACATATATAAAGTGTTGATTGTGATGGCAATGATGACAAATATGAAGTCGTGATTGTGCCGGCAATGATGACAAATATGAAGTGGTGATTGTGAAGGCAATGATGACAAATATGAAGTGGTGATTGTGATGGCAATGATGACAAATATGAAGTGGTGATTCTGATGGCAATGATGACAAATATGAAGTGGTGATTGTGGTGGAAATGATGACAAATATGAAGTGGTGATTGTGCCGGCAATGATGACAAATATGAAGTGGTGATTGTGAAGGCAATGATGACAAATATGAAGTGGTGATTGTGGCGGCAATGATGACAAATATGAAGTGGTGATTGTGAAGGCAATGATGACAAATGTGAAGTGGTGATTGTGGTGGTAATGATGACAAATATGAAGTGGTGATTGTGAAGGCAATGATGACAAATATGAAGTGGTGATTGTGACGGCAATGATGACAAATATGAAGTGGTGATTGTGAAGGCAATGATGACAAATATGAAGTGGTGATTGTGGTGGCAATGATGACAAATATGAAGTGGTGATTGTGAAGGCAATGATGACAAATATGAAGTGGTGATTGTGATGGCAATGATGACAAATATGATGATGATGAAAATGACAAAGATGACAAAAACGAAAATGAATACAAAGATGATGCTGAAACTGGGAGACTATAGCAGAACAACGAAGGATGGAGACACACCATCAAGCGAGCTGTAAAGAATTCATGACGAGATTCCCACTCACCTGGTGAGCCGTGCGCTCGATGTAGTAGGTCCGTGGCTGCTCTGAAGATGGCGCTAACGATGTTGATGGCGTTCTTGCGAGCCTGGTACTCTACCACGGCCCTGTTGTTCTGTTGGTGGCTCTCTCCGTCTTGTGGTGCCCTGTGAGGGTAAATTATTAACGTTACACAATTATTGTAAACAAAATGTAATTTTACATAATGACGACAGCAAATATTAGCATGTAAATTGTTTCTGGATTATGTTATGATTCATTTTGAAAACATGTATAGATAAATCTCAGAAACCAACTTTCAGACTCGACAGAGCTTTTGAGACCTTTGTCATCTTTTATTCAGTGTCAGAATGTGCTGCCCTCTGTTGCCATGTGACGATGATGAAGACTGTCAACTGACAACCATGAATATCATCACATGACAACAGATGGCAGCTCAATCCGATGTCGAAAAAGAGAACCTGAAGGTCTAGAAAGCTCTGCCAGGCCTGAAAGTTGGGTTCTGGGAGGTATCACATGGCAACTACACCTTGCTTTCACAATAAATATTGTTGTGTAATTTTGGACACATTAATAGGCAGGGTGAATTGGAAAAGACAATACTGGAGGGAATAGTGACAGAAGAAAGAGCTTGAGACAAGCTGCAATAAACACAAAGAAGCTGGATATGTTTTCTTACAGGGGTATGCGATTAATGTAAATATGGTTGCTTATATAAAAGTGCTGGTAGTTAATGGTACAGATCTTAAATACAACATACCAGGCCGGAAGAGACCTCAGAAGCTGAACAGCAGGAGAAACAAATTAGTTTTGCAGAGATTTGGGCAGTGACATCCTGGACAGGATATACAATTGGAGAAATCTCTTAGTTGTCTCTCTATCTCACTTATAATTCAACGAATTAATTAATCAGTGACACTGACGTGTAATAGAGAATCTGGGGGAGCTGTCCTCGCATGTGATTCGTGCCGTTGATGCTCAGCGAACACGCGCTGAAGGTGAAGGTCAGGCCATCCGGACACTTGACCCGACTGATCCCTCCGTCACCGTTAAGCGTACGTGGCCCATGATTCCTCATTCGCAGGGCGTACTTCACACCCTCCTGCATAACAAAGGTGAAACACATGAATTACGCCCCACTTTCTTTTTCCTGTACCCCATTCTGTGTAGAACGCATGTTAACTGTCGTATAATTAAACAGAAAAATAAGGTATTTTAAAGTGCATTTTCTTGGTCTGTTTTGCACAATTAATTAATCATAAAAAATTATGTGATAACTGACTATGTTTTTTCGATGTTAGTATGAATACAAATCCTTGAGCCAACGATGGAATAACGGGCATTGATCCGACTGATGACACCAGTAGTACTACACAGTGAAACCTTGTTACATTACTCTTTACTGCGCAACACACCCAGAACCACCCGCTAAACTCACAGCTGCTAGGTCTTTCGTTTACCTTGTTCAAATCCTCCTTTTACATTAGCCAACCAGCTGATGTAGGCTATATAAGAGCCAAAGGAGAATGGGGCTTTCGCCATCTGATGAAAGGTTTGTGTCTGTGAATAAAGAGGGTTTATTTTGAAGGAAGGCAAACTTAAAAATAAGATACATTCCTTATAAAAGTTGGATAATAAATATTGTATACAGCATCCCACCAATAAATATAACAAATATTTTTGGATGTTTAATAAATGTAAATATCTTAAACTGATAAATGCATCTAGATAAATTGATTAAAAAATCCTGTCACCTTGATAGGCAGAGGTTGTTCAAACTTGACCTCCAGCAGGTCTTGCGTGCAGTCGTCAGGACCAAATGTGCCCTTGACCATGTCCAGTGTATTCCAGCGCTCAGTCCGTGATTGGTCGTCTGACTCAGGGTTGCTGCTCTGCTACAAACATACACAAGATGAGCATGGACACCACACACGCACACACCATACACAGACAAATCTCTAACACCCTCTACCCCCCCCCCACAATCATCATCATCATTGTCAGTCATGTTTACTCACATTGTCCAGTAGTTCCACTTCATAGATGTACTGACCAGTGCCGCCGTAGATACAGACCCCAGCAATGACCACCCCTGGTTGGTCAACCGTGAAGGACACGGCATCTGGACTCCCGTTGCCCGTGTTCCAGTAAGCGCTTTGGCTGGTTCTCGTGAACCTATTGGGTGTGGTCAGTAGGGGCTGGCTTGACCCCCGCGGGTCAGTCTGCAAGGATCAGCAGTTCATTAAATTATGGAGTCCAAAGGGTTAAATTTACATGAATTAAGCAGTAACAGGGGCTTAGCCAGAGACCAGTCTGCAAGTCTTGAAGACTGATAAGACAGGTGGAATTTAGAGGGGACCAGCTGGCAACTAAATTAACTAATAGTTCCAAGTGTAGTGGCCCAGATTAATGACTATCACTGGCACAAACGGTAGTGAAACAAATGGAATGGATCAGCATTAATTAAATAAATGGCTCAAATGACACTGGTTTCTCATTGAAACAAAACTAAACAAGCCAATACTGACTGTGACTGACGTGGCTGGCTTCCACACAACCCATTCACATGCAAAAGGCACACTTTTAATTAATTCAAGACAGGCAAAAAATGATTTCTGGCTAAGGTCCTGAGCAGTAAATGGCGACTCCAGAAACTGATGTCACAATTATAATTATGCACGTGATCACTGTCAAGCATTGCCTTAGCAACAATATTTACATAGGTGCATTCGATTACCTGGGGCATGATATCTGCCAGATCAGTACAGGTAAGTTCTTATGTAGCACAGTATCCAGTCCTCAGGACAGCTCAAACCACTTTACACATTACTTCCTGGCAGACCTGTTCAATTGAACACCATCTCGACTTCTCTGGGAAGTATTCAGCCACGCTGCAATTAACGCTCGAAGACTATTTATAAACAAATATCCACCACTGTCTACAGCCAGGTACTCATTCATACAACTGAGTGAACTGGTGCAACGTAGAGTAAACAAACTTACCTAAGGTTCGACACCGCCGCACAGGATTCAAACCAGGGTTCTCTCAGTCATGTCTAAAGCTTTAGCTACTGCGTCACTGCGCTCCACAATCAAACAATTGTTGTTTGACCCTCTAGTCCCAAAACGATCACAATCGACCTTTTTTCTGAGACCCCTATCCACCCAACCATAAGCTGATTTTAATTACTCTATAGGATAACTGTGTGCTATTTCATATTATTTTAAAGCTTAGTCTATCTGCTGTACATTATGGGTATTTGTCACATGGCTTTATATTGGAATTTTCGAGATAGTACCATTTGAAAATATATCTTGCTGAATTTTTACAAGCATTTGCGGAACAGGAGTGCATTTCATTAAACGCCTTAGTGTCTAATGGATTAACATACCTCCAATAATCTACATACCTCTACGCCAGTGGCCGATGCCCCTAGTTCGCTCACTATGGACGCAATCAATGCACAAGTGTTTGACACCAGGTGGCCAGGATAGATCGGCTTTTCCTAAAATGAAAAGTTCAATTATTATTTATTCTTTAACATAATGATGGGACACAGGCGTCAAACATTAAAAAAAATTTTATGGCAAACAACTGAAACTTGGTGAAAATCGGCAAGTTAAAAATTACAGCTGAAATTTATATTTGGACATACGAATGATGCATTTGTTGTTTTGTTTACTATTTCAGACAAGACAATGTTCACACATCTTCCCAAAGTAATGGATGGCGCTAGACTTACGGAGATTGGCTAGAATTATTGTTAAAGCACATATCTACAAACTACCTGCAGAAATTTTTATTTTTGAAACATTACTTGTCAGAAATTATTTTTAATAATTGTACACACATTTTCAGATTATGCTCAATATGACACATGAATGTACAGGGAAAAACAAGATGTGTCTAAAGTTGAGACTTGAACGATTCAAGAGAGTCAGTGTCTCGGATATATAAAGACAGTTCATTCCAAAAGCAAGGTGCCGTCATTGAGAAACCTGTTTGATTGTACTTACACTGCCATTGAGCAAACAGGTGTGATATAATGGTGTCACATCAACACAGGTGTGATATAATGTCACATCAACACAGGTGTGTTATAATGATGTCACATCAACACAGGTGTGATATAATGATGTCACATCAACACAGGTGTGATATAATGGTGTCACATCAACACAGGTGTGATATAATGTCACATCAACACAGGTGTGTTATAATGATGTCACATCAACACAGGTGTGATATAATGATGTCACATCAACACAGGTGTGATATAATGATGTCACATCAACACAGGTGTGATATAATGATGTCACATCAACACAGGTGTGATATAATGATGTCACATCAACACAGGTGTGATATAATGATGTCACATCAACACAGGTGTGATATAATGATGTCACATCAACACAGGTGTGATATAATGATGTCACATCAACACAGGTGTGATATAATGATGTCACATCAACACAGGTGTGATATAATGATGTCACATCAACACAGGTGTGATATAATGATGTCACATCAACACAGGTGTGATATAATGTCACATCAACACAGGTGTGATATAATGATGTCACATCAACACAGGTGTGATATAATGATGTCACATCAACACAGGTGTGATATAATGATGTCACATCAACACAGGTGTGATATAATGTCACATCAACACAGGTGTGATATAATGATGTCACATCAACACAGGTGTGATATAATGTCACATCAACACAGGTGTGATATAATGATGTCACATCAACACAGGTGTGATATAATGTCACATCAACACAGGTGTGATATAATGATGTCACATCAACACAGGTGTGATATAATGATGTCACATCAACACAGGTGTGATATAATGTCACATCAACACAGGTGTGATATAATGTCACATCAACACAGGTGTGATATAATGATGTCACATCAACACAGGTGTGATATAATGATGTCACATCAACACAGGTGTGATATAATGTCACATCAACACAGGTGTGATATAATGTCACATCAACACAGGTGTGATATAATGATGTCACATCAACACAGGTGTGATATAATGATGTCACATCAACACAGGTGTGATATAATGTCACATCAACACAGGTGTGATATAATGATGTCACATCAACACAGGTGTGATATAATGATGTCACATCAACACAGGTGTGATATAATGGTGTCACATCAACACAGGTGTGATATAATGATGTCACATCAACACAGGTGTGATATAATGATGTCACATCAACACAGGTGTGATATAATGATGTCACATCAACACAGGTGTGATATAATGATGTCACATCAACACAGGTGTGATATAATGTCACATCAACACAGGTGTGATATAATGATGTCACATCAACACAGGTGTGATATAATGATGTCACATCAACACAGGTGTGATATAATGATGTCACATCAACACAGGTGTGATATAATGATGTCACATCAACACAGGTGTGATATAATGATGTCACATCAACACAGGTGTGATATAATGTCACATCAACACAGGTGTGATATAATGATGTCACATCAACACAGGTGTGATATAATGTCACATCAACACAGGTGTGATATAATGATGTCACATCAACACAGGTGTGATATAATGATGTCACATCAACACAGGTGTGATATAATGATGTCACATCAACACAGGTGTGATATAATGATGTCACATCAACACAGGTGTGATATAATGATGTCACATCAACACAGGTGTGATATAATGATGTCACATCAACACAGGTGTGATATAATGATGTCACATCAACACAGGTGTGATATAATGATGTCACATCAACACAGGTGTGATATAATGATGTCACATCAACACAGGTGTGATATAATGATGTCACATCAACACAGGTGTGATATAATGATGTCACATCAACACAGGTGTGATATAATGATGTCACATCAACACAGGTGTGATATAATGTCACATCAACACAGGTGTGATATAATGATGTCACATCAACACAGGTGTGATATAATGATGTCACATCAACACAGGTGTGATATAATGATGTCACATCAACACAGGTGTGATATAATGATGTCACATCAACACAGGTGTGATATAATGATGTCACATCAACACAGGTGTGATATAATGTCACATCAACACAGGTGTGATATAATGATGTCACATCAACACAGGTGTGATATAATGTCACATCAACACAGGTGTGATATAATGATGTCACATCAACACAGGTGTGATATAATGATGTCACATCAACACAGGTGTGATATAATGATGTCACATCAACACAGGTGTGATATAATGATGTCACATCAACACAGGTGTGATATAATGATGTCACATCAACACAGGTGTGATATAATGATGTCACATCAACACAGGTGTGATATAATGATGTCACATCAACACAGGTGTGATATAATGATGTCACATCAACACAGGTGTGATATAATGATGTCACATCAACACTACTCACATGAGTAAGGGCCTGTCGCACAGGCAAAACAACGATGGTCAGTAGCTTGTCCAGTACTTCACGGAACGTCCAGTGGCCAGAGCCGCCCACACCCTCCGACTCCGTCCGCTGGATCATGTGACCTACCAGCAGGGGGAACTGGGAGCCGTCACCTGGGGGGTGGCAGTGAAAGGGTTAAACTACAGGTGCTTGCAGTCAGATTCATCATAAAGTGAATGTATCACAAAAAATTGGGAAAAATCATAAATTGCAATGTGAATAGAACTTGGTTACGCGATACCAATTTTATTATTAAGATTATGCGCACGCAGACATTATTTTTGACAAAACGGAATTAAAATTGAAATTTTCAACTTTTATTTCTCATAGAAATGCCGAACCAAACTTTTTGTTTCAATTCAGCGAGTACATATGCATCGTACCGAACATTACGTTAAACATCATTTCATTGGGTTGTCATGTATTTTCAGCCCACGATCCAACGGATCCACGAAAGCCCTACTTATCATGATTGAACCAGAAGAAAGCAGCATAGTGAAGATATGTGAAATATTTGAATAGTATACATGGTGCTTTGTTAGTCATATGCTTTGAGTTATATGTAACATGTTTTGTGAGGTATACGTAGCGAGTTATATGTTGTAAGTTTTACATATGGAGTCACATGTAGTGACTTTATATTGTGGGTTATAAATTGAGTTATAAAACGAGTTATATTTAATGACATACATTGTGACTTTTAAATTGTGTCATACATAGTGAGTTATAAGTTGTGACTTATGCACTTGCAGTTATATTTAATGCACTACGTGTCATGAGTTATAAATTGACAGTGACGCTACTTATCAGTAACATTTCTTTCATACAGGTGAAGTGCCTGTGTGAAATCCCCCCAGTCCTCGTGACATTTTCGTGTAATACAGAAACTAAGAAAACTGAAGAAAATGCTAAATCGTCTGTTTGTGTATCAGACCTTTATGCAGATAACATTTTACCAGTCCAAAAAAGTCCTGGTAGATACACGCATCTGCGCTCGCACATACAATCCAGAGCAAACGTGCATAATCACATAAATACATATATGTGTACACGTGGATATGTGTGATTAACGCATAATGGACATATGAATAACACTCACAGTCCATAATGAATAAGCTTTTTTTGATCCTCAAATTTCCACTCATCCAAATAAAAACTTCCACCCATCGAAATTGAAACTTCCACCCGCCCAAAACGAACTCAACCCGTCCAAATGACTCTAGATAAAGCTATGATGTGTGTTTAGTCACCTGAGTGAGCGGCACTGTTGGTGTTGTCGTTGGAGCTGTACTGTCGTTTCAGCAACAGCTCCGTGCTGTGTTCACAGTTGATAGGCATGAGAGCGGTCAGCTTGACCGTCGGATGACACAGTGCCTCCATCACCGCAGCTAGCAGGCGGCCATAACCTTCCACGTTACCCTGGCCCTGCAGGGAAGCACATGCAACTTGTATTCCCCAAGTACTAATTCGCACATAATAATTCTGTTAAAGCAATTCTTTGTAATCTAATATTGCATTTGACATGTAATGTATGAAAACATGTGATATTCTACCATTAAGCACATTCTCTGTTAATTATTTTATTTAGATGATAAATTATGCAGCCCGAGAATATGTCTGCACGCTTGCTCAGTGAAGCTCACTTTTAAATCACTCCATCTGACACTGGCTGCCACTATATTCACTCTCCATGTATTCCATAGATTGCCCCTTTTCCTTTTTTCGTTGTTGAATCCGTAACATAAACAGCAGCTGGACGTTTTTCTTGCCCATAAAACCCATCTGATGGATGGTACCGAATATTCATGAATATGCCTTACATGGATTGTGACTGGTGGCGCGAACTGGAAACTGCCCGTACGCCGAGTTATTACATCGATATATTGTCATAATCATTTGTGGTTAATAAAACATACTTATAATAAAATAAATGCATAGAATTACAGGAATCAGTCATACTAAGAGGATTAATGTATAATTGTGTACATTATAAAGAGATTGGAATTCTCAAAGAATTGCTTTAACTGTCTCAGTAACTCTACATAGCTATTTTATGATTTCCTAAATACGTCACCAATTGGTAGATCAGAAGTCAATGGTCCAGGGATGCAAATGAACATAGAAGTGAGTGAATCTCGGTGCCTCTCAGGAGATGCACTCACAATACCCAAATGTTACCGTATTGAGACACAGATGAGAATCGCTCTAGTACACTCATGACTGGAAATTTGTGCAGGGTCAAAAATGGTGTTTTTGAAATCTCGCGTTCTTAGCCTATTTTTAATACACAGCCCGATCTCACACTGAGTCATGTGGCACGTTCTCTCCACAGAGCGGTTTAAACAGCACAGATAGGACATTTTTTTTACCTAGGCAACTTTTATGAGATTTGGATTCTGTCAGCATATTTTTGTAGTTTCATTTCGCTGCCATCTAAAAACCTATCTTTTTAATACTGCATATCCTCCTTAGCTTCTTAGCAATTCCATCCATATGTCGACGACCTTTGCTTTGTACTTGACAATGAGAACACTTAATCCTTTGGATTTGTTGCGCCACTGGGCTCGGATTTCCTGAGGATACTGGTACTAAAGAAGTAATTCCATCACTATTATTATTAAGGACTACACTAAAAACAACTTTCCTAACAGTCTGTTTGCAAAAAATTGATGGAATAGATGTCAGAGATGTAGCACTTAGATATCTTACGGGAGAATTGGATCAGGTTTTTGTTAAAAAATGGCATAAAACATTAAGACACACAACTTGCGCTCCCACCAGTATACTGACCGGATCAATCCAACTGAGGAGATCACACAGACATAGCCACTTGAGGTGAGCGGTCGGGTAGAACGCATGGAAACACATTGTGAACGTGCGATGACACTCGCCCAGAATCTTGTCCGCCAGCTTCTCGAAGACGTTGCGTCCTGCCCTGACCTCCGACCCCTCAGCCGGGTTATGCGACCTGCCGGCAGAGCGTCGGCCGCTCTCCGAGAGGATCTTGCGAAGGAGATTGCGGGTGTTTCCGACGCACTCCGCAACACGACTCGTCTCCGCCGGAGTACGCTTGCTGACACCTGGTGGAAACAACACACACTAAAGGGGTCAGACCACAGTTATACTTTGGGTGATGGAGTTAAAGGGGTTAGGGTTAGTTACACTTAGACACTTCAGTTAATGGAGACTAAAGGGGTAAGATCACAGTTACACTTCAGTTAATGGAGTTTAAAGGGATCAGACCATGGGTTAGACTTCAGTTGATGGGGTTTAAAGGGGCCAAGCCACAGTTAGATTTCAGTTGATGGAGTTTAAAGAGGTCAGACCACAGTTAGACTTCAGCTAATGGAGCTTAAAGGGGTCAGACCACAGATACACTTCAGGTGATATACTTTAAAGGGGTCAGGCTACAGTTAGACTTCAGTTAATAGAGTTTAAAGGGATCAGTTAGACTTCAGTTAATGGAGACTAAAGGAATCAGATCACAGTTACACTTTGGTTATTGGAGATAAAAGGGGTCAGATCGTGCGGATCTGACAACTACGGGCAGATGAATGGAGTTGTGCCAGTTGTGCCATTGATAGTCATTAATGTGGGCTGCTAGACATGGAGCTATCAGTTAATCTAGTGGCCAGCTGGCCCGCTCTAAATTCGGGCCAGCTGGATCTCTGGCTAAGTCCTTGGTTTATGGATTAGGAATTGTGGCATTTTAATTTATGGGATGTGATTTTGTGTTATCTGTGACTGTTACAAGACCTGTCTTTACGGGATGCACATTCCTTAGACTGTGGGATCTTCTTTTGTGTGTGTCCTTGGATTGTGTGATATATAGCTTTATGCATCTGGATTTGTGGATATTTTATTGGGATCAGAATTTATGGATCTTTGATTGTGGATCTGTATTTGCAGATCTTTGGGCTCTGTGATCTGGCATTGTGGATCACTCCACAATGCACGGACAGGTGTTTGGACCATGGCTCATGAACACATCATGTGTTATACCGGCGTGCATTAAGGGTAGCCACTACCCGAAAACAGGTGTTTGGACCACACCTCATGAACACTTCATGTGTTATACTGGTGTGCATTAAGGGTAGCCACTACTCGAAAACAGGTGTTTGGACCACACCTGATGAACACATCATGTGTTATACTGGTGTGCATTAAGGGTAGCCACTACTCGAAAACAGGTGTTTGGACCACACCTCATGAACACATCATGTGTTATACTGGTGTGCATTAAGGGTAGCCACTACTCGAAAACAGGTGTTTGGACCACACCTCATGAACACATCATGTGTTATACTGGTGTGCATTAAGGGTAGCCACTACCTGAAAACAGGTGTTTGGACCACACCTCATGAACACATCATGTGTTATACTGGTGTGCATTAAGGGTAGCCACTACCCGAAAACAGGTGTTTGGACCACACCTCATGAACACATCATGTGTTATACTGGTGTGCATTAAGGGTAGCCACTACCCGAAAACAGGTGTTTGGACCACACTTCATGAACACATCATGTGTTATACTGGTGTGCATTAAGGGTAGCCACTACCCGAAAACAGGTGTTTGGACCACACCTCTTGAACACATCATGTGTTATACTGGTGTGCATTAAGGGTAGCCACTACCCGAAAACAGGTGTTTGGACCACACTTCATGAACACATCATGTGTTATACTGGTGTGCATTAAGGGTAGCCACTACCCGAAAACAGGTGTTTGGACCACACCTCATGAACACATCATGTGTTATACTGGTGTGCATTAAGGGTAGCCACTACCCGAAAACAGGTGTTTGGACCACACCTCATCAGGCTCATGAACACATCATGTGTTATACTGGTGTGCATTAAGGGTAGCCACTACCCGAAAACAGGTGTTTGGACCACACCTCATGAACACATCATGTGTTATACTGGTGTGCATTAAGGGTAGCCACTACCCGAAAACAGGTGTTTGGACCACACCTCATGAACACATCATGTGTTATACTGGTGTGCATTAAGGGTAGCCACTACCCGAAAACAGGTGTTTGGACCACACCTATGAACACATCATGTGTTATACTGGTGTGCATTAAGGGTAGCCACTACCCGAAAACAGGTGTTTGGACCACACCTCATGAACACATCATGTGTTATACTGGTGTGCATTAAGGGTAGCCACTACTCGAAAACAGGTGTTTGGACCACACCTCATGAACACATCATGTGTTATACTGGTGTGCATTAAGGGTAGCCACTACCCGAAAACAGGTGTTTGGACCACACCTCATGAACACATCATGTGTTATACCGGCGTGCATTAAGGGTAGCCACTACCCGAAAACAGGTGTTTGGACCACACCTCATGAACACATCATGTGTTATACTGGTGTGCATTAAGGGTAGCCACTACCCGAAAACAGGTGTTTGGACCACACCTTATGAACACATCATGTGTTATACTGGTGTGCATTAAGGGTAGCCACTACTCGAAAACAGGTGTTTGGACCACACCTCATGAACACATCATGTGTTATACTGGTGTGCATTAAGGGTAGCCACTACTCGAAAACAGGTGTTTGGACCACACCTCATGAACACATCATGTGTTATACTGGCGTGCATTAAGGGTAGCCACAACTCGAAAACAGGTGTTTGGACCACACCTCATGAACACATCATGTGTTATACCTCCACAACCTCACAGAACATGTTCCAACTCCAATTGAGCAGCTTCAGGAGAGCGTCGAATGACTCCTACAACACAGAATCATCACGTACATCTGACATAGTTCTAGGAACTGAATCATCACATACATCTGAGATAGTTCTAGGAACTGAATCATCACGTACATCTGAGATAGTTCTAGGAACTGAATCATCACGTACATCTGAGATAGTTCTAGGAACTGAATCATCACGTACATCTGATAGTTCTAGGAACTGAATCATCACGTACATCTGACATAGTTTTAGGAACTGAATCATCACGTACATCTGAGATAGTTATATGAACTGAATCATCATGTACATCTGACATAGTTTTAGGAACTGAATCATCACGTACATCTGAGATAGTTCTAGGAACTGAATCATCACGTACATCTGACATAGTTCTAGGAACTGAATCATCACGTACATCTGACATAGTTCTAGGAACTGAATCATCACGTACATCTGAGATAGTTATAGGAACTGAATCATCACGTACATCTGAGATAGTTCTAGGAACTGAATCATCACGTACATCTGAGATAATTCTAGGAACTGAATCATCACATACATCTGAGATAGTTCTAGGAACTGAATCATCACGTACATCTGAGATAGTTCTAGGAACTGAATCATCACGTACATCTGAGATAGTTCTAGGAACTGAATCATCACGTACATCTGACATAGTTCTAGGAACTGAATCATCACGTACATCTGACATAGTTCTAGGAACTGAATCATCACGTACATCTGAGATAGTTCTAGGAACTGAATCATCACGTACATCTGAGATAGTTCTAGGAACTGAATCATCACGTACATCTGAGATAGTTCTAGGAACTGAATCATCACGTACATCTGAGATAGTTCTAGGAACTGAATCATCACGTACATCTGAGATAGTTCTAGGAACTGAATCATCACATACATCTGAGATAGTTATAGGAACTGAATCATCACGTACATCTGAGATAGTTCTAGGAACTGAATCATCACGTACATCTGAGATAGTTATAGGAACTGAATCATCACGTACATCTGAGATAGTTCTAGGAACTGAATCATCACGTACATCTGAGATAGTTCTAGGAACTGAATCATCACATACATCTGAGATAGTTATAGGAACTGAATCATCACGTACATCTGAGATAGTTCTAGGAACTGAATCATCACGTACATCTGAGATAGTTCTAGGAACTGAATCATCACGTACATCTGACATAGTTCTAGGAACTGAATCATCACGTACATCTGAGATAATTCTAGGAACTGAATCATCACGTACATCTGAGATAATTCTAGGGACCGAATCATCACGTACATCTGAGATAATTCTAGGGACCGAATCATCACGTACATCTGAGATAATTCTAGGAACTGAATCATCACGTACATCTGAGATAATTCTAGGAACTGAATCATCACGTACATCTGAGATAATTCTAGGAACTGAATCATCACGTACATCTGAGATAGTTCTAGGAACTGAATCATCACGTACATCTGAGATAGTTCTAGGAACTGAATCATCACGTACATCTGAGATAGTTCTAGGAACTGAATCATCACGTACATCTGAGATAGTTCTAGGAACTGAATCATCACGTACATCTGAGATAGTTCTAGGAACTGAATCATCACGTACATCTGAGATAGTTCTAGGAACTGAATCATCACGTACATCTGAGATAGTTCTAGGAACTGAATCATCACGTACATCTGAGATAGTTCTAGGAACTGAATCATCACGTACATCTGAGATAGTTCTAGGAACTGAATCATCACGTACATCTGAGACAGTTCTAGGAACTGAATCATCATGTACATCTGAGATAGTTCTAGGAACCGTTTCACAAAGATAATGAGCTCGTCAGAAAACTCCATCCCTCTAGACCTCAGCCGATTTGTGAAGTCCCCGTTTCACCATTCACTAGATGGCACCACTGAACAACACAGCATTATGCGGTTATTTTGTGCTAGGTTTGGTACGCCTGAAGAGTCAGTTTACGGGCGGGTTTGGCTGACTTCTAAACAGAATCCATTGTTATATTTAAGGTGCTTTATCAAAATGCAAAAAGCAGCAGCAATATCACCGAGGACACTATTTCCATGACACACCCGAAAAAGTGTCCCGCTGGCGCCTCCTGGTGTTGACAGTTTTCGGTAGTCTAGATCACTGTTAAGGAGCAAAATCGATTTTAAAGAGCAAAATGAGGCTGATGAGAACGTTGGTGAAACTGTCCCCTGCATTTGTTAAGTTTTCTCATTCTTGAGGTCAGGTCAGCTAATTGTGGCAATGACATCACCTAACATTATAAAAACACTGGAGAAGGTCAGTTAAGAAGTCACTGTTTTATCAGTGTATTGTTACAGGCATGAAATTAATTGATGATTGGAGTTTCTCTTAAACAAGAATTGGATACTTATTTTTACTTTCGGTTAGTTCTCAAAAGAATTGACACTGATCATAAGCCTTATAATGGCCTTATAATGCAGCATATAGAGGCACAGCCACTTTTGATATTTTCTATAAGTTTTGACTAGGCAGTAAAACTAATTTACTAGTTTGTTCAATAATTGCATGAATTGTAAACATGTCCCTGTCACCTTGGTAGATTACAGTTGTGATAGTAACATTTACCAACTGTTAGAAAATGCACAGCATCTTTACATAAACACCATAACGCATTCGCAGATAATTGTTGATTGTTCAAAATTATGTAGGTTGGAGAGAATGTGAAGTTCACGTCCATCGATATGCCGCAGACATGATAATGTACAATTGTCAAATATTATTTGTATGAGGGTAGATGTAAGATTTATTGTGTCAGCATCTACTTCATGTTGTCAAGTCTATGCGCAGGGGCCGTTTTCCTGAAATGTTTGCAGTGTGCGCGTGGTTCCTGCGATTCTTAGGTTACGTTTTACGTATTACGCGCACATTACATTTTACATTCCAAACAACTGATTTTCCCCAATAAAAGGAGAGATTCTTGACACGTGTATTTTGAAAAAAAATATAGGTCTCATGTCCTATTCTTGGGGTCATAGATTAATCCCTATAAAAGGTTCAAACTGTCTAAGAGGAAAAAGTTAACGTACCCGCACACATTCACTAGCTCGATTATATGAAATAATTGGCAAGAAACAAGTCACAGTTTATACCAGATAGCTTCAAATGTTTATGAAATGAGATTAATAAAAAATGGGCCAAGTGGCCCTGAAGTCCTTTGGACTAATACGTCTATATGTGATCCCGGCTGACCAAATGATAAGTCGGAAAAATTGTAACATTGTTTTTTTACATCCTTGTAATGGTTTGGTAGGGTGCTTTACAGTTTCAAAAATATGACTGCTACAAAAATTGGCAAAGTTATGGAGCATTGAACATGGTAGGGATCAAAAAACGAAAATGAAGAAAACGGCTGTTGAAGTTTTACATTATATATGCAAATGGATTGCATGGAAATATTACATGCACAACATTCAAATGTGGCACACAGTATGTAATATGTATGTTATGTTGCAATGATACACTGGAAGTACAAATGTGCTGCTACAAAGACTTATCAAGTTATGCCAGATTATGTCTTCATGTGTAAAACTAAGAGGACAGATTATCTGAGAGCAAAAGGTAGACTCACTGTTTGACACAGTTTAAAACCTACAGGCAACTGTCCAGTTTAACAGGGGTCTAGTGGCTTAATGCTGTCTGTTGACACAAGCTACTGCCAGTGACCAATTACAGATTAGTCACAGCTTCCATCAAACAATAGCAGGCAGAGAATCTTAGCTCCACAGCTGGGTGTAATACACAACCAGAGCCACCACTGATTCATGGTCAAGTAGATTAGCTCAATGCACCAACTAAGACAATACACAACACTGTGAGTGACAGTGTCCAGAGTGAGGCCTAAGCAGTGTCCTCATTGCTGAATAGATCAATTAAACCTGCCAAGTGGGTGACATTCTGCACAAGTGTTCATTAATCCTTAGTGATTGTTCAGAACACCAGACTGACCACATACCTAAACAAAGCGAATGTAATAGGTGAAGAACAGGCAGTGTTCAGATAGGGGTATTGGTTGAATTGTATTTGTCTCGACTCAAAAGGCTTTATTGTGTCTTCATCGATTATAAGAAAGCATTTGATTTAGTAGACCGGTCCTCCCTGTGGTCTAAGATAATTTCATGCGGTATTAATGGTATTGTGTTGAAAGTTGTATACAACATGTACAAAAATGCTAAATCATGTATAAATGAGGGCCAGGCTGTGTCAGCCTTCTTCTCATGTGTAGAGGTATGGCAAGGAGAAAACTTGTGTCCTTTGTTATTTGCTATTTACCTGAATAATTTTGAACACTGTTAGTCACAATTATAACGGACTTGACATGGCAGCTGGTTAAATTTACATATATAATGTATAGCGGAACTATATCAACTCTTCTAATGGTTGACATTTGGTTGTTTCAGGTGTCAACTATATTGTGAATCTGTAATTATTAGTCTATATTGATACAATTGATTTACACAGTATCATGTCTACACAAGGCATGGCAAGCGTAAACAGAACAGTAGAATGCATTTGATATAAATAAAGTGTAGGATATTTCACTCTATAGTTGTCCAGAATATTAATTTTCTATGTTTGTCACCTACAGGTGACAGAATATTAATTTTCTATGTTTGTCACCTACAGGTTTCTACAGACAATACATCTTTAACCAATAGACACCACAGTCACACCATTTTATAATAATTAAATGAACATCAAAATAAACACAACTTGCAATTATAGAAAATCAATAGTTTTGAAGATACAGTTTAAAAGTGTTAGGCAACTGTTCAGTCTAACAGGGGTCAAGTGTGTCTACTCTGCCTGGGTGCTGTGACCAATTAAAGATTAGTTAAGGTCTCAATGGCCTAGGCTGTAGAGATTAGTCACAGCTTTTGACTTTGTGGCACATTACACAACATCTACTGTTGGGGGTGGTCTCAAGGGCCCTTCTCAAAACCACATCACTAGATAATGTAAACCTTTTGCACTTCGGGGGCCCCTTAGGTGCCCTTAGAATGATTCAATCAAATACTGATTTCTTGTATATAATGGCAGCACCCTAAGTTACATCTATGCAAAATTAGAAAAAAAGTTGCTGAACAGTTTTTGACAAAATAGGCCAAATGTTACATTTTTACTAGTTTTGGGGTCCTTGGAGGCCCTAGGGAGCCCTTAAAATGATTCAATCAAATACAGATTTCTCGTGCATAGTGGCAGTGCCCCAAGATATGTCTATGCAAAATTAGAGAAAAAGTTGCTGAACGGTTTCTGAGATACGGCAGCTAACGGCAGACGGCGGACGGAGGACGGCGGACGCAGAGTGATGGCAATAATCCCTTGGACCTTCGGCCAAAGGACTAAAAATGGGCCAAGTGGCCCTGAAGTCCTTTGGACTAATACGTCTATATGTGACCCTGGCTGACCAAATGAGTGATAAGTCAGACAAATTGTAACATTGTTTTCTTACATTCTTGTAAAGGTTGGGTAGGGTGCTTTTACAGTTTCAAAAATTATGACTGCTACAAAAATTGGCGAAGTTATGGAGCATTGAACTTGATAGGGGTCAAAAAGTGAAAATGAAGAAAACGGCTGTTGAAGTTTTACATTATATATGCAAATGGATTGCATGGAAATATTACATACAGTGTGTATGTTATGTTGCAATGATACATTGGAAGTACAAATGTGCTGCTACAAAAACGTATCAAGTTATGCCAGATTATGTCTTCACATGTAAAACTAAGAGGACAGATTATTTGAGAACAAAAGGTACACTAAAGAAAATTAACTAGGCTAGACCAATACACACATTTACAGCTGGCCACTGCACTCACAGCCTAGTAAGTGATCAGGGCAAAGTCCACTACCCAGTTACATCAGTAGGGTGGCTTCCATGATAGCTGCATATAATTGTCTTAATGGGAGCCTCCCTGACCTTACAATGAATATTATGTTGTAGTTTATGTGCTTATGGTGGTAAAAAAAATACTGTCTGTCTGTCTGGCTGTCTGTTATAAATAGATATCAGTGGGACTGCAGGAGGGAGCTGCAGAGAAACAGGAGGACAATTTTCAAAATTAGAAAAAAAGTTACTGAACAGTTTTGTGAAAATATAGAGCTTTGGAGACTGGTAGGTGGTAATCTATCCTCTCATTGCCAACAACTGGATTCATCCTCCATCCTCTAAAGTTACCAGAGCCACCCCTGATTCATGGTCAAGTTGATTAGCTCAATGCACCAACTAAGACAATACACAACACTGTGAGTGACAGTGTCCAGAGTGAGCCCTAAGCAGTGTCCTGGAATTGCTGAATAAATCAACCTGCCAAGTGGGTGACATTGTTCATTAATCCTTATTGATTGTTCAGAATGCCAGACTGACCCCATACCTAAACAAAGCGAATGTAATAGGTGAAGAACAGGCAATGTTCAGATAGGGGTATTGGTTGAATTGTATTTGTCTAGATGCAAAAGGCTTTATTGTGCCTTCATCGATTATAAGAAAGCATTTGATTTAGTAGACCGGTCCTCACTGTGGTCTAAGATAATTTCATGCGGTATTAATGGTAATGTGTTGAAAGTTGTATACAACATGTACAAAAATGCTAAATCATGTATAAAACAGGGCCAGGTTGTGTCAGCCTTCTTCTCATGTGATGTATAGGTATGGCAAGGAGAAAACTTGTGTCCTTTGTTATTTGCTATTTACCTGAATAATTTTGAACACTGTTAGTTATAATTATAAGGGACTTGACATGGCAGCTGGTGAAATTTACAACAACTTCAGTGATGATGATGTAGAAAATGTATGTTCTACTATATGCTGATGACACTAGAATGATTCAATCAAATACAAATTTCTTGCTTGTGTATAGCGGAACTATGTCAACTCTTCTAATGGTTGACATTTGGTTGTTTCAGGTGTCAACTATATTGTGAATCTGTAATTATTAGTCTATATTGATACAATTCATTTACATAGTACCATGACTACACAAGGCATGGCAAGCGTAAACAGAACAGTAGAATGCATTTGATATCAATAAAGTGTAGGATATTTCACTCTATAGTTGTCCAGAATACTAAGTGTGTCTACTCTGCCTGGGCCCTGTGACCAATTAAAGATTAGTCAAGGTCTCAATGGATCAATAGCACTAGGCTGCAGAGTTTAGTCATGCTGCTGGCTTTCTGGCACATTAAACAAAATCTACTGTTGGAGGTGGTCTCAAGGACCCTTCTCAAAACCACATCACTAGATAATGTAAAACTTGTGCACTTTGGGGGCCCCCTAGGTGCCCTTAGAATAATTCAATCAAATACAGATTTCTTGTGTACATCTATGCAAAATTAGAAAATATAGCTACTCTGAGGTAGACAATTAATTTTAGTTAGCAAATTTAGCATTTTTGGGGACCTTTGGTGCCCTTAGAATTATTCAATCAAATACAGATTTATTGTGTATAGTGGCATTACCACATGAAATGTCCATGACAAATTAGAGAAAAAGTTACTGAACAGTTTTTTGATACACTGGAAGTACAAATGTGCTGCTACAAAAATGTATAAAGTTATGCCAGATTATGTCTTTATGTATAAAATTAAGAGGACAAATTATTTGAGAGCAAAAGGTAGTCTAAAGAAGAAGAAAAAATGGGTCAGCTGGACGGTGATAGACCATTTGAACTTGAAGCCTTTGTCAAACTTTTGTCTTGACTTCACCGAAAGCGGTGTCCTGCTGTCAGAACTTCGAAGGTGTTACTCACCTAACTTACAGGTCTTTGTTAGTAAGAATAATGGGATGGTAATTTACACCAACGTTGTTTCCTGTAGTAGTCATTTTGTGGGATATATTAGCATTAGTCGTGCCAATTCAAAAATTAGTGCTATATAATAGTAGTTTGTCAAAATGTAAACAAACTCAAAGACAGTTGCAGCTTAGCGTTAGCCTGTTCTGAAATATTTAAATGACATAATGATATATTTCACATAAATATATATGGAGCTAATGGAGAGGCCCATCATAATCTATAGCACTACAAAATGAAGTATCTGAAAGTCACATTTCATATAGTGACACATCTCGTACTGTCTTTCTGGACTGTCGCAATGTCCAATAGTTTCCTATCAGAACCCTCGTGTACAATATACCAAAGCTACATATTTCCAACACCACAACATATGTATTATCATTGGATAGGTAATTGAATAATCTTTCAGATGAACGCAACTTGTAGAAGAAAATGAAGCATACAAAAGTTACACCGCAAACAATGACATGCATTCTCAAAATGTGATTCATCATAAAAATTACCATTTACCAAGCTCAGCATGGTCAACATATTTCATTGCAACAACACACTAAAGGGTATCGTCATGTAGATAATTCAATGCTCTTCAAAATAACACTTACTTGTAATTGTAGAAAATGATAAAACTACCATGCATAATTTTTTTGGAATCTAGGTCAAGCTTCTGAGGAAACAGACTGTACAGAAATAACATGCTGTGTGCTAATGGGTTAACAGGGGTCTAGTGCATCTGTCTGTTGACACAAGATTCTGCCAGTGACCGATTACAGATCAGTCAGTTTCCATCAAACAATAGCAGCCAGAGAATCTTAGCTGCATGTTGCTGGATGTTGTTAGAAAAGGGTTTAGCTTTTTGGGAGGCCCTGAGATGCCCTTAGAATGATTCAATCAAATAAAAAAAATTGTGTACAGTGACACTACCCTAAGAGACGTCTATGCAAAATTACAGAAAAACTTACTGAACAGTTTTTGAAATAACAGAAAAGACAACCTCTGATCCATGCGAGACACAGATTCCGCATGTGACAGATGTTGTTGGAAAAGGGTTTCCCATCCTTATAAATACAGCTACTGCTGCAGAGGAGAATTTAGTTAGCAAATTTAGCATTTTAGGGGACCTGTGGTGCCCTTAGAATGATTCAATCAAATACAGAATTTGTTTGTATAGTGGCACTGCCACATGACATGTCTGTGCAAAATTAGAGAAAAAGTCACTGAAGAGTTTTTGAAAAAATAGGCAAAATGTGAAAAATTACCAGTTTTGGGGTCCTTTTTGGGGGGGTCATTAGGTGCCCTTAGAATGATTCAATCAAATACAGATTTCTTGTGTACAGTGACACTACCACATGAAATGTATATGCAAAATTAGAAAAAAAGTTGCTGAACAGTTTTTGAAAAAATAGGCAAAAGGTTACATTTTTACCAGTTTTGGGGTCCTTGGAGGCCCTAGGGAGCCCTTAGAATGATTCAATCAAATACAGATTTCTCGTGCATAGTGGCAGTGCTCTAAGATGTCTATGCAAAATTAGAAAAAAAGTTGCTGAATGGTTTCTGAGATATGGCAGCTAACGGCGGACGGCGGACGCAGAGTGATGGGAATAGTCTCTCGGACCTTCAGCCAAAGGACTAAAAATGAAACTGTGGAGGATGCTTTAAGACAGATAACGAGGCAGCTTTAAAAAGGTTTAGGCAAGAGAACCACAACTTACAGGAGAAACCATGGTAGAGAACTGGCGGGTGAGAATGTAAGCGGGCTGTCCTAGGTCAGCTTTCCCACTGCTCACACCCGTGTCGTGACTCGGCAATCTGTAGAAACACAAACAACAATGGCTTCTATATATTTACAACGCTAACCTTGGAGGACCATTGGCCTCCATTGATCCACAATGGCAATGTATTTAAGATGAGACTTTTTATCTTTAACAGAGTCAGAAAGGTAAAGTTACCGTAATGTTCCGTGTATAGTATGCCACCATGTATAATATGCATCCCAACTTCTGCAAAATTCTGACAGAATTCTTATATTACCATATATAATGGAATTTTAAGTATAAAATTAAGGGGAAAAATGCGTATTGTACACAGAAACTTTCGGTAAGTTTTTATATAGCATGATATCCAGTCATAAGGGCTGCTCAAAGCACTTTACTTTTTACTCCCTGGCAGACCTGTTCAATCAAACACCATCTCAACTTAAATTATTGTGCAAAAACTATTCATACAAAAATATCCACAACAGTCTATAGCCAGGTACTCATTCACACAGCCGAATGAACTTGAGCAATGTAGAATGAATGAACTTGGCCAAGATTCAAAGGGGCAACAAGAGGGTTCAAACTCAGAATGTCTCAATTGAAAGTGTCATGTTTTAACTGCTGTGTACCAGAAGGAAGTCTTACCTAAAGAGAAGCTGTGGCAGTTGTCCTGCGTTCACATCAGTGCCGTTATTTGACTTGCGTGAACTCTTGAACTTAAACACAACCCTGTCAACAGCCAACAGTGTCAGTAGTGTAAAATAAGTATGACAGTTCCTCTCGTTCAATGTCAAATTCTTTTAAAATGACTCAAATAAAGGATTGTTTAGCAACCAGATGATGGGAATTATAATTTTACAAACACTCTAAACAAATGGTCTTTGATCTGGGAGGAACAGTCCATTATACATGTACAACAGACAGACAGACGGACGGAGAACGGACGGACGGACAGACAGACAGACAGACAGACACAGAGGCAGACCCAGAGACAGATAGACAGACAGAGATAGATACAGAAACAGACAGAGAGACAGACACAGAGACAGGATATAGAGCCAGACATAGACAGACATAGAGACAGATGGACATATAGACAGACAGACACAGACTGATACAAATGTCAACAGACACTCTGAGCACTAACGGCACAGCCACAACTGTAGTGGCCAGCCTACATTTGCATGGTCCACTTACTGGTCATCTGTAGTGACCACTGACTGGCCGCTTGAGCCGCAGTCAGTGCTTGGACCAGAGATCTTGGCCCAGGCGATGTACCAGTTGTTGGCGGTCAGACTGACCGGCTCGTCAAAGAGAACGGCATACTTCTCCCTGCCACACAAACCAGGCCTTTAGCAGGATCACATTTTTACCAGTCTAAAAATGTCCTGGCAGATACACGCACTGTGTGCATACATACAATCCAGGGCAAACAGGCATATATATTTATATCTGTATACCACATGACACATATTTTTAAAGCATAAATGACATGAATAACAGTGAAGTCAATAATGAATAAGCTTTTTTGCTGTTCAAATTTCCACCTGTTTAAATTCAAATTTCAGTCTGTCCAAAAACGACCTTTACCCGTCCAAATGACGAGTGGACAGGTCTCTAGATAAAGCTTTGACAAAAACACTAACATTCACCCGAGTCGGCCACAACAAACAGTGAACACAGACAGTAGCAATAGTTTATCATAATTTAGTGATATTTTCATGAACTTTTTAATTGTTAAAGGGAGGCAGGCAGTCTGTTCCTCTACTCTGAATTAGCCAGTGTAGTAATTTGTAACAGGAAATCTGCCGTGTTCAATGTGGGAAAAAGGGAAATCGTTGAACATCAAAGGGTACTGTGGTTAACTCAGCCCACCTTGGCCGTATTGTTAATAATGCTTGTTTTTAAATTGGATGTTTTCTTAACCATTTAAACATGCTCCGGGGTATATATTCCAAATTGCAAACATTGTTGCATACTAAATACAATTTGATGGATAGTGTACCTTGAACATAGTTATTATTGTCTTAAAAACATTGCATTAATAAATGAAAAAATAGGAACTGACCGTCTCCTTTTAAACCCAAACAAAGTAGTTTTTACAAACTGTATACTGATCTCACACATAATGAAATGTCCTGCTTTAATAAAATACAAAAATATATATCAAACTGCAGCCATTATAGGCATGTGTTATTTCTAAGGTCTTGAATAATATATTTGTGTACTAATGAAGAAGCCATAGGCACCATCTGCCAGAAGATAGCGCAAGACAGGCAGATCTGGAAACGACATCCTGAGGCCTTCGTCCAATCACGGGACACTACGGCTGCACAGTGATGATGACGATGTAGGTAAGGCACAAGACTAGTTACCTCGCCCCGCATTCGTAGGCGACCTCCTCTGTCTCTGCGATCAGCTCTCCATCTGTCTCGTTGTCTCCTCCGTCCACTCCAAGCTCAAACAGCTGCAGCAACAGCAATAACGTCACTTAGACTTTGTGCATTACACTTAGTGGATGTAAAAATGCGAAAAGTAAAGGTAATGTTCTGTCAGCTGTCGATATCGGTATGTTTACTTATTTATTATTCGTTACTGTTCTTCTGTATTTTACACCATTTCTTTACTGCATAATACACAGCCGACACCTTTATTTTATCTTGAATTTGAACCCAGGTTCTCTCGATTGAGAGTCCGGTGCTCTAGCCACTGTGCCACTGCGCTACACTTACTGAATGAACTCGACAAAGTTTTGAAACAGCAACATGTGGGACTAACACGACAGTAGTCTTGACAATCTGGAGCTCTAAATACAGTGCTAATGAACTCCACATAATAAACACATAGTTATTTCTTTCCTCCATGTTTATTTCTTCACAGGAAGTTTATTCTCAAGACAAATATCTAGTAGACAAGGAAAACATTATGTGTGGTGTCACCTTTTAATTAAGGCAAGGCACACACATTAGGATAGACTTCACCTTACATATCTATGCTGTGTCCACACTAGCACATTCCTCCATCCCTCCATCAATAAATGACTTATATATCGTAGCTGTTCTAAATAACTGATATATTGTAGTTGTTCTATTAATATTTATTATTACTTAACAAATATTTGAGACGTGAACATACGTTAAATTCAGAGCTGTAACAAGTACATTTATTTTGTACTTGAGTAAAAGTACACGTAACTTTGGAAAAAGCTACTCAAGTAAAAGTACTTTTTGAAAAATGTACTTGAAGTACAAGTAAAAAGTAAACAAATGTAGTTGAAGTAAATGCAAAAGTACTTTTCTAAAAAACTGTTGACATGGTCACCCACTGCAAACAAACAAGTAAATTCAGTAGTGTGCAAAACAAACACTTTATTGAACAGGACAGGATCCTCAGCAGGATACAGTGACAGGCTCCTCAAACAAACTATACATACTATGCAAGACAGTGACAAAAGAAATAAAATAATGGTAATACCCTATTCAGTAGTGTGTACAGTGAACATTAAATATTGTCTACGACCAGGCCCGAGGGTCAATATGTGAGACAAAATATTGAAAACATGAACCAAGAATACATATAAACAACATTTATAGGCCCTAACAATAATTTGCACAGCAAAATTGAGGCAAGAATACCTTTTACCTGCGTAAGTCTAACACTAATAATTTACCGACCACGTGTGTAAGGAAGGTTCGAAGGTGATCAACAGATCTGGCATATCGGCTCACACAACAGACAGATCAACTTAACAGTAGCCCCGTGAACTGACTTAATCTCAAACATACTGGATAAGTATGGCAATGGATGCTGCAAATGATCGTTTTCAGCTGATCCTTCCATAATAAATCTTTGAACGCGAATGACATCATATAATCTTGGCAATATTCACGCCACCTGGTGATCATGCCTGGTAATGGCAATGATAGGCCAATCAGAAAAGACTACCAGTTGTTGCTCCGGCTGATATCTATTTATAGATATATGCTGGGGAAAACCAGTTCCGGGCTTCAGGCATTATCGTTCGTTACTAATATTTTTGGAGCTCCAACTTTTTAACTTAAAATTATGGATACTTCGTTACATTTATGAAAAGTACACACATTTGTACTTCGTTACAAGTAAAAGTACTCCTAAAAAAATGTACTTCGTTACTCACGAAAAGTAAACTTTTCTACTCAAGCACAGTAACGAAGTACTTGTACTTCGTTACGTCCCAGCTCTGGTTAAATTGTGCGTTCCAATAAGCGTACATGGGCATACATTTCATTGGCTCCTGGGTTTCCTGTGTAAAAACTTATAATAATAAATAATACTAATAATAAATAACTTCTTAAGCGCCAATATCCTCAGACAATCCGAGCTCAGTGGCGCATCAAAACCAAAGGATTAAACATTCTCATACTCGTGTGCTAGGTGAAATATCTTAGCCGACATACCTGACAAGCAATTTATGCATCCACATGTATGTGCAAAAGGATGCCAGAACACTGTAAAATGTGATCACTTAGGTGGACTATTCAATATTTTGTCATCACTGAGCTTTGAATCTTGTGTGACAATTGGAGATCACTGTCACTGTGTCACATTGGAGATCACTGTCACCGTGTCACATTGGAGATCACTGTCACCGTGTCACATTGGAGATCACTGTCACCGTGTCACATTGGAGATCACTGTCACTGTGTCACATTGGAGATCACTGTCACTGTGTCACATTGGAGATCACTGTCACCGTGTCACATTGGAGATCACTGTCACCGTGTCACATTGGAGATCACTGTCACCGTGTCACACTGGAGATCACTGTCATCGTGTCACATTGGAGATCACTGTCACCGTGTCACATTGGAGATCACTGTCACCGTGTCACATTGGAGATCACTGTCACTGTGTCACATTGGAGATCACTGTCACCGTGTCACATTGGAGATCACTGTCACCGTGTCACATTGGAGATCACTGTCACCGTGTCACATTGGAGATCACTGTCACTGTGTCACATTGGAGATCACTGTCACGGTGTCACATTGGAGATCACTGTCACTGTGTCACATTGGAGATCACTGTCACTGTGTCACATTGGAGATCACTGTCACTGTGTCACATTGGAGATCACTGTCACTGTGTCACATTGGAGATCACTGTCACTGTGTCACATTGGAGATCACTGTCACTGTGTCACATTGGAGATCACTGTCACTGTGTCACATTGGAGATCACTGTCACTGTGTCACATTGGAGATCACTGTCACTGTGTCACATTGGAGATCACTGTCACTGTGTCACATTGGAGATCACTGTCACTGTGTCACATTGGAGATCACTGTCACTGTGTCACATTGGAGATCACTGTCACTGTGTCACATTGGAGATCACTGTCACTGTGTCACATTGGAGATCACTGTCACTGTGTCACATTGGAGATCACTGTCACTGTGTCACACTGGAGATCACTGTCACGGTGTCACATTGGAGATCACTGTCACTGTGTCACATTGGAGATCACTGTCACTGTGTCACATTGGAGATCACTGTCACTGTGTCACATTGGAGATCACTGTCACTGTGTCACATTGGAGATCACTGTCACTGTGTCACATTGGAGATCACTGTCACTGTGTCACATTGGAGATCACTGTCACTGTGTCACATTGGAGATCACTGTCACTGTGTCACATTGGAGATCACTGTCACTGTGTCACATTGGAGATCACTGTCACTGTGTCACATTGGAGATCACTGTCACTGTGTCACATTGGAGATCACTGTCACTGTGTCACATTGGAGATCACTGTCACTGTGTCACATTGGAGATCACTGTCACTGTGTCACATTGGAGATCACTGTCACTGTGTCACATTGGAGATCACTGTCACTGTGTCACATTGGAGATCACTGTCACTGTGTCACATTGGAGATCACTTTCACTGTGTCACATTGGAGATCACTGTCACTGTGTCACATTGGAGATCACTGTCACTGTGTCACAATGGAGATCACTGTCACTGTGTCACATTGGAGATCACTGTCACTGTGTCACATTGGAGATCACTGTCACTGTGTCAAATGCTAAAAGGTGGATGTACGCTAATTAGGGCACGTACGCTTAATAGAATGAATATGATATGTCTTACCTTGATCTTGCCGAAGTATTCTCCGCGCCCCCCAAACAGTCCAAAGCCCCCTAGGAGGATGTCTGTGTCGGCCGTGAACCTGATGGCCTCCGCTGAGGGGCCAGAATACCCCCAGCCTCCTCCATGATCTATGGGAAAACAAAATTATAATAATGCTATTTATTTTATATAGTGTCATATCCAACTCACGTTAGTGACATACTTGCAAGTCTTAGTGAGAGTCTCCCGGCAGACGTTTCTTGTTTATGAAAATGATGTTATGTGTATTTATCTGTTGAACAAAGATGTTTCCTGATGTATCCAATGTCCTTCACATCACTTTACAGAGGTATACAGAACATAATTTAAAAAATAATACAAACAATACTTGCTATATGATAGATTGTGATTTCCAACTTGATAACCTTGGCTACTTTACAGCTTCACCCGACTGACCAACTTGATAACCTTGGCGACTTTACAGCTTCACCTGACTGACCAACTTGATAACCTTGGCGACTTTACAGCTTCACCTGACTCACCAACTTGATAACCTTGGCGACTTTACAGCTTCACCTGACTGACCAACTTGATAACCTTGGCGACTTTACAGCTTCACCTGACTGACCAACTTGATAACCTTGGCGACTTTACAGCTTCACCTGACTCACAAACTTAATAACCTTGGCGACTTTACAGCTTCACCTGACTGACCAACTTGATAACCTTGGCGACTTTACAGCTTCACCTGACTCACCAACTTGATAACCTTGGCGACTTTACAGCTTCACCCGACTGACCAACTTGATAACCTTGGCAACTTTACAGCTTCACCCGACTGACCAACTTGATAACCTTGGCTACTTTACAGCTTCACCTGACTCACCAACTTGATAACCTTGGCGACTTTACAGCTTCACCTGACTCACCAACTTGATAACCTTGGCGACTTTACAGCTTCACCTGACTCACCAACTTGATAACCTTGGCGACTTTACAGCTCCACCTGACTGACCAACTTGATAACCTTGGCGACTTTACAGCTTCACCTGACTGACCAACTTGATAACCATGGCGACTTTACAGCTTCACCTGACTGACCAACTTGATAACCATGGCGACTTTACAGCTTCACCTGACTGACCAACTTGATAACCTTGGCGACTTTACAGCTTCATCTGACTGACCAACTTAATAACCATGGCGACTTTACAGCTTCACCTGACTCACCAACTTAATAACCTTGGCGACTTTACAGCTTCACCTGACTGACCAACTTAATAACCTTGGCGACTTTACAGCTTCACCTGACTGACCAACTTAATAACCTTGGCGACTTTACAGCTTCACCTGACTGACCAACTTGATAACCATGGCAACTTTACAGCTTCACCTGACTCACCAACTTGATAACCTTGGCAACTTTACAGCTTCACCTGACTCACCAACTTAATAACCTTGGCGACTTTACAGCTTCACCTGACTCACCAACTTGATAACCTTGGCGACTTTACAGCTTCACCTGACTGACCAACTTAATAACCTTGGCGACTTTACAGCTTCACCTGACTGACCAACTTGATAACCTTGGCGACTTTACAGCTTCACCTGACTGACCAACTTAATAACCTTGGCGACTTTACAGCTTCACCTGACTGACCAACTTGATAACCTTGGCGACTTTACAGCTTCACCTGACTCACCAACTTGATAACCTTGGCAACTTTACAGCTTCACCTGACTGACCAACTTGATAACCTTGGCGACTTTACAGCTTCACCTGACTGACCAACTTGATAACCATGGCGACTTTACAGCTTCACCTGACTGACCAACTTGATAACCATGGCGACTTTACAGCTCCACCTGACTCACCAACTTGATAACCTTGGCAACTTTACAGCTTCACCTGACTCACCAACTTGATAACCTTGGCAACTTTACAGCTCCACCTGACTCACCAACTTGATAACCTTGGCGACTTTACAGCTCCACCTGACTCACCAACTTGATAACCTTGGCGACTTTACAGCTCCACCTGACTCACCAACTTAATAACCTTGGCGACTTTACAGCTTCACCTGACTCACCAACTTGATAACCTTGGCGACTTTACAGCTTCACCTGACTGACCAACTTAATAACCTTGGCGACTTTACAGCTTCACCTGACTGACCAACTTGATAACCTTGGCGACTTTACAGCTTCACCTGACTCACCAACTTGATAACCTTGGCAACTTTACAGCTTCACCTGACTGACCAACTTGATAACCTTGGCGACTTTACAGCTTCACCTGACTGACCAACTTGATAACCATGGCGACTTTACAGCTTCACCTGACTGACCAACTTGATAACCATGGCGACTTTACAGCTCCACCTGACTCACCAACTTGATAACCTTGGCAACTTTACAGCTTCACCTGACTCACCAACTTGATAACCTTGGCAACTTTACAGCTTCACCTGACTGACCAACTTGACAACCTTGGCAACTTTACAGCTTCACCCGACTGACCAACTTGATAACCTTGGCGACGTTACAGCTTCACCTGACTCACCAACTTGATAACCTTGGCGACTTTACAGCTTCACCCGACTGACCAACTTGATAACCTTGGCAACTTTACAGCTTCACCCGACTGACCAACTTGACCACCTTCTGTACACAATGACTGATTTATGGAACAAGATTGTTGCAGATTTAAACCCACAAACTAGATCATCATTACATGCAAGGAAGGTGGTGGCAGTTTAATAAAATACTGAAACCAGAAACATTAAAACCGAAATGGAATTAGAGACGGGTAAAAATGCTGGACATTGACACAAAGGAAGTGACATGAAATGATGACGGTGACATATGATGACACACAACATCAATGTGAATTGATAATGAGACATGTCATAAAAGTTACATAATAATGAGATGTGACATGTCAGACATACAACACGTGACAGGAGAATGAAAAGATTCAATTTGTCAACGGTGAAAGAAGCAGACAGGACAGATTAGATGACAAACTTTCGAATCTGTTGACGACAGAGTAGTCTTCCTTCGTGTAGACCCTGTTCGTTGGTCGTTTCTCCTTCTCTGTGGCTGACACGGTCAAGCCCAGCCGCTGGGCATTGGTCAGTGTGTCCAGACAGGCTGCGGGCAGTCATGAGGGAACATGGTTATTCTACGTTTATGTGTGACAGACAGGTGGTGTTTTGAGCATGTATATACACATATATATATATAGTTTTTACTCAGTATGATCCATTCCACATTATGGGCATAACAAATTACACAATTTTGTCAAATTAAAAAATAATCCTATCTACCTGCTGTGTCTGTCCTTAACTACAAATTCATAAAGCTAAAGAAACAAATTAATATAGCGATTAGATTTTTATTTATAAATCTGGAAAAAGTTCAACACATTTTGTACTCAATATAATCCACTCTAATGGCATAACAAATTCATGAACTACAGAAATTACACAAGATGCTATCTACCTGCCTTAAAGACGCAAGATAAAGAGGGTGAGAGTTACCAAGGAGGTGTAGGGCGGAGTGAGAGCGTGTTGTCTTGGCGCCCTCATGGACTGGTAGAGCGAGGTCAGGTCCCAGGATACAATTCAGCTGTGGCTGCTTCTTACACAGATGTCTCACTTCATAGCTGACTACGTTGAAGCAGCAGATCTCCTGGTGACTGGGCGAATAGCTGCGCACACAACAGGTGTTTAACTCTTTAATGATTATCTCAGATCTCATGGTGCATGGGAGAATAGCTGCGCACACAACAGGTGTTTAACTCTTTAGTGATTATCTCAGATCTCCTGGTGCACAGACGAATAGCTGCGCACACAACAGGTGTTTAACTCTTTAGTGATTATCTCAGATCTCCTGGTGACTGGGCGAATAGCTGCGCACACAACAGGTGTTTAACTCTTTAGTGATTATCTCAGATCTCCTGGTGCACAGACGAATAGCTGCGCACACAACAGGTGTTTAACTCTTTAGTGATTATCTCAGATCTCCTGGTGACTGGGCGAATAGCTGCGCACACAACAGGTGTTTAACTCTTTAGTGATTATCTCAGATCTCATGGTGCATGGGAGAATAGCTGCGCACACAACAGGTGTTTAACTCTTTAGTGATTATCTCAGATCTCCTGGTGACTGGGCGAATAGCTGCGCACACAACAGGTGTTTAACTCTTTAGTGATTATCTCAGATCTCATGGTGCATGGGAGAATAGCTGCGCACACAACAGGTGTTTAACTCTTTAGTGATTATCTCAGATCTCCTGGTGACTGGGCGAATAGCTGCGCACACAACAGGTGTTTAACTCTTTAATGATTATCTCAGATCTCATGGTGCATGGGAGAATAGCTGCGCACACAACAGGTGTTTAACTCTTTAGTGATTATCTCAGATCTCCTGGTGACTGGGCGAATAGCTGCGCACACAACAGGTGTTTAACTCTTTAGTGATTATCTCAGATCTCCTGGTGACTGGGAGAATAGCTGCGCACACAACAGGTGTTTAACTCTTTAGTGATTATCTCAGATCTCCTGGTGACTGGGCGAATAGCTGCGCACACAACAGGTGTTTAACTCTTTAATGATCTCAGATCTGCAGAATAGCTGCGCACACAACAGGTGTTTAACTCTTTAGTGATTATCTCAGATCTCCTGGTGACTGGGCGAATAGCTGCGCACACAACAGGTGTTTAACTCTTTAGTGATTATCTCAGATCTCATGGTGCATGGGAGAATAGCTGCGCACACAACAGGTGTTTTAACTCTTTAGTGATTATCTCAGATCTCCTGGTGCACAGACGAATAGCTGCGCACACAACAGGTGTTTAACTCTTTAGTGATTATCTCAGATCTCCTGGTGACTGGGCGAATAGCTGCGCACACAACAGGTGTTTAACTCTTTAGTGATTATCTCAGATCTCATGGTGCATGGGAGAATAGCTGCGGCCACAACAGGTGTTTAACTCTTTAGTGATTATCTCAGATCTCCTGTTGACTGGGCGAATAGCTGCGCACACAACAGGTGTTTAACTCTTTAATGATTATCTCAGATCTCATGGTGCATGGGAGAATAGCTGCGCACACAACAGGTGTTTAACTCTTTAGTGATTATCTCAGATCTCCTGGTGCACAGACGAATAGCTGCGCACACAACAGGTGTTTAACTCTTTAGTGATTATCTCAGATCTCCTGGTGACTGGGCGAATAGCTGCGCACACAACAGGTGTTTAACTCTTTAGTGATTATCTCAGATCTCATGGTGCATGGGAGAATAGCTGCGCACACAACAGGTGTTTAACTCTTTAATGATTATCTCAGATCTCATGGTGCATGGGAGAATAGCTGCGCACACAACAGGTGTTTAACTCTTTAGTGATTATCTCAGATCTCCTGGTGACTGGGCGAATAGATGCGCACACAACAGGTGTTTAACTCTTTAGTGATTATCTCAGATCTTCTGGTGACTGGGCGAATAGCTGCGCACACAACAGGTGTTTAACTCTTTATGGATTATCTCAGATCTCCTGGTGCATGGGAGAATAGCTGCGCACACAACAGGTGTTTAACTCTTTAGCGATTATTTCAGGACGTCGATGTCCGATATCTGACAAAATTACTTTCATCTGACCTCAGCCCCCACCCTCTCCCTCAGATGAAAGTTTGTAAACACTGATATGGTGATATCAATAATATTATATTAAATGTATCGGTCTGAAGCATAAACTATCGATGTTCGACACCAGACAAAACTGCCTTCTACTCCCCCCAAATAAAAGTGACTTTGTCCCCGCAGCGCACGCACAAAATCATTCAGCCATGCTGCACTTACCGACTCATTCTTACAATGCGACATCACCGGACACACGAGGCTACCGTGCTGCCACCTACCTCCAGAGGACATCGTAGAAGGGGTCGAGACAGACGCTGTGGTCATGCAGCGATGCATACTTCGCTCCAGAGAAGCACTTACAGCTGCCGTCTGCCTTGTTGATCATGAGACATTTGATGTTGGACGGGGCTGATCCGGCCGTTGGCAACAAACCTGCGAGAACACACCAACTGGAGGTCGGGTATGTAAGTATAGTGGAACGTTACTATAAAGGTCACCCTCGGGACTGGGTAAAGGTGACCTGAATGGCGGAATAACTGTATTAGTGAGACTAGTTTTCCTATACTTTATTGTTACATAAATAATTCGGGACTATCCCAAGCTGATGTTAACAGCGAGTTGACCGCAAAGTGAGGTTTGACTGGATTTCAGAACAAGCATCATGCCTATATTACCAACTGTATACAGGTACACTGGTGCCTTGTAAACTGTGTACCACTATGCCATTTCATGCTACAATAATATATCTAAATAATGTGCCATGTGCATACAACAAGGTTGGATTTTGCAATTAATGTTAATAGCTGTATTAATCTGTTGCCAAATTGGCATATGTAGCTGGAAGGTTCTATTACTGTCTTGTGAATTTGGCAAAATGCAAAAAAATTCACACAAACCTCAGTTTTGTACAACAAAACTAGCTGATCATGTGACCGTCACATACCTATGCAGGAGTGGTTGGCGATGACCTTTGAACTTGCAAGGGTGTGAGCATTGATGAGGGACTCATCAATGCGGAGAAACGTCTCATCTCCATTTCCACCGATCCACGTAGCGCGACACCCATACTTCACACCTGCACAGCAACACGATTCATCAATATTATAAGTTATAGTTACAGCCCACACGGAGGCATTCTGTTTGACACTGGGACAATGGCAGGCAGTGAGCCTAGCCTAGTCCAATACACTGGGTTTCAGCATAATCTCTCTAGTCATCCACTCCAATGATCAGAGATAGGGCAAAGTCCACTATCTAGTTATAAATACAGATCAGTGGCTGTTATAAATAGAGATCAGTGCAGGAGGCTTACAGCAGTAGGAAAATAGTAGGAAAATTTAGCATGTTGGGGGGCCCTGAGATTCCTTTAGAATGATTTAATAAAATACAGATTTCTTGTGTATAGTGGCATTACCACATGAAATGTCTATGCAAAATAAAAAAAAAAGGTACTGAAGAGTTTTTCAAAAATAGGCAAAATGTAAAAATTTACCAGTTTCGGGGACCCTGGGGGGGGCTCTACTGGGCCCTTAGAATGATTAAATCAAATACAGATTTCTCGTGCATAATGGCAGTACCCTAAGATGTGTCTATACAAAATTAGAGAAAAAGTTGCTGAACGGTTTCAGAGATTTGGCAGCTAACGGCACAATGTGCACGGCGGACGCGGAGTAATGACATAAGTCTGTTGGACCTTCGGCCCAAAAATACAGTTCTCTGTTTGTCTGTCTGTCTGTGGGCCCATAACTCTGTTAGTTTTGCATGTATGGGTCTGACATTTTGTGTGTGAACTGGCAGGCCCATTGGTTCATAGGTATAGAATTGTTTTTTTCCGTCCAAGGTGGTGGGAATCCTGGGGGTTCACAATTTCAAACTGTTTTAACACAGGCGACTATATGTTTTCCCTGGGGCAACTCGGCTAGTGTACCAATAGAGGTAACTAGGACAGTGCTCAGAATTGCAAGAATGGTATGATGAATATAAATATATCTAAAGCAGTTTCTAGAATATCTCTGTAATTTACTTTTTGAGCAGTTTATGATCTGTTATACTTTTACTTGTATTATTACTTAAGGTAGGTTAATATATTTTTTGTTTTTTAAATGTTTATTTTGTACGCATTTTGTTGTATGTTTAGCATTTGTGTAGATTATAAGAATAATTATTTTCTTAAAAATTAAACGGCTAATAGGCATGTATGCATGTAAAGCACTTGAGAGGTATAAGTACAATATATAATATAATACTTTTATTATTATTACTAATTGTTCTAAGCATTTCATGCTGCAGACGAGGAATGTATTGAAAGATAACTTGGACATTGTGTGTCTTTTGTGCATTGCTGCCAATGTTCAAATCTGACAGGTGAATTATTATACTTGATCACTTTGAATATTTTTACTCTCTATAGAGGTGAGAATTTCTGCTGTGTTAAGTTGAAATGGGGTAGGAGAACACCTAATGAGACCTCGGCCAAGATGACTAAAGACCAGAAGGTAGGCCAGAGCAACGTATTGAAGTTCTAGATAAGATGGCTAATACATGAGAGGTCAATGACAGGTACAAAGAAATAACATAATCAGTTTCTACATCACAAGTATAAAGATAAGGGAAGTTCTCACAAAGCTCTGGCAGACCTAGGGACTATTTCTCCAAGATACCAGGGGACCGTCTCACTAAGATACCAGGGGACCATCTCACTAAGACACCAGGGGACCATCTCACTAAGATACCAGGGGACCATCTCACTAAGATACCAGGGGACTGTCTCACTAAGATACCAGGGGACTGTCTCACTAAGATACCTGGGGACCGTCTCACTAAGAAACCAGGGACCATCTCACTAAGATACCAGGGGACCGTCTCGCTAAGATACCAGGGGACCGTCTCACTAAGATACAAGGGGACCGTCTCACTAAGATACCAGGGGACCGTCTCACTAAGATACCAGGGGAACGTCACATTAAGATACCAGGGGACCATCTCATTCAGACACCAGGGGACCGTCTCATTAAGACACCAGGGGACCGTCTCACTCATCCTCGCGTGCCACGGGTCGCTGCTGCTGATTACGTCAGTGCCAAGATAATGGCCTCATAAGGAAAATCCATCATTAAACAGAATCGTTTGTTAAATTTAAGGTGTTTTCAAAATGCAAAAAACTGCTGCCATATCACAGGGGACACTAGTTCAGTGACACACCGGCGAAAGTGAACCAGTGGCGCACCCTGGTGTCAACAGTTTCAATATGCTAGATCACTGTCAAGGAGTGAAATCGATTTTAGAGAGCAAAATCGTTCATTCTAACAATGAACTCGACTTCTTGTGGAAGTAGTCAGCCACATCACAATTACTGCACACAACCAGCTTCACTGAAGGTTCCACTTTGCACTCTTTGGTGCCGCGGGAGCTGTCAGGAAATCGTCAGTGGTGCCCCAATGCCTGTATGGTGACGGGATAGAAAGAAAGATAGATGCAGCCAACATTTGTGAATCTTTTCTTGATTCTCACACCCCAAACAGCCAGTCTCACCTATCCCTGGAACAAGCCCCGGGACTGTGAACCAGTTGCTTTTCCTTCCCTTCTGCTTCTCTTCCTCCGGGGCCGGACGACCCAACTGTCCCTTCTGCAAGGGAAACACAAAGATAAAAGGTAAGTTCTTATATAGTGCAATGTCCAATCCTTAGGACAGCTCAAACGCTTTACACTTTACTAGCAGACCTGTTCAATCCAACACCATCTCGACTTCTCTGGGAAGCATTCAGCCACGCTGCAATTAAAATTAGTGCACCAGGTACTTATTCCTGCAGCTGAGCAAAAAGGAACAATGCAGCGTGAAAAAATTTGCCCAAGGTTCTAAATGGCAGCACAGGATTCAAACACGGGTTCTCTCGACGGAGTGGTCGATGCTCTAGTGCTCCACATGGGTTCACAGCATTAATACGGGTTCTGAATTAATTATTCCTTTTTCTAGTTTCCCCTGTAGTTGTTTACAGCACTAAAGCAATTTTACTTACAATAACAAAATTAAAAGGAACTTTGAAAACAATATTCTAAAGATAAAACAATAATCTTAGTTTATGCTGTGAAAAGTTCACAGCATTAACATAGGTTCTCAGCATTAATTAACACAGAATCTGTATTCGTTTATCCAGTTTCACCCTACACTTTCACCCCACACTTATAATATTTTTTAAGCAATTCCTGTTGCTTTTTCCGTCCGCCCATAGTTTCCATTACCTAAAATTTAACCAAATTTAATAGAACTTCGGCAAAAATAACAAATTATTACATACTTCTGTAAAAGGCATAAAAACTGCATCTTAAAAATCTCAACAAAAATATCAAAACATAATTCTGAAGGCATAAAAATGCATGTTAAAAATGTTAACAAATTTTTTTTGTTAATTATATAATTCTAAAGGCGTAAAAATGCATCTTAAAAATATCGGCAATTTTTTTTATTATATCTAATTCTAAAGGCATAAAAATGCATTTAAAAAATGTACATTTTAGTTATTCACGTAAGAGGAGAAACTGCCTTTTTAATGTGCGAAACTACAGATTTTATTGATAATAAAGATTTTATTTGTAATGAGACGTACGAGATGG
This sequence comes from Paraescarpia echinospica, assembly GCA_020002185.1. NCBI lineage: Eukaryota > Metazoa > Annelida > Polychaeta > Sabellida > Siboglinidae > Paraescarpia > Paraescarpia echinospica. The sequence continues at coordinate 15,544,590 of CM034543.1, read as the reverse complement.
CTTCCGAAGGTGTAGACTTGACCACTGGCGGTCAGCAGGATGGTGTGGTTACTGCCCGCGGCCACTTGGATGATGTTACTCTTTACAGTCACCTTCACAGGCTTGCCACTGAAACACACACACACCCAGACAGATGTTTTTATTTAGCCCAAATAATTATACTCTTACAAAGCAAGTGAGTGTATAAGCATAAACAATACATTTGGAGGGTTATACACGACAACTGCCAGGAGGCACATCAGCATCTACTGCAATCAAACGAGGGAAACAGTCCATGAACATCTTTGGCCGGTCTCCTGAAGAACTTGTATGTTACTGTCAGGTTTTAGAGGTGGCATTATCCATCAAAATACAGCTGCATCGTTTGGGTCCCATGGTAGACAATGCACTGCATTCTGTTGTGTGTAGCCAAGATGGCGGATCACCTTGACAACCGGATACAAAAAAGGGCATTGTCGTACGACTAAAGGTCTCAATGGGCTAAATTAAATCAGGAGCCAGCTTTAACTACAAGGTTCATTTTTCAAATAATCGCTATTCCAAGTAATGGACAACCATACTCACATGCAAACAATTCAAACTGTGAACACAAGTAAATACCCAGGCAAATAAATTAACTGGAATATAATGAATAGTGCTAAAGTGTAGTTTTACCTCATTCCTATGTCACCGTGGCCAAGCTGTCCATACATGTTGCCTCCGAATGTGTAAACTTCTCCGTTCCCCAGGAGTACAACTGGAACATAAACATAGTTGCTGGGTTCGCACATTTTCCCCTGCAAAAGTGTGGTAAAAATTGGCTCGTCCTGCAGCAAAATAACTTTTTTGTTAGCCAGAAACAAGTCAAAAAAATGCTGTTCCTTTTTAAGACTATTGTTCCAGCAAAACAGATTAAAAATAATGAGTGAATTCTATTTCTTATACATTTTTGTTGTTTTGACAGCATTTATTGCAGCATGTACCACGTGTCTGTCAGTTTTCATCAGGAAAACAACAGCAAACACATCTGTACTAGCTTTTACCAACATCTAGAAAGGTCAATGCACAAGCCAGTTGTGTCAATAAAAACCCAATCCTGTAGAGAACATTATCTTATTAACCACATTTATTCTCCCTCCCGAGCATATTCACCATCTGTTGACAACTTCAACATTGAAAAATTTTGATTACCCAACCTTTTTGTGTTGATGATCTTGGGTTTCTGACGACTTAGGTGCAACAGAAGTTTTCTGAGTGGTATCAAACAAACACATCTAAAGGGAAGAGAAGATCTGCGTAAAAGTCAAGAAAAATGGAAATGGATTGGGCAAGTGCTAAGAAATATAACAAAAAGGCCACTGCCCGACGGCACTAACATGGACGCCAGAAGAGGAGAGGGTCGCCTTACCTGGTGAACAAGCTGGGATGGGCGATATGGAGTGATATGAAATGTGTAGTGAGAGATACAATGAGGTGGAGAAGATGCATGACAGACTTACGGGCCATGTGGCCCGAAGAGGATAGGCAAGGCAAGGCAAGGCAAGGCAAGGCAAGGCAAGGCAAGGCAAGGCAAGGCAAGGCAAGGCAAGGCAAGGCAAGGCAGGCGAGGGAAGGCAAGGGGAGGGAAGGCAAGGCAAGGCAAGGCAAGGCGAGGTAAGACAAGACAAGGCAAGGCAGGCGAGGCGAGGCAAGGCAAGGCAGGCGAGGCAAGGCAAGGCAACGCAAGGCAAGGCAGGCTAGGTAAGGCAAGGCAAGGCAAGGCAAGGCAAGGTAAGGCAGGCGAGGCAAGGCAAGGCAAGTCAAGGCAGGCGAGGTAAGACAAGACAAGGCGAGGCAAGGCAAGGCGAGGTAAGACAAGACAAGGCAAGGCAGGTGAGGGAAGGCAACGCAAGGCGAGGGAAGGCAAGGCGAGGTAAAACACGACAAGGCAAGGCGATGTAAGACAATACAAGGCAAGGCAGACGAGGCGAGGCGAGGCAAGGTGTGGTAAGAAGATATCTTAGTATTAATTATATTATTATCTGTCATCAAAGCAAGTAAAGAGGGTGGCCTAAAAAGGAGGAAGAGAGCGTGAAACAATATATTAGGAACAGCCAGGAATGGAAGAACATTGTTGAGGACAGAGAGAGATGGAGAGAGTTAGCAAGAATAAGTGATGTGAACCCAACCCAGTAAGGGAGAAAGGGAAAGAAGAACATTGAAGGGAATAAGCCACGATGAGCTGGAGGTGTAGAGCTGGGGTGTACCTGTGTGGTGGAGTCCACATGTCACCTGTACCGCGGGGTGACGGCCGAGCTCCACAATGGCTGGAGACCGCGTGCTCACTCGCACGTGTTCCTGCTCTGCTTCACCAGGCTGTGGTTCTACAACACAAACATCCACGTACACCTATCTATTAGTCCGCCAACTTTGGGAGTAGTGTGGCTGCATCTCCTCCCAGGTGCAGACAGGCTGGGGTTCTACAACACAAACATCCACATACATCTATCTATTAGTCCGCCAACTTTGGGAGTAGTGTGGCTGCATCTCCTCCCAGGTGCAGACAGGCTGGGGTTCTACAACACAAACATCCACATACATCTATCTATTAGTCTGCTAACTTTGGGAGTAGTGTGGCTGCATCTCCTCCCAGGTGCAGACAGGCTGGGGTTCTACAACACAAACATCCACATATATCTATCTATTAGTCTGCTAACTTTGGGAGCAGTGTGGCTGCATCTCCTCCCAGGTGCAGACAGGCCTTTGTGCTGGATAACATTTTTACCAGTCCAAAAATGTCCTGGTAGATCCGTGTGTCCGTCACGTACAATCCAGTTCAAACATGCATACATATATATTTATATTGAAGCATAGTGTTACCACTGTGCATAGATTAGGCTTTTCTGATACTTACATGTATGACATGGGTAGCATGGAAATATTGAGTATATGACATTCAACGTTGGCTTAAAGTATGCATGTTATTAACGTATAGTGCCATCATACACTAGGAAATTGGTGCTTATCTAATTACATCATTATACCTGTAAGGGTACAAAAGTTGTATTACATCAGAATGTCTCACCCCAGTGCCACACTGGGCAATAAACAACAGCCCAGCCTTAGCCACACCAAGACTGACCAACAATAAAACAATAAACTGTCCCCATGATCAAGTGATCACTCCAGCCAGTGGCTCACTGACCACATACCAACCTAAATCCAGTGCCTCTCTGCTCATGCAGCCACCCCAGTGATCAGAAACAGGGCTCTATCCAGTTATAAATAGAGATCTGCTGCAGCTACAGTTATACATAGAGATCAGTGCAGGAGACTTATAGCAGCAGGCAAATTATGTGAATATTTTTCATTTTGGGGGGCCCTGAGGTGCCCTTAGAATGATTCAATCAAATACAGATATCCTGGGCATATTGGCGGTACCCTAAGATACATCTACGCAAAATTAAAGAAAAAGTTGCTGAACGGTTTCTGAGATATGGCAGCTAACGGCGCACGGTGGACACGGAGTGATGGCTTAAGTCCGTTGGACCTTTGGCCCAAAGGACTAAAAATAGATATCCATGCAAGACAAAGACTCCGCATGTGACAGATGTTGTAGCAAACGGGTATAGCTGTGTGACTTAAATACATGTATTGATGAGAAACCGGGAATTACTTTTCTGGGGCCTAAAAATAACTCATTTAACAAACATCCTGCTTATAATTACATAACAGAAAAGACAACCTCCAACATCCATATAAAACAACTGCATAAAAATGGGCCAAGTGGCCCTGAAGTACTTTGGACTAATACGTCTATATGTGACCCCGGCTGACCAAATGAGTGATAAGTCGGAAAAATTGTAACATTGTTTTCTTACATCCTTGTAAAGGTTTAGTAGGGTGCTTTACATGGTTTCAAAAATGATGACTGCTACAAAAATTGGCAAAGTTATGGAGCATTGAACATGGTAGGGGTCAAAAAGTGAAAATTAAGAAAACGGCTGTTGAAGTTTTACATTATACAGTCGCGCCTCGTTATAACGCGCCCCGTTATAACGCGGATTCGGTTATAACGCGGTCGGTCGTGGACCCCGAATTTCTGCCGCCAGGGGGAACATGGGCGCTATGACAAACTATATTAACACGGTAATAACTGTCAATTGTTTTGTGTGAAGTTATCCCCGTCTTTGTCCACGGCATGTGTATATTGAAAGACTAGTTGGCGGACAATAAATTTAACGTTGACGTACAACTGCAACGAATCAAGTGTGAGGCGCGTCACTACGTTGCCGTTGTTTATTCTGCACTGCCAATGCTATCAAAGTTTCGTTGACTATAATTACGTTCAGTTTTAACTTTAGGAACAGTAAATGTGGAGCGAGGTATTGTTTGTTTTGCGCCGACATCAAACGAATCGTTTCCAATCTGCTAGTCATGCTCATGTCATGGCTTCCGCGGATCGCCAGTTCGCCTGGTTTCGGCGCCGGGCGGCTTGTAAAGTGCAATTGAAATTCACAAATACGCCTTGCTTAAGAATGGGTTAAATACGTTTTAATACAGTTTAGTAGGCAAGATCAGTAAGCTAACATTGCATAACAAATATTAGCTTTTCGCTGCGATCAACGCAAAGCTACTGCCTGTACTGGTTCGCCAAAATATTAATTCGCCAACCGCATATGAATTGGTGAATCGTAATATTGTTCGGCACGGTAAATGTGCTTTCTAAATTGGTATTTTGATATTGATTGACAGACGAAGTTAAGCCAATTGTGAGCGTACTTATAGCTTTAAATCCTTAATAAACTCTAACACAGCGTTTCTCAAATCATTTGCGTATTCGGCTGCTGAGTGCCAGGTCATTATTTTAGATCTTACGTCAGCGGTACCATATTATCGTTCAGTTGACCGTGGCTTGTTGGTCCGTTGTTTATTTAAAAACGGTACACAATTCATGAATTTTATTCAGTTCAACAGTGTCCAGAAGTGTACGACATTTAAACAGAATACACATTGACATTGGCTGGCAGTTTAATAAGCTTCATAAACTGCGTATAGACTGCGCGACGTGCACACTTTGGTTGGCTTCGGTGGCGTTCTTCGTGCAGCAGCGGTGTCGGTCGTCGTCGTAGCGCCCCTGACGGCAGATATGGGAACGCGCCACGTTTATAACGCGCCTCGTTTATAACGCGGATTCATTTCGTGGACCCCGACTACCGCGTTATAACGAGGCGCGACTGTATATGCAAATGGATTGCATGGAAATATTACATGCACAACATTCAAATGTGGCACACAGTATGTAATATGTATGTTATGTTGCAATGATACACTGGAAGTACAAATGTGCTGCTACAAAGACTTATCAATTTATGCCAGATTATGTCTTTATGTGTAAAGAATAAATAAGAGGACAGATTATCTGAGAGCAAAAGGTAGACACAGTTTAAAACCTACAGGCAACTGTCCAGTTTAACAGGGGTCTAGTGGCTTAATGCTGTCTGTTGACACAAGCTACTGCCAGTGACCGATTACAGATTAGTCACAGTTTCCATCAAACAATAGCAGGCAGAGAATCTTAGCTTCACAGCTGGGTGTAATACACAACAAGTGATAAATATATGATACACTGGAAGTACAAATGTGCTGCTACAAAAATGTATAAAGTTATGCCAGATTATGTCTTTATGTATAAAAATTAAGAGGACAGATTATTTGAGAGCAAAAGGTAGTCTAAAGAAAATTAAAAATGGGTCAGCTGGACAGTGATAGACCGTTTGAATTTGAAGCCTTTGTCAAACTTTTGTCTCGACTTCACCGAAGGCGATGTCCTGCTGTCAGAACTTCGAAGGTGTTACTCACCTAACTTACAGGTCTTTGTCAGTAAGAATAATGGGATGATAATTTACACCAACGTTGTTTCCTGTAGAAGTCATTTTGTGGGATATATTAGCATTAGTCATGCCAATTCAAAAATTAGTGCTGTATAATAGTAGTTTGTCAAAATGTAAACAAACTCAAAGACAGTTACAGCTTAGCTTGAGCCTTTTCTGAAATATTTTAATTACATAATGATATATTTCACATAAAATGTATAGGGAGCTAATGGAGAGGCCCATCATAACCCATAGCACTACAAAATGAAGTATCTGAAAGTCACACTTCATATATTGAGTGACACATCTCATACTGTCTTTCTGGACTGTCGCAATTTCCAATAGTTTCCTATCACAACCCTTGTGTACAATATACCAAAGCTATATATTTCCAACACCACAACATTATGTATTATCATTGGATAGGTAATTGAATAATCTTTCAGATGAATGCAACTTGTAGCAGCACAAAATGAAGCACACAAAAGTTACACCGCAAACAATGACATGCATTCTCAAAATGTGATTCATTCAAAAATTAGTGCTATATAATAGTAGTTTGTCAAAATGTAAACAAACTCAAAGACAGTTGCAGCTTACTGTCCACCAAGCAGTAGCAGAGCAGTTTTATAATAATAATAATCCACAAGTTAAGTCGCAGTGATCTTCCTTTTAACATTCATGTGATGTTTATTGTGAGCATGGCGGACAAATGGTTATCATACGTAGGTACAGAAAGAAACTGATATTTTCTATAAAAAGAACACGTCTGCCTATCAATGGCATGTATTTCCTCTAGTTGCTGTTTCTGCTGGGCAGAAACAGTATCTGCCCGGCATAAATCAAACAACACTGAAGGTAATTATTAATCAAATGTTTTTTTGGTGAATCATAGTTATAGTTCATTAAGGGTTATGATGGAAATAAAATGTTTACATGTTTACTGTTCACTGAAAAAAACAGCCCCACAGAACTAATTATAGTTATTGTTCAGATGTTTAACCTAGTTCCATTATCTGACATCGTGCCAACAGATTGGTGCATTGGGATCACTAAGCCTATATAATTATTATGTTGACTGCTGCCTGGCTAACTGGGTGTAATGGTGCTTTGAAGTTAGTTCTTCTGCCAACTATCCTTTTCACACAAGCCTATAGGTTTAGTAGCTGCCAGCACACTACTGAGCCTAAACTACCAAGCAGGTGTGAAAAACGTGCTGATGTATTTGAACTTGACCCACTAATTAACTGTCCACGAAGCAGTAGCAGAACAGTTTATAATAATAATAATCCACAAGTTAAGTGGCAGTGATCTTCTTTTTATCATTCATGTGATGTTTATTGTGAGCAGGGCAGACAAATGGTTATCATACGTAGACAGGTACAGAAAGAAACTGACGTTTTCTATAAAGAGAACACGTTTGCCTATCAATGGCATGTATTTTGTATTGTTGCCGTTTCTGCCGGGCAGAAACAGTTTCTGCCCGGCATAAATCAAACAACACTGTAGGTAATTATTAATCAAATGTTTTTTTGGTGAATCATAGTTACAGATCATTAAGGGTTATGATGGAAGTAAAATGTTTACAGGTTTACTGTTCACTTATTGCACCACGTCTTGCATTTAGAGGAATAATTATAATAGAAAATAAAATGTTGTGGCACATATTTTTAAATACATGCATTGATGAGAAACCGGGAATTACTTCTCTGTGGCCTAAGAATAACTAATTTCAATTAACTTTCTGCTTATATAAAACAACTGCATAAAACTATATATCCATACAAGACACAGACTCCGCATGTGACAGATGTTTTGGGAAGGGGAATAGTGTTCTGTTTCTGGTACAGCAGTGTGTTGACCCAAGCCTCTGCCAGTGACCAATTACAGATTAGTCACACTTTCACCAGCCAACCACAGTGAGGTGTGACAGATGTTGTGGGAAAAGGGATTAGTTGAACAAAAGGACTGGAAGCCTGCTAGATCTGCTGCGACAGTAAACCATTTAGTTAACAAATTTAGCATTTTAGGGGACCTGTGGAGCCCTTAGAATGATTGAATCAAATACAGATTTCTTGTGCATAGTGGCACTACCATATGAAATCTCTATACAAAATTAGAGAAAAAGTTACTTAAGAGTTTTTTTTTAAATAGACAAAATCTGAAAATTTACCAGTTTTGGGGTCCTTTTTGGGGGTGTCATTAGGTGCCCTTAGATTGATTCAATGAAATACATATTTCTTGTGTACAGTGACACTACCACATGAAATGTATATGCAAAATTAGAGAAAAAGTTGCTGAACAGTTTTTGAAAAAATAGGCTAAATGTTACATTTTTACAAGTTTTGGGGTCCTTGGAGGCCCTAGGGAGCCCTTAGAATGATTTCTCGTGCATAGTGGCAGTGCCGTAAGATATGTCTATGCAAAATTAGAGAAAAAGTTGCTGAACGGTTTCTGAGATACGGCAGCTAACAGCAGACGGCGGACGCAGAGTGATGGCAATAGTCCCTTGGACCTTCGGCCAAAGGACTAAAAATGTTAGCCAAGGTCCACTAGCTTCTTTCCTGGTTCATTAATTTCCTTGGACAAATGGCTTCTGATCCACCTATTAACGATGTATTTCAAAAACACAACGATTGTTATTTATCTTTTTCAGTGAATGAACAGAACTGTTATCCATCAGAGGGCGCCACTTTAGTGGGAAGTTATTAACACCATAATTGGTAGCTGACACACACCCGCCCGCCCGCCCGCACGCACGCACACACACATATAAACATACAAAAATCTGCAATAATTACAGGTAAACCATCACCTTCATACCGCCTGTGTTTATATAGTCCAATGCCCGATTGAGATGGTGGGAAATATTTTTACTATTTAAAATAAATTTTTCATTCATCTCATTTCATTCATTTTGCAAATAAATCTACTCTGTCGCGTATCAACCATGACTAACTAGCTTGTTTATTTTCGTGTGCTGTGAATTCTTCAGATATGCCAATTAAACAGCTTCAGTTTGTCCAAACCAGTAACATCAGACTATTAACACTTATTCCCACTCAATCTAATGATGATAACAAAGAATGCAGGATAAATTACCAGGGATGGGAGTGTATGATGCCGTAAGTGTACTGGTAATATCAAAGAGCTTGGGGCCATCTCATAATTGTAAACACTGCGTGAAGAAATAACACAAATCTCACCTATAGCCTTTGGTAGGTTGTTCTTAGGCATAACCTTTACGCGTCTGACTCCGACTACCTTGTGATACCGCACGCCCAGTCTCTCTACAACCACCACATTATCATTGCAATCTCTCTACAAAGACCACAATATCATTATAGTCTATCTACGACACCACATTATCATTGCAGTCTATCTACAATGACCACGGTATCATTATAGTTTCTCTACAATGACCACAACATCATTATAGTCTCTCTACAATGATCATAGTGTCATTATAGTCTCTCTACAATGACCATAGTATCATTATGGTCTCTACAATGACTACAGTATCATTAGTTTCTGTACAATGACCACAATATCATTATAGTCTCTCTACAATGACTACAATATCATTATAGTTTCTTTACAACGACCACAGTATCGTTATAGTCTCTCTACAATGACCACATTATCATTGTAGTCTCTCTATATTGACCACAGTATCATTAGTCTCCACAACGACTACAGTATCAATGCGTCTCTCTAGAATGACAACAGTATCATTACAGTCTCTCTACAAATAACCACATTATCATTACAGTCTCAACAATGATCACAATGAGTGTCATCCCAATATCTCTACATTCACAGTAACATTCCAGAGTATAGTAAATTTCACTTTACTCTAGCTTTCTTTCATACAATTTACACTTAACTTCTGAACATTCTGTTTAATACTCTGTTGTCAAGTGATAGACTCACCGATCAACGGATCAAGTGGAACGATATCACGGGAACGCGCAAGAACCTCCAGCAGTCCACCATTGGCCATGTCTACAACGGCTGGTCCCCCGCCTTTCTCATTCTCGTGGGGGTCGCCTGCACACACTCGGCACACCCCGCACTCTGTACAGCCTGAGTCACCAGTGCCACAGTTACACGGCCTAGGGGAGATCAATACATGTGAAAAACACGCACACCTAGAAAATGTCCATATGGGGAGATCATTACAAGTGACACACATCAAGAAAATGTCCATGAGGTCACAGCTACATGGTCTAGAGGAGATCATTACATGTGACACACATGCACACCAAGAACAATATCCATGAAGGGAGATCATTACAAGTGACACACACCAAGAAAATGTCCATGAGATCACAGGTACATGGCCTAGGGGAGATCATTACATGTGACACACACGCACACCAAGAAAATGTCCATGGGGGGAGATCACTACATGTGACACACACCAAGAAAATGTCCATGAGGGGAGATCACTACATGTGAAACACCAAGAAAATGTCCATGAGGAGAGATCATTACATGTGACACAACACACAAAGAAAAAGTCCACGAGGAGAGATCATTACATGTGTCACACACCAAGATATTGTCCATGAGGTCACAGGTACATGGCCTAGAGGAGATCATTACATGTGTCACACACCAAGATATTGTCCATGAGGTCACAGGTACATGGCCTAGGGGAGATCATTACATGTGTCACACACCAAGATATTGTCCATGAGGTCACAGGTACATGGCCTAGGAGAGATCATTATGTGTGTCACACACCAAGATATTATCCATGAGGTCACAGGTACATGGCCTAGGGGAGATCATTACATGTGTCACACACCAAGATGTTGTCCATGAGGTCACAGGTACATGGCCTAGGGGGATCATTACGTGTGCCACACACCAAGATATTGTCCATGAGGTCACAGGTACATGGCCTAGGGGAGATCATTACATGAGTCACACACCAAGATGTTGTCCATGAGGTCACAGGTACATGGCCTAGGGGAGATCATTACATGTCACACACCAAGATGTTGTCCATGAGGTCACAGGTACATGGCCTAGGGGAGATCATTACATGTGTCACACACCAAGATGTTGTCCATGAGGTCACAGGTACATGGCCTAGGGGAGATCATTACGTGTGCCACACACCAAGATATTGTCCATGAGGTCACAGGTACATGGCCTAGGGGAGATCATTACGTGTGCCACACACCAAGATATTGTCCATGAGGGGAGATCATTACATGTGTCACACACCAAGATGTTGTCCATGAGGTCACAGGTACATGGCCTAGGAGAGATCATTACATGTGTCACACACCAAGATGTTGTCCATGAGGTCACAGGTACATGGCCTAGGGGAGATCATTACATGTGTCACACACCAAGATATTGTCCATGAGGTCACAGGTACATGGCCTAGGGGAGATCATTACGTGTGCCACACACCAAGATATTGTCCATGAGGGGAGATCATTACATGTGTCACACACCAAGATGTTGTCCATGAGGTCACAGGTACATGGCCTAGGAGAGATCATTACATGTGTCACACACCAAGATGTTGTCCATGAGGTCACAGGTACATGGCCTAGGGGAGATCATTACATGTGTCACACACCAAGATATTGTCCATGAGGTCAGAGGTACATGGCCTAGGGGAGATCATTACATGTGTCACACACCAAGATGTTGTCCATGAGGTCACAGCTAATACTACTTACTGTCCTGGGTTTCTGTCGGAGCGTCCAGCATTGACACAGTTACTACCGTAGCCTGTACACTCCCCACAGCTCGTACACACCATGCACTGGTCCAGTTTCCACATGTGAGTGCCTGGTGAGGTGACAATATCAAGTGAAACAACCAACACGCATACACACCTGCACTTTTTCACAGTACACTACTCGAATACGGTATAGCTGGGTAATGGGGATGCTAGGAATGTTTTCTGGTGATGGGTTATGCACCCAAAATATTATAAAAATTTTGAGTAGTCACACTAATTTTTTTTACAAAACTCGTCTCTTTCTGGTGCAGGAGTATGTACACAAGCAGCAAACCATTTATCAAATAATCTGATCAACCCACATAAAAGAATACAGGGTTAACTCTTGTTATCCCAACTGTACACACGTGTGTGTGTGTGAGTGAGTGAGTGAGTGAGTGAGTGAGTGAGTGAGTGAGTGAATGAGTGAGTGAGTGTGTTTGTGTGTGTGCACGCGCACATTTGGACTGACTTGTGTGTATGCATGCATGGATGTGGTATTTACTGGGACATGTTTGGACTGATAAAATGTTATTCTGCATAAAGGAGTGATCACTGATGGTTTTGGACTTTGTGTGCACATGCACGAACAATGGTACCAAAAAACACCCATATGTTCGGAAAAAAAATATTCCACCTCCAATGTTAATACTGACCACAGTGACTATTTCCTCAAAATTTCACTGCCACAACAATTTTAAAGAAAACATCCCCTCAGAAAGTGTATCATTAAATGTACCAAATGCTCACCAGGGGCACACAAAAAATTTGCATCTCGCTCCTCCTCTTCATCTGCCATCGTCACGGCAACGCTCACTGCAACAACAAGTAAACTCAGTATCCTGTGTAGGAAACACTGCTACTTGGAAGATCACAAGACTATATCTGATGAACATCACTCGACACACTTATTTTCGTAAAGAGGTTAAGACTTCCCGCATAAGAACCAACCATCTGGAGAAATTATAAAATGAGTGACAAGTTTGCACATATCTGGATGGTTAATAAAATTATACATGACGACACATGTCTATACAATATACACAGTGATAACGGTTTTATAATGTACACCTGGAAAAAGCAGGCACGTCACAGAAAGAGTTCACTCCAACCAACACAATAACATGTTACCGGCACCACCACAGAACACAATTTTTTTATTTTGACAACTTAAAATTTGTTATCCTTTGATCTTAAAGGTTGCAAAGGAACATGCTCTGGATTGCGAACATCGTTACAGGTTTACTAAACACAATTTGTTGGGCAGTATAACTTCAACACAGTTATTGTAGTCTTGACCCTTTTAACCTCTGATGCGTAATATTACATACCAAAAGTAACAGCCACTGTCACTTTGATACGCATTATTATTACGCACAGTGAATTTTCTGTGGAAACGAGGTGTTTTATTTGCAAATTTATGGTAACGACGGATCGAGGTAGCCATGTGCTTCTCAATAATAGCGGCATTGTTTACTTTCAATGAAATTAACGCTACATTTTCGTGAAAAATCATTGTGATTTGTCATGGTTTCTCAGCAACAATGGCAGAAGGGAACAGTGCTGCACATTTATTTTAATGCATCATTTGAGACAAAAAATGACAACGAATTCGGTGGATTTTAAGCTAAGGATAAAATGTGACTAGAGCGCAACGTCAAGCAAATGGTACGGAAAATCCGATTTTATGTCCGACTGGCAACAAAATGGCGTCAACCAACTTTGAATACATGATGTGATCAAACAAAGTAAATGTTTAGTATCATGATTCAGATTATGTGCCTGAACTTGGACTAGAATGACGAATGGAATTCTAGTGTATTTGATACATGGATTCTGCGTTCTGGGACACTGTCAATGTGCCTGTACAGAATCTGCCAAATAATGCAACGACACCGACTGACAGCGCGGCAAATTGTCTTCTCTGTTTTTAATGACATTCACATTGATGCAGAAAGATATTCTAACATGTGCTCACTGTAGAACAGCTCCAAGAAATTGACACATAGTTCATCAAACCGTTTTTAAATTGTACATTAATTTTTCACAATTCTATACATTATGTTGGTATTTTTCTTTGTAACTGCCATGTATCTGTTTGTGTTTTTAGTAATTGTGGCTTGTTGGATAGCTCATTTATTCAGCTTTCAGAAAAAGTATTTTTGTGGGTTTTCTTGTTATACTTATGTTGCTATTGAGCAATCTTCTGTGCATAGTAATGGCATATTGTATCCAAGTGAGAACTAGGATTCCATAGAGCAAATTTTGATCACAGAAATTGAAGTATGGAAGGGTTCAGCAGGAAAGGAAAACATAATAAAAAAGAAATCTGTCCTTCCCATCTATCTAAAAATTTGAGAGCATGCAACCATAAGCAAAAATATTAAGGCCTAAGTGAAATACCTGCTACTGAAGAAAGAAATATACTCACTTTCTCTGGTTGCTCCCGTGACAAAGTCTCGGCCACACTGACCCTTGTTGTTGATGCCAAATGTGTACACGTGGCCATGACTGGTCAGTAGGGCTCCATGGGCCTTGCCCAGGGCAATGGAGGTGACCACAACATCTCTCAGTTCACTCAACTGACCTGAAGGCCCAAGAACAACAACTTAACAGGGGCTTAGCCAGAGACCCGTCTGCCTGTCTTCAAGACCGGCAGATGACTGGTCAAGACAGGTAATTACAACTGATAAGGCTAGTGGAATTTAGAGGGGGCCAGCTGGCCACTAGATTAACTAATAGTTCCAAGTCTAGGGGCCCACATTAATGACTGTCATTGGCACAACTGGTAGTGAAACAAATCGAATGGACCAGTATTAAATAAATGGCTCAAACGACACTGGTTTGTCATTAACATTTGTGATTGATGTGAATGACTTCATGCAAGCCGTTCCCACACTAAAAAGCACACTTGATTAATTCAAGACTGGGAAGCAATTATTTTGGGCAAAGGGCCTGTTAACCAGGTGGACCTTGTCCAGCAATGAAGGTGACCACAATGTCTCAGCTCACTCATCTGACCTGAAGGTACATACATCTCTTTCTATGTTAACTGATTTCCTTGGACCACTGACCTCTGATCAACTGACCAACAGGTGATGTTTTTAGAAACATATAAAGGTAGTTATTTATGTGTACATTTTCGTGCTTGCTGCTCACACGATATACTGAGTGGTGAGCTACTCTCTAGGGGGCACCACTGTGGCATTAGCAGAAATTACTTGGTCAGCGGGAACGAGTTCAGGAACAGAACTATACAACAGTGTTAATTACTGTGCCTGGTTTGTTGCTCCGGGATCGGTGGGTAACTTAGTGTTTCTTAATACAGAATGTTTCACGTCACAAATGCGTGTTTCAACCAAAAGTGTGGTTTCTGTGACCACGGGGGGTGAAACTGACCACTGTCCTGTGGCAGGGTAGAACTGACCATTGAGTGACCACAGGGGTAGAACTGACCACTGAGAGACCACTCACCTGTAGCAGGGTAGAACTGACCATTCAGTGACCACAGGGTTGAACTGATCACTGAGTGACCACGGGGGTAGAACTAACCCGAGTGACCATACGGGTAGAACTGACCACTGAGTGACCTTGGGGGTAGAATTGACCACTGAGTGACCACGGGGTAGATTTGACCATTGAGTGACCATGGGGTAGAACTGATCACTGAATGACCACAGGGGTAGAATTGACCACTGAGTGACCACAGGGTAGAACTGACCACTGAGTGACCATGGGGTAGAACTGAAGACTGAGTGACCACAAGGGTAGAACTGACGACTTAGTCACCACAGCAGGTAGAACTGAAGACTGAGTGACAATGGGGGTAGAACTGACGACTGAGTGACCACAGGAAATAAAATTGAAGACTGAGTGATCACGTGGGGTAGAACTGACCACCAAGTGATCACAGACCTGTGGCAGGGTAGAACTTACCCCTGAGTGACTACTGACCTGTGATGGGGTAGAACTGACCACTGACCTGTGGAGGGGTAGAACTAACCACTGAGTGACCAATGACCTGTGGCAGAATAGACTTGACCACTGACCTGTGGCAGTACAGAACTGACCACTGAATGACCACTGAACTGTGGCGGGGTAGAACTGACCACTGAGTGACCACTGACCTGTGATGGGGTAGAACTGACCACTGACCTGTGGAGGGGTAGAACTAACCACTGACTGAGTGACCAATGACCTGTGGCAGAATAGACCTGACCACTGACCTGTGGCAGTACAGAACTGACCAGTGAGTGACCATTGAACTGTGGTGGGGTAGAACTGACCACTGAATGACCACTGAACTGTGGCAGGGAGAATTGACCACTGACCTGTGGCGGGGTCACAGTGTGCGGTGTCCTTGCCGTACATGAACACTTCACCCTCTCTCGTGACGATGGCACTAGTGCCACTGTTGCATGCGACTGTGACGATGTTACGACCCTCCAGTTGAATCATCTTCTTTGGCTTCAACGACTTCGGCTGACGACGACCTTTGGCTGTGGAGAGAACAACTTTGGTTAACATTTATGCCTCCATCAGTGTAATAAATAGTTTTTTTTTTTTCCAACATTGTTTCATTTTTATGAGCAATACATTAGAAAAAAAGGAAGCTGCACATGGTTGTTCACATACTAAACACTCTCTCTTCCTCCCGGCCTCCCTTCTCCCCCATCCTCTCTCGCTCTCTCTTACCCAACTCAAACTTGATGCCATGACTTTCTGTAGTACTTTTATGATATGGTACAAGACCCCTACCAGGATGGGCTAGAGTGTCATTTGCAAAAGATGTGTTGGAGAGTACAGATAATGCGTGTAGCACTTCTTGTTTATTCGTAGACCAGCTGTGCTCATTGGTTGCTGTTTTATGGACACAACAGCTTATAGACTTTTTGTTTTAATCAAATAGGACATTTTTAGTATGAATAAATATACATTATTATTACACATGCTCGCAGGCACACATGCATACACACGCACGCATGCACACTCCCACACCTCCCCACCCACACACACGCCGCACACCCACACCACACACACACACACCACACAAACCACTCCCTGAAAAATCCCCCAGTAGACCCCTACTCACCCACACTGCTGTCAGCGTCCTCCCCCCTGCGGGGAGTTCCCGCAAAGAAGACACTCCCATCCTCCGATACCAGCAGCACATGTTGACCATCATGGCCCACAGATACCTGCACGACTTTGGGAGACTTTGTGATTGGCAGTTCAGCCCACTTTCCTGCTGCGGGGCCACCCTGTTTGATTCCAAGGGCTGTCGACTTGCCGGTGAACAGAACCTGTGTGGTATTCACAGATCACAAACACATCCTTCCTAAGTGTCAAGGGCATGTTTATGCTATCATGTCAGATCAACAAGCTTTCAAGATACAGTCTAACCTCACATTATGGTCACCTAAGTAATACAGCCACTTCGCAATTAAGGTCCCCCTGTGATTTTCGTAACAGTAAAGTAGAGGAAATCAGTTCAGGGCCAAGGGTGTCCTTAATAGGGAGGTTCCACTGTAAGGTGTTTTTAGGTGTTACAGTGTGGTTTTCTGTTCCATTACCCAGAATCATCCAGGGCTGGTAAGTATTAGCAGGAAGTTGGCTGAATCGGTTGTCTTGAATATGGGAACTATGTGCACAAGCTGAACTTCAAAGAGCGCTGTGTAGCTTCCGCAAAACTGCCAATAGAGCAAGTTGAAATTAGCAGCAACGGTTTGAGACAAAGAGAGAGGATTGGAAGAATTTTGTTTACGCTTTCTTATACCAATAGCATATAAAGATACATGTCAAATTTATTATACTTGAGAATGTTCGCTGTCAGAGGGAAATGTTGCGGCTACACTGGACAAGCGCTAGTTGTCATAAATAAATCTCACCTTGCCACTCGCCGTTCTGACAATGGCAAACTCCTTCCCAGCATGCACACTGACCACATCTTCCTCGCTGCTGACATCTAGGGAGAAACACAGGCATATTTTACATCACATTATTACCCAACAGCACCATCACAGTTCTAGCCAGCCTTGTCTACACAGCTCTGTGGTGGCACGATCTCTATATTTCTCTGTCTGTCTGTTTGTTTTCCTGTGGACTTATATCTCCATTAGTTTTGCATGTATGGGGCTTAAATTCTGTGTGTGATCTAGCAGGCCCATTGGAGTGGTTCGTAGATTTAGATTTTCTGTGAAATCATCCAGGCGGTGGGGATCTTCATGTCTTGAAATGGTAATGCTGGGTAACTTGGCTAATTACCGATAAACCTTTGAGTTTCGTTGCCATGAGTGGGTATTCAGCACATCACCCAACTTAGCTTTAACCTCATAGTTATCTACTGGTTGTATTGCCACTTACGTCAGCCCACTGATGTCATTTTTGACAGATCGGCCAATAATAGAGCTTTCCGTGTGTGGGGGTCTAGACTTTATGAATGGATGCATAAATTCAGTATGCGGGGCATAATAAAATCACCAAAATGTGGGCGCCAACCACGTCACATGTTTTGTAAGCTAGGTTGTGAATAGCTGTCATTGAATCTGCTCATGAATAAATGTATACGATCTCAAAAAATCTGTCAGCTATCCATTGATATAAAA
The DNA here is from genome assembly GCA_020002185.1 of Paraescarpia echinospica. Classification (NCBI taxonomy): domain Eukaryota; kingdom Metazoa; phylum Annelida; class Polychaeta; order Sabellida; family Siboglinidae; genus Paraescarpia; species Paraescarpia echinospica. The sequence goes on along the minus strand of CM034543.1, from coordinate 15,526,402 downwards.
TGTTCGCATGTCAGTTGATGCAAATGAAAATTGTTAGAACAAAGGCAGGTACGGTTGGGCCAAATTTTGAGGGTTAAGTTTATGGAAATTAAACAAATGATTGACTAAATAAATAACAAATATTTTAACTAAAACCCTTAAATTTACCAGTCATTCACTAACTGGTCGGCAATTAAAATACAACCTTTTGTTATTTTCTTTGCGAGATATCAGAATTATTGAATGAAAACTGAATTATTTTTAAATAACCACCACATGAGTGTGGAGCGCAACAATCCAATCCCAGGGTCCCGGTATCTATTGACCCATCTCTGTTGCCTACCAGGGGCCAAGCCAGAGACCTGTAGGCCCATCTTCAAGACAGGCAGATGACTGGCCAAGACAGGTAATTACAACTGATAAGACTGGTGGAATTTAGAGAGGGACAGTTGACCACTAAGTTAACTAACAGTTCCAAGTCTAGGGGCCCACATTAATGATATCACTGGAACAATTGGTAGTGAGACAGACAGACAGACAGACAGACAGACAGACAGACAGACAGACAGACAGACAGAGACAGAGACAGACAGACAGGCAGTAATAATAATAATAATAATGTATTTATTTCAGACAATCATGATGTCCATATATACAAATACATCAATAAAAGTATGTAAATAATATAAAAATACATAGATAAGAACAATATGTTTAAAAATTATATAAATCCCGGACCCACTGGTGCCGCAGTTTCGAAGTACAATACACGTCGCTAGTTTTAATGCTATAAATAATGGGATTCAAAGACATGTCAATCCTATTCATTAAGCTAAAAATAGCCTTTCTGATTACACATTTACCCGAACTGACATTAGCTGTAGCAAACATGTGGCTAGCGCTACATCTCATGGGCAAATTGTTCAATATCCTGAAAGAGTTGTTATATGCAACAATGAATTGATGAAAATTAACTTTTCTAAAGTTCACCCATAACGCACACATATAGATATTACCAAAATACGCTGTAAATAGCTTATTTTTTACAGCAGTTGAACAAAAGTGAAACTTTTGACGTAACATGTTACTCTTGGCATACAAAAGTCTCACTTTGGCTTGCATGTCAGACTCATCAGACAAGTTATTAGAAATGACATGTCCAAGATATTTACAAGAGGTGGCAAAGTTTAACTTCTTTCCTCCTAATGTCATTTCTTTAGACAGATTTGACTTTCTAGATTCAAAGTACATGACCAGGGATTTACTCGCATTGTATTGCACATCGTGCTCACATCCATATGAGTAACACATGTCTAGTAGTGTTTGTAGTCCTTTAGCAGAAGGTGCAAACAGAAGTAGATCATCGGCGTATATAAGGTGATTAACAACCATGTTACCAAGACTACAACCGATTTGTTTTTTGTGCAGTTGTATACTCAGATTATCCATATAAATGTTAAAAAGCAAAGGGGATAACTTCCCACCTTGCTTAACACCATTGCCTACCGAGAAGAAGTCCGAGTAGGTATTTCCCCATCGTATGCATACACATTGATTATTGAATTCATTGCTGAGTATTCTTAAGATATAGTTCGGTACATTTCGTTGTTCTAGTTTCGTTATAAGTTTATTTCGGTTGACACGATCAAACGCCTTTGATGCATCTAAAAATGCGACGTGCATAGCTGAACCATGTTCAGTGTAGAACCTTAATAATTCCTTAAATGCAAACACGCATAACTCCGTTCCATGTTTAGGCTTAAAGCCAAATTGATTAGGAGTGGTTTCCAAGTACATTTTCATTCTGTTAAAAAGAACAGTGTCTATTATCTTCGAAAATATATTCGATAGACATATTGGCCTATAATTCCCTTTGTCGTTTACTCGTCTATTTTTGTCTTTAATAATTGGTACAATAACAGACTGTGACATTTCTTTTGGTAAATAACCATGCACCAGAATCGAAGACACAAGGATAGACAAAAGCACAGCGAGTTGATAATCAGCGAACTTAATATGTTCTGCACTGATACCGTCCAGACCTGGTGACTTATTTTTTGAGAGTCCATTAATAATATCCATCAGTTCAACTGCACCAACAGTCATTCCTGTATTGTCAGTGGAACAGTCATAACAAACTTTATCACATCGACTATCCTCCACATCATTAAATAAATGTTCATAATGATGCTTCCACATTGACCCGATGTTTACGTCACCGTGTATATTATCAATGTTTGTCGGAAGTTTTACTTTACTGTTCGTACAGTGCTTAATTTCTTTCCAGAATTTGCGGTGGTCTTTCTGACACAACTGTTCTGCAATGTTATCAGCAATGATAGTTTCTTTCTCCCTTTTACATTTTCTGATCGCCTGTTTGAATTTCATTCTGGATAATTTCATAACATTAAAAATGTCACCTTGTCTAGGTTTACCAGTCTCTTTCCATATACAGTAAGCATCACGGGCTGCACAATGAAGCTCTTTCACTCGCTCGTTCCAACCTGGTACAACATTATACTTATAAGCACCTTTGCGATTTGACCGGAGTGTGTGACCACACCTCTTCAATGTAATCACGATAGAATTGTAAAAGTCATCGAGATCATCATGATGATTACAGTTATGACAATTGGGATCATTGCATCTAACACCCGGTGGAACATTCAGTTTGCTCAATTCAACGTTCGTGCATTCTCTATATGCATCAATATCTTGTGGGTTTAATCTGTCCCACTGTAAGCCTTGCTTACTCTCATTAGTATTGCCACTACCACTAACGCATTCTGGTAGAATATCACTGTCTATGCTGAACGATATCGGGTGGTGATCAGAATAAATAACATCATAAAGTATGGACATGTTAGATAGGCAATCCTTCGCATCCGCGGTACATATGATATGGTCTAGCCATGATGTAGTTCCCCAGGCAGAACTAACGTATGTATATGTGTCTATTGGGAGAGTATCTTGATCACATATAGCCAGAGTAAATTCTTTGCAGAAATCAAGTAAGATATTCCCAAAAACTGATTTCTTGGAAATATCCGCGTTAAAATCACCAACAATAGTGATGCACGAGCTATTAATATTATTAACATATACAGCAATTTTGGACATATAATCATTGAACTTGTCCCTGTTTTCCTCGCATTCATAAGGTAAATATACGTTTAGTAGATAATACTCCTTGTTACCCCAACAAATTCTTATGCCGCATAGCCAATCATAGCACTGGTCAAGAATGGTGATGTATTGATCAAGGGAATGTTTCCATAAAAAACCTACACCACCATATGGTCTACCAGTTAAAATACCACAAGATGCATCTACAGGAGAAACACCATAACCCACATAACCTTCGTGACAGGTGTTTAGTATATGGCAATCTTGTTTAGTGAGCATAAGCTCTTGTAGGCACAGTATATCACATTCCATTAACACATCATTTAAGAAGGGCATAAAACCTTTAAATCCATTACAATTAAAAGATGTGATGTTAATTTCCATAACTTAGTTCTTGGTGTTAAAGAATTTCCTCAAGTATACACCAGATGGCCAGTTGTCCGGGTCATAAAACTTAGATGCGTCATTGCATATAACATCAACCTTGAATGAGGCATAACTCTCATGCTTAGTTTTTAGTTTCACACATTTGGCCTCGAGCTTATGCACAGACTTCACATACAAAGACATGTCATCGACAGTGACCATAGGATCTAGTCGTGAGACAAAGGCTGTCAGGAATCGTCCATCCTTTACTTTGAGCTGGTTACCGCATTTCCGCGTGCCGATCACCGCCTTCGAACCGTTACTGCGCCTTTTCTTGCCAGACACCAGCTTAAAGTCATCATCAACGATAGTCTTCCTTGGTTGTTTCGCGACACCCGGCGCACGGCTCCCGATAACGTTCGCAGCTGGTAGAGGTGTTATGTTAACCATCGCAGGGCTACGCTGACGAGTAGACGTAGATCGAATGTTACTCACGGTTACGTCTGCCGACGTGTGGCTCGGTTCGGCTGTGGTGACTGCGCTGATCGGCGGCAGATTCACCCGAAGCGTCTGTCTATCATCTGTCGTGAGCTCAGGCTTACGCTGAGGCCATATCACCGGGTCAGGTTCCCTCGATTTGACGGCTGTCATGTCACGCCGCAGATCCGCCATTTCTGCCCGCATCGCACGAAACTCGGTAATAATGTGACCGAAGTCGATGTTGTTGACGTCGAGCGGCGGCAGGGTGGACAAATCCGTAACCGCAAACACTGGCAGTCCCCTAGGCGACTTGTGCAGCGCCCTCAGTATATCTTCAATGTTGTTTTTCTCTTTATGATGCCCTTGTCGGCGCCGGCCCTGACGCAAAGCAAGATTCTTGACGACTTCGCATTCGTATAAAGTCTGTTTAGCTGCTTCGATCTCGCTGGAAGTGAAGTGGTCTACGCACAACTTTACCAGCGTGTCATGCACCATGATGTCCATCTTGTTGAAGAGATAGCAAAGTATACTATTGCATACGATGTGAGTTTGGCCATCTGTCTGAACTTCGGCAGCACACTGACCACTGACCGGAGATCTGCAGTTCGCAGTGTGATCGCTTGCATTGTTCGAAGAGGCAGCGCCGTCAGTCATAATGGTTGTCATGCTGACGGGCGCTTGAGCGTGACCAGTGCGTTCACAGTCAGAAGAACAAAGCCGTGGCACGGCTGTGTTATGCAATATTACAGGTAGAACCCGGTCAATACTGGGCGATAAAATGTGGTGTGACCACAATCATATAAAATGTCCCATAAACTCACGTTAAGATTCGATTTTAAAAGTACAGTCCCACTCCGAGTACAGATTTCTTCCAATTGGCTTAGTTCTGTCAGTCTAATCACAGCATTTACTCTTTCCCGCAGGTTAATATCGAGAGTCAGGTGTAGACAAACCACAATGTAGACAGACCACGCAGTATTTAGTTTGACCATCATAAGTACATAAACTACAATATAATATTCATTGTAAGGTCTGGGAGGCTCCCATTAAGACAATTATATGCCGCTATCATGGGAGCCACCCTACTGATGTAACATAATTATATGATTATCACGTGATCAACTATATATGCATACATATATATGTATACATAGTATACACATAAATTAGTTTAAGCAAATGCAAAGTCATGTCTAGTTTAAGAATGACAGATGAAACAAATCGAATGGATTAGTATTAATTACATAAATGGTCAAATGACTCATTTGTCATTGAAAAAACTGAACTGGCCAATAATGGCTGTGATTGACATGAATGGCCGCCATGCAAGACTTTTGCATGCCAAAAGACACACTTTTGATGAATTCAAGACTGGCAAAAAATATTTCTGGCTATGGGCCTGTTGTCTACACAATGGACCAGTAATGCAGGAACTTACTGAGGCTATGGATTTCCGTTGTCTGGTCGTACGCCAACGTCCCGAATGCTTTGACACACTTGCGCGCAAGCTTGAGGGAGAGTTCATTGACCAAGGGACAGGGGTTCCTCTCCGGGTTGAAACTCCGCACCACAAAGCTGTCCTGTAGGTGCAGAGGTCAAGGTCAATAGAGGTCACCCACTGACAAGGTCACAGCAAGTGGCAAGAGGTCAGTGCCTGAAGACACCCAAGGTCAAGGCTGTTGATGACCTGAGGTCACATGGTCATATGGCACCAAAGGTCTGCTGGTAACAGGATTCAGAGTTGAAGTGATATAGTAAAGGGTCAAAGGTCGCAGTAAGAGGTCAGTGTCAGTGGTGGTCAAAGGTCAGTGTTAGGGTATTTTTTACAAACTGATTACATGAAACTAGTTGACGCTGTGAAGACATGAACAGCCAGGGAGAAGCCTGCAGATATTTTTAACCTTCCCTTACATAATGAAATAACAACAGTAAAGAACATTTTATAACCATTATAAATGCTCTGATTAAGTCACCACTGTAATCACTGCACGAAAGGGCTAGATACTAATTTATTACTTAAGGACTATGAGTGTAGGGCAGGGGCTAGAGCATTGGACTATCAATCGAGAGAACCTGGGTTCAAATTCTGTGCTGCCATTTTGAACCTTGAGCAAGTTCGTTCTCTATATGCATCTCCAGTTCACTCAGCTGTAAGAATGAATACCTGGCCATGAGTCTTTATACACTAACTGAAATCTGGCTGAATGCTTCCCAGAGAAATCAAGATGGTGTTCGATTGAACAGGTCTGCCAAGGAGTAAAGTGCTTTGAGCAGTCCTAGGGGTACTATCCAGTTAAAAAGTAAAATGCAACAGTTAAGTCAACTTAAGTGATCCAACAACATAACGACTGGAAGTAACTGGCCAGACTTCTACCTAAGGTCTACGCAAGAGGTCAACACACTAGGTCAGTGATCCAACAACATAATGACTGGAAGAAACTGGCCAGACTTCTACCTGAGGTCTACGCAAGAGGTCAACACACTAGGTCAGTGATCCAACAACATAACGACTGGAAGTAACTGGCCAGACTTCTACCTGAGGTCTACGCAAGAGGTCAACACACTAGGTCAGTGATCCAACAACATAACGACTGGAAGTAACTGGCCAGACTTCTACCTGAGGTCTACGCAAGAGGTCAACACACTAGGTCAGTGATCCAACAACATAACGACTGGAAGTAAATGGCCAGACTTCTACCTGAGGTCTACGCAAGAGGTCAACACACTAGGTCAGTGATCCAACAACATAACGACTGGAAGTAACTGGCCAGACTTCTACCTGAGGTCTACGCAAGAGGTCAACACACTAGGTCAGTGATCCAACAACATAACGACTGGAAGTAAATGGCCAGACTTCTACCTGAGGTCTACGCAAGAGGTCAACACACTAGGTCAGTGATCCAACAACATAACGACTGGAAGTAACTTGCCAGACTTCTACCTGAGGTCTATGCAAGAGGTCAACACACTAGATCAGTGATCCAACAACATAACGACTGGAAGTAACTGGCCAGACTTCTACCTGAGGTCTACGCAAGAGGTCAACACACTAGGTCAGTGATCCAACAACATAATGACTGGAAGTAACTGGCCAGACTTCTACCTGAGGTCTACGCAAGAGGTCAACACACTAGGTCAGTGATCCAACAACATAATGACTGGAAGTAACTGGCCAGACTTCTACCTGAGGTCTACGCAAGAGGTCAACACACTAGGTCAGTGATCCAACAACATCATGACTGGAAGTAACTGGCCAGACTTCTACCTGAGGTCTACGCAAGAGGTCAACACACTAGGTCAGTGATCCAACAACATAACGACTGGAAGTAACTGGCCAGACTTCTACCTAAGGTCTACGCAAGAGGTCAACACACTAGGTCAGTGATCCAACAACATAACGACTGGAAGTAACTGGTCAGACGTCTACCCGAGGTCTACGCAAGAGGTCAACACACTAGGTCAGTGATATACAATTGATCAACCACAAAATGACTCACGTCTTTGGCTGCGGCAATGTGTCCCAGGTGCTGTCCATCACTGAATAACACATTCGGGCGGTTACCTGCACCTGCAAACACACGTTCTTATAACAACTGTAAATTGAAAACTAATGGTAGTGGCAAGACAGGTATCAGTAGGACACAAAAGACAATTGATACTTACCAATTTTTTGTCAATAATAAATTGTACTACAATATTTAAATCTACATATCTAACACCTATTCAAAATATATGGATTTTACAAACCACAGTGCTTTCAATAACAATGTATCATTTTATCTTGATAATACTCTATGATTCAACTGACATTTGTTTATAACGTTATCACCATGCTGGCTTCTTATGCCTGCACTGGGGGGTCACTACCTGTACCAGGGTGCCTGTCACCCTCAGCGATTCTTTTACATATCAGATTAATGTAATTATCCAAGTTATTAGGGACACTTAGTCTGCAATGTTGACAGCTTGTTTCAGGGTTGGCGTTGATTTAATCAAATTGATTAAATCATCGATTAAATCAACATGAAAAAATCAAGATATTGATTTTTTCAATTTTTTTTTTCAGATTATCTTAAATTTATAATAATAATCCTGAAATCTGTAAGACAGCTGACATTTTTTAATTACTAGGCCCACATGTTTTTACAGCTGTGCTCAATTAAATAATTGCTTGGTATATTGCTTGGACTTTGGTATGTTGTGTTAGGCAAGTGACAGAGGCAAGTGATACATGTGATCACCGAGGCATGACTTTGACTGATTGGGAAGAGGGCAGAGAGGCATACCTTTATCTGTATTGTCACCTGCCAAGGACCAACTGACTGCAGCTAATTGCATGCTTTGATTTAATCAGCTACCCCAGGGTACCTAAGATGAGTAAGATCAATGTGAGATGGGTTCCAAAGTATTGATAAGGTGTATCCTCAATTTGGAATTAAAACCAGCTTAGTCAAAATCTGATTATTTGAACTACTCTGATCAGTGTTATTTTGTCAGCTTGCCTGTCAGGAACATATTATAACAATATTTCTTATAAGATTTGTCGAGAATGTTGAAAAAATCCAATAAATCGATTTAATCGAAAAAATCCGATTTAATCAAAAAAATCCGATTTTTTCTATTTTTTTGAAAAAATCATGATTTTTTCCAACCCTGCCTTGTTTACACCTAACACACAATGTCCGGTGTGAGTCTTGAAACAAGAACTCTTGCATGTAAAGCAGATGTGTTACCCACTACTCTGTGCTCCCTGGATATAACCTTTAATACTAATATCAAAATGACTTGTTTATCACCAATATCCTTGGAAAATTCAAACTCAGTTGTGCAGCAAAACTCAAGGATTAAGCGGTGTCATAATTGTGTACATAGCAAAAGTCGTCAAAAATGGATGAAATTGCCAAGAAGCTGAGGAGGAAATGCACTATTAAAGACATAGGTTTTTAGATGATGGCGAAATTAAACTAAATTTCCAACAGATTTAATAATGACAGAGTGAATTCCACAAAGTAGGTGCAGCACTGAGAAGGCTTGAGTTCGAGCATTCGTCTTAATTATGGGAACAAAAGTAGATTAGAACCAGCCGACCAAAGCTGTCTGGGCTTTCTCGCCAGGGTGTGCACTGAACGTAGGTATACAGATTGTATACGTACATTCTCTGCTTTAACCTGTCACTATGCCTTCCTACACACCTGTCATACCTTCTAGTTGGTAGGTGTCCACTGGTTCCAGTGTGTCTGTGTCAATCACCTGCAGACCTCCGTCACTGTCAGACATCGCTTTGAAGAATAACCGATCCTGGAACCACATTACAGACACAACATTATAGACACAACATTACAGACACAACATTTCAGACACAACATTACAGACACAACAAGTAACTACCAAAATTCCATGACATTACCTTGCTTCTGTTAAACAAATCCATGTCAAAACCAACTTAAATTTGAGCACAATAGTACACAAAACATACATTTTAAACTTAAATTATAATATAGCTTATGTCCTCCCATGGTACAAACCACAGGCGGCAGTTGTCACCAAGTTAAAGTATTTTGATTTTAATAAAACTTGTTCCCGTAGTGGCGCCTTCTGGAGGAGAGAGGGTCACCACTCACGGTTTCCATAGGTGGAGAACTGAAAGTTGTTTGGTGTCTGCCATTTTATTTCTGAGAAATTAGAATGTCAATCTTTCCATTGGAAAATTTCAGGCTTTCAAGGCCTTGATTTTTAACTAATGAAATTCCATTCTATTCAAAGATTTCCATGCCCAGTATGAACCCTGCTATAGAACAGGTTCTATTACGTGCGTCCACCTAGGGGAAGGTGGGGCAAAACCACATACCGGGGCACGATCGGACACCACCCTTACAGCCACTGTGGTGGGTCAGTACTGCTTTATCATACTCTGATGTTATTTTCATACTCAGCTATAATGAACGGTATATCATAACTATCTTAACAGTTAGTATGCATTAGTGTAAAAGATGTAGTTTATACCTACCCCCTTCTTCAGCAACCCAACTATACAGTAGAAGAGTAGGATCAAAGTAAACTAGAAAAAGCTAGAAAAATGCTAAAATCTATTATTTGCATTACAAGATTAAAGTAAAAAGGTAAGTTCTTATATATTATCCAGTCCGCAGAACTGCTCAAAGCGCTTTACACTTAACATGTTTCACCTTTGGCCTCTCAATGAGACCTATCTAAGGAGACTGTCTCGCATTTGCTCAAAGAACATTATTTTCAATGACACTGGCTACAACGCTTAACACTGTTTTGACTTAGGAGTTAGGACAAACAAAAATATTAATTAATTTTATTATAGTTTTGAAATACACCTTTTAAAACAATTATCTTCAAAATATTTATAATTCCATTATCAGAATATTATACAGTGCCATTCCTTGTCAATCTTTTGAGCTGTTCTTGAATGTAAAACTCTTGTTTCTTGATTTTTAGAATCCTAATGTGCCAAGTTAATGAATTCTGAACTACATATTCCCGATACACACTACAGTGAAATATAACTATTAAGGTCACGCTTGGGACTGGATGAAAGTGACCTGAATAGCAAGGTGACCTTATTAGTGGGACTAATATCCTACATGTTACTATATATGGAACTAATTTGGGACTGTACTAGGGTGACCTTAATTTGGAAGTGGCTGCATTACCAAAGTGACAATAAAGCAAGGTTCAACTGTATATAACAATTGTGAACTGACCATAGCATAGGCTAACCAGCCAGGCTTCTTGACAGGGAAGTTGTGGTTCGACAGGTGAATTAGACCCTAAAACAGACCATCACATGAAGTAGATCACAGCACAGACCATTCTTATAGCTGCCTCTCCACTTTATTTAGCCATTCGTTCATATCTGTAGATGTGAACAGAAGTAATATGTACATTTGTTAACAAGAGGGCAAACTTTAGTTGAAATCATCAAAGAACTGAGTTTGATCGCTTGATTGGTCAACCTGCGAAAGTGTGATTAGCCAGTCATAGTATATTATTGCTAATTACTAAATACTAAACAGGTGAGTTTCAATGGACGATACCTTGACAGTGCCATATTGATTTGCTGAATATAGAAATATGATTATAAGTAATTGTCCCTGGACGATGCCTTGAAACAACCTTTTTGGTTTACTGAACATAGAACTCCTGTTATAAGGAGTTGTCCCTGGACGTTACTTTGACAATGTCATGTTGATTGACTGAATATAGAACAGCCCTTGTTAGTATCCCTGGATGTTACTTTGACAATGTCATGTTGATTGACTGAATATAGAACAGCCCTTGTTAGTATCCCTGGACGTTAATTTGACAATGTCATGTTGATTGACTGAATATAGAACCACCCTTGTTAGTATCCCTGGACGTTACCCTGATAATGCCATGTTGGTTTACTAATACGGATCAGCCCAATATATGGTAATTTCCCGTTACCCTGACAGTGCCTCCGTATCCTGAGCCGACCTTGTGCAGTCCGTCAGTGTTGTGGATGTAGATGAATCGACCATCAGAGGCAATGGCACTGTGACCATCACTGCAGCCAGCACCTGCACAAAACAAGTCACTGGGTAAGCAACAGTGTTGTCCATCATATATAGTGCAGAGCAGAGCTGACCAGGTCATTCAGTTCAGACTCTGGACAAGACACAACAGAACGAAAGTACATCTCTACAATAAAATGAAGACTGGCCAGTCCGAGATGTGCTGCTGTGGAAATATACCAATGACCAGTGAGCACCTACTACAGCACTGTCCACTACAGGATGGCCACAGGTGGCATGGGCAGAGGACATCCCCCTGAACGAAAGCATATATGGTAATCATGAGGCTCTGAAAAGGACAGCATCATTTGTGAAGGCGACAGGTGTTCCCGAGTAGACTGATCAATGAAGAAGAATTATGAAAGTATCAACCTGGTTGAACAGCAAATATCTGTGAACTAACGTTGTTAGTTTTTGCGACTTTGCTTAGTAATAAATATTGTTTGCAAACTTACCGTAGAATAAAAGTACAGGTACAAAAATGCATTTGCTAAAATTATGACCCTCTCTCCTGTGTCATGTGATCATGTTGGTAGATGTCACATGACTGCAGGTCTATGACAAATGGAAGTCTAACCAGTGGACCTATGTGAAACTTCTCACCCAGTAAAATTCTGCTGTGCGTTGTATTCCTGCCTCTTGTTTCATAGTGTAGTTTTGATTAGCTTACATCCAGTGTTCCTTACATCCAAGGGTAAACTATGCCAGTCAGAACAGAGATTTCACAGTTGTTCCTTCCATCTGGAGTCCTTATAGAGGAGCACGTGGGCACTCTGGTAAGAACTTCGGACTCTCAATCAAGAGAACCCGGGTTCGAATCCTGTGTTACCACTTTGAACCTAGAGCAAGTTCACTCTAAGTTCCTTCAGCTGTATAAAACTGAGTGGCTATAAACAGTGGTGGATATTTGTGTATGAATAGTCTTTGCAGCATAGCTGAATGCTTCCCACAGAAGTCAAGATGGCGTTCGATTGAACAGGCTAGCCAGGGATTAAAATGTAAAGCATTTTGATATTTATATATATATATATATCATATGCTGCATTCCAATGGGCTTGTGTATGTCATAAACACGACTTGGTAAAGTCAAAAGTTCATAAACCGCCTGAGTTTATGACTAGTAAATTTATGCAACTGGGTCAAGTAGGCGTTATAAAGTCCTATTCATGATATACATGAACGCAGCATAAGAACTTACCTATATAGTGAGCGTCTGCTATTTGCAAAGGTCAGGGTTTTAAGGCCAGGCACAGTAGGTAGATATGATTATTTGTTAATTTGTGCAAACAGTTCAATTTTTTCTGCCCAATGCATGAAATGGGTCTTATTGAGTAAAATATTTTTTTTTCTGCCAGACCCCCCATTTCTATGATAACAAACAAAATGGGCACCATTTTGAGCAAATATTGGCAAATTTGGAAACACTGCCATTTTTTATTGAACCCATATATAGTTATAATTCTTGCAAATCAATGTTCTCTATAGATTCTATTGTGCATTGGTCAGAGCATTTTTTGAAATGTTTTTATTTTTTAAATATATGTTTTGGTAAACTACGAACAAATTCTTGTTTTTTGCAACAAATATGACTATATCTTTCAAACTATTCATGATTTTTAAAAAGTGTCTGATCATTGCACACAGTAGAATATGCTGAATGCAACACTGAAAACATTATATATACAGCATCATTATTCCAAGAGATATCCCGTTTCCAAGTGCATAATTTTTTTTTAAAGAAAATGGATTTCATTACATGATATCGACATGCTTGATCCATGATTAAAACTCACTTAGAGGTACATAATTGTCATAGAAATGAACTTTATTGATAGTATGCATACAAAGGTATAATAATCTGGCAGAAAACCATTTTAAGTATTTTTTGTCAAAAAACACCATCTCACCCGGGGGGGGGGGATGTCTGGCCTTAACATGATACAACTGTCTCCTCACCTGTGCCTGGGGGAGTTGGCATGTCGAGTCTGATGGTGGCAGTCTGGGAGTTCTCCCTGATTCCCTCACACAGCCACTGTGGGAGTTGGGAACGACCCAGCAACATGGCATGCACACTCTTCTGTAGTGACGTCAGCACACTCGGCACCTGAAAGCAGCCCGGTCTCTCAGCTACAGGCAAGGTCTATGTAATGTACTGTAATGACTGTATATGTGTTTTGACATAATATATTTAATGGATACACATGTGTAACAGACTTTTTTATATAATGCAAACCTGTTTGTAACAAGCACCTGCAACAGACACTTATATATAATACAAACCTGTCTGTAATGGACAACTGTAAAATGTCATCACTGAGCCAAGACAGAAGTGGAGAGAAAACACAATACGGATACTGAAGGCCACTGATTACAAAATGGGGATGTATTCTTATTAGGATATGTACATAGGTTGAATGAGTTATCTGGAGGCAGGGGTTTGGCCAGAGACCTGCCTGCCCAGCTTCAAGACTGGCAGATGACTGGCCAAGACGAATAATTACAAGTGATAAGACGGATGGAATTTAGAGGTGGCCAGCTGGCCACTAGATTAACAATAGTTCCAAGTCTAGGGGCCCACACTGATGACTATCATTGGTACAACTGGTGGTGAAAAAAATCAAATGGATCAGTATTAATTAAATAAATGGCTCAAATGAAACTCATTTGTCATTGAAAAAGCTGGCCAATAATGGCTATGATTGACATTCATGAATTGCTTCCACGCAAGCCATTCGTGCGCTAAAAGGCACACTTTTGATTAATTCAAGACTGGCAATTGTTTTCTGGTTAAGCGCCTGCTGCAAACCTGTCTTTAATGGATACCATAACAGACTTATATAATGCACCTATCTGTAACAAGCACCTGCAATGGATATTTAATGTCAATAATGGACAACTGTAAACTATTATTGCTGCGCCAAGACATAAGTCGAGAAGAAACACTCGGACACTGAAGATCATTGATTACAAAATGGGGGTGTACACTGATTAGGACACCTTTGTAGGCTGAATATAATAATGTTTATTTAAGACAAACGTCCATACGTATACATACAAAATAAATACAAATAATACAAACATATAGACACACTTCATGGAATAAAACATTACCTCGACCATCTGTGTAGCGAGAGAAGAAGGACTCATCAATAACCCAGCGACTGCGCCGAGGATTTCACTCGTGTCACCTCGGGCTACCACAAGACTGAGTAGACACGCGCACGCCAGAGAGGTCAGGTTGACCTCCAGTTGCTTGGACGACAGGTGAACGGGCACGGTGGACAGGTCAAGCAGCAGGTGATACAGCGACTCTGCGGGAAAATACATCGCATTTAGGGATGATCTCAAAATGGCGATATAAAAATAAATTGATTTGTTGAGTGGTAGGCATTTCATTTAAGGACATAGGCTCCCCAGGAAATGTGAAATTTGTATTAACCGCCAAATTTTAAGAACTACTTGTCATTTCCATTTTCATATTGCATCTACAGGGAAAGGAGGTCACATTATACACAATTTGCATGATGGTAACCAGATAATCTTAGAAAAAGCTGACAGGGATGGTTTTGTGGAACATCCATGGAAAATTGAATTCAAATATAAATAAAAAAAGTTTATTCTAACAAGTAATATGTTAAGTTGTGTAATGAAGTAGTTTGGCTGAAAAAAAAGATTGAAAAAATGATGATACAAATGATTTTTTAATCACACAGATTTTGTCTAGTTAATTATAAATATAACTTAAAAGTCATTTTAGAAAATAAAAAACATTCTCTCCCAGTAAGTGTGGGAGAGTTGCAGAAGATTGGGAGGTGGAGAATTATCGCAGAGAGGGCAGAACAGACCGAGTGATATAGCCGCTGCCCAACAGGGCATAGTCGAGTAACATGTTGCAATGCATTATGGGCTACATACCTATGACAGTGGGTGACTCGTTCTTGAGGGCCTCTGGGTGCTGACCCTGCAGGATATTGAGCAGGGCCCTGAGGGCCCTACAGCACAGCTCTGGGTGGGTGAATTGTGTCTCTTTCACTATCTCAAACATGCCACACAAACCAATGGCCACAATCTGCAAGAGACATCACAGTCATAAATTCTGCGAACAACCTCCATGTCTAAGTAATGGGTTCTTGCAAAACCACAGCTACTGCCAATCAAAGCTGGAATAACAACATTTAATGTTCAGTTTTTGTAGTTTTACTGGAAACATTTAAAGTATACTTAACTAAGATTATAAAGTGTTTTGTTTTGACAGTTGTATGATCTATATTTGACGATAAAGACAATTAATGCATTCTAAACCATACAACGGTCATGTACAGTACACAAACAGAAAAGTGCTAATATTTAGTAAAGACACTATGTTTTTATTTCTAATTTTGTTTGCCAGGATTATTAGATGTGCAGGAATTCATGCGTTATGTGTCCTAAAAGCATTGCTGGCTTCCCATTTTCAAAAGTTTTCCTGGGGTCATGCCATAAGCTCCCATATCCCACTCAGAGCTGTCTCAAAGGTGCACACAACAAATGTAAATTACAGCCCTGTAAAACTTGGTGACCTTTTAGTTCCATACGTTAAAAGTAAGTGCAAAATACCTTGGGCACTTTCTGTACGACATCCTTTGACTTCTCATCACCATCGTCGTCGCTGTCGGAATCGACACTGCGATGTGTCACCGACCGTTGATAGATGTGTGACATCTGTTTGACTTGATGCTCCAGCACAGCACCGCGAACGTTCGCGAACACGAGGTAAGACGACGGGTTGCCATGAAGCTCCAGACTCAGCTGATCCAAGTCAAACTTGTCCGGACTCTTGTCTCTCTGCTACAGGATAGACAGAGCAGAACACTCGATTAAAGCTAGGATTCCATATGTATGGAAACAGCGTGCGGATGCGGCAAGCAGCAAAACAATGAATGTAGTGCACAGTGAAAACTATTAGAAGTAGTTCCGTAAGTACACAGACGGACAGATTTGTTCAGGCAGATGCGGCAAATTGAATCGCTCCATGTAACGATGATTCGAATTATACCTACACAGGAAATTCCCAACGTGACGTCACTACAGAGGTATTCCCCATTCCACATGCTGCATCGCACGCGTTTCTGTACACAAGGAATCCTAGCTTAACTCGGTACTATCAGGGTATGAAATTGCTATAGATATGGCCTGAGTGCGGCAACTGTACAAAATAGCACCAGTATTCTCCACTCACACTGACGCTGTGTACTATGCATATGAAATATGTATATTTGTAAGTCAAACCTACTTACTAAAAAGAATACTCATTAAGAAACGATATGCATCTGATCACTTTCTGTTCTGGAAATGTGTTTCTAGGACTATCCAGATATAAACATACACATTTGCTCTGCTTTGTTCAATGTTGTAACGCGGTTATTTGGAATTATATTTATGTGTAGAAGATATAACTGTACATGTGGATGTGTAACGATACAACAAAGCATCTGACTGACTTGATTGATGATGTTTAAATTTGAAATTACCATTATTACAATTTTGTTAAAGGAATAATACAGACATGACTGTATTCTGTGGTCAACTGCCACAGATGGGACCATATCACGCCGGTACTCAAGAAACTGCACTGGCTTCCCGTGAAGCAATGCATTCATTACGCAATTCTGCTAAAGTACTGATGTTTCGTGCTCAACACGGACTGGCACCAGCTTACACCACTGACCTACTCCACGAACAAAGGGCTACTGGAGTGTTGCGTTCAACTACAAACAATGACTTGTATGTGCCACCATCTTGCAGCCGTTACGGCAACAGAACTTTCTTGCTATCTGCTCCACGAATGTGGAATTCACTTCCAACCGAGATCAAAACAACCTGTTGCCTTGCGACTTTCAAAAGACTTGAAAACGCATCTTTTCCGGGTTGCTTATGCAACATAGGCACCACAAGTCAGTTTATTAATTTTTTAATTATTATTATCTTGTACATGCTTTTGATACTAATTTTACCCAATGTATTTACTTATATATTATCATTATAACCACAACGATCATTTTTTTATGTAATTTATTTTTTATTTTTTTATATATTGTCATTTATTTTAACTAATTTAATATCGTAAATTTTACAAAACTTATTAATGTTCTGCATATATATAATCATGTACTCGAAGCACCTCCGAATGGATTTATGGCGCTATATAAGTGTTCTTCTTCTTATTATTATTATAATGTGACAAAGTCAATAATATTTAACACCGAAAAAGGCTAGCAACTGTTAAAAAAAATTCAAATTCATGTGCAAAAATCTGGGTCAGCCACTGCGGAGTAACAGCACTAACACTAACATGTATAATTGATATGCCAATGTCAACCATGTCTCCTAACCATGTTCCAGCTGTTTATTGACACTACCCGGGGTGGTTAATAAAAGAAATGCATGCACTAAATTATAAATAGCAAGTAATGTTTCGTACTTTCTGTTTAGACTTGTCTTTAGTTTTCCCCTTCTTCTTTGGCTTCTTCTTCTCCTTTTTCCTGAAACAAATAAAAATTACGTCATATTTACTAGTAACCACAAAAGCTATGCAGTATGCACACTATTTAATAATTAATTAATTAAATAATACATACAATTCAAGAGCCTATAAGTCCTTAATAATGAAGAGAATGCATGTTTTGTTATACTTAAAATGACAATCGTTTATACAGTTCATGCAGATGAGCACATTAGTTGATGGAATAGTAATATCTACACACTCCTCGTCAGGGATATCCCAGTTGGTTATTAAAGAAAAACATGCAAATAGTGAATATTTGGCTAGGGTATCTGTTTGTTTAAAGGTCCTAAACAGTTTCATCCAGATAAGTGTAAAATTATGCAGGCTAGAATGGGTAGATTCAGACAAGAATACACTAATTATACAGCTACTTATGACAACTTTATTTACACACAGATCTGAATACTGTCTAATGCTGGCCGTACACTGTACAACTTTTGTTGCAAGTTGCTTGTTTGATCAACAAACATTGACCAGTTGTGCAATGTACGATGGTTCGCAACTCAACAAAACTCAAGTTGTGTGTTGATTTGACCAGCACAACAGTTGTTGAACCGATTCGAAAATTGATTCACAGCAACAAAAGTTGCGTAATATACAATGGTGTCAGACAAGACATCGCTCAGTATACAGTGGTCAATTGGTCAACAGAAATCTGTCGATGCTAGAGTCCATACTGACTGCCTCAATTTCGTCGACTGATGGTAGGCTGTATCTTGCCCAAAATACAGTTAAACTGGGGGGCAGCACCCAGTGAAAGTTCGCAAATGCACCTTCTTCCTTCAAGCGCAGTCCCTCCACAAGGTGATTAAATACGCCATGCGCATCATGTTCACGGATGTCTTTCGCCCACATTCGTCCAATTTTTGACGTTCTTCTGCGACATCGCCGAATCAAAATCAGAGCTGCCATGCACAGCAGTCATTTCCGATATTCAGATACACTGCTATTTGCCAATGACATCAAGATATTTCGAGCCATAACAAATAAAGATGGTCAGGATATAGCATAGCATGATTTAAGTAGGCTAGAACAATGAAGCGACAAGTGGTTGTTAAAATTCCATCCCAATAGATGTCTACACATGGAAATAATAATATAGGTGAAAACAAACAAAAGATAAACAAAAAGATTTTGGAGTAATTATTGATTCAAAAGTTTATGATGATCACATCACCCAAGTAGTTAATAAAGCAACCAGAATTACAAAAATAATCAGAAGAACTTTTTAATTCCTAGATACACACACTTTCTTGCCACTATATAAGAGTATGGTTAGATCACACCATCATTATGCAATAGCAGAATGGTATCCTTGTAAAACAAAACATAAAATAGCCACAGAAAATGTCCAGAGAAGAGCCACAAAAGAACTACATGGTACGAGGGAGTTACATATTGAAAGATTTCAATTATTTAAGTTACCCATGTTAGCATATCATAGATTATGAGGAGACATGACTGAAGTCTATAAAATAATGCATAACCTATATGATAAAAAAATCCACACCAAGCCTCCTTAAATGGGAGGATGTGACATTTTGGTCTGGTAGCAGAGGACATGCCGTCAAACTATTCAACCAAGGAACAAAACTAAACATAAGAAAAAATGTATTCCCACTTAGAGTGGCTGAACCGTGAAATAGTTTACCTGATTCGGTAATACACGCTAGATCAATAAATTCATTTAAAAGCCACCTTAACAAATTATGGTCAACCCAGGAGATTCTACAGAACTATGAAGCCCCATTAACATTAAATATTAGATCCCAAAGTCGAAGAAGATCTGATCACTGAGGAATCGAGTGGATTCTGCGATCAGTACAGTCCTGA
The DNA here is from genome assembly GCA_020002185.1 of Paraescarpia echinospica. Classification (NCBI taxonomy): domain Eukaryota; kingdom Metazoa; phylum Annelida; class Polychaeta; order Sabellida; family Siboglinidae; genus Paraescarpia; species Paraescarpia echinospica. The sequence continues at coordinate 15,506,512 of CM034543.1, read as the reverse complement.
GGTAGTCCTAAGGTAAGGTATATTCTGGCGTATGTCCCATTTTAACCTATTCATTGAACGATAGATACCAGAGTATAACACCAGACGACGCGTGTAAATGCAGTTCCACAACTTGTCGCTATGATTGCGGCGGTGTGGACACTAGCTGCGATAACTTTTGTTGTGCAGTGTATGATGATCATCAGTTGATTAGAGTCATACAGTGAACAATGTCCCATTCGCACAACCTCCACATGACAAATCGTTGCTAGTTGATCAAACACGCAACTCGCAACAAAAGATGCACAGTGTACGGCCAGTATTACAGAACAATCTGCAAGCTAGGGGTAAATGTTGGAGACAGTTCTACTATTGTCACAGCTATATTTCACCACCACTGTCCTATTGAGATTGGCACAGATTTGTAAATTTGCTGAGATCAGTGGTAGTATTCCAGGAGAAAGCATGATGCTTTCTGTATTAACTATTTTCATTAGTAGAAATCAATACAATGTATTTTAATGTAATTAACATTACACTATGGTGGATTGCATTATATGAATTGTCATAATTTCAGGTTAGTTATCTCCTCTACACTGTAATAGTAATGATTACAAATATTAAAGTAATAGTAATATGTTGAGCAAAAACTCAAAGTAATAGTAATAGGAAGCAATGTAATAGTAATTGATTATTATTTTTATATTACTATTAAACATTTAAACTGAATTTCAACTACATAACAATTCCATTTGATTAGGTTGTAGATTCCACTAGTTTCTTCAGGTTTTATGGTTGCTCCCCTTGTCAACTTCAGCATGACCCTAGTGAAGTTTTACCCCAGAGTTTTATGAGTGTTTGCATAGCAACAGACAGTGGTACAGTGGGACTGCTGCACTGACTAAAGGGATAAAACTGGGCTTTCACAGCTTTGAAGCCAGTTCTGCCAAGTTGCCAACTACCCTTTTCAAGTAAGCCTATGGGTTTGATGACTGCCTCCATGGTGCACACAATTCAGCCTAAACTATTGTAGATGTAAAAACATCCCGATGTTTTTGTACTTCAGTCAATAATTAACTGTCCACCAAGCACAAAGTAGTAGAGTTATGTCGCATTGACTATTGCTTTTGCCTTTCTTTCCAGTATGGTATTTAATTATAAAATGGAACATATATGTTCTATCCTTAGTCAATGTAGTTAGTAGATTGTACTAAATATGGTATATACTATATAGATAGGTATATCAGGTAAACTTTGAAATATGTAATTATCATTTAAATTATTTCATAAGATTCCCTAAAGATGATGATGAAAGTACTTGACATTCTCAAATATTATTTCAAATACGTTGGGCATGGGTATCAATAAATGGCAAGTTAGATTATTGTATTCGCCTGTCTTGTTTAACGTTTTGAGACTGTGAGTCAAACAACTGTACTTATTGTATTTATGCATACAGTGTATTATACCATAAAATGTTCCGATGAAAAATGTAATAGTAATATAGTATTTTGCTTTAAATGTAATAGTAATAGTAGCATTACCACATGAAAAATAAAAACTGCATTACCTAAACTTGTTTTGTTATGCATGTAAGGAGCTTCTTCTTCTGAAGTAAATGGTTTTGATTTCATGAAAATCGAACAACTACTGACAAAGTTATTAAGTCGGAAAGGTTACCACCCCAGGGGTTTTCGTTGGAACGGTGAACATGAAAAATAACACAGAAAGAATAGGGTCACAGTATTTCCAGGGTGTACCCCTATTTTACCATTTTTGTCATTGTTTTCACAACAGATAAGTAATTAATTGAGGTAATTACTTCAAATTTTGCATATATAGGTATTTTCACACAAGGAATACATTTTTGGCATTTTGACCTAACTTGCATATTTCATGACCTAATTAGCATAATATGGCTGACATATTGAATCATAGACTGTAACAAGATGCAATTCATGTCATGTCATTAATTGTTTAGGGTATATTTACAGGGTATTAGAAAATGTAACATATCTTGTTTCATTATAGTTCATTTCAATCCCAATTTTTTGGCAAAATTAGTGCATCATTAGCATAATTATTACAAAATGGCGGCCATATTGAATGAGGATTCCCAATGTTTTTGTGAAGAAATTGTTATTCTGAGCATGCAATTAACTCAGTAATGGCATTTACAATAGTACAGCATAAACTGTTTCATTGCTATCAATTAATTACCACAATTTGAATAATTTGTGCAGGAATTTGCATAAAATAAAATGGCGGACATATTAAAAGTAGAATCCCAATTTTTGAATACATATTTTTCCAAAAGCACATCATTAATATTTGAGGCATGTTGTAAAATAGTACAACACAAACATTTTCATTAGAACTCACTTAGTTGCCTTTGCATAACTGATTATGTAATTATCATATAACAAAATGGCGGACATAGTAAATGTGGAATCCTCATTCGTTATAAAAATTTTCAAAAGCATTATCAATTTATCATTTAATGTTTAGCGCTTCTTATCATAGTACAACATAAAAAAGAGTTTAATTACTATAATTAGATGTCACTTAATTCCCACTTTGCATAATTAATGTCTATACTAGTTATACTTAGCTATGTGAATTGCAGAAAGTGTCCTGGACCTAAGAGATACCTGCATTTAAATACACAGAGTAATGAATAATTGCACCAACAACTCAAATTTTATTGTTAGTCTCTGTTGTTACAATAGCTATATAAACGTAGGAATATATAATTATTAATTAAATAATATATAGTTATACACACCAATAATATAATTGTGGCAATAAATGAATATTATAATGGTGAAAATACTAATCTTAAACTGGCTAGTTATTACTACTAGTAAGCAAACAACAAATGTAATAAGTTCTTATTTTATATTGAACAGAGTAAGGTTGGAATACAAGTTTCTGAATTTCAAGTTTAAAATCAATTATTAAGTGTAGCCATCGTACCGTGAATAGGGATTGCCTGTATGATAGCTAGGCGCCAAATCTGCCTAGCGGACAACCAGCGTAACGCAGTTGTCCGCCTGGCGGACATCCAGTGGCATGCTGACATTACCAGGCGGATGTTACCATTTTTAGCACAACGTCACCGTCTGTGGTGGATTTCTCGAAAACCGTGCAACTAGGTTGCACAAAATGTGATTTCTGCACTTGTAAACCTTTTTAAAATATCACATAATATATATCATCTGAACAGTCTGAACCTGACATGTAGGTGTGTATATACACGAACTTGAATTTTAGGCGATAACATTACCAAAAATTCATGTTTATACGATAATTCAACATAACTTTCGTTTGGTTTAACGCAGAAACTTCGTGCAACGACTGCAGTGAAGACGAACACATCTTCTAATTGGTCGAGCAGATCTCATGATGATCCAAATAGGTTTACAAGTGCGGGTTTTCAATTTGCCGCGACCTGTTTTTTGCAAAAACCGTACCGTCACGGAGCACCGTCGGCATGACACTTTTGGTGTGCATCATCGCTCAATCACGAACGATAAGTTCGTCAAATAAAGGAATACTTTTAAAAACGTTATGACATTGTAAAGAACATTATCTTGTCATTCCAGTGATATTAAATATGTATTATTTAACGCGGACTTAATGATGTAAGGGCTACGTGACTGGTGACCTGTCGTAGTTTAGCGTCAAAACTGGCCAGATCCAACAGCCGCCGCGGCCGCTGTGGTAATGCTAGTAATAGGAAGGAAACAAAAGTAATAGTAATAGATTACATTGTAATGTAATTTACCCCAGGTTTGGTAGAGGGGATTCACTCACTGTCTTGTTGATATTTAAAAAGTAGTTGCCATACAACCTAAAATGGGAAGTTTCAAAATAAAAAGCAAATAAAACAAAATACAGAACATAAATCGTCATTGACATTGAAAACGGAAAATGGAAGTGCAATAGCAAAATACAAATGGTCGTCACTGTGCAGATTACATATATGGAGGTAGTCAGATAGGTGTGTATATATATATACGCTGTCGTGTGCAGGGTTGTCGCCTAGGAATAATACAACGAGTGGGCTTACTTGGGACCGCGGTCGACTCTGTCAAAAAGTTCCAGCAGCCGATTACGGAGGCGTGGACCTTCCAAGACGTCTGCCGTCTCACTGCGACTTGGCCGCATCACCGCAGCACTCGCCATATTTATCAACGACGTTTGAAGTCACAATCCTGGCACAAAACAGTGTTATTCGTCGTGTTGAATTTTACACACGAATCACATTATTTATCTATGAAATTGTATTGCACAACACACACAACTTCGAGCAGCCATGATGTTCCCGTGCATTGTGGGATACCCTGCACTGATGATCCTGGCAGAAGGCGTAGTCCCTAGATCTTAAAAAATAATGTAATATTTATGTTATAGCTATTAATGCATGACACGTAATGTTGACATATTTGTGGTGTTTGACTAAAGTGGTTACTGAATTCATGTCCATTCAATACAACCAAAATATTACTGCATAATGATATAAATATGTCCACAGAAAATTTAAGGGCAGTGTTCATGGTGTTATTTAGTCCGCCAGATGGCGCAACGTTTCCACTTCTACCTTCTTCAGCGCTACCCACAACTAGCCTCGATTACCCAAGCGCCGTGAGGTAGTAGCACTTTTTTGCCCCTCACTCGGCCTGGAATATTAAGACTGCCAAAATTACTTTGCCCCAGATTCGGGTAGAGACGATGATTGGCTCTCGGGCCAACTATGAAATAACAAATTAAATAAGGATACACTTTTATCAGATAATACTACACTATAAAACTATTCAACATTACACTTATATTGAAACATGTCACACAAAAATAAACCGACATTAAATCTTTTTCGTAGTTTAGTGCCTTTTAATCACATGCATATTCACTAGGTGGCAGCTCTTGTGGCTGTCAACGATTCCGTATTGACGTGTTTTGCTTATGTTCGAGCAGAAACAAAAGACTAAGTGTGAATAAGCATGATATAAATACCAAACAAAGACAAATTTAACCTAAAGAAAGTGCAATCAATGTCGCGCGCAACGGTCGGACTGCTAACTATATATGTAGTCGCCAAAGAACAACTAAAGTATAATTATCTTGGTGGCTAAGGCGGTAGTAGCGTGTCGAGCAACTGTTTTCAGGGTCCTCGGATCGGTTCCATTCCCGTAGAGTACTCGAAACTGTTGTTTGTGTTAATTTAGTTTAAGATTCATTTTATTTTGTGCAATGTACTATTTCGGGCACTATTTCGTAATTTCATTTCGTTATCGAAAACACATAATATATGAACATTCTGGGGGATAACGTGCTAACTGGCAGTGAACAGTCAAAAGGCGGTTGTGAGCCACACTACAGTTAGACTTCCTGTTTCGTTACATATCAGCATGTCAATGAGATGATGATAACAGCAGGTAAGACATTTAATAAATTTTGTAGGTCACGTTTTCTTATAATCAGACAAAACGTTAACAATGTCGCCAATGGGAAAACTAACTGTATACTGAGGCCTCTAGCGATTCGCTATGGAAAATCAATACAGAAGCTTTTAAAGGAAACAAAAGACAACTGTTTGGTTCGATGCATCTAAAAGTGTTAATCAAAAATAACAATTTGCAACTACAATTAAGAATAGTATATCAGCAGTTTAATAGAATAATCTTGTTGAAGACATAATTAAGTTGTATGGACAGCGCCATTTTCATAAAAGGCTGACGTCACGAGTTTCTACTTTCCCCATTCAGCCGGTCGACGAACTGGGAATACTAATCTAGTTTACGACGCACAGTAAACCCATCCATTGCAGAATTGGTCTCTCCACTCTTTTTTGGTTCGTGAAGCATTTCTAGTTTGATTCATATATTTAGCATATAATTATAATTGTTTGCTAAACAAACATATTTATTTATAATTATAATTGTTTGTTAAACGTCAGTGTATATACCTCAAACAGCTAGGAAGGGCAGAGACAGAGAAAAAGGCTTTCATGGAAGAGGTAGAGAGAATGATGGGACCGGTAGAAGCGCACGTGGTGGTGTGCGTTACTTATTTATCTCCACCGGGTTCGGTCTTTTGCAATGGACTGTGCCTCGCCCTGTGAAAGCTTCATGTCAGCCAGTTCTGCTATCATTGTCTTACGCCAGGTGGTCTTTGGGCGGCCAGGCTTTCTCTTCCCAAGTGGTGTCCATCCCAGGGCGACTTTAGGAATGCAGTCTTGACCCATTCTAAGGATGTGTCCAAACCATCGCAAGAGTCGGTGTTTCATCTCTAGGACCACACTATTGCAGCCGGTCTTCTTATAGAGTTCCACATCGGATATTTTACATTTATTAGACCAGAATAACCGGCAGATCTTCCAATCTAATTAATGTCATCCGTGGTGAGCCAGTTCTGTTTGCGTTCGTACAAAGCTGGTTTGCGTATGCTAATTCAGTCATGGTGTCAGAAAGTTGTTTGATCGGATGTTAGCGGAACTCGGTGGAACACTAACAACGGGTAAAATCGCTGTCACGAGGTCCATCGTCAGGTCGACCCGTCAAGGAGACGTCGAAGGAACAGATCTTCCAGTCTGCTATACAAAATGATATAGTAGAAGAGATCGATTCAGTTGATCCACAAAAATGTACGTCAATGTCAGGGAGCCCAGAATCGCACACATTGCAACGATTGTTGATGACTGTTATGTCATGCTGGCCAGAGCACATGTACATGCTGCCACATGAGCTGAAACCGTACTGGACATTTCGAAATAAAATTTATGCGCATGACGGGACCCTGCGCAAAGGACAACGAATGGTCATTCCGCAGACTTGACAGAGAGACCTACTGCAATGATTATACATCAGTCATCAAGGAATTGAAGCAACACTGCGAAGAGCACGATATAGCATCTACTGGCCTGGAATGACACGCGATATCAAGCAGATGATCGACAGTTGTCAAGCGTGTGCCAAAGAAAGACCGTCTCAACACAAAAAGACTCTAAGTAGCCACGACATTCCAGCAAAGCCATGGGCGAAAACTGGGATCGACCTGTTTACGCATGCCAACGACACGTACACAATCCTGGTGGATTATTACTCAGATTTCTTTGAGTTCACAAGGCTTGTCAGAGATCAGAGAGCGAAAACTACCATTCAAGCATACAAGGAGCAGTACGCACGATATGGGGTGCCACAAATTGTGCAATCAGATGGAGGACCACAGTTCGTGAGTGCAGATTTGCAGGTGTTTGCAAACACGTGGGAATTCAAACACTCAATGTCGTCGCCTTATCACTCGCTATCCAACGGAAAGGCTGAAGCAGCAGTAAAGATCGCGGCGAAAAATCTGCTGAAGAAATCGATATATCCGACGAGAGCACTGCTAGAATGGCGCAACACTCCCACATCAGACGTAAACTGCAGTCAGGTGTACTGGTCTGGAAGGAGGTTCCGGTCTGAGAGTAAGTTCCGGTTCCGTTTAGCGTATTGCGCATGCGATTGTATATGTCAAAGGTTAGCGCCTACTTTCGGCCCGCAGCTGTATGGTCTGGAAGGAGGTTCCGGTGTACTGGTCTGGAAGGAGGTTCCGGTCTGAGAGTAAGTTCCGGTTCCGTTTAGCGTATTGCGCATGCGATTGTACATGTCAAAGGTTAGCGCCTACTTTCGGCCCGCAGCTGTATGGTCTGGAAGGAGGTTCCGGGCTGAGAGTAAGTTCCGGTTCCGTTTTACGTACACACAATACATGTCAAAGGTTAGCGCCTATTTTTAGCCAGCTTAACACGGTGTTTACCGAAAGAATGTGTGATAGTTTACGTTAATGATACGGTTACTTTTGTAATTGTTAGTATACATAAAAAACCTCATAATTAGCATAACTTGTAGTTATTTGCAAAACAAAATGTGTTTATTTTGATGTCATTGTCTCAGAGCGTTGACGTTGTGTATCTTACGACTTCGTCACACAGAGCTGCAGTTTTCACTGCTTTATACGCACAGCGGGTTTTGTGGTAAACACAAATCTCCGCATTTTAAATAACATGACACATACTTATCTCCGTCAGTTTGGCATGTATGAAGCTGAAATTTGTTGTATAATCTAGCAGGCCCATTGGGGGTGGTTCGTAGATTTAGATTTTTAAAAATTCGTTGGGGGTAGGGATCTTGGGGGGTAACAATTTATAAATGACACATATCTCTGTTAATTTAACATGTATGAAGCTGACATTTTGTGTGTGATTTAGGGTGTCCGTTGGGGTAGTTTGTACAGTTTTTTTTCTCGAAATTCATCCAGGTGGTGGGGGTCTCGGGGAGGTCACAATTTAAAAATTGCACTTATCTCTGTCATTTTGTCATGTGTGGAGTTGAACTTTTTGTGTTTGATCTAGCAAGCCCATTGGGATCTAGATATAAAAAAAAATTCAAAATGTGGGGGGTCACAATTTAAAAATGGCACTTATCTGGGCCAGCCATGCCTGTATGGGGCAGACATTTTATGCAATCTAGCGTACCCATTGGGATGGTTCGTAGTTTTATGTTTTTCTAAATTTGTCCGGGGTGGCGGACTGGGGGTCACAATTTAAAAATAGCACTTATCTCCATAAGTTTTGGAAATATGGGGCTGACATTTTGTGTGCAGTCTAGAAGTCCCATTGAGGCACTTCAAAATTCGTACGGAGGGTGGGGATCTTGGGGTCACCATTTCCAAACAGTTTTTCCCAACGCAACTCCGAGTAACTCAACAATTCTTTAATAATACATTTATGGAAACGGGTCATGCATTCACGACTTACATAAGTAAACATTTATTATCATGTCAACGTTTATAATTATGTGTGACATAACAGTTCAAGTAGTATTATTAAATTAAATATAAAATGTAAAAAATTATTTATTTAAACAGATCAAAACTAGCCCTTTTTGTATAATACTGTGATGTTTCATCAGACAAGTGATCAAATGCAATTATTAAAAAATAAACCTATTGTTACAAATAATTATTAACTCGTAGATAACATTAGCCTTTCTGGTTATACATATTTACGTCACATTATGGGCAATCTAATGTAACGTAAATTAAACTGAGGAGATCCTTATGAAACTAAAGCTGTGATTGTTATTACGTTAAACAAAGTAACATAAAACAACAGGAATACACTAAAATGATTGGCATACATTTACAAAGAACCAAACCACGTAGCCCGTTATATAACGCTGCACTCGCTTGCAATACAACATTGCTACAAATAAAGTATATCATAATATTTAATCAGCCAAGAAATATAAAATTCAATTATTCAGAAATAAAACCATTGTCACAAGTAATCATTAATTCATATATAGCATGACTGCATGACTGTAATAATAATAAAGTAAGATATTTATATAGCGCCATAATCACACAGTGCTCTATGATGCTTTACAATACAATCATAATACCAAACCTGTATAGTTAGATCATTAACATATTAAGTTAAATATCATAAAAACAATACAACTAAGAATCGTACATTGAATTAAAAAACAATTTAAATATAAGGGCATTATACCTAAAACATAGATAATGAATAAACTCGTTTAAATAATAAATTACACTAAGAGCCATCAAATAATAGGATGAGGTGAGATTAAAATAGTAAGATGACAAACTAAAGTATATATTCAGTGCTGCATGTGCCATTACTGTTTCTTGTATTGCAGGAACTCTGCTAATACTGCCTTTCTGACATGGCACTGGCCTATCTTGTAAGGTGGTACTCCAATGATGATGGCCTTTGCATACTGGAATACAGATACACATTAATGTTAACATTTCCTTACATAAATAATACACTCATCTGAAAACATATCATCCCTTAATAACATACATAGACACAGGTCACAATTTTCCTTTGCTATTTCTGTGAAGTATACTACTTTACACAAACCTACTTGGTAGTGTGATAACATGCTCAATGTTACTGTAATCGAGCTGGCAATTAGTGTGTATCATGTGAAGTTTTCATTCCTACATCAGTGAGGGACGTTTTATGTAACCAGCATTGCAAAAAACTGTTCAAATATATAACATAGCAAATGTCATGTAGGAATATGCCAGGAAACAGACTATTGTGCCTCTGTGTATATAGCACCATCTGGAGGATTGGCACATTTGCTGTTTTTTTTCAAATTGGCAGGAATTTATTGTCTTAATATATCCTAAATTACAATTAATGGTAAGACCTAATTGTCTCTCAAATGATGCTCACCATCATTGTGAACACACCACAACTGTGGCTGTCTTCCTGCTGACCACATCTTACGTTTATGGCTGTCCATATCTCCAATGGCAAGCCCAGCTTTGCATTTCTCGCTTGTACTTCCTGGAAGAAGGACAGAAATCTGTTCACATTTATCAGTCATTTTGCACCTTAATTCAGGCATCTCTTAAAAATAACGGACCTACGAATGCAGAAACAATATCCATACTATCCAGATATAACAATTATTTGCAAAGTGTATTGAAAGTATAATCTGACTACAGGGGCACATGTTAAAATAATCTACATACTCCTGCATAAAACATATCACTAACCAACAGCAGGCATGACTGAAAGGCTTGTTACCATAAACACTGCAGTAGACAACAAGCCCTGTCTCCACTGTTTTACTACACCAATGAAAACATGGACATGTGTAAAGACACACATTATCAGTAAGTGGTGTTATAGCAGTTGTTAACCAACATAGGGCTAGAAGCTATAAGAAAGTGATTGTAGTGCACACAAGCGGTGGGAATGGTTACACTAGTTTGTTGGAAGGTAACACTTACTGCCATAGGGCGACAAACTTGTTTCGTCTTGTCTCCTGCGGCAGTGAGTCCAGCACTGCGACTGTCTTGTCCTGTGCATTTGCCACCAGCAGGAACCAATGGTTCTGGTGGCAGATGGGCAGCATGATCCAATGGTAGTTGGCAAAGCATACCTAGTGAAAAATAAGTAACACACATTACTGCTTGTAAAAAAACATAATTGTAAGGGTATCACAGTTTGAACCCATCGTTACTTGAACAAAATCAGACTAACTCACTCAACAATGTACAGGTGGTCGAAACTTAATAATATAATATTAACACATTAGCCTAAGCTACAAATAACATAGTTAAATAATTTACAGATAATCAAATATATTAGTATTTTTAATTATATTTTAAATAAAATGTGTTATTTACAGTTTCTACATGGTGTTCCATTATTTTGACTTCTGGCAGTTTAGTTCAACACCAGGCCTCAATTAGAATATTGTATACAAGCGTGGAGACCATATCGCAAGAAATACATAGAAATGCTACAAAGAGTACAGAGGAGAGCGATTAAAATGATACAAAAACTGAGGGATCTTAGTTATGAAATACACCTAAAAGAAGATGGTTTAACAAAACTAGAGTCCAGGAGATTGAGAGGAGATGAGATAGAAGTGTTTAAAATATTGAATGGTTATGAAAATATTGATAGAAATACTTTTTTCTCAGGAAGGATAGAAGTACTAGAGGACATGAAGTTATATTAGTAAAGGAGGAGTGTAGATTAGGTATAAGAATGTTCTACTTTTCACAAAGGACTGTAAATGAATAGAACAGATTATCTGCTGATTGTGTGGGTGTTTGCTGCGTTAATATGTGTAAACATACAATCGACACACCTCAGAAGGGCGGGATGCAGAAGGGTTGGATAAAAAGGGTTGGGCTCTCAATAAGCCAAAAGGCTTCCTTGTCCACCTGCCATCTAGAGTTAATTCTCTGTGTGGCAATCTTGTTAGGTGGACAATGAAGGTATGGGGTAAATCAGTTGTTTGGATCTTTTTTCAATTGACTATATCTGATGCTTCAACTGTTGCATCATTGAAAGTCATTTTAATTAAATATCGACATAATCATACTCGCAGATGCAATGTATCAGTCAATATGCCAGGGGTAATTGTGCACAAAGGTTTGTGCATTTACCTGGCGGATTTGAACCACCAACAGATACTGAGACATTAGCATCTACAGGTGTACTCTTAATTTAAAATAAACAATGTTAAAAAGGAAACCACTGTTTCAAGTTTCAATTAAAAACAGACAACTTAATAAAGGCCATTTACAAAATTTGCAGATGCTGCAAAATAGTACTGTTCACTTGTTACAATTATCAGTAAAGCTTACTACATAAATGATGGATGAAATTACCAACACAAGTTACCTATGCTGCACTGCCATAGCCTAGAACAGTAGGGGTCTAAATTCTAGTGATAAGGGCCTGAGCAAACTATGCAGAGAATGTCATAATTCACTTGATACAATTTAACACTACAAAGAGTACCAAGTCAGTATGATACAATTAATTAGTAAATTCCTTACTGTCATGTAACATTATTCCCACACACTGTCAATAAGCTTATGTGTCACTGTGTCTACTTCCGAGAAAGGAAATATAACTATTCATACACAAATACAGTACAGTGCAGTGTGACAATAACAATGTAAGTACCTGTGCTAACTGCAATATTGATAGCGAGTGATTGTCCATGATTTATTAATCTATTTCATTAATTAATTGCACTATATATGGTCAAATACATTGGTATTTAGGTTGGTGTACATTTTAGTGGTAGGCCCCTAGGCTAAGCCTATACATTTTTAGGTAAAACGATTGTTTAATAGCGTTAATAATTTCAGCTGAAAGAATATTCACAAAATAGATTTCACAATTAACTAATTTCAAGTAGTGACATACTAGCAGTACATTTGGTCATATAAGACTGAAGCCATTTGACATCTTAGGTTGAGTGCAATTTTTATTAATATTTGCCAAAAAATAACCACCAACCTGTAATGACTGCCATGGGTGTCTGTTTTGTCAAAGGAATATTTATTTATGCTTCAGGAAATCAAGAGGTACAACCCACAGAAAGATAAGAATAATAACCATTCTAGGTAATAAACAGTGGGCCTGCAGAGCAGCTGTATTAATAGCCACGTTATTGGCATTGCGTCCAGCCATCGTTTCGTAATTATACTTTTGTCAAAAACATAGGCCCCTATTCTGACACCTATATCATTTAAGAAACCCATATTAATAGACTGGGTTATGGCATAGTATACTATACGCTACGCTACAGACTATTAGCCTGGCCCTGGGGCTGGACTGTCTACTCACCGTCTACTTGATATTTGCCATGCTGCGTAGCTTTCAAAACAGCATTGCGCATTCGCTTTTCACACACCAAGTGCTTTTTTGTGACTAGGTAATGCCTTATGCAAGTCATGTACCGTCGGTACTCATCTCCTATTTTCTCCCGCTGCATCACATGTATTTTCTCAACAAAAGATATATGAACTAGCTGATACTAACTAATGTGCCAGTAGACAGTGGTCACACGCAGATGTACGATCCTGTTCAGCAACGTAGGGGGAAAATAGGTTGGTGGAGAAACGGTCGCCACAGCAAACGAAAAATGATTAATTGTATATCTCAGTCACCGAGTGCATCGAGCAAGGGTCAAAGTTGATCGGTCACCTGAGGTCACGTTGATCACAGCGATGTAACTCAGTCGCCGCATACTTCTGGCACGGGGTCAAAGTTGATCGGTCACCTGAGGTCACGTTGCTCACAGTTGGTCGATTTTGATATACTGAGCTTGCGCGAGCATGCGCAATACGCAAAACGGAACCGGAACTTACTCTCAGACCGGAACCTCCATCCAGACCAGTACACCGGGCTGAGAGTAAGTTCCGGTTCCGTTTTACGTACACACAATACATGTCAAAGGTTAGCGCCTATTTTTAGCCAGCTTAACACGGTGTTTACCGAAAGAATGTGTGATAGTTTCCGTTAATGATACGGTTACTTTTGTAATTGTTAGTATACATAAAAAACCTCATAATTAGCATAACTTGTAGTTATTTGCAAAGCAAAATGTGTTTATTTTGATGTCATTGTCTCAGAGCGTTGACGTTGTGTATCTTACGACTTCGTCACACAGAGCTGCAGTTTTCACTGCTTTATACGCACAGCGGGTTTTGTGGTAAACACAAATCTCCGCATTTTAAATAACATGACACATACTTATCTCCGTCAGTTTGGCATGTATGAAGCTGAAATTTGTTGTATAATCTAGCAGGCCCATTGGGGGTGGTTCGTAGATTTAGATTTTTATAAATTCGTTGGGGGTAGGGATCTTGGGGGGTAACAATTTATAAATGACACATATCTCTGTTAATTTAACATGTATGAAGCTGACATTTTGTGTGTGATTTAGGGTGTCCGTTGGGGTAGTTTGTACATAGTTTTTTTTCGAAATTCATCCAGGTGGTGGGGGTCTCGGGGAGGTCACAATTTAAAAATTGCACTTATCTCTGTCATTTTGTCATGTGTGGAGTTGAACTTTTGTGTTTGATCTAGCAAGCCCATTGGGATCTAGATATTTAAAAAAATTCAAAATGTGGGGGGTCACAATTTTAAAATGGCACTTATCTGGGCCAGCCATGCCTGTATGGGGCAGACATTTTATGCGATCTAGCATACCCATTGGGATGGTTCGTAGTTTTATATTTTTTTCTAAATTTGTCCGGGGTGGCGGACTGGGGGTCACAATTAAAAAATAGCACTTATCTCCATAAGTTTTGGAAATATGGGGCTGACATTTTGTGTGCAGTCTAGAAGTCCCATTGAGGCACTTCAAAATTCGTACGGAGGGTGGGGATCTTGGGGTCACCATTTCCAAACAGTTTTTCCCAACGCAACTCCGAGTAACTCAACAATTCTTTAATACATTTATGGAAACGGGTCATGCATTCACGACTTACATAAGTAAACATTTATTATCATGTCAACGTGTATAATTATGTGTGACATAACAGTTCAAGTAGTATTATTAAATGAAATATATATAAAAAATGATTTACACAGATCAAAACTAGCCCTTTTTGTATAATACTGTTATGTTTCATCAGACAAGTGATCAAATGCAATTATAAAAAAATAAACCTATTGTTACAAATAATTATTAACTCGTAGATAACATTAGCCTTTCTGGTTATACATATTTACGTCACATTATGGGCAATCTAATGTAACGTAAATTAAACTGAGGAGATCCTTATGAAACTAAAGCTGTGATTGTTATTACATTAAACAAAGTAACATAAAACAACAGGAATACACTAAAATGATTGGCATACATTTACAAAGAACCAAACAACGTAGCCCGTTATATAACGCTGCACTCGCTTGCAATACAACATTGCTACAAATAAAGTATATCATAATATTTAATCAGCCAAGTAATATAAAATTCAATTATTCAGAAATAAAACCATTGTCACAAGTAATCATTAATTCATATATAGCATGACTGCATGACTGTAATAATAAAAGTAAGATATTTATATAGCGCCATAATCACACAGTGCTCTATGATGCTTTACAATACAATCATAATACCAAACCTGTATAGTTAGATCATTAAAATATTAAGTTAAATATCATAAAAACAATACAACTAAGAATCGTACATTGAATTAAAAAACAATTTAAATATAAGGGCATTATACCTAAAACATAGATAATGAATAAACTCGTTTAAATAATAAATTACACTAAGAGCCATCAAATAATAGGATGAGGTGAGATTAAAATAGTAAGATGACAAACTAAAGTATATATTCAGTGCTGCATGTGCCATTACTGTTTCTTGTATTGCAGGAACTCTGCTAATACTGCCTTTCTGACATGGCACTGGCGTATCTTGTAAGGTGGTACTCCAATGATGATGGCCTTTGCATACTGGAATACAGATACACATTAATGTTAACATTTCCTTACATAAATAATACACTCATCTGAAAACATATCATCCCTTAATAACATACATAGACACAGGTCACAATTTTCCTTTGCTATTTCTGTGAAGTATACTACTTTACACAAACCTACTTGGTAGTGTGATAACATGCTCAATGTTACTGTAATCGAGCTGGCAGTTAGTGTGTATCATGTGAAGTTTTCATTCCTACATCAGTGAGGGACGTTTTATGTAACCAGCATTGCAAAAAACTGTTCATATATATAACATAGCAAATGTCATGTGGGAATATGCCAGGAAACAGACTATTGTGTCTCTGTGTATATAGCACCATGTGGAGGATTGGCACATTTGCTGTTTTTTTTCAAATTGGCAGGAATTTATTGTCTTAATATATCCTAAATTACAATTAATGGTAAGACCTAATTGTTTCTCAAATGATGCTCACCATCATTGTGAACACACCACAACTGTGGCTGTCTTCCTGCTGACCACATCTTACTTTTATGGCTGTCCATGTCTCCAATGGCAAGCCCAGCTTTGCATTTCTCGCTTGCGTGTACTTCCTGGAAGGACAGAAATCTGTTCACATTTATCAGTCATCTTGCATCTTCATTCAGGCATCTCTTAAAAATAACGGACCTACGAATGCAGAAACAATATCCATACTATCCAGATATAACAATTATTTGCAAAGTGTATTGAAAGTATAATCTGACTACAGGGGCACATGTTAAAATAATCTACATACTCCTGCATAAAACATATCACTAACCAACAGCAGGCATGACTGAAAGGCTTGTTACCATAAACACTGCAGTAGGCAACAAGCCCTGTCTCCACTGTTTTACTACACCAATGAAAACATGGACATGTGTAAAGACACACATAATCAGTAAGTGGTGTTATAGCAGTTGTTAACCAACATAGGGCTAGAAACTATAAGAAAGTGATTGTAGTGCACACAAGCAGTGGGAATGGTTACACTAGTTTGTTGGAAGGTAACACTTACTGCCATAGGGCGACAAACTTGTTTCATCTCGTCTCCTGCGGCAGTGAGTCCAGCACTGCGACTGTCTTGTCCTGTGCATTTGCCACCAGCAGGAACCAATGGTTCTGGTGGCAGATGGGCAGCATGATCCAATGGTAGTTGGCAAAGCATACCTAGCGAAAAATAAGTAACACACATTACTGCTTGTAAAAAAACATAAGTGTAAGGGTATCACAGTTTGAACCCATTGTTACTTGAACAAAATCAGACTAACTCACTCAACAATGTACAGGTAGTCGAAACTTAATAATATAATATTAACACATTTATTAGCCTAAGCTACAAATAACATAGTTAAATAATTTACAGATAATCAAATATATTAGTATTTTTGATTATATTTTAAATAAAATGTGTTATTTACAGTTTCTACATGGTGTTCCATTATTTTGACTTCTGGCAGTTTAGTTCTACACCAGGCCTCAATTAGAATATTGTATACAAGCGTGGAGGCCATATCGCAAGAAAGACATAGAAATTCTACAAAGAGTACAGAGGAGAGCGATTAAAATGATACCAAAACTGAGGGATCTTAGTTATGAAATACACCTAAAAGAAGATGGTTTAACAAAACTAGAGTCCAGGAGATTGAGAGGAGATGAGATAGAAGTGTTTAAAATATTGAATGGTTATGAAAATATTGATAGAAATACTTTTTTCTCAGGAAGGATAGAAGTACTAGAGGACATGAAGTTATATTAGTAAAGGAGGAGTGTAGATTAGGTATAAGAATGTTCTACTTTTCACAAAGGATTGTAAATGAATAGAACAGATTATCTGCTGATTGTGTGGGTGTTTGCTGCGTTAATATGTGTAAACATACAATCGACACACCTCAGAAGGGCGGGATGCAGAAGGGTTGGATAAAAAGGGTTGGGCTCTCAATAAGCCAAAAGGCTTCCTTGTCCACCTGCCATCTAGAGTTAATTCTCTGTGTGGCAATCTTGTTAGGTGGACAATGAAGGTATGGGGTAAATCAGTTGTTTGGATCTTTTTTCAATGGACTATATCTGATGCTTCAACTGTTGCATCATTGAAAGTCATTTTAATTAAATATCGACATAATCATACTCGCAGATGCAATGTATCGGTCAATAAGCCCATGCCAGGGGTAATTGTGCACAAAGGTTTGTGCATTTACCTGGCGGATTTGAACCACCAACAGATACTGAGACATTAGCATCTACAGGTGTACTCTTAATTTAAAATAAACAATGTTAAAAAGGAAACCACTGTTTCAAGTTTCAATTAAAAACAGACAACTTAATAAAGGCCATTTACAAAATTTGCAGATGCTGCAAAATAGTATTGTTCACTTGTTACAATTATCAGTAAAGCTTACTACATAAATGATGGATGAAATTACCAACACAAGTTACCTATGCTGCACTGCCATAGTCTAGGGCAGTAGGGGTCTAAATTCTAGTGATAAGGGCCTGAGCAAACTATGCAGAGAATGTCATAATTCACTTGATACAATTTAACACTACAAAGAGTACCAAGTCAGTATGATACAATTAATTAGTAAATTCCTTACTGTCATGTAACAGTATTCCCACACACTGTCAATAAGCTTATGTGTCACTGTGTCTACTTCCGAGAAAGGAAATATAACTATTCATACACAAATACAGTACAGTGCAGTGTGACAATAACAATGTAAGTACCTGTGCTAACTGCAATATTGATAGCGAGTGATTGTCCATGATTTATTAATCTATTTCATTCATTAATTGCACTATATATGGTCAAATACATTGGTATTTAGGTTGGTGTACATTTTAGTGGTAGGCCCCTAGGCTAAGCCTATACATTTTTAGGTAAAACGATTGTTTAATAGCGTTAATAATTTCAGCTGAAAGAATATTCACAAAATAGAATTCACAATTAACTAATTTCAAGTAGTGACATACTAGCAGTACATTTGGTCATATAAGACTGAAGCCATTTGACATCTTAGGTTGAGTGCAATTTTTATTAATAGTTGCCAAAAAATAACCACCAACCTGTAATGACTGCCATGGGTGTCTGTTTTGTCAAAGGAATATTTATTTATGCTTCAGGAAATCAAGAGGTACAACCCACAGAAAGATAAGAATAATAACCATTCTAGGTAATAAACAGTGGGCCTGCAGAGCAGTTGTATTAATAGCCACGTCATTGGCATTGCGTCCAGCCATCGTTTCGTAATTATACTTTTGTCAAAAACATAGGCCCCTATTCTGACACCTATATCATTTAAGAAACCCATATTAATAGACTGGGTTATGGCATAGTATACTACACGCTAGGCTACAGACTATTAGCCTGGCCCTGGGGCTGGACTGTCTACTCACCGTCTACTTGATATTTGCCATGCTGCGTAGCTTTCAAAACAGCATTGCGCATTCGCTTTTCACACACCAAGTGCTTTTTTGTGACTAGGTAATGCCTTATGCAAGTCATGTACCGTCGGTACTCATCTCCTATTTTCTCCCGCTGCATCACAGGTATTTTCTCAACAAAAGATATGTGAACTAGCTGATACTAACTAATGTGCCAGTAGACAGTGGTCACACGCAGATGTACGATCCTGTTCAGCAACGTAGGGGGCAAATAGGTCGGTGGAGTAACGGTCGCTACAGCAAACGAAAAATGATTAATTGTATATCTCAGTCACCGAGTGCATCGAGCAAGGGTCAAAGTTGATCGGTCACCTGAGGTCACGTTGCTCACAGCGATGTAACTCAGTCGCCGCATACTTCTGGCACGGGGTCAAAGTTGATCGGTCACCTGAGGTCACGTTGCTCACAGTTGGTCGATTTTGATATACTGCGCTTGCGCGAGCATGCGCAATACGCAAAACGGAACCGGAACTTACTCTCAGACCGGAACCTCCATCCAGACCAGTACACCGGTACAACGACTTATGCAGCGACGTACAAGTGCGACAGTGCCACAAGCCAAGCATCTGATGAGACCAGTCGTACCGAACGCACCTCAAATGATGAGACGCAAGACGATGAAACACAGAGTGAGCCAGCATTACTACAACCGAAATGCTCGTGATTTAACCCCAGTCAGAAAAGGAACACCTGTCTTCGTGCAATCGTTGAAGAAATATGATCCAATCAAATGGTCACAGGGGACAGTTGTAGATAAATACAGTAACATTCATCGTTGAAATAGAAGGTCGACTACTCCGACGCAATCGACGTTACCTGCGAATTATGGAACGATATTAGGGCCATAATTCCACAATGCTACATTGTTGATTTCTGACTTTCGATTATCCATTTACGCCGAGATTGTCGAATTCTGACTTTCGATTATCCGTTTACGCTGTCATTGTGCAAGATTGTTGTCAAATAATTCACTAGAATGGCGTTTGGTCAAATATTTCTCCAAAATATTTTCTCCCAAAAATGTTCTCCAAAATATTTTCTCCAAAAGATAATCTGGCACAAATTGCACTCAGTGACCTAAGCAGCTAAGCATATGCAAATACTGAAGTATCCCTTGCAAGTCAGGCCAAAGCAATTATATAATTGCTTTGGTCAGGCCTTGCGCTGTCATCACCAACGTCACGACGTAGTGTACAGAATACTTATATCGAGCATTTTTCACCCACGTTATGAGCTGTTTTATCAAAGTTGGAGTTTAAAAGAACTCAAAGTCGATGAACGGAAGAAACGAAGTGCCAAGCAGTCTGCCAGAAAACGCGAATTGTTTGTCGGGAAGGTTGGTACTGTGTGTGAGCGATAATTCATGATGTTTCGCAAACTGTCAATAATAATATTTATTCGTACTATAACGTGTACAATTCAGTGAAAGCAACGTATACATCCATCTAAAATGTATATAAAACGGTCAGTGCAGCCAGTCTCGTCTATGAAGCGTGAGCGTCTATGTCATGAATGGGGGAGGCTGTTTTTAAGTGAATATTATTAAACTTTAAAGATAATAATAGTGTGGAGTCTCACATCACACTGTGATTTGTTTTGAATTTTGTTGACATTATGTAAATTGTTATTGTAAAATTTGTAGCTTAGTATTTGTTTTCATATTTTGTAGTTCTAGTTGTCTCCAGTGCTCTGGCAATGTTCTATTAACTGACTAGTCTGTATTATTGTGGTTACAATGTAATGGTCTTACGAGGTCTCATTCTTTATATACTGGCACTGAGGGTGGTCACTACCAGGGTGCTTGTCGTCCTCAGTGGTTCTTTTACGTCCCAAATTGAGACGGGACCGACATTAATGTGATCACTGAGTCACGAGGGATACGCCGTCCCCAATTTTGAGAGCCAGATTTTTACACCAAATATCATGCCTGCTCGGTCCAGGTTTCGAACTCAGAGCACTGGCATGCCAGGCGGATGTGCTAACCACTACACTAGCCGCACTCTCTGTATAATTTGTTTCTGCTGTTGGGATAAATAAAATACATCCTTATCTTACCTAAGATGGGAGGGTGTGTTTCTATATTTCATAAAAACCAGCACAAACCCTTGGAGTAACATACACTATCGAGAGGGATGCGGGGGTACCAGCCCAGCCTGATCACAGTGCTTTCTTCTATATCATGAGCAGTCTTACTCCAAACCCACTATGCTTTATCTTAGTCACATATTGAACATAACTTGGGATAATGTCATTGTTTTTCATTTTACAGGTTAATGAAGAGGAGCTCAGCATGAAACTGCCGCAGAATAACATGTATAGGGACGTACATGGTGGTATGCACCAACTACCCAAATTTACACTGGGGAGTCTAGTGGAATACTTATCCCAGTGCGGAAAGAAGCTGGAGGAAAAGAGCAAGTCTCTATGCAAAGAAAGACGAGTTATCTTAACATTAAACTAAAAGGACAGTAGGATTAAAGGTAAATGCGAATAACCATATGAGCTTAGTAGTTTGTACGTCCCTGTCAAATATGATACTGCCTTGATGAAATAATATTTTTCTTTGTCAATGGATACCAGCGGGTTTATTTGTAAGAGGTTTGGCAAATTTCTGTATTAAATGTAAGAACAAACATTCGAAACCTAACAATAAATTATTGAGGACCAGTATTCAGGAATACCCTGCCTCATAAACTTCGAATACTCCTGACCATTAACCAGTTTAAAAGAAACCTAACAGCTCCTTACTCGTGAATTATTATTGATATTACATTATATACGTGTCTGGGTAAATATATATATAGATGAAGCACAATACTGGGCCAAAAAAGAGGACTGGACAGCAAAAACAAAGTCTTAGATGGTAACCAAAATACATCTACACCTAAAATTAAAGAAGATAAGATATTTGTACTCACTGTTATGTGGCGCAATGCCAAGTGAAGTTCACGATATTAGTTATATGGTGTCTTTTAACAAAAAATATGAGAATGTGAAACACTTCAGAAATAAAAATTTGCTTGACTGATATATGCTAGTACCTCATCAGAATCCAACCAAGACTTTTAAAATGTTAAGAATGATCAGAGCACTCTGGACGTGAAATGGTGGACACTAACTTATGTTATCCACCACATTGTCCACAACCAAATTTTTTTTCAAACAACAATAAACAGGCAGGATGCGTTTTTTTTGTGTCTCTTCTTTCTTCATGGGCCTAAGATACAGCACAAATGTTATTAACAGGAACTGTCCGCAAACGAAGCTGGTTATGGAGTAAATATAGCGTAAGTTACAGGACACCAATTTGGCCCAGTATTGTGCGACTCCACAATATTGATTATATATATTGTACATTGTTTTCTTCAGGTTATTGCGGTATATGCGTGTCAGCTGTTGTGTGGGCAGAGATGAGGAAGTCTGCCTCTTATAAAGTAGATGTGTCCATGAACAATGATGCGGTGGTGAAAGAAGCAGAATGTCGTGCTGGGCTGGGCCCTACAACTCACTGCAAGCATGTTGCAGCAGTTCTGTTCGGCCTGACACTACTGTCAGACAGGAACTATCTTGACAGAAGTGACATGTACACAGGTAAGACGTTTTAAAAAAAACACTTATTTTCTGCATTCAATGTATTATGTACAAATATTGGGGCAATTGTCAATGCACAAAAAAATGGCAGTTAGTTTATCCCAATTTTGTACAAATAAGCTGGGTAGTTTCAAGAATGTGACAAGCTCTTGTCAACATATCAGCAACAATAAATAAATGAAAGGGTTAAAATGTATATAAAATTCATAAATATGTAGCTGAATGTACACTTTGACTTGACCTGCAGGTCCTCCAGACGTTCCATCATGCTATACCTTTTAAAGAAACTCCTATCAAGTCCAGCTGATTACATGCAATTTGTGGGAAGGACAATTCCGACCTTATATATGATCCTCGATCAGAGCAACTGCAGAACGACTCTACTCCAGACAGGTTCACTCTATTTGATGAAACAAATCTTATATTCCTTTTACAGACCAATTGAAAAATAGTTACTTGTCAAAACATGGGCATTAGTGCAGTCTCTGGCTTTATGTATAAAGCAAAAAATACAATGTTGCTTATATCTCTACATATACATATTTCAGGAAAGTCAGTCAATGCTAGTGATGCAGCTGTTCCCTCCTGCCAATCCACATGCCCTTGCCAACGACCACAGCTACTTGAAGTTAACTCCACAAGATCAGTACTTGAAAGATGAAAAGGTTAGTTATTTCCATGCTTTTCAATTCAATATACATACATACATCTGTATTTACACAATGTGCTCCATTGAAACAATGCACACGGTTACAATAGAGCGCATTGGCTCAGTGACTAGAACGTTGGACTCTCAATCAAGAGAACCCGGGTTCGAATTCAGTGCTGCTGTGTTGAACCTTGGGCAAGTTCGTTCACTTTACGTTGCTCCAGTTCACTCGGCCATATGAATGAGTACCTG
This sequence comes from Paraescarpia echinospica, assembly GCA_020002185.1. Taxonomy (NCBI): domain Eukaryota; kingdom Metazoa; phylum Annelida; class Polychaeta; order Sabellida; family Siboglinidae; genus Paraescarpia; species Paraescarpia echinospica. Next base: position 15,482,779 of record CM034543.1, on the reverse strand, counting down.
GCTATAGACAGTGGTGGATATTTGTGTACAAATAGCCTTTGTGCATTAATTGTGGCATGGCTGAATGCTTCCCAGAGAAGTTGAGATGGTGCTCGATCAAACAAGTCTGCTAGGGAGTAAAGTGTTTTGAGCAGTCATCAGGACTGGATACTGCGTTATTATATAAGTGATTACTTTTTTTATAAACATTACATTGTCACAGCACAGAGTCCAACTTACAAACCATTGTGCAATGCAGCTCTGAGCATTTCATTTGAAACTAAAAACAAAGTTAAAACTTGAAACAAAGAGGTTTGTTGTATTGCGATTAATATCTGGTGATAATACAACTATATAGCTTAAAGCTGCAATATCAGTTCGATTTTTATGCTCCTCGGTTTTCTGACTAATTTCCCAAAAAAGCAAAGCTATCAAGTATCCACTATAATATCCTAGTTCATTGGTGCACTTGTGCTACTTCGTTTTGTTGAAATTAATAAACAAACTGCGAACTATTTTGAATTTGGTTTCGAGTCGAAGGAGTCAAAACTAGCAACACTTACTTGGACATGCATCTGGAAGTGGAAACTTCATATAATATCGTGTTTGCGAATTTGGGCGAGACTGACCTCTGACCCTCAAGAATGGTGCCTCGATCAAGCCGTTTTTGTTGATTGTACAGTGTTCGCAAGTGTTTATACAACACGTTCTTATTTTATGGCATTTACGCCGGCGATGGGATGTTCCCGGACATATGCCACCGAAAAAGCAAAAAAGGGCCAAATTACGCAGACAACGACAGTCAGTATTCGCATCAGATGGTTTATTTGGGAAAAAACAGTATGTATTTGTGGAACAACACAACTCACAAAAGAAAGGAGTAAGTAAAAGAGCTGGAGTAAGACTAAGAACAGATGCTGCATTTGCAAAACTTCTTCTAGAGAAGTTAGTAATTTCAAAGTAGTCAGCCTGAGCCACACATCACCGTCAAGGGTATAAAAACGTGGAACAATTTACCAAATAAACTGACTCAGCTTCCAAGTTTAACACAATTTAAAAAAGCAATCAAGTTCTCATTACTTTCTACATATTTGTGAATTGTTAATTGAAGGTGACGTTTTGTAATAGTAACACAAGCACTAAAAAGTTTATATGTGAGTTGTGAATATTATCTTGTAATTTATATATAATTCGTGTTGTATTTATTCAGGTTTTTTTAGTTCGAGAAGGGCATAGCAACCCATAAGTCTAAGACTTCAGATATGTCCTTTCAGCAGCAGCAGCAAACCATACTGTGCATGTATTATGTTGTTGTTGTTGAATAAACGTTCATTCATTCAACGCATATTTATTCGTATGAATATAATATTATGTTGCTTATTATGTTAACAAAACCACCACCCCTCAATACTGTGAAAATGTCCATAACAATAACATGTAGGCCTTCGTAACATGTATCGATAGCTTGCAACTGATTTATGTGAGAGAGCAGAGAATTACCGTTACTATACAAAGAATTGCAGCCCATGTTTTGTTAAGTTACAAATCCTCTTGTACATGTAAATTATAGAAGTTCTGTTTTTAATTGTTTTTTATTTTGGTCTTTCAATTTATCAATAACATGCATTTGGTAATGTATACTTCTACATTCATACATTTTGTAGACAAATTTTGTAAATGTTGTTTTCTGTTTCATTTAATTAATTCACTTCATCTCACTTTGGGTGATTCAATTCAAATACAGTCAGGGTTGGCAGCTAGGTTTCTGACAGGACAGTTTACAAATTGTTTGCACGTTGATGACACTGAAGCCACAGAGGCTTCGCTTCAAGGAACATACTTTCCCAGTCAGAAACCTCTAGTTAATAACCACAGTTGCAAATAGTTGAAAGGCCATAATCATTTTTGTTTGTTAAATCAAGCCAGGAAATCTATAATAGAATGCCTTTGTTGCTCTCATAAGAGACAGGACTAACTGCTGGAATCTTCTTCTAAAGACTTACAGTGACTCAGCCAGCCTTTAGACAAGTGTAGCCAGCTTGCAGTGGCACCTTGCAGTCCAGCTAAAGAACAAAGGGGATATTGATCATTGGACAGTAACAGCTGGTAATCCACCTTCTGAGTAAACAGTAGAACTTTGTGGATGCTGCCAGGGGTTCACCCACTGCCAGCCAAATGTCCTCCTCATTAATTAGCAGTGTTAGATGAATGACACATTGAGACCACAACTAAGGCATTGGGTATTTTGCATGGTTTACTATTGAATTCCTAAAACTTTCTTTTGTTGAACTATCAGTGAAAAATTGCAAAACTTGTTATTTATTTTATATTTTTTGAATAACATTAGTTTGACTTGATTTCCTGTAACCTTCTTTCCAGCCCATCTGTGTTCTACCTATACTTAGTTAATAAGTTGTAAATTGTCTAGTTGTTTGTTATGTACTACACTTTTACAATATATATACAATAATAACTTTGCCACTCTCATATCATTGTAATTGTTTCACAACTGGGCAAATGACCTTTTCACTCGTGAGTGCTGGGCAAATGGCCTTTGGGCAACATATTTTTACCTGTTAACGAAAGTTTACAAGTTACATACCACACACATGCATATTATATATATTGACGGGTAGTAGTCCTGTCAAACCATGTTCATTTTCACAAATAATCTTACTCATTCCATATTCCAATTCATGACTCTGTTCGACAGCTTCAACACAAAGGCGTGAACTACCTCAACATCACTGCAGCCATCACATATGACAAGATCTGTGGTGGCTCTATCGAGCATCAGTGTTCGTAGCAAAGGCAGCTCAGGTGTCCAGTCACATCCTGAGGCTGGATGCAGCTCAGGACAGTTAGAACAAACGTAAGTATTAACTGATGCTGCTATGCAAATGTTATATATATATATATAAATCATAGCATAATAATTGGAAGATATGCAAACATATGTGATTGGTTTTAACAACTGTTTTATTCTGACCAATCTTAGGGTAGTTACACCATCTTTGGTTGATATGGCTTTTGTGAAACTTTCAGTTGCATTCTACATTTAATTTGCAGTTCAATTTTTGAACTTAATGGTCCATTTATTTAATTTGGAATATTTCTGTTGCAAACATAACTTCATATATACAGTGCAAGTATGTTTCATTAGCACCCCCCCCCTCGTTTTCCGATATCACCACTCCAGCCAAGCGGCCGAAGTTATAGTTATGGCGGCTCGGTAGCGCCAAAATTTAGACTACACCATTTGGTTCGGCCAGGCTCAATTTCTGGATCCACCCCTGTATGTGAATGTTTTGTTTGTCTGCATGAGGATTTTGCAGTAATGGGTGTCCTCGTTAAATTGCATATTGTTGTTAGAAATGCATGTGAATTAAAGTAAAGACAATGTAAAGTACAAACATTTTATTGAAACTATTTGATAAGATTGACTATAAAATTATGAAAAGTACAATACAACTACAGGTACAATCACTGCACTTGATGTGTATAATGTAATAATTTTTAATATCACATACACATCACATGCACATAATATGCAAAGCAACAATAGAAAAAAAAATTAGGAAGAGTTTGAAAAAATTTCAGGTACATATAAAAAAACAAACAGTTACTTTTATCACGATTCTTTGTTGCAAAAAAACAAAACTAGTTAGTACATGTGATATCAAATGCTAGTTGTAGTTTATACAAGTCTTATATGTTTACAACTCACAAAATTAGTGACTAAACAATTATGTGTATTTAACAACAATTTTTAATATTTAATACCCATAAAATGTAAACCAATGAGAGAAAATTACTTAGAAATATGTTTAGTTGAACTTAAAATAGTGACTAGACTAGACAGGGTCATCCCTATGTGACTGAGAATTACATATACAATCACTACATGCTACATTGCTCCAGTTTACTCAGCTGTATGAAGAGGACCTGCTACAGACAGTGGTGGATAGTCTTCGCATATTAATTTCAGCTTAATGCTTCCCACATAAGTCAAGATGGTGTTTTCGATTTAACAGGTCTGCCAGGGAGCCAGTAAAGTGCTTTGAGCAATCCTGAGGACTGGATAGTACACAATATCAGAACTAACCTTATTCAGGTGTTGTTTACTTATCATGTGAAATGAAAATGTAATGTAAATTATTTGTTAAAATATAAAATAGTGATAAAAAGAATAATTTAGAAAGATGATACGTGGCATGAAAAATATATAACAGTCCTCATGATTCATACATAATTTAAACAAGTAAAATGCTGCTGCCAGTGTATCAACAGACTGTTGCTGAAAAATGTAAAAAGGCTTTCAATACCATTACTTCATCACAAACTTGTGTTGTACATAACAAGTGCTTGGTGTATGTTGCAAGAACTCAGCTGGCTGCCACTGATTATCGGCAACACAAAGACAATGAAACCCTACCACTATAACAATGCTGGATAATTCACGTATTTTTTCAAGGACACTGGTAAAAGTTATAGTTGAATTGAATACAAATACCTTGTATTATTGACTTTTGATAAATGTGTCGTCACGTATAAAAATATCATACATGTCAGAGCCATGCAATTGTCACTTTTTCTTCGGTATAGGTAGATGCAGATGTACAGCAAAAAGTCAGGAAGCTGGTATGCAGTACCATCAAAGATAGCGAAAACATACAGTGATGTCATTGATATCTAAACCGATGTAGTTCACCGAAGAATGCTCGACACTGAACCTCTCTCACAGCGTTGAAAGTTGTTGCCCGAAGACCCATGTTGCCCGAAGACTCATGCCATAACTGCCAGACCCTGGCACCCACCTTTCCATCACCAATTGTAGAGCTAGTCAGGCGTCACTACATTCTTATGTCAACCTGCATTCTACATTGGTCTCCAGTCAGTTAAGCTAATTGACTGATCTGGAAGCCAGTGTACACCCCTTGGCACTGGGGAATCTGTCATGGATGCAACTCACGACACAATTGGGATCACTCGGTGGACATTCACCTGACAAACTGTTAATGTGCAGCGTATTGCATGGCTGTAGAATCTTGTCCGAGATCCTGGACATACAACTGCCCAGTATGCCAGATTAACTTGGAGAGCTAGTAGTACTAAGCACACTAGTTCAATCTGCTGTAAAGAAAAGCATATATTCAGTAAACAAAAACATGCATCATAGTAGCGTTGGGAGGAAATAACTATGGAGTTGTTCATTGTCATAATCAGTAGATATAAAATAATGTTTCATGTATGATCTGCAGCATTTCACAAGAAAAAGGCAGCAAGAAATGTTCTACTACAGCTGCATCTATACATCTTGATATCTTACTTCTTGGGAACAGTCAGTGTTTACCGGGTGGAGAAAGGGGGTGGGTTGATACAGCATGCAGACATTAGTGGATTATGCTATTTTTCAAAATGGTGAAAAATGTGAACTATTTTTCTTTACTAGGTGTTCATTGTCATTACAGCAATTTTAAATTGTTCAATTTCATTATAGTGACGCTTAATCTTAGTCAATATTATAGACCGATTTTAATTCTGCTAATCAGTAAAGTGCATTTATATTTTTTTGTTTTGTTTTCAGTATATAAATTCATGTAACTGTCTGCCATGTGTAACTACTACACATATTCATGTTTGACATTTTAAGCCTGAGGTTTAATGGTCAAAGTGTATGTTGGAAATGACAAGATCAGGTGTATTTTCTAAGTGTATTTTCCTCGTCAAGTATTCAAAGGTTCATAATATGTATGTCTACCTTCTTCAAGAATGAATCATTTATTTTATAAATTTATTTTAGAGTCATCGCCATATGCTAAATACTTTTTAAAAGTGTATTAATATGTCTTTGTTGATACGCTGGGTATAATATACAAGTGCAGAAGTTAACCTAGTTTTTCATGTCCAAGATGTTATTATTAAAATGTGTATGAAAACAAATGTATATTTAAATGTGCACATTAAAATACACTATATTAACTCCATAACAAGCTTCTTTGTGGACAGTTCCTGTTGATAACATTTGTGCTGTATCTTAGGCCCATGAAGAAAGAAGAGACACAAAAAAACGCATCCTGCCTGTTTATTGTTGTTTAAAAAATGTGTGGTTGTGGATAACGTAAGTTACAGTGTCCACCATTTCACGTCCAGAGTGCTCTGATCATTCTTAACATTTTAAAAGTCTTGGTTGGATTCTGATGAGGTACTAGCATACATCAGTCAAGCAAATTTTTATTTCTGAAGTGCTTCACATTCTCATATTTTTGTTAAAAGACACCATGTAACTTACATCATGAACTTCACTTGGCATTGCGCCACATAACAGTGAGTAAAAATATCTTTATCTTCTATAATTTTAGGTGTAGGTGTATTTTGGTTACCATCTAAGACTGTTTTTGCTGTCCAGTCCTCTTTTCTGGCCCAGTATTGTGCTTCACCTATATATATTTACCCAGACATGTATATAATGTAATATCAATAATAATTCAC
>CM034543.1:15452129-15475308 GCA_020002185.1 Paraescarpia echinospica | reverse complement strand
TTTTTTTTAAATATAATTCTGTTATAACATTTTTTCTATGCTATCATTTTGCAATTATTCAGTCTATTAATTTACTTATACTAAATAGTAAATATACAAGTACCAGGTATATATAATTATATTATACATAATACATTTTATATTCTGACCTATAAAATATGTAACAGTCGTTATCAAGTTGCAGCTTCACATTTTTTTACATAACAGATACAATGTACAGTAGATACAACGTTTACTGTTTTAAGCTGAGATCCACCATTTACCACTGATGACATACATCAGTTCTTCACTAACCATGGCGTTGTGCTGTGTTGGAATTGACAAAGGAAAACTGTGTGATCCTGTTTTGAGCACACATCAACTGACACAGGAGCAACAATCTTTAGCTACTCTGCGAATTGGATTAGATAATGTTACGGTACTGTGTGACATTCACTTGAAAAAGTACATTACTAGTTATGCTTCCAACCAGAAAGTGTGCTGTGATCCGTGGCTAAGCCATACAGGAAAGCCTTCTCGAAAAGTCAGCGGATTGCGACAAATTACCAAATCTTTGGCTGCCCAATATTCCAATATTGTGCTCATACCTGGCAAAAAATTGTGCACACGATGCCGGAAGCAACTACCAAGTTGGCGCCCAAAGACGGTCCCTGCATGCCCAGATGAAGATGCTGAAGGTGATTGCACTAATGACGTGTATGAAGTTGGCCGTTCAACCGCAGTCAATCAATTGAACAGTTCATTGACCGTGCTTGGTGAATCACCAATCTTACAGAAGAAGCTGTCCACTAAACGATATGCGAAAGATAAGTTGAAGCGTGTAGGGGAAGAGGCTGAGAATTGAAGATGATGATGAAGATGACAATGCAGCATCAGATGACCACAATGATATTCTCAGACGTTTAAAAATCAAGTTCTCAGGCAGCAGCTCTCGCAGTGAACAAATCTCCATTCTCACTGTTGCACCGTCTACCTGGAGCATTCGGCGCTTGATGTCCGAGTTTGGTACAAGCTACCACATGGCATGGGTAGCAAAGTGACTGACCAGTACCGAAGGAATTATGTCGTCTCCTAACCCAAAGCCAGGGAAGACTCTCTCTGAAGATACAGCAACTGTAGTAAGAAACTTTTACGAAAGTGATGTTGTAAGTCGGCTGATGCCTGGAAAAAAAGACTGTGTCAGTATGAGAATTCAAGGTCAGCGTTGTAACGTCCAGAAGCGTCTGATTCTGTGCAATCTGAAGGAAGCATACAGTTGTTTCAAGGCTGAACACCCGACACTAGCAATAGGGTTTTCGAAATTCACCGAACTACGCCCAAAGAATGTTGTGTTGCCAGGTGCCAGTGGCACGCACAGCGTCTGCGTATGCACCATCCACCAGAACGTGAAGCTCATGCTGCACGGTGCAAAACTGAGCAATGCATCAGAGTTCTGCAAAATCGTGGGAGACTATCATGCGGATATCAAGTATGACCATCTCATAGCAGCTATGACATGCAATCCACCGTTACCGGCATGTTTCCTTGGGAAGTGTGACTACTGTCCCCCACAGGATCATTTGAAAGAGAGTCTACATGCCGCACTTGATGAACTAGCCATCGATGAAATTACATATAAAGCATGGGTCTCGGTTGATCGAACAAGACTGGAGACGGTTGTAAAACAAACGGACGTGTTTGTGGATTGTTTGATGGACAATCTTGAGGTCTTAAAACGTCACGATTTATGTGGCCATCTCCAACTCAATGACACATGATACAGTGGCTGTGCATTGCTACCAACGTCACCTGATAGCATTTCTGCGTGACAACATGCCTCTTCGCCATGTCATCTATTTCTCGGATGGAGCTGCGTCGCAGTATAAGAATAGAAAGAACTTCTCCAACACCATTTTCCATGCAGAAGACTTTAATGGTGTTACTGCAGAGTGGCACTTCTTCGCCACGTCTCATGGCAAGGGCCCATGTGATGGTGTCGGTGGCACTGTGAAACGACTGGCTGCTAGAGCCAGCCTTCAGAAGCCATATGATGACCAGATCCAGACACCAATGGACTTGTTTGTGTGGGCCTCTGGCAACTTGCCGTCCATCAAAGTCATGTTTGTTGACACAGATGAAATCACAGATGAAGAAATTAAGTTACGGAACAGATTTGCTTATGCTGTTGTAGTAACAGGAACACAGCGACTGCACTCCTTCGTTCCCGTTCAAGGATCACGTTCTTTGATGGAAGTGCGCGAGTTCTCAGCAGACACAGAACAGGAGATCGTGAAGATTACGAATGAACGAGAACTGTTACGAGTGGCTGACATTGACGGATCATACATTACGTGCATGTATGATGACAACTGGTGGCTAGCCTACGTGTTGAAGGTGATGCCTGAAACCAATGAAGCACAAGTCAGCTTTCTTCATCCAGCCGGACCTTCGCCTTCCTTCACCTTCCCAAGATGCCTTGATGAGTTGATCGTTGGTCAAGATCAGATCTTGACCACTGTCAAACCACTTCCGTCAACCGGGCGAGTCTATCAACTCAGTGCATCAGAAATGAAAAACGCTACTCTTCTTATGAACAAGGTAATCCAAAATTATACCACTTTAGAGAATAATCCTTTGTTTAGTACTGGCTGGCTATAAGCAGTGGTGAGTGGTATATATCATATACATATATATCACATAGTATTAGACTATTAGTATAATTATATAAACACATTTTTTTTTTAACCAGTCCCAAAGACTGGATACTTGCTATTATATATTTATATTATATCGATATTCAATGGTGTATTTAGGGGGGACTACTGCAATAATATTCTGGAATAATTTTGTAACCTGTTTTGTCCTCACATTGCAGAATGGCAAAATAATGAGTGATTCAGTCTATCCACCCCTCTAAAGAATCTAAATATGCTACAAACCCCAACAGGGCAATACTGAATCTACCTACAGTTTGGTTCGATGTGAATTATCTAGCAAATTATATTTCCATGCCCCTTACCATTACTAAATATTTGCATTGCAGGCTGTGTAAAAGGATTGATGGGACAACCAGCTGTTGCACTGTGAATGAGGAATTCGTGTACATGCATTGGACTCGAGACTATGAACATTTCACTTAGTCTGATAATAACAGTCATGACTTTGACCAAGTGGAGAAATGGTTGAAAATTAATTAGCTTGTGGTTTTTTTACAATTTATTAAATTTATACCAATATATAAAAAGTGTACCGGTAAATAAACTGCATCAATGCATGACCAGTTTGAGACGTGTTGGTGTTATAATATTGGTTCTAATTATAATGCACTGTATAAAGAGAATTAATTATCTAGACAGGTTTCACATGACAATTATCTAGTTTTATTAAAACATACCTGACTGACAGTGACATGTTTAGTATGCAAGCACATTTGGTGTACATAATGACTGTATAACAAGCATTAGAATTAGTGCAATGTTCATATACGGGGTGTATGTACATGCTATTTTGATTGTATTTTAGTAACCCAAAGAGTGCCCACTCTGATTTTTTCAGGATATTTGGGTTACATACTGTTTTATATAATGCATGCATTTTGGGTCCAATCAGTTTGGAGGTTTTTTGTCACGGGGGGGTCACAGGGCACAAAACTGCATGTATTTGGATTTAAAAAAAATTATTATTCAGTTACCCGATTCCATGTCCACTAGATGCAGTTAAATGAGACCTTTCCAGAAATGTAACATTTATTAGTCTAGCATTATTATTACTGAAGTTATGGGTCAGAAACTGAACCAAACCGGTGATCAACTAGATTTTTTTCAACAAATTTTTATTTTTTTGAGGGCCTGTAACTAAGAAAATATACAACCCAATTTTCTAAAAATTGGCATGGCTGTTTGTGTGGCATATTCCAATTGACATACCAATTTTCAGCAAAATCAGAGACGGTGAGGTTTTTTAGTGATTGATCTGACATGGAATTGCCCATGCATCCCTTAATGGTATTGACAGTATGCAACCCATTATTATGCACATGGTATTTTTCCCATGGTAATATTGATGATATGCAAGCCACGGTTGTATTGATGCAAACCACGATTTTATTGATGCTGTGCATGCCATGGTGGTACTGATGGTATGCATGCCATGGTGGTATTGATGGTATGCAAGCCATGGTTGTATTGGTGGTGTGCAAAGCATTATGGTATTAATGGTATGCAAACCATGGTGGTATTGAGGGTAGACATGCCATGGTGGTATTGGTGGCATGCTAGCCATGCTGATATTTATGGTATACAAGCCATAATGACATTGATGGCATGCAAGCCATTTTTGATAAGATCTTATCGAAAGTAAAAATAAATGCAACATTGCCTTTCCTTTTGCATTAAGAATGTGCTGTAGGATAATAATTAAATATACATTCTAGAGTTTATACACTGATTAGGTATTATTGTTATAGAAGTACTTGAATTACATAAAATGTTTGGTTATACAGACTGACTAATGTTGTTCTCAAATGCAAATGCCTGGCAAACTAGATGAGTGATAGAACATAAAGTGCACAACATGTAATTAGTATTGCACCTGACGCGAACTTCACTACATGTTTGACCATACCTTCTTTGCAGAAAATAGGCATAGATTCATACCAGAATACTATTTAAAAAGCAACAGGCATACAACTGTTAATGTCAATTGGTTCAGCAAGTGATCTGTAATAAGCATGTTACTGTGACTGAATGTAGCATACTACTGTCATCGTTTCCACGCTGATGCAAACAAATACAATTGTGTAGTAGATCTATGTTGTTACCATCTGATAACATATGCAATTAATAATTTAACTATTTAGGGTGGTAGTTATATATTATGTAAGTTACACGTTTTGTGTTGATTGTTTGCATTTTGGAACTGTATTTTATACATGTCAGTCACATTACCCTTTGGGGTCCTGCTCTACAAATAAAGTTTAACAGTTCAAAGATAATGATCATAGGTGTACGAGACGGACACCCCCTAAGCGATTGGGCAATGAAAGGATTTCAACAACAAAAACATTTTTTTTAATATAGCAAAACAACAGTATCATTGACCGGAAACTGATAGATAACAGTGAAACACACAGAACATAATAAATATATTACAGACACAAATTGATGCATGCATCACCCCCCCCGGCATTCATGAAACAGACAGGCCTTCCCCAAATGAAGTCTGTTCCGTTTGTCTTTGATGTCTTTGTAAAGGTGTCTGTTATTTTATTAAAATGGTGCTAGTTGCTGCAATAGATTGTTTCATATGCATACTGCAGTAGCCATTACATTTTGGTCTTCTAGACTGCATGGCCAAACATACCGGTGTGTTAAATATAGCCATGTATACACATGTTTTACTGGGACAAATACTTGAATTTTTGTGTGGAGTTGTGTTCTGAATAAATGAGATGTATGCATGTATATTATTTTGTATCTTAATAAATTGATTTACATACAAAAAGTGTTTATGTTGACTGTTTTTATATAACACACATATAGTCCACGAGTAATACAATATGGCAATGAAATCTGACTTAATATTAATCAAATTATTTGTTAATCACATTTTTGTGGCCTGATTTTAAGCAAATCGAAGCAAACATTTAAATGTTGATGACAGTTTATTAATATATCCTATAACAATTAGTCAATTGTGTATATCTTTGATTATAATTTTCATTTTATTCAACACGTAAAGATCAGTAGAACATATACAAACTTAGGATTAGAGTCAAGTAGTGCTTGTTTGGGTGCTCCAATTTGTCATAAAGCAGTGTATCCCCCCACCCATGAGTAATGTATGGTATTGAATCGTGCGTCCTAATTTGTGTTATGCAGTTTTAACAAAAACCTGGACCATTTCGTCCGTAAGGTTTTCTATGTGCTAAATATTGAATAACTAATCCGTCAAAGTTGTGCAAACTGTTGTTCTGAGTGGAGTACTTACAAAAATAGACCAACAAAATCCAAATCGCCGAAAAAGACGCCTACTTCAAAAATCGTGTGTCCGACTCCTACTAGTGAGTGTTCTAAGGGCAGTAGCCTACAATATATATAAATATGCCATTGACAATTTTCCAAGAATAATATTGATATATGAATACAAATGTCGAACATGAATCAATACGAGCTCGTTCTAGAATGATGTTATTCCAGAAGGGCCATGGGATTTGTTGATCGTGAATTATATTAATAATTGTCGACCTTCGTCGAGTTCGACGCCGATGGGCTTCGTTAGAACTGTCAGTGTCGGTAACAAGATTTAACAAGATTGCCATCCAGAAAATTACTCTGGATGGCAGGTGGACAAGGAAGCCTTTTGGCTTATCGAGAGTCCAATACTTTTTATCTACATGTATCCCGCCTTTTTTAGGTGTGTGTCGATTTTATTTTTAAACATATTCACGCTACTAGCACCAACACAATCAGGAGATAATCTGTTCCATTCATTTACAGTCCTTTGTGAGAATGAGAACTTTCTTATATCTAATCTACACTGCTCCTTTACTAATGTAGCTTCATGTCCTCTGGTCCTTCTATCTTTCTTAACTGAGAAAAAAATGTTTCTATCAATATTTTCATAACCATTCAATATTTTAAACACTTCTATGTGATCTCCTCTCAATCTCCTGGTCTCTAGTGTTGTTAAACCACATTCTTTTAGGCGTTTTTCATAACTAAGATCCCTCAGTTTTGGTATCATTTTAGTCACTCTCCTCTGTACTCTTTCTAGCATATCTATGTCCTTCTTGCGGTATGGCCTCCGTAGCGTATACCAATATTCCTAAAATGAGGCCTCACTATTTATTTTGTACAATGATTTACTATTGAATTCTTTTCTTATCACGCTATATTTTAGCTAATTAATCCAAAGTTTGATTTCCCTTGGCTACCAATTCCCTTGCTGCTCACAAACCAGCCTTCATATCAGCACTAATGGTTAACCCTAAGTCCTTTTCTTTTACAGTAGTACTTAGAACAGTACCCCCCATTTTATATTTTACCTCTTCATTCCCATGACCTGTGTGGAGGCATTTACATTTCCCAAAATTGAACAGCATTTGCCACTTTTCAGACCATTTGATCAACCTATCAAGATCATCTTGTAAATGCTGTATATATATATATATGGCCGTGACTATATATATATGTATATATATACATCGGTCTTGTCGATTCTGTCTAAAAATTCTGGAACAATATGTGCACAGCCATTTATAAGCCTACCTGAGCGACCTATATATAGCTTAAATGATTGCTAGACGAGCAATCCAGCTTTTAAGTTTCGCGAGAATCGATCATATGAGAGCGCCTTCCTTAAAGTTAAGCTGGCTTATTCCTACGTCGACAAAGGATATTTATATGGCATGAAGTCTTTATACATATATATTTTTACATTAGTTTCCATGTACGTCTTATAATGTGTGTACGCGCCTATGAACGGGCTGGTCCCGGAAATATGGCGCTATAGAAATGCTAGTAATAATAATAATAAACTATTGATATAAGTATATGCCATAGGCATAGCGTCGACTGTTAGCTGATATTAGTCTATAGTTACTTGCCAATGACTTGTTAATCTCGAACCTTTTTTAATAACGATATAATGTTTGCCTCTTCCATTCTAAAGGAACCACTCCCTCTTCTAATGACAAATTGAAAACTGTTGCAAGCGGTACACTAATTTGTTCTACATAGTCGTTCTCTAATAGAAATACACCTTTATGCGTGGGTACTGTTTTCGTCTATCTAATTTAGCCCATTTTGCCGTGTCGGTGGCCGTCCACTCGTTGCCTAAACTCGGAATTCCATAACATCAACAGCGCCAAAGGGTGGGGGTCAAAGGTCAATATCGCCCATAATTCGCGATCACGAGAAGACAAGAACGCGATTCCACGCCAAGTTCAATGTCCATACTCAGCTAAAATCGAAGCAAAAAACCGGATCCGGTTTTTACTAAAAACGAAAAGAGTTCGCAGTTTTTGTATTAATTGTATAAAAACGAACTAATACGTATGCATAAACGAACTAGAATATCATTGGGGAGTACTTGATTCCTCTGTTTTTGTGAAATTACTAAGAAACGCGAGGAGCAAGACAATCGAATTGGTTGAGTACCTTTAAGGAACGCGCTCTCATATGATCGATTCTCGTGAAACTTAAAAGCTGGATTGTTCTCGTGTTTAAGTCTATATGTGTATATAAGTATGGTCGTGAAGATCTACTGAGAATTAGGGAATCCATGAACTGTGAGTACAATCCAAACTTCACCTTGTAGGACACTTTTTTCTGTTGACAACACGGGTCATACACAACACAACGCATCAAGCCGCACACGCAAACTGGGTAGACGCGGGGGCGCACTCTGTAGATTTCGCAGCCTTCGACCACCACTCCCTGCTATCGTTCTAGCAAATGTGCGATCACTGAGGAACAAAATAGACGAACTCTTTCACCTGTTGACTTACAAACGAGAAATAAGAGACGCCTCTATACTGTTTTTTATGGTAACGTGGTTAGATGCCACGACCACTGACGCGGCAGTGACACCCCTTGGTCATGCTCTGTTTACAGCGGACCGATCGATTCACGAGAAAGCACACGCCACCACCCCGCTGCTTATCCGTCAGTCCGCTCGATCGGTCCGCTGTAAACAGAGCATGACCAAGGGGTGTCACTGCCGCGTCAGTGGTCGTGGCATCTAACCACGTTACCATAAAAAACAGTATAGAGGCGTCTCTTATTTCTCGTTTGTAAGTCAACAGGTGAAAGAGTTCGTCTATTTTGTTCCTCAGTGATCGCACATTTGCTAGAACGATAGCAGGGAGTGGTGGTCGAAGGCTGCGAAATCTACAGAGTGCGCCCCCGCGTCTACCCAGTTTGCGTGTGCGGCTTGATGCGTTGTGTTGTGTATGACCCGTGTTGTCAACAGAAAAAAGTGTCCTACAAGGTGAAGTTTGGATTGTACTCACAGTTCATGGATTCCCTAATTCTCAGTAGATCTTCACGACCATACTTATATACACATATAGACTTAAACACGAGAACAATCCAGCTTTTAAGTTTCACGAGAATCGATCATATGAGAGCGCGTTCCTTAAAGGTACTCAACCAATTCGATTGTCTTGCTCCTCGCGTTTCTTAGTAATTTCACAAAAACAGAGGAATCAAGTACTCCCCAATGATATCCTAGTTCGTTTATGCATACGTATTAGTTCGTTTTTATAAAATTAATACAAAAACTGCGAACTCTTTTCGTTTTTAGTAAAAACCGGATCCGGTTTTTTGCTTCGATTTTAGCTGAGTATGGACATTGAACTTGGCGTGGAATCGCGTTCTTGTCTTCTCGTGATCGCGAATTATGGGCGATATTGACCTTTGACCCCCACCCTTTGGCGCTGTTGATGTTATGGAATTCCGAGTTTAGGCAACGAGTGGACGGCCACCGACACGGCAAAATGGGCTAAATTAGATAGACGAAAACAGTACCCACGCATAAAGGTGTATTTCTATTAGAGAACGACTATGGAAGAAACAAAGCAAACAGAAGGAGTTGGCGACAGTGCCAGTGCCGTGGACTGTGGCCGTGGGCCGTGCCGTGGTGTCAGTCACAATATCAACGACAACAGACGAGATGCAGCGTTCGCAAAGGTTCTTCCAGACAGGTTAGTAATTTCGATTCATTCAGCTATAATCACGTATATTTAGACGTATGAGTATATATCTTAATGTTGCTTGTATTAAATTTATTTGATTGTTTTCCTTTTAGTCATTGGCAATGGCGGTATGGGCGGCCTGGCTGGGCCCTGTTTACTATAGACTAATATCAGCTAACAGTACGACGCTATGCCTATGGCATATACTTATATCAATAGTTTATTATTATTATTACTAGCATTTCTATAGCGCCATATCTCCGGGACCAGCCCGTTCATAGGCGCGTACACACATTATAAGACGTACATGGAAACTAATGTAAAAATATATATGTATAAAGATGCCGGTAAATGTAATAATTATTAAGATTTACAAGATTGTATATATATATATATATATAATGTGACCAACATAAATGACATATTTGCACAAATATTAATATAATTAAGAAAGAGAATATACATTATAATATATAAAATTGTATTAAAAGATAAATAATAATACATTAATTAGAATACATTATATAATAGAAATAAATTAATTGATTAAATACATATTAATAAAAAGTGTCCTACAGCACAGTTCCTCAGTCGATGTACGCCTATAGTGACTATAGTATGTCTATGTCGTATATGGTAGTAGGCTAGTAGCCTAAGTAGGCTTGGGAAAATAGTAATAATGTAAATGCATTATAAATGATCCGTAACGATTATAATTATTGAACCAATATGTACATAATTTACTAACAACAGTAATGTAATAGTAATTTAACACATTTATTACTTTTATATTAAAAAATACTATTATGTGACATTGAAACATTTCATTTGAATATTGTCCTTTCTGTGAGTTTTTGTTATGTTCAGAAAATCAGCGCCCCTCAATACCATGGACATTAACTATCAGCAACACAAAGACAATGAAACCCTACCACTGTAACAATGCTGGATAATTTATGTATTTTGTCATAGACACTGCTAAAAGTTAAAGTTTAATTGAATACAAATACCGTATATTATTGACTTTTGATAAATGTGTTATCACATATAAAATATAATACATGTCAGAGCCATGCTAATTGTCACTTTGTCTCCGGTATAGGTAGATGCGAATGTACAGCAAAATGTCAGGAGGCTGGTATGCAGTACCATCGAAGACAGCGAACACATACAGTGATATCATCGATATCCAAACCGATGTAGTTCACCGAAGAATGCTTGACACTGAACCTGTCTCACGAGCTGGTCAGGCGTCACCATATTCGTATGTCGAGCAACCTGCATTCTACATTGGTTTTTAGTCAGTTAAGCTAACTGACTGACCTGGAAGCCAGTATACACCCCATCGGCACTGGGGAATCTGTCACGGATGCAACACACGACACAATTGGGATCAGTCAGTGGACATTCACATGACAAACCATTAATATGCAGCATGCTGCACGGCTATAGAATCTTGTCCGAGATCCTGGACAAATACAGCTGCCCAGTATGCCATATTAACTTGGAGAACTAGTGATACCAAGCACACTAGTCCAATCTCCTGTAAAGAAAAGCATATATTCGGTAAACAAAAACAGGTATTATTGTAGTGTTGGTAGTAAATAATTATGGAATGTTCATTCTCATAATCAGTAAATGTAAAATAATGTTTCATGTGTGACCTGCAGCATTTCACAAGAAAAACGGCAGCAAGAAATGTGCTACTACAGCTGCATCTATACATGTTGATATCTTAGGAACAGTCAATGTTTACCGGGGTTGTTCCGGAGGAGGGAGAGGGTGTGTTGATACAGCATGCAGACATTAGTAGAATGTGCTCTTTTTCAAAACGGTGACAAATTTTAACTATTTTTTCTTTATAAGGTGTTCATTGTCATTACATGAATTACAAAAATTTCAATTTCATTACAGTGATGCCTGATCTTAGTCAATATTATAGACTGATTTGAATTCTGCTAATAAGTAAAGCATCAGTAAAGAGGATTTTTTTTTTTTTTTTCAGTATACAAATTCATGTCAGTGTCTGCCATGTGTATCTACTACACATATTCATGTTTGACATTTTAAGGTTCTGCCTGAAGTTGAATGGTCAAGTTGAATGTTGGAAATTACAAAATGAGGTGTTATTGTGATGCTAACAGTACTCGCCACGTATTCAAAGGTTCATAACATGTATGTTTACCTTCTTCAAAAATGAACAATTTATTTTATAAACTTATTTCTGAGTCATCGCCGTATGCTAAATACTTTTAAAGGTATATTAATATTTATGTGGGTATAATATAAGTGCAGAAGTCAACTTAGTTTTCCACGTCCAATATGTTATTATTAAAATGTGTATGAAAACAAATATATATGTAAATGTGCACATTAATATTTTTTGATAACTTATATGTGGTTGATTGTTATAAATTTGAAATTACCTGGATTGATCAAATGTGGGCCTCCCGCAGACTATGTATCCTCCCTGTGTCTGCCTGACCCAGGTGACCGCCTTAGCTCCTCTTCCGCCTCCTCTCATTCCCATTCTTGGGTTGTAGTGTGGCCTCTAGCGACATCATAATTCAAGTTACGTATTATGCATTCATATATTGCTGTGGTGAGAATATATACACATACTGGTAAATACACAAGAATAGCTGGCATATGTCAGCAGAAAGGTATCACAGGATACCAATTACATAAACTATAGCCAGGCACCAAGGACCACAACGGAAACAAGTGCGAGCATTATCTTGTTTAATCCTTATATATGGTGTACTTTAACTGTATTTATATTTTATGTATTTACACATTTACATTTTTATATTTAATGAAATCATCATCACCATCATGGTCGTCAATATAACAAATCTCAATTATTTTGCATAAACTACAATGCAAATCAACAACATTCTGCAGTAATAGTATCAAAATATGCGTCACAAAACACTGTTTTAATAATTATGATCACCAATATAATATATACCGTGTTTGACGTTCTGTTGCACGAAATTACGGATGCTCCCTGACTAAGTTACTTGCACGATCAACAGGAGCCTATTGCCAAACCAATGTTATTTGTAATTTCGCAGCCTCACGTCATCTATTCTCTACATGTTTTGTCGCAATAACATAGTTTATTACCAAGATCCTACGTAACCAAATACAAATTACAATGCATATCAAATATTATGCTCGTTGACACAGCATCTGAGTCTGACTGAATCTCTGGCTGATAATATGGACATGGACATGGTGACTGGCTCAGACAGTCTTAGAGTTAGACTGCCTCGAGTCGAGTGTTGACGTTCGCAAGT
Organism: Paraescarpia echinospica; assembly: GCA_020002185.1. NCBI lineage: Eukaryota > Metazoa > Annelida > Polychaeta > Sabellida > Siboglinidae > Paraescarpia > Paraescarpia echinospica. The sequence goes on along the minus strand of CM034543.1, from coordinate 15,462,330 downwards.
TGCAATTCTCGTTGAATTAATACGCGGCTACGCGTTCTTGTTGCTAAATGCGATAGTGTAGTATACGTACCTTCGTACAACCACTTTGGAATCTTCATCTTGATACACCAAAGCACGTGTATGTTGTTATTGTTTTCGAATGCGTGGGATGCCGATCTCGCGTAAAGCACGTGACCGAAATGGCGCAGGAGGTCGACAGCGCAATTGGCTTTCGCCAACTATACCCGGTGTAACGACAAATCTTGTTTTTTGACGATTAAAAAACAAGTACGCATTTTTTAATTAAACCGACTGTGCACATTAGTTAAACTATTCACACATTACACATAAGAACCGGATTGGCGATGGGCAAACGAATTGGTTGAGGACCTTTAAGCTGGCTTATTCCTACGTTGACAAAGGATACTTATATGGCATAATGTTTATCAGTGGTTAGTCCATATATATATATATGTACATATATATATGTACATATATATATACATATATATATGTATACATATATATGTATATATACATATATATGTATATATACATATATATAATATATATATATATGGCCGAGAGTCACAAAATCGCGCGACAACTGGTGTGCTATTCAAAATACACGCGTAAACAAAATGCTTCTTCCGATACACGCCTAGCCTCAAAATGCTGAGGATACAGGCGGTATGTGGCATGGCAGGCGAACAGGAAAAGTGTTTTTGTTTTTAGTGTGCAATATGTAAGAACAAAATTATCGTGTAAATAAACAGAAATACGTGCAGAAGAACTAGTTAACGTCTACAATATGGGGCAGTGCAAAGTATAGATGTTGCTTTTAAACGCATTCAGGCTGTTTTTATTAACAATATATTGAGGGAGGGAATTCCAAAGTCGAATGATACTGGGGAAAAAGAATACAAGTGGTAGTTGCATCTGGAGTGAGGGATAAGGTAAGATAAGGAATGCTGTTTTCTAGTGACTATATTGATAGGAATAAGGTATTGGTTTGCTGATATACCCACTAGGCCATTTGCTATATTGTACGTCATACATAATTTTGCATTGGTTCTTCTGTCTGACATGGATCTCCATCCTAATGTCTGGAGCATGTCTGTTACACTGGGAATATTGTGGTGGCGATATAAGACATATCGGGCTGCACGGCGTTGAATCATTTCTAGTTTGTTTATGTGTGTAAGGGTGTAGGGATCCCAGACAGTACAGCAGTTCTCCGGGATGGGTCTGACAAAGGTGAAGTAGGCCTGAGTTTTTATTTGAATTGACGGGACTTTGAGATTTATGCGGAGGAAGCCTAGTGATCTATTTGCTTTTAGAGAAGGAGAGAAACAACAAAATTATCACGGATCCAACACACTCCGTCCACCATCTATTAAAAAAACTCCCTTCAAGCAGGCGATTCAGAAATATCCGTGCTAAGACAAATCGCTTCCGAGACAGTTTCTTTCCCAGTGCCGTGACTGTCTTATTGGGGATTAAATACAAACTTTAGTGATATATAGAGACAATGGAAGGTTAATTTTGCTAGATGTGTTTTACACTTTTTTACGTGTTATGTTATTTTACTGTAGCCGACGAATGCCCCAGTTACACCAGGCAATAAATTATAATAAGTATTAGGTTTCCAACACTGTTACATGTGTACTTTTTTCCTTCCTTTGTGGTTGTTTTGCAATGTATAATGTTGCCAATGGTTGAATAAACGGATCAATGTTTCGTTTTACTTTTACTTGCGTACATAAAAGGAATACCATTAAACGTTACGTTATTATTTATTCACTGTAAATTGGGAATCAACCTACAATCAGATATGTCAATTGCCCAAGTGATAGACACAATGGTATTGTGTTCATCAGTATAGAAGCCGAGTTCATCAGTATTGCGGCCGAGTTCATCAAGAACGTTAGATTGTGACGTTAGCGTAATGTGCTACGCCTTCACGGTTCAGCACATACATACCATTGTTTCGGCGCACGGAAAATAATCGCGGGAATTTATAGTCACGTCTTTGCCAGTTCAAAATGTTGAAGTTTGATCAGATAATGATGACACACACACACACGCACACACGCACGCACGCACACACACACACACTGCTTACCTATGAGCAAAGTCAGACGCTTGATGTCGGCGGCGTGTTCTATGAAGTTGATGGTTTTGCCGTGAATTTTCTTTGGTTTCTCGCAGTAGACGTGATAAAGGTTGTCGACGTCTTGTATCGTGCGTTGCCACCATTTGCCTTCTGGCACCTGGTCTCCGTGCAGAAATATGTACCGAGGACGTATGAACTGGCCAGCACTGCGGAAGCTCAGGTAATGTTGGAAATCGAATTTCAGCTTGTTGCTGTTTTTCGCGAAGAGAATATAATGGACGACATTCGGCACTATCAGAGTCGTATCGTTGTCACGTCGAACGGCCCGCGACAACAGACGAGGCTTCAAACCGCAAGACCGGAACTCGTCAAGCTTGTCCGTGTGAGAGTCCGACTGGCTGTAGGGATGATCATCGCTGAGGTCGTGAAGTCTGCCGCAAGTCCATATATTGCATATATTATTATGATTGTAACTCCTGTTACCTTCTATCAATGGCAAGCCGCTCCGATCAATCGGTTTATGCGTCACTGTTAGTTGTAGCGGCAACCATCGCGCAGCATACACCAATGTAAGTAGCATAAAAGAGACACATACCAGCGTAATTTTCAGAGTATTCGCCATTGCCATTGTTTAGATTAAAGGTACCAAGCAGCGCTCAGAAACATGATTGAAATCGACGTTACGCCACACTCACACTCGGTACCAAGCAGCGCTCAGAAACATGATTGAAATCGACGTTACGTCACCCGGCCTGAACCTACCCAATCAGCATTCGAGTATATCTTTCCACGCAGAGTAATTTATAGGGCAGCGCTGTGCAGCGTACTGCTGCCGCGGTGGTAGCACGTCTCCACGCTCTAGTTCACACATTGATTGCATTCTATTTGCACAGCATTGCCCACGGTACGATGAGTCAGTTGCGGCCTCAGCGCGTCTACGGCTACTGAATGATCGCACAACTGTACCATAAAACATTGCTCACATACAACATACACACACACACACGCACGCACGCGCACGCGCACGCGCACTCGCACGCACACACACACTCACACACAGAAGTCGAGATGGTGTTCGATTGAACAAGTCTGCCAATGAGTAATGTGTAAAGTGATCTAAGCAGTCCCTAGGACTGGATACTGCGCTATATAAGAAACTAGCTTTTTACTGTTTTCAGTATTCAATTATGTCATAAAATAAGTCAACAACAGAACAATTATCAACTCTATAATTGAGGAGTGGGCCTACACTGCCAAAGATTATCTCATATAAAATATTTTTTGAAATAAAAACATGTTCGTGAAATAAGAAATTTTTAAGAAAACAGTGATTTACGTATATATATATATATATTAAGAAATATTTGTTTAAACATTTTCTTGAATAAGAAATATTTGTGTTAACATTTTCTATATTTCTCAACATTTTCTTCGGTAATAATTGTTTTCTTAATTAAAGAAACTGTCCTTATATATATATATATATATATATATATATGAGTTCGGCCTGATATTTGATATTACATTTGCTATAGCAAACATGTGGCTAGCGCTACATTTCATAGGCATATTGTTAAATATTTTAGATATGAATTGTTATAGGCAACAATAAATTGCTGAAAATTAGCTTCTCTACAATTTACTCAAAAAGCACAAGAATAAATATATATTAAATATGCAGTAAGCAGCTTATTCTTATATATATATATGAGTAGTAATAGAGGTCCCTTACCGGGGATGGTGGATTCGGATGGGTGCAAGTGCCATGTTAAGAGATAGGGATTTTGCACTTGCACCGCGGTGCTCCAAAGTTAAGGATTATGCAAATGAGGTCGCCTCATTTGCATAAATGCCCTTATTTGGGCATTGTGAGCGTGGTTAGTTATACAGTTGACCAATCAGGAGCGAGCTAGGCATTGTGGGTAAAGTCGAATTGACCAATCAGGATCGAGCTGGGCATTGTGGGCGTGGCTAATTATGCAAATGAGGGTATCCCAGCAGCCTCTGCGCGGTCTGCGATTAAAAGCGCCACCTAGCGGATTTTTTCGGAACTAAAATATTTACCACCAAAGCTAAAATAGCGCCACCTAGCGGATAAGTGGCGCCCCTACCGGATTTTTTCCCGGAACTATAAAAGCGCCACCTAGCGGATAGTTGGTGAACTAATTATTTCCCGCCAAAACCAAACTAGCTCCCCCTGGCGGATAGTTGGTGAACTAATTATTTCCCTCCAAAACCAAAATAGCTCCCCCTGGCGGATAGTTGGTGAATTAAAATAGCTCCCCCTGGCGGATAGTTGGTGAACTAATTATTTCCCGCCAAAACTATGGAAGCGCCCCCTGGCGGATAGTTGTTGAAATAAAATAGCTCCCCTGGCGGATAGTTGGTGAACTAATTATTTCCCTCTAAAACTAGAACAGCGCCATCTGGCGGATAGTTGGTAAACTAAATTATTTCCCGCCAAAAAATCATTTCCCGCCAAACTAGAACAGCGCCCCCTGACGGATAGTTGGTTAACTAAAATATTTCCCGCCAAAACTAGATAGCGCAGTCTAGCGGATTTTTGTCGAACTACAATTATACAAGTGGTGTCATCTTGTGGACAAGTTGTAAACTAAATAGGATAGTTGGTGAACTAAATATTTCCCGCCAAAACTATAACAGCGCCCCCTGGCGGATAGTTGGTGAACTAATTATACTAAATCCCGCAAAAACCAAAGTAGCGCCCCCTGGCGGATAGTTGGTGAACTGAAATATTTCCCGCCAAAACTAGATAGCGCCACCTAGCGGAATTTTTCGCGACTAAAATATTTCCCGCCAAAAATAAAACAGCGCCCCCTGTCGGAATTTTTCGGTACTAGTTATACAAGTGGTGTCATATTGTGGACAAGTTGTAAACTAAATGTTCTAGTACTGCAAATATTCGTGTCTCTTGCACGCTTGCGTGCAATAGAGCCCCCTGACGGGTACATCACGAACTACAAACATCATCCCCTAGTGGACAAATGTTCGTTCGGCACGACCACGTGACCTTTATGTTCGGTCGAACTGGTATAAAAGACCTGCGTCAGGTATTGTGGCCATTATATATTACATCTTGAAAATGGGTTCTATTTCATCAACTGACAACGTCCGAGATATTGCTACCGACAATGACCGAGATGTTGTGGGTAGCAACAAGCGACGGCACCCGGCGACCGACCCGTGTGACTGTCAACCTGCTAAGCGAATGTCTCCGGCAGTGACGGCATCCAACCACTACAAGGAGATACGACCCCTCTTGAGGTTGTCTGTCGAGAAACTTCGCGAGATGCGCAAGACACGCAAGAACCACAACCCAGAGTCTTACCTCCGACGCTCCATGCTCATCAAGAACACACTGTCCAGGATAAAGCGCGAACAACAACAACAGGAACTCGTGTGTTCATCATCATCACCATCATTAGCATCATAAGAAAAATTCGATGAAATTCCAAGAAACGGTTCTTTTCAGAGTCACCCACATTCTCACAAAAGAGTATTAGCTATTCTCATAGGTTAGACATTTCGTGCTCGTTCGGCACATTTATTAACTATATAAGCGCAGTGTTTTATCAATCGGATCGTCATTCCTATCACGACGACAGCACGCCTAACATCATCATGTTGAAGCCACCCTACTACCGATCTCGCAATGTAGCGGAATCGAGCAATGAGGACGAGCCAACGAACAGCCCCATCATGCCGGTAACCAACCACCCTGTCGGGCCATCGGAACCAGACGTAGTCGACGTCCCAACTCTAGAATCAACGGTAAGCGTCGACCCTCCTATCAAGGTCAAAGGTCTCCTTAGCGATAGAGTACGCCAGCACACTCCCTTCTACATCGGGTGCAGGTACTGCAAGAAGGGTATGATTGTCGACGACAGGGGACATTTGCAATGCGAACGACACGGTTATGTGGCCTCTGACATGTATATCATGGTTCAAACGATTGCGAGTGATGAGAGGGCCCTGCCGACTCCGAGATATCTACCACCATCACGGAGGCCCTTCACCTGCCCGGACTGTAAGAGCCATTTCACACGGCGCGACTGTTGGAAGTACCACGTTACCAGCGGTAGTTGTGCCCGCCGGAAGAAGAGAATGGCCGAGGACGTCGAGCTGGACGTGCTTGTGGTGAGTCATACTTTGTATTGTTTTACTATGTACTTTCACCATCGTCGCCCCTGCGTATGTTTACCTCTGCTAAAATGGCATCCCTGTATATGTTTACTTCCGTTAAAATGGCGTCCCTCTATATTGTTTACTTCCGGCAAAATGGCGTCATTATCACCGTACTCTAGCAACGGTGTACTATTCCCATGCAGTCTTTAATATTTTTTAATATTGAAATATTCTTGCAGGATTACATTGAAGGTTCGCTACCACCAAAGCGTCAACGAATGGTCTCTGTGTCGACAGAGACGATTAACGACAACAGAACATCATCGATACCAACTTCCGTTCCTGACGACGTCACAACTACCCATGCTGTCAATGTCACAACTTCTACCCAGCCTGCCAACGTTACAACTTCTGCTCCTGACTTTACTGGTCCGAACTTTACCATTGATTTCCCTGTAATTGAAATGAAGAAGACGCTGGCACGACACATAGCATGTAACATCTTTGAACTCTCAAGACGACAATGTCGTGGTTGCAAGATAGACCATCCTAGTCAATGTCATCACGATTGTATGTTATCTGATGACATTCAAATTTGCATGCACTTTGACGAGGCTGTGGAGACCATTAATTCAACCGCAGTGGTGAAAGACTGTTTGAGTGTTTTGTTAGACGCGGGTGTGAAGCTATCCGATGTGACAGTCGAACAGTTGTGTAATATCAATACTTGGTTGCAAGAATCTGTTTCGAAACAGTGGCGAAACACTATGAAACATATGGTTCTGGTAGTAATGGAGGGTGACCTGTAAAGAACTTTCTTTTGTGTTGTACACGATTAAACTTTGCAAGACTCTGTATCAATGCCTCTGGTTCTTTTAGTTATGGAGCGTGACATGTAAATACGTTTGTGTTGTTCACGAATAAACTGTGCAAACCTCATCTTGTGTCTTTTTCATAGTGTAATGCAAAGCGTATGTTGGGAACCTTACTAATAGTCTTACACTTCACAAGTATGTCTGTGTTGCTGAGTAGAGATGATAGCCACGTATCTCTGTGTAGTTCAGTACAGATATGTTAATGTACTCAGACCAACTAGTTGGACTATGCTTTGACCAACACGTGTCACGAAAACGAAACACTATGCTTTGACCAACACGTGTCACGAATTGAACTTAGATCAACTAGACACATCACACGAGACTATGACCGAGATACGTCACGAGACTACGGATGACACGTCACACGAGAGTACCGACGAGAAAAGAGACGAGACTATGACCGAGATATGTCACGAGACTACGGATGACACATCACAGGAGACTTCGGATGACACGGCACACGAGAGTACCGACGAGACAAGAGAAACACGTGTCACGAAAACGAAACACTATGCTTTGACCAATACGAAAATAGACGGGTTATCGCGTGAGATTTGCTTCGGAAGCAAAGCAAAGCAAATAGACGGGTTATCGCGTGAGATTTGCTTCGGAAGCAAACCAAAGCAAAGCAAATAGACGGGTTATCGCGTGAGATTTGCTTCGGAAGCAAAGCAAACCAAAGCAAATAGACGGGTTATCGCGTGAGATTTGCTTCGGAAGCAAAGCAAAGCAAAGCAGATAGACAGGTTATCGCGTGAGATTTGCTTCGGAAGCAAAGCAAAGCAAAGCAAATAGACGGGTTATCGTGTGAGATTTGCTTCGGAAGCAAAGCAAAGCAAAGCAAATAGACAGGTTATCGCGTGAGATTTGCTTCGGAAGCAAAGCAAAGCAAAGCAAATAGACAGGTTATCGCGTGAGATTTGCTTCGGAAGCAAAGCAAAGCAAAGCAAATAGACAGGTTATTGCGTGAGATTTGCTTCGGAAGCAAAGCAAAGCAAAGCAAATAGACAGGTTATCGCGTGAGATTTGCTTCGGAAGCAAAGCAAAGCAAAGCAAATAGACAGGTTATCGCGTGAGATTTGCTTCGGAAGCAAAGCAAAGCAAAGCAAATAGACGGGTTATCGTGTGAGATTTGCTTCGGAAGCAAAGCAAAGCAAAGCAAATAGACAGGTTATCGCGTGAGATTTGCTTCGGAAGCAAAGCAAAGCAAAGCAAATAGATGGGTTATCGCGTGAGATTTGCTTCTGAAGCAAAGCAAAACCGACGAGACAAGAGACGAGACTATGACCGAGATATGTCACGAGACTATGGATGACACATCACACGAGAGTACGGTCTATAGACACGAGTTGTACAAACGAAACACTACACTTTGACCAACACGTGACACAAATTGAACTCAGATCAACTAGTCACGCAAACGAAACACTACACTTTGACTAACACGTGTCAAACGAATTGAACTTAGATCAACTAGACACATCACACGAGACTATGACCGATATATGGCACGAGACTTCGGATGACACGTCACACGAGAGTACCGACGAGACAAGAGACGAGACTATGACCGAGACATGTCACGAGACTACGGATGACACATCACACGAGACTATGGCCGAGATATATCACGAGACTTTGGATGACACGTCACACGAGAGTACCGACGAGACAAGAGACGAGACTATGACCGAGATATGTCACGAGACTACGGATGCCACATCACACGAGACTTCGTATGATACGTCACACGAGAGTACCGACGAGACAAGAGACGAGACTATGACCGAGATACGTCACGAGACTACGGATGACACGTCACACGAGAGTACCGACGAGAAAAGAGACGAGACTATGACCGAGATATGTCACGAGACTACGGATGACACATCACACGAGAGTACCGACGAGACACGAGTTGTACAAACGAAACACTATGCTTTGACCAACACGTGTTACGAATTGAACTTAGATCAACTAGTTGGACAAACGAAACACTAATCTTAACGTGTTATTGCATCAATTCCTTCCTTTTTCAGGAAAATAGACGTGTTATTGCATCAATTCCTCTAGACTTAACCGAGATATGTCACGAGACTATGGATGCCACGTCACACGAGAGATTTTAGTGTCGGTAGTACTCGGAACTTTTTAGTGTCGGTAGTACTCGGAACTTTTTAGTGTCGATAGTACTCGGAACTTTTTAGTGTCGGTAGTACTCGGAACATTTTAGTGTCGGTAGTACTCGGAACATTTTAGTGTCGGTAGTACTCGGAACTTTTTAGTGTCGGTAGTACTCGGAACTTTTTAGTGTCGGTAGTACTCGGAACTTTTTAGTGTCGGTAGTACTCGGAACTTTTTAGTGTCGATAGTACTCGGAACTTTTTAGTTTTTAATGTTTTTGTCCCTATGGGAAAAAAACAGAAAATTTTCAGAAAATTTATACAACAACCACTTTAGTGGTTGTTAAAATTTTCGCGAGGTTAACCCCAACTTTTTTTCTCTAGCTAACCTAATTATATATTTTTAACCGCTAGATGGCGCCATCATGTGACATAGTACTCTGATTATCCGCTAGGGGGCGCTACGACGGAAGTCCGATTATCCGCTAGGTGGCGCTACGACGGAAGTGACGTCGTACCGGAAGTTACTTGACTGTCATGGCAGCCTCTACTAGGGACGCTACGTCGGAAGTGACGTCGCACCGGAAGTTACTTGACTGTCATAATCAGACCGAACGTACATCACGTGACTTCCCTTAACACAAAAACTGTGCACGTTCATGAGACAGGCGACATCTGATGGCCCCAACGGATAGCAGTGTAACTACTCAGAATAACGCCAACTACCGGCCATGATAGATATCTATTCGTTGACACTTCCGGGAATACCGGAAGCGTAGAGGCCGCCATGACAGTTAAGTAACTTCCGGTGCGACGTCACTTCCGACGTGTCGTCCCTAGTAGAGGCTGCCATGACAGTCAAGTAACTTCCGGTACGACGTCACTTCCGGTGTAGCGTCCCTAGTGGATAATCGGAGTACTACGTCACATGGTGGCGCCATCTAGCGGTTAAAAATATA
>CM034543.1:15412804-15451129 GCA_020002185.1 Paraescarpia echinospica | reverse complement strand
TACGTCACATGGTGGCGCCATTTAGCGGTTAAAATATATAATTAGGTTAGCTAGAGAAAAAAAGTTGGGGTTAACCTCGCGAAAATTTTAACAACAACCACTAAAGTGGTTGTTGTATAAATTTTCTGAAAATTTTCTGTTTTTGTCCCAGAGGGACAAAAACATTAAATTTTCGCGAGGTTAACCCCAACTATTTTTTCTCTAGCTAACCTAATTATATATTTTTAACCGCTAGATGGCGCCACCATGTGACGTAGTACTCCGATTATCCGCTAGGGGCGCTACACCGGAAGTGACGTCGTACCGGAAGTTACTTGACTGTCATGGCAGCCTCTACTAGGGACGACATCGGCGAAGTGACGTCGCACCGGAAGTTACTTGACTGTCATGGCGGCCTCTACGCTTCCGGTATTCCCGGAAGTGTCAACGAATAGATATCTATCATGGCCGGTAGTTGGCGTTATTCTGAGTAGTTACACTGCTATCCGTTGGGGCCATCAGATGTCGCCTGTCTCATGAACGTGCACAGTTTTTGTGTTAAGGGAAGTCACGTGATGTACGTTCGGTCTGATTATGACAGTCAAGTAACTTCCGGTGCGACGTCACTTCCGACGTAGCGTCCCTAGTAGAGGCTGCCATGACAGTCAAGTAACTTCCGGTACGACGTCACTTCCGTCGTAGCGCCACCTAGCGGATAATCGGACTTCCGTCGTAGCGCCCCCTAGCGGATAATCAGAGTACTATGTCACATGATGGCGCCATCTAGCGGTTAAAAATATATAATTAGGTTAGCTAGAGAAAAAAAGTTGGGGTTAACCTCGCGAAAATTTTAACAACAACCACTAAAGTGGTTGTTGTATAAATTTTCTGAAAATTTTCTGTTTTTTTCCCATAGGGACAAAAACATTAAAAACTAAAAAGTTCCGAGTACTATCGACACTAAAAAGTTCCGAGTACTACCGACACTAAAAAGTTCCGAGTACTACCGACACTAAAAAAGTTCCGAGTACTACCGACACTAAAAAGTTCCGAGTACTACCGACACTAAAAAGTTCCGAGTACTACCGACACTAAAAAGTTCCGAGTACTACCGACACTAAAAAGTTCCGAGTACTACCGACACTAAAATCTCTCGTGTGACGTGGCATCCGTAGTCTCGTGACATATCTCGGTTAAGTCTAGAGGAATTGATGCAATAACACGTCTATTTTCCTGAAAAAGGAAGGAATTGATGCAATAACACGTTAAGATTAGTGTTTCGTTTGTCCAACTAGTTGATCTAAGTTCAATTCGTGACACGTGTTGGTCAAAGCATAGTGTTTCGTTTGTACAACTCGTGTCTCGTCGGTACTCTCGTGTGATGTGTCATCCGTAGTCTCGTGACATATCTCGGTCATAGTCTCGTCTCTTTTCTCGTCGGTACTCTCGTGTGACGTGTCATCCGTAGTCTCGTGACGTATCTCGGTCATAGTCTCGTCTCTTGTCTCGTTGGTACTCTCGTGTGACGTATCATACGAAGTCTCGTGTGATGTGGCATCCGTAGTCTCGTGCCATATCTCGGTCATAGTCTCGTCTCTTGTCTCGTCGGTACTCTCGTGTGACGTGTCATCCAAAGTCTCGTGATATATCTCGGCCATAGTCTCGTGTGACGTGTCATCCGTAGTCTCGTGACATGTCTCGGTCATAGTCTCGTCTCTTGTCTCGTCGGTACTCTCGTGTGACGTGCATCCGAAGTCTCGTGACATATCTCGGTCATAGTCTCGTGTGATGTGTCTAGTTGATCTAAGTTCAATTCGTTTGACACGTGTTAGTCAAAGTGTAGTGTTTCGTTTGCGTGACTAGTTGATCTGAGTTCAATTTGTGTCACGTGTTGGTCAAAGTGTAGTGTTTCGTTTGTACAACTCATGTCTATAGACCGTACTCTCGTGTGATGTGTCATCCATAGTCTCGTGACATATCTCGGTCATAGTCTCGTCTCTTGTCTCGTCGGTTTTGCTTTGCTTCAGAAGCAAATCTCACGCGATAACCCATCTATTTGCTTTGCTTTGCTTTGCTTCCGAAGCAAATCTCACGCGATAACCTGTCTATTTGCTTTGCTTTGCTTTGCTTTGCTTTGCTTCCGAAGCAAATCTCACGCGATAACCCGTCTATTTGCTTTGCTTTGCTTTGCTTCCGAAGCAAATCTCACGCGATAACCTGTCTATTTGCTTTGCTTTGCTTTGCTTCCGAAGCAAATCTCACGCGATAACCTGTCTATTTGCTTTGCTTTGCTTTGCTTCCGAAGCAAATCTCACGCAATAACCTGTCTATTTGCTTTGCTTTGCTTTGCTTCCGAAGCAAATCTCACGCGATAACCTGTCTATTTGCTTTGCTTTGCTTTGCTTCCGAAGCAAATCTCACGCGATAACCTGTCTATTTGCTTTGCTTTGCTTTGCTTCCGAAGCAAATCTCACGCGATAACCTGTCTATTTGCTTTGCTTTGCTTTGCTTCCGAAGCAAATCTCACGCGATAACCCGTCTATTTGCTTTGGTTTGCTTTGCTTCCGAAGCAAATCTCACGCGATAACCCGTCTATTTGCTTTGCTTTGGTTTGCTTCCGAAGCAAATCTCACGCGATAACCCGTCTATTTGCTTTGCTTTGCTTCCGAAGCAAATCTCACGCGATAACCCGTCTATTTTCGTATTGGTCAAAGCATAGTGTTTCGTTTTCGTGACACGTGTTTCTCTTGTCTCGTCGGTACTCTCGTGTGCCGTGTCATCCGAAGTCTCCTGTGATGTGTCATCCGTAGTCTCGTGACATATCTCGGTCATAGTCTCGTCTCTTTTCTCGTCGGTACTCTCGTGTGACGTGTCATCCGTAGTCTCGTGACGTATCTCGGTCATAGTCTCGTGTGATGTGTCTAGTTGATCTAAGTTCAATTCGTGACACGTGTTGGTCAAAGCATAGTGTTTCGTTTTCGTGACACGTGTTGGTCAAAGCATAGTCCAACTAGTTGGTCTGAGTACATTAACATATCTGTACTGAACTACACAGAGATACGTGGCTATCATCTCTACTCAGCAACACAGACATACTTGTGAAGTGTAAGACTATTAGTAAGGTTCCCAACATACGCTTTGCATTACACTATGAAAAAGACACAAGATGAGGTTTGCACAGTTTATTCGTGAACAACACAAACGTATTTACATGTCACGCTCCATAACTAAAAGAACCAGAGGCATTGATACAGAGTCTTGCAAAGTTTAATCGTGTACAACACAAAAGAAAGTTCTTTACAGGTCACCCTCCATTACTACCAGAACCATATGTTTCATAGTGTTTCGCCACTGTTTCGAAACAGATTCTTGCAACCAAGTATTGATATTACACAACTGTTCGACTGTCACATCGGATAGCTTCACACCCGCGTCTAACAAAACACTCAAACAGTCTTTCACCACTGCGGTTGAATTAATGGTCTCCACAGCCTCGTCAAAGTGCATGCAAATTTGAATGTCATCAGATAACATACAATCGTGATGACATTGACTAGGATGGTCTATCTTGCAACCACGACATTGTCGTCTTGAGAGTTCAAAGATGTTACATGCTATGTGTCGTGCCAGCGTCTTCTTCATTTCAATTACAGGGAAATCAATGGTAAAGTTCGGACCAGTAAAGTCAGGAGCAGAAGTTGTAACGTTGGCAGGCTGGGTAGAAGTTGTGACATTGACAGCATGGGTAGTTGTGACGTCGTCAGGAACGGAAGTTGGTATCGATGATGTTCTGTTGTCGTTAATCGTCTCTGTCGACACAGAGACCATTCGTTGACGCTTTGGTGGTAGCGAACCTTCAATGTAATCCTGCAAGAATATTTCAATATTAAAAAATATTAAAGACTGCATGGGAATAGTACACCGTTGCTAGAGTACGGTGATAATGACGCCATTTTGCCGGAAGTAAACAATATAGAGGGACGCCATTTTAACGGAAGTAAACATATACAGGGATGCCATTTTAGCAGAGGTAAACATACGCAGGGGCGACGATGGTGAAAGTACATAGTAAAACAATACAAAGTATGACTCACCACAAGCACGTCCAGCTCGACGTCCTCGGCCATTCTCTTCTTCCGGCGGGCACAACTACCGCTGGTAACGTGGTACTTCCAACAGTCGCGCCGTGTGAAATGGCTCTTACAGTCCGGGCAGGTGAAGGGCCTCCGTGATGGTGGTAGATATCTCGGAGTCGGCAGGGCCCTCTCATCACTCGCAATCGTTTGAACCATGATATACATGTCAGAGGCCACATAACCGTGTCGTTCGCATTGCAAATGTCCCCTGTCGTCGACAATCATACCCTTCTTGCAGTACCTGCACCCGATGTAGAAGGGAGTGTGCTGGCGTACTCTATCGCTAAGGAGACCTTTGACCTTGATAGGAGGGTCGACGCTTACCGTTGATTCTAGAGTTGGGACGTCGACTACGTCTGGTTCCGATGGCCCGACAGGGTGGTTGGTTACCGGCATGATGGGGCTGTTCGTTGGCTCGTCCTCATTGCTCGATTCCGCTACATTGCGAGATCGGTAGTAGGGTGGCTTCAACATGATGATGTTAGGCGTGCTGTCGTCGTGATAGGAATGACGATCCGATTGATAAAACACTGCGCTTATATAGTTAATAAATGTGCCGAACGAGCACGAAATGTCTAACCTATGAGAATAGCTAATACTCTTTTGTGAGAATGTGGGTGACTCTGAAAAGAACCGTTTCTTGGAATTTCATCGAATTTTTCTTATGATGCTAATGATGGTGATGATGATGAACACACGAGTTCCTGTTGTTGTTGTTCGCGCTTTATCCTGGACAGTGTGTTCTTGATGAGCATGGAGCGTCGGAGGTAAGACTCTGGGTTGTGGTTCTTGCGTGTCTTGCGCATCTCGCGAAGTTTCTCGACAGACAACCTCAAGAGGGGTCGTATCTCCTTGTAGTGGTTGGATGCCGTCACTGCCGGAGACATTCGCTTAGCAGGTTGACAGTCACACGGGTCGGTCGCCGGGTGTCGTCGCTTGTTGCTACCCACAACATCTCGGTCATTGTCGGTAGCAATATCTCGGACGTTGTCAGTTGATGAAATAGAACCCATTTTCAAGATGTAATATATAATGGCCACAATACCTGACGCAGGTCTTTTATACCAGTTCGACCGAACATAATGGTCACGTGGGTATGCCGAACGAACATTTGTCCACTAGGGGATGATGTTTGTAGTTCGTGATGTACCCGTCAGGGGGCTCTATTGCACGCAAGCGTGCAAGAGACACGAATATTTGCAGTACTAGAACATTTAGTTTACAACTTGTCCACAATATGACACCACTTGTATAACTAGTACCGAAAAATTCCGACAGGGGCGCTGTTTTATTTTCGGCGCGAAATATTTTAGTCGCGAAAAATTCCGCTAGGTGGCGCTATCTAGTTTTGGCGGGAAATATTTCAGTTCACCAACTATCCGCCAGGGGGCGCTACTTTGGTTTTTGCGGGATTTAGTATAATTAGTTCACCAACTATCCGCCAGGGGGCGCTGTTATAGTTTTGGCGGGAAATATTTAGTTCACCAACTATCCGCCAGGGGGAGCTATTTTGGTTTTGGCGGGAAATAATTAGTTCACCAACTATCCGCCAGGGGGAGCTATTTTGGTTTTGGCGGGAAATAATTAGTTCACCAACTATCCGCTAGGTGGCGCTTTTATAGCTCCGAAAAAAAATCGGTAGGGGGCGCCACTTATCCGCTAGGTGGCGCTATTTTAGTTTTGGCGGGAAATATTTTAGTTCCGAAAAAATCCGCTAGGTGGCGCTTTTAATCGCAGACCGGGCAGAGGCTGCTGGGATACCCTCATTTGCATAATTAGCCACGCCCACAATGCCCAGCTCGATCCTGATTGGTCAATTCGACTTTACCCACAATGCCTAGCTCGCTCCTGATTGGTCAACTGTATAACTAACCACGCTCACAATGCCCAAATAAGGGCATTTATGCAAATGAGGCGACCTCATTTGCATAATCCTTAACTTTGGAGCACCGCGGTGCAAGTGCAAAATCCCTATCTCTTAACATGGCACTTGCACCCATCCGAATCCACCATCCCCGGTAAGGGACCTCTATTACTACTTATATGTATATATATATATAAGCACAGTTTCTTTAATTAAGAAAATATGATATGTATATTAAAGAAACCGAACAAAAATAACATTGGTTGTTTCACGGCCCCGGCAAGCGTGACGTGTCACATGCACATCGGCGAACAGTTGCCAAAGTTCCTAAATGTAACATCAACAACACTCCTGTCAGTGGCTACACTTGCATTAACATAAGAATTAAATGTTGTACATTATTAAACAAAAACGATGTTAAGAAGATTACTACAATACGGACGAATGCTTTGATTATCATCATTAGTTTCCTATTGTGTTATATTGGCTGCCCTGTTGACCAGAGATTCCACCACCCGCGCCGGTGGCAGCGTTGGTTGGTCGATGTGACGAAAGACTAACCAAACCTGCCCATACATAAAGAGTTCGAACATTGGTTGATTTATAGGGCAGCGCTGTGCTAAATCGAGCTAGGCCCTACTTGTCAAACTCAGTGAACCGGAACCAATCGGGCAACGATGCGTTACAGTCGAGAAAAATGCGAGTAGAATTGCTGAAGTAGAACTGGCAACTTCGAACGAACACACACGAGCTAGGTCTAATGCAGCTCATTGGAGTAATTCATGGAAACGTGATACGACAAAGTACTTGTTTAAAAATGAACACTTCTGCATTGATTATTAGCGGACTTGCTTGTCTTACGAATGGAGTTGTTGAACTATTTGTGTTTAAATCGCCGCGTGATTTGTCGGTCAGTGTGTATTGTCAAACAGCGTGAACTCTCTTGCGACGAAATCAACCCCGTTAATACAATTAACGGACATCAGCCAAGAGAACGAAAACGGACAAGCAAAATGTATATGGCTTCAAAAACATGGTACAAAGGTATGTATGTTCTTCGGTCAGACTAACACTATTTTGTTGTCTCGGTGACCAAACGGTTCAGTATGTGCCACAATCTGGGAGCTTTTGATTTTATGAAAAATGGATCATGGCCCTAAAATTCCCAACAACAGTGTGGTTCCCATTATTTGATAGTAGCATTCTGGTCAGTGGATTGTCAAGTTGGTTGATTTTAAAACCTAAATGCAAGGTAATAAATTTACATGTCCGGAAAACAATAATACACACAATCTAGCAATGTAGCGCTCTTCAAAGGAACAAGACGGGATTCACAGTGATATCGGTCTTTCGCGATCTCGGCCCTAGTGATTTCGGCCTGTTTCGGTGAAGTCGGCCAGTGACCTCGATCTGTGCGGAAGTGAACTCGGCCGGTATTGCCAGTGATCTCGGCCTGTTTAGGGGAGTGTTGCTGACCAGAAACGATAGCAATATGTGTGCGTCAGTGAATTCGGGCTGATATTTGATATTACATTTGCTATAGCAAACATGTGGCTAGCTCTAATGTCAGCTCGGGTAAATGTGTAATCAGAAAGGCTATTTTTAGCTTAATGAATAGGATTGACATGTCTTTGAATCCCATTATTTATAGCATTAAAACTAGCGACGTGTATTGTACTTCGAAACTGCGGCACCAGTGGGTCCGGGATTTATATAATTTTTAAACATATTGTTCTTATCTATGTATTTTTATATTATTTACATACTTTTATTGATGTATTTGTATATATGGACATCATGATTGTCTGAAATAAATACATTATTATTATTTGATAGTAGCATTCTGACCAGTGGATTGTAAATTTTTTTGATTTTAAAACCTGAATGCAAGGTAATAAATTTACTTCCCCGGAAAACAATAATACACTTAATCTAGCACACTGTAGCGCTCTTTAAAGGAACAAGACGGGGTTGACAGTGATCTCGGTCTTTCGCGATCTCGGCCCTAGTGATTTCGGCCTGTTTCGGTGAAGTCGGCCAGCGACCTCGACCTGTGAGGAAGTGAACTCGGCCGGTATTGCCAGTGATCTCGGCCTGTTTAGGGGAGTGTTGCTGACCAGAAACGATAGCAATATGTGTGCGGCAGTGAATTGGGCCTGTGCAACAGTGAATTCGGCCTGATATTTAATATTACATTTGCTATAGCAAACATGTGGCTAGCGCTACATTTCATAGGCATATTGTTAAATATTTTAGATATGAATTGTTATAGGCAACAATAAATTGCTGAAAATTAGCGTCTCTACAATTTACTCAAAAAGCACAAGAATAAATATATATTAAATATGCAGTAAGCAGCTTATTCTTGATAGCATATGAGCAAAAATTCTATTTATTTCCGTAACATGTTACTCTTGGCATACAAAAGTCTCACTCTGCTTTGAATGTCAGCACCATCCGATAAGTCATTGAAAATTCTTGCCCAAGGTATTTACAAGACGTGGCAAAGTGTAGCTTATTTCCTCCTAATGTAATTTTCCAGGCAATATTTGAGTTTCTAGAATTAAAGTATATAATCATGGATTTACCAGCATTATACTGACCGTTCTGCTCACACTCATAAGAATGACATACACTAATAAGAAATGTCGAGTAAAGATTGTAGTTTCTTAGCAGAAGCAGCAAACACTATTAAAGTGCTGACAAAATATTCTTGATTATAGTAGCAATTTGATAGTTTTTAAAACTATTTTAGATACATAGGCCCAAACAAGAATCCCTTGTTTCCCTTTAATACACTAGTTCGATACACGACACACACGCACACGCACGCACACAAACACACACATGCACGCGTGCGCGCCCACATTATCATTCTGACAGATAACGGTTTCACGATTTCTGACCATAACGTTTCTTTTCCATTTTAACCGAAGACACGTGGAAGATGACGGCGTTCCTCACACTGGTGTTCGCCTCGTTCCAGATGTCGTCATTAGTGATAAGAAGTCAACGTATCCAAACCTTCTATGGCAGTGTGTTGCATCACCCTAAATTTCTGGGAAATGCGTACCAAGCCAACATCACGGGAAATGTGTCCAATATGCCGAAACCCACCCAGAAAGCGCCCCAAAGTAATGTGGAAAATATGTCCTCTCAACCGGAACGGACACGGAAGGCGCCGCAAACCAACGTCGTGTACATCAAGACTCACAAGTGCGCCAGTGAAACATTGTCCGCCATCTTACGCCGTTACGGATACGAGCGCCACCTAGCGTTCGTTCTTCCCGTCGATGGACGCAACAACCTCGGCTGGCCGGAACCGTTGGACGAGGGAATGTACCGTCCATCGAAGACAGGCAGCTACAACATGTTGTGTGAACACACGATCCTCACACTTCCCCACATGGCAAACATCATGCCGAACGGTACGATGTTCGTGACGAGCATACGAGAGCCGATGGGACACCTCAAGTCGGCCTTCGATTACTTTAATATCAAAAAGGTTGCTGCTATCACCAGTTCTGATCCGTTATCGGAATATCTCAGACATCTCGACCAATACGACACAGTCTACAAAGCTAGGGGCAACAGACGCAGAGGAGGATATTGCGTACCTGCGGGTCTTAGTGTCACCCAAAACATCATGGCATTTGACCTCGGATTCCCGACCGGCTTTGCCAAAGGAACCAAAGATCAGACAAGAAATAACACCTTCATCGACGAGTGGATAAACCTAATGGACAAACGATTTGACATTGTCTTGATTGTGGAATATTTTGTCGAATCACTGGTGCTATTAAGACGAACACTCCACTGGAATACAAAGGACGTGATCTACAAGCGCCGAAACTCCGCCCCACATCGTAAGAAGGAGAACGTTATCGACCCAGCGTTGGTGCGCAATTACAAACTATGGAGCCAGGTCGATTACATACTACACGACCACTTTAACAAAACGTTGTGGAAAAAGATTGCCAACGAGGGCAACGTCTTCTGGGACGAACTTAAAGACTTCAAAGAGGTTTTATACAAAACGGGCGCATACTGTAAAGTTGTAAACAAACATCGCGGCGATTCGTTACACTTCTCGGCAACGAACTGGAGTAATTCATTCGATGTCACAGCCAGTGACTGCAAAACTATTGAAAGCAGATTGATGGTAGAAGTCAGACGTTATTACGATAAGTTACCCGGGACGGTTAAATGGAGAAAACGAACTGGTCAATACTGTTGATCTAGCAAACAGCTAGGAGTTAAATATCAGGTTTCGTTTCGAGAGGCCCCATTACCAGGCGAGATTTGAATCTAAGCCCTTTGCACCCATCCAGAATTTCTTCACGTAACCTCCTTGGGATGAAAACTGGAAGTTGAAGACATGTGACCGCATCTGGTAACTCTCTCCGAAATTTCCGATGTCTGTAATGCATCAATATTGTGTAGTTGTACCATATAGTGTGTCAGCAACAAATGTAGAGCTCTGTCGAAAGTCAAAACTGACATGTGCCGGTTTATGCAAGTGCACAAGTTGCCGAAATACCAAAGACTGATGACGGCTGTAGTGGCAGTTGATTCAGATTCGTAGAACTGAATATTGAATTTGTATGATTGAGATTATATACCATCAGACATTCATTTATTACACAGGCTGTACACACAGTAATGTAAATGTAATTTTCTGTGCTCTTTCCGTATGTGCAGCATTATTCAATTAGGGGGTAACTATGATTATGTACACATTGGTACACCTGTCGTTAAGGAAATGTTACGCTGCTAGACAAACAAATCACCACTAGAAGCCTTATGGCCATTTTGTTTATACTTCTAACTTCAAATTCAATCAGCTGTTAACAGTTCAAATCATATCAAAATAAATTATAGTGCATTGTGGAATATTAAACTACTATGTTTAGATAATGTCTTAGTAATAACTAACGAATGTTGCATGTCTTTGATATTGGTATTTTATTAATTTATTATTCTGTACAACCACTTTCTTTTATTTCAAAGCTGTGATTGTGAATGCATTGATTGTGCATTGATTAAAGTTGTGTACAACTGTACTGATGGTATGAACGTCAGTGATCTTTCAGTTTTGGTACAGGTCTCCACAGATCACCTTATTTTTATTCACACTTGTTCTTAATACATGTTCTGTTATTTAAATATTGTTTTTTAATTTTATTGTTATTTATCTATCTCACTGTATTGGGGTAATGTATTATTTTACTTAGATTAGGCCCTGATCAATATTACGTCAGAACGGCGTTTATCTATTTTTGTTTTCGAGTGTAACAATAAGAAGAGTGTCGGTTTATATTCGGGGGTTAATCTGACCTAATGTGTTTCCTCAAATTTAGGGGGGGTATTTACCCCTCCCACAGATTGGGTTTTTGGGTTCAGCACAACCACACTGCAAATAATGCGCGAACAATATCCGTACACAAACATCACCTCTGTATATACTCATTTAGCTGAGTGAACTGAAGCAATATAGAGTAAACGAACTTGCCTAAGATTCGACAACGCCGCATAGGATTCGAACCCGCGTTCTCTCAGTCGAGAGTTCGAAGTTCTTATCGGTGAGCTACTGCGCTCCACACAAACAAACCTAAAACTTTCACATTGAATGACGACATGCCAGCCAGGTTTACTAACAATCGTAGCTGTAGCATTAGAAACAGTTTGTGAACGTATGGATCTCACATTTTCATGTTTCGGTTCAAATAAATGGGGAAACAGGGACTTTTCAAAAACGGATGACTGCATGGAATTTGGAAAGGCAAGACCCGTAGAGACACAAGCCCAATCCGAAATATGCCCCAAGCCCCAAATTTAGGCAAAAAATAGCATCCACGACTAGTTAATCCTCTTGCTATGGTTGCATATACTAATATTTTAGTGTCCATTTTCGTTCATTGCATGTCAAATACTGGGCACTGCAGTTTTACTCACTAGAAAGGCGATACCCTTGCCTAGTAGTAGAGGTTAGATAGACCCAGTCCCACCTGACACCGATTGCAGCCGTCGGTGGACGTTATAACTCTACTTAATCGGAAACGTTACTCGGCTGACGGCATTGGGAAGCAGAATAAATAAACAATGCATACGCTTCCTACACTTATACAAATAGCTGTCAATATACATATATCTACAAATTGCTTATTTACAATGCCATTGCTTGAATCAACTCAACTCACCTCGGAATCTGACATGTTGACAGTGTGTGTGACGTCAACGGTCTTTGCGTGGTGCACTGAGCGCGCTTGAATATTCATTATACTCATAATTAATTATCCACGTGGCAGCAAGCTCAAAATGATTCGCGTAAACACAATTGCTTATCGGATTTTTGTGCAGATAACATCGAAATTATGCATAAACATGCAAGACATAAGTAGCAGAGAAAGTACTTATGGGAAATTATGACGTTTTGATACAGTATATTTCGAATGTATATTAGCTTACAAAGAATCGCTGTAAATAGGCTAAGATATGTATTACCTTTAGAAATAACAAATGTTATATGAATCGTTAGTATTATCACATATAAACAATTGTAGTATGGCATGGGGATACAAAGGAAACAGACTGATGACAATTCAGAAAAAAAGATGTTCGTATAATAACGTCAAGTCGATACACATTTTAAACAACATAATTTGTTAAAAATGGAAGATCAATTAAAATTACAAGAATTAAAATTTTACTTTAAAAACGTTCACAAAAATCTACCTGTTTACTTATTAAACTGGCAGATTACATCAAATGTTAATATACACCATCATAACACTCGGAAATCTAAAAATATACATACTGCCAGAACTAACATGAATTTGCAAAACAATGTCTTAAATATAACTTGCCATACATTATAAGCGACACTCCTGAAATAGTGAAAGAAAAGATATATACTCGTAGCCTGCGAAGCTTTGTAATTTATGCTAAAAATGTCTTCTGAAAAAATACAAAGATGCATGTACACTTCTAAATTGTTATTCATGTCACTATATTAGTATTGTTAATTGTTATTAAATGGACGAAAATATTAGTAGTCAAGTACATACACAGTTTTGATTATATCAGTCGCTATAAAGAACACTTACTGCCATATATATATAATTCACACGATTATATAATTTATATAGGTAAATAACTTAAAAGGCCATCATATATTTAAAACAATAGTTGTCATAACTGAGGTGGCTCCTATGATAGCGACAAAATATCTTAGTAGGAGCCATTGACCCCCTATTTGTCATAAAATTAAAAGGTGATTTTCTGTTAATTAATTACTATACTGGTTTCAAAAAATGGTACATACACACATTATTACATGTATGCCGGGCTTAAGACACTAAAACGCAGCCGCGTTTATCAGTCCCTAATCGCGTGTTCGCTGGAACACGGTGCTAAATATGTCATTCTGAGTCACGACTACATTATTGTGTTCAGCTGCGCTATGTAAAGTTCTATCGTGCCTTTGACGGCCGTGTTGAACGCAGGTGTCACGTATCGCTCACCGGATTGTGGGGGAGACTAATAGAATGAAAAGTCGTGACATCAATTGACTATTGTGTTAGACCGAACACAGTCGAAGTCGTGATGTTTGGGCGTCACGGTGGTCGCCAATAGTTTGTGAACACACATGCGTAATTGTTTGGGTTAAAAATCGTGTTTTTGACTTGAAATTCCATATGTTATATCCACGTTTGAATTGTTTAATCGGCCTGTAGCAATCTCATCCTGATTGAATATCACCCTCTAACAGGCACTGAAACACAGCTTCGTAAGTAAGTAAGCCGATAACGTTTCCGATTAAGTAGAATTATAACGTCCGCCGACGCCGACGGCTGCAGTCGATGTAAGCTGGGACGGGGTCTATCGAACCTCTACTTCTAGGCAAGGGTCTCGCCTTTCTAGTTAGTAAAACTGCATTGCCCAGTATTTGACATGCAGTGAACGAAAATGCACACTAAAATACCAGTATACGCAACCATAGCAAAATCGTGGATGTTATTTGTTTGCCTAAATATGGGACTTGGGGCATATTTCGGATTGGGTATGTGTGTCTACGGGTCTTGCCTTTCCAGTCAGCCGTTTTTGAAAAGTCCCTGTTTCCCTACTTGTTTGATCCGAAACATGAAAATGTGAGATTCATACGTTCACAGATTGTTTCTAATGCTACAGCTACGGTTGTTAGTAAACCTGGCTGGCATGTCATCATTCAATGTAAAAGTTTTAGGTTTGTTAAAAAGTACACAATACCGAGTTGCCAAGGAATATTTTGCGATGCACGAATTTTGGTCACCAACAGATCTGCACTAGTAGTAGTAGTAGTAGTAAAAGCGTTATTTAATTATGGTGATCATGTCACGTTATATCGTGAATTTCAATGGGCCATCTCACACTACATTCTTACATCAACATTTACACAGCTTTTATAAAATATACAATTCACAACATTAAAAATAATAATAAATAAATAAAATAAACAAAAATTAATACAATAAATAAATTTAATAATAAATTATTAATATGACACTACAAATAACACAACATCATGAATAAATTTACCAGTTATAGAAAGATTGAAGTCAATAATAATAGTAAATAACATCAATATGACTGAATTAAAACAATTCACAATTTAAAAGTAAACAGTCATTCAGGCATATCAATTGAAAAGTGTAAACAATTGTATACATCCTTCTTCAGAAATTAAAAAAAGACTATTTAAAGGTATCTACACTGTTAGCATTCTGTATAGATTCCGGGATAGCGTCCCAAAGTTTCGCACCTCTATAAGGAAATGTGCGCTGGCCTATGGCCAGGTTGTACTTGTGAACACGAATGTTTGCGCAGTCGCGGGTGTGATGATCATGTACACTACTGTTTAATATAAATAAGTCTATAAGGTAAGCCGGGACTTGCCATGCATGATATTATACATTACTATGGCAGTAAAGTAAAGTATGCGAATATCGATTGGCAACCACCCTAGAGAGCGAAATAGTGTCACTGTTGAAACTTGTCGCCGGTCTTTTACATTCAAAACGCGCATACTGCTTCATCATCTTGTGAACGTTCGACAGCAAAACGTGTCCGCAACTACCCCATATGACGCGGCCGTAGTCAATCAACGGTTGCACCATCCCTGAGAAATACAGTTTTCTTGCACGTTTCCTTGCACGTAGCGGCATGACGCGTGCCACTTGGTTGAACAAATACAACCGACTACGCAGCATGGAGAATAGCTTTGTCACATGTGCATTCCAAGTTAGGTTACTGTCGACGTATAAGCCAAGTAATTTGTGGGTCTGGATATAGTGTCACGATACAGTTGTTTCAATGTACGCAGAAGGTCGGTCTTGAAAGTTGTAATTTCTGCCTGGTGCCAAGAAGCATGCACTCTGTCTTATTGGCATTTAGAATCATTCCATTTTCGTTTATTCAGTTGTACAATGGTTTTGAGTGAGTTGTTAGTGACCGGTTTATGTCTCCAACACATTTGCCGGACGTATGTATAGTGTCGAATCATCGGCATACATGTCAATCCGCGTGTTTGCTACTTCGAGAATGGCATCGTTCATGAAAATAATAAAAAGCAGGGGTTCAAGTATTGAGTCTTGCGGCACACCTATCGTCACCGGAAGAGGGTCTGACAACACACTGTCATATTTCACCTGTTGGTAGCGTTCGCTAAGATAAGATCGGAACCAGGCTAGCTCGTTTTCATAGCATCCATACAACTCTAGTTTGAGTAAAATCAGATCATGGTCAACCAAGTCAAAAGCCTTTCTCAGATCGACTAATACCATACCACACAAGTTGCCTTTGTCACTGTTGCTCAGAAAATAGTCGGTCAGCTTAAGCAATACGGGTCCACATGACCGATTATCTCTAAAGCCGGATTGCTCGTCTAGCAGTAATTTAAACTCTGTAAGATAGGCGTAGAAATGATTGTGCACGTGTCGTTCCAGAAGTTTAGACATAATTGGCAAGACCGATATAGGTCTATAATTTATGACGTCGTTCGAGCCTCCGCTTTTGTACAGCGGGACCACTCTGGCTTTCTTCCATGGTCGTGGAAAGTGCGCCTTATTGATATTAGCTTTGCAAATGTTGACTATGTGCGGTGCAATGATTTCACACACAGTTTTATTAGTTTACAACTGATGCCATCCAGTCCTGTTGCTTTTATCGCTGACATCTTTCGTAGCTGTTTAAGAACAAATTCAATCGTCATATTCGGCAATTTAAGACACATTTTCTGGATTGCTTCGCCCGATAAATGACATCAGTTTTGAGTAGTTCGACAGAGTGGTTGTCGTTGGACCATATTTCGATGCAATGTTGACAAAATGTTCGTTGAATTGATCAGTCATCATTTTCGCGTGCGGGTGTGGCTGACTGTTATGGTTGGTTTGTCTCGGTCGAACCGCACTCGTTGTAGCCAAAGATGATTTGATGTGACTCCATATCACGCGTGGATTTGGTGTTTGTTGTTCCAGTGACTTGATGTAAAAGTCTCGCTTAGCTTTTCGCATGTCATGATTCACACGGTTCTTAGCACGTTTATATATCGCCAGAATGCGAGGGTCCCTTGAGTGTTTTGAGGCGTCGAACAGTCGATCTCTGGCAGCTATCAATTTAGCCAGATCGGCGTTAAACCAGGGAGGTTGCTTAATACATTTGACACGCTTTACTATAATCGGCGCATGTTCATTCAACACAGAAATGTATATTTGTTCAAACAGGTCCAGTTTTAGTTCAACCTCGTGCGTCATGTTGATCAAAGACCACGGCACATCAGCAAGTTGTTCTAAAAATATGATCATCAAAGTTTTTAAAATCACGGTAACAGATGGTTTTGTGCACGTTCGTCTTGGCAAAAGACCCATTATGTTTTCGAACGACTGTCACGGGACAGTGATCTGAGAGACCAATGGATGCGACGGAAGATGTCAGTACGTTTGTATGGTTGTTTACGTACACATGGTCGATACACGACTTTGATTCCGGGCGTGTGACCTCGCATATAAGTTGGTCGAGTCCCAACATGATCAAGTCGTTGTATAATGTGTAGCGTGTGCCTTTCATCAAGTCTGTATTGACGTTTCCCAACAAATAGACGTCCGTTGTCAGACATAGCGCGTTTTCAATATTCGAGACAGTATATCGGTCTGTTCGTACAACACTGTTAGGGGGGTCGATAAATGAAACACACGGGGAAAGACATGCATCTAGGTGGCATAATTTCAATCCACAGCAATTCTATGCCGTCACATTCGAGGTCATGACGAGTTTTATTGACGACGGACATAGTTAAACGCTGTCGATACGTATGCCAACAGTCCTCCACCGCGCTTCCCGCTGCGATCTCGTCTCTCAGGCTGATGAAAACCGTTAATCGTAAGTCTCGCATCATTGTCACTTGACGTAAGGAAGGTTTCGGATATGCCAAGGGTATCTATCGGACGGGGATCCACCTGAAGAACACCTTTCAATTGATGCATTTTATTTGACACATGAGTTATGTTCCAGCTAACTATTCGTATGCATTTTTCATTTAATCCGAATCCCGTTGTCTTTGCATTTGCGACGTTTCTGTTTACAGTATGCCCGCCTTTGTTACCAAGTAATGGCATCACACAGGTGACAGGCATACGATTGTTGAATTCATTACCGTCGGAAGGTCGCTTCATTTCAAGTGGCAATTAACCAGCTGTGCAGTCGCTGACGACGGTCCGTCTTGCGATGTCGCTCAGATGGCCACCGCGATGACCATCGGTAGAAAGACAACCAAGACGAACACGGCTGTCGCGCCTAGGTGACTCCGAGGCTGGCGACACTTGGCATCGTTGCGACGGAGATGTGATGCCTTACGCATCCTTCCGTGACAGAATAAGAATTGTCCTGTCCGAATTCGGTGTTGTGTCATGTCGATCGGCATTGACACACAATGGACCGTACTTAGACACGCCTCAACAGCCACACGAATGTAGGCACGCACGTGCGAACAGCTGGTGCTGGACAAGCAGCAAGTCCTCCGTGGGCGACAATGGTGCGTTTACAATAAAAGTTTCTTTAAAAACCCATGAAATCTGAAGAAACGCTATTTTGCAGATGCATTCACGTACCATTAATGCATTGTCGAGCAAACAGACTCGCTTGTGTAAATGATATGTCACGCGGAGCGAAATATACTAGGCGTCACACCTGTAACGGCTGTTCTAAACTCTAGTATACATACGTTTTTACCCATGAATATATATTTTTAATATAATAATAGATCCGATCAAGTTGACTGCTTCATGTGAATAGCAGATTTGATATTAATATTACTCGCTAAAACAAACAAATTAAATATTTATTTTTGACATGTTACTTTACCGTTACTGTACACTTTGTGCGAGAATGGTCCATATGCATAATTATACACGACATTAATTATTAGAGCAAGAATAAAGGAAAACATACAGTGCACTCTGGATAAGGTCGAACCTCCGTGGACCCATGACAATACTGATAAGTGGAATTTCTGATAACTAGAAAGTTATCAGAAGGTCCCCTTACCTTTGCCCAGGACCAAGGAAAATATTGACTTGACTTAGCGAAAAGCAACTTATGTTAGTTCGGGTTATCTGGACTGCACTGTAACCGAGCCATGCGTGCAGGTAATTATGCAGAAGCAAATTAAACGTTGGCCAAAGTAAAGGATTGGGATTTTAGTCTGACTGAATCAGCATAACAAGGTTCTCGTGTATTTCTTTTCCGTTTAGCCTGTACACTTGGTGACAAGTTCCATAATCTAATATCTAAACTGAATTAATTTGCAGTGTTGAATTAGTTAACTGATATTTAGGCTCAGTTTCCTAAATTCAAATTTGTTTATTTGCATGATCATTGGAAATAGCCGAGCTGATGGAAAGAGGGAATTGAACAGCTCTACTCAACAGAGCTATTAATCGGACAATATGGTGTTGTGCATTGTGCTTGTGCGTGTTATTGTGTTCGTTGCTATGTGATCTACACTGCTACCAGGTGCATGCATGTCCACAACTGTAGCGTTCGGGGCTAGGTAATCATCACTGTTACATACTGCATGTACGTCAGCAGTAACTGTAATTGTGTTCGCGGACTGATGACCCACATTGCTAGGCCTACCCACTGCAGACAAGTCAGCAGTAGTGTTTATATTGCTTGATGATCTACATCGCCAGCTGCAGCAGGCTCGTCTACAGGAGGTGCGGCTTTTAATTGATTGGTGATTGATGTGCACTGACTCCCGCTGCAGGCACGTCTACAGTTGGTGCGGCGTTTATTGATTGGTGACTGATGTGCACTGCCTCCCGCTGCAGGCACGTCTACAGTTGGTGCGGCGTTTATTGATTGGTGATTGATGTGCACTGCCTCCCGCTGCCGGTGTACCGGACTGGAAGGAGGTTCCGGTCTGAGAGTAAGTTCCGGTTCCGTTTTGTATATTGCGCAAGCGACTGTACGTGTCAAAGGCTAGCGCCTACTTTCGGCCCGCAGCTGTACGGTCTGGAAATAAGGTCCGGCCTAAGAGTAAGTTCCGGTTCCGTTTTTGCGTACACACTGTACATGTCAAAGGTTAGCGCCTATTTTTGGACAGCTTAAACACGGTGTTTGCCGAAACTATCCGTGACCCAAATATATTATAGTTTACGTTAATGATACGTAACGGTTACTGTTGGACCGATATTCCGTGCATGATGCATAGCTTTTTTCATCAATGTATTGTCATTTGATATTAATTTTTATTCATCGTGAATTTCTATACTTTACTGTAATTTGTGTTACTGCCCCTAGTTGTTTTAGACTAGCTACGGCCCTGTATATACAGTTAAATCTGCTAAGTAACTCATAAATTGGCCCTAGAGAACATTGGTCGGAAGTGCGAAATAATAAAAAACTATCATATTTCCGTTTTGTGCGCGTTGAAAACAACGGAACCTGTACTTTGCATAAGCCAAACGTATGTATTTTCTCTAATGTACATATATATGTATTAGATTGTAAAACATAAAGAGTTTGTATTCAAATTGATAATTCACCCGAGGCTGTGGTGTGCGCCCAAAACGGCCCCCTACGTTGTCCGTTATGCTAACAGGGGTTCGCTATCGTCAATAAGCTGTTGATAGACACACACTGCATTTGTAAGGTTTTATGGTATTACATTATTTTATACAGGGTATTACATATTACCCAGTTATACAATAATAATACTTATAATAATAATACAATTATTAAGCAAAACAATAGCGTCTAATATTACTAATATATTTTATATCCTATCAGGACAATATCCCCCCCGGACAATATCCCTTCGAACAATATCCCCCTGGACAAGATACCCCTAGGGCAATACCCCCCTGGAATATGGGGATATGTTCAAGCATGGATTTGATGGTAGATATGAAATATGAGGGCTATACATGAATACTTTTTATGGTGATTCTAAGATTGATATGTTGGGAAACTCAAACACACTACTACAGCAAACAATGTTGGTACAAACTTTAATTAACAGCACAAACAAGTAGATCCATTGTATAAGCAAGCAAGCGAATGCAATTCAGACTTTATTTGACAGCACAAACAAGTAGATCCATTGTACAAGCAAGCAAGCGAATGAATGTTGTGGGCAATCCCACGGAGGTAGTTTAAATTACGGTCTCACATCGTGAATCGATGACAACAACCTGTTATGTTAAGTGCAACACGGATTTAGTCCACGTCACAGTCACACGGATGCACTCAAGCACGCACGCACGCACGCACGCACACGCACACACACGACCATGGTAATTTGGCCGAAGAGGTTTATTTTTGTATAGCCAATTGGCGAATCACTGCACGCGACGGCGAGAGGAAGCGATCATATAAAACAATTGCAGACGGGTGTATCTGTTGGACCGATATTCCATGCATGATGCATAGCTGTCGATTTTCATCAATGTATTGTCATTAGATATAAATGTTTTCATCGTGAATTTCTATACTTTACTGTAATTTGTGTTACTGCCCCCAGTTGTTTTAGGCTGGTCGGAAGTGCGAAAAGAGGTGAGCTCAAAAATATTGTTTTTTACACTTTTCTCAAAATGTTAGCACTATTTTAAAAATATCATATTTCCGTTTTGTGCGCGTCGAAAACTGTAGTTTGCATAAGCCAAACGTATGTATTTTCTCTAATATATATATGTGTGTGTGTGTGTGTGTGTGTGTATTAGATTTTAAAAGCATAGAGTTTGTATTCAAATTGATAATCCACCCGAGGCTGTGATGTGCGTCCAAAACGGCCCCCTACGTTGTCCGCTTTGCTAACAGGGGTTCGCTATCGTCGATAAGCTGTTGATACAATACACACACTGCATTTGTAAGGTTTTATGGTATTACATTATTTTACACAGGGTATTACATATTACCCAATTATACAGTAATAATACTTATAATAGTAATAATAAAACAATAGCGTCTAATATTACTAATATATTTTATATCCTATCAGGACAATATCCCCCTCCCGGACAATATCGCTCCGAACAACATCCCCCTAGACAAGATCCCCTTAGGGCAATATCCCCCTGGAATATGGGGATTTGTTCAAGCATGGATTTGATGGTAGATATGAAATATGAGGGCTATACATGAATAATTTTGATGGTGATTCTAAGATTGATATGTTGGGAAACTCAACACACTAATACAGCAAACAATGTTGGTACAAACTTTAATTAACAGCTCAAACAAGTAGATCCATTGTATAAGCAAGCAAGCGAATGCAATACAAACTTCATTTGACAGCACAAACAAGTAGATCCGTTGTATAAGCAAGCAAGCGAATTAATGTTGTGGGCAGTCCCACGGACGTAGTCCATGATAGGGCGATTTGAGTAGTCTGTCTTGACTGTCCACAGACGTGCTGAGATGTATTTGCCACGCTGTGGGGGAGCTGCCTCACCTGCAACCATCTGAGTGATAACCACCTCATTCAATGATTGCTCCCGTCTCAGGACATCTAGGAAGTGGTAGAAGTTGGGATGATACGCACCAACATTAGAGAGGGGAGGGGGTAAAGGTAGAGAGAGAGAGAGAGAGAGAGAGAGAGAGAGAGAGAGAGAGAGAGAGAGAGAGAGAGAGAGAGAGAGAGAGAGAGAGAGAGAGAGAGAGAGAGAGAGACAGAGAGACAGAGAGACAGAGAGACAGCTATTTTCAAATATTTTTAAAGCTGAGTAATAAACAAGGCCAAAATAATGTACATCTAATCCGCGTGTAACTGAACGTTCGGGAAACAACGCTTATTTGATATATTCGGCTCTATTTAAATTACGGTCTCACATCGTGAATCGATTACAACAACCTATTATGTTAAGTGCAACATGGATTTAGTCCACGTCACACTCACGCACTCAAGCACGCACGCACGCACGCACACACGCACACGCACACACACGACCTTGGTAATTTGGCCGCACTATGCCTCCGCAAGAGGGGCGTGCCCCTAGAACTTTGGAATGTGCCCCCGTCATGTGCCCTCCCTAGACGTTTTGAAGTTATGAACGTCGCCGCGAACATTTTTCGATAGCACGCCCTCCCCTCGTCTTCCCATCCGACAGCGCGACGGCGGAGTGACGACACGGAGTGGTGCTGAAGCTCTGGCAAAAATTCTTCAACAGCATCTCCTCACTCGTCTTCCGATTTCAAGATTCGACAGTGGAGTCGTGCTGAAGCTACCGCTCATTATGAATTTGGTTCGACCGCCAGTGGGTTTTTGCGAGCCTCTAAAGGGAAACAAAAGACAACTTTTTTGTGTTATGCACCTAACAGAGTTAATACAAACTGACCAGATGCAGCTACAATCAACATTTCTCGTCAGTTGTTAACTTAGAAGGCGGTCTCAAAGTGGAAGTTTCTAATACAATGTCCGATGTCAAGGACGCTATCATCCTGCCCATGACGCACTAAATTGACCAATAAGCGCCGAAGCTGTGACGTCGGTTACGACGCGCCATGTTCCAAGTATTTTAGAACACAGGATAATATCAGTACGATACAATATATATGATCCAATAAAAATATATTGTAATTTCGTCGGAACTGCATATTCTGTGAATGTTTGCTGAAAATATTGAATAACTTTAAAGTAAAAGGTAAGTGTTTATACAGCGCAGTATCCAGTCCTCGTGACTGTTCAAAACGCTTGACACTTTAAATCACTCCCTAGCAGACCTACCTATTCAATCGAACACCATCTACTTCTCTGGGAAACGTCCAGCCCTCTGCAATTAATGCGCGGAGACTATTCGTACACAAATATCCACTACTGTCTACAGCCAGGTACTCGTTTATACAGCTGAGTGAACTGGAGCAACTACAATATTATAAAATTTGTTTTAAATTCCAGAACATGGTAAATTTTGCGATCTATTTAAAAGGAGATAAATCTAAAACAAATGCCCCGGGTGAGGATCGAACTCACGACCTTCAGATTGCCCTTGTATAATGTGTGATTATGAGACTGACGCGCTACATACTGCGTTACCGAGGCACATGATTTTTATCAGTCCTTGACATGATTTAGCAACCAAACCCAACGCATCATTTTAGATGTTTCCAGTATTCGGCATCGTTCTATTAACTGACTAGTCTGTACAAATATATTATAGTTACAATTGTTTGGTCTTATAAGGTCTCATTAAACTAATCGGCCGATCTTTGTATGCTGGCACTGAGGGTGGTCACTGGCACTGCCAGGTTTTTACACCAAATTATCGTTCCCCGACTTCAAGGGTTAGCTGGCTTGGATACGTCGACATTTTCTTTTCTTTCTCTTCCTCTTCTTTCTCTCTCTTCCTCCTCATTGCGCTTGCACTACTTTCTCTACCACCCTTTTCCATTCTCCTCGGTCTTTTGCTCTTTTCTCCATTCCCCTTTCCATCCCTCCAGGTCTTTCTTCGCGCAATCCTCCCACCTCAGTCTCGATCGCACTTGTCTTCTTCCCCCCCACTCTCTGGACATCTGCTTTCTTTGCCATCTGTTCTTCTCCCGTTCGCTCCACATGTCCTGCCCAGTTCAACCGACGTCTCACCAACTTCTTGTTGACACTTTCTTTCACACCAACATCCTCCCTCAGCTCTTCCACTCTTCATTTATCTATTATCTTTACCCCCGCAATTCTCCTGACCCAGTTGTTTTCGCACACTTGTACCCTCTCCTGTTGTTTCTCTGTCATTGCTATAGTTTCTAGGCCATACGGGTAGGCTGGTGTCACACATGTGCATAGTATTTTAAATTTCCCTTGAGTTTTCGTGATATGTGCCTGTCTCCCATCACACCTTCTCTCCTCTATGCATTCGCCCCTACTTGTATTCTCCTGCGAATTTCTGTTTCTGAGGAGCCATCCCCACATACAAAAGTGGCACTTTGTTTTAGTTTCTTCCCCTCCAGGTGTATTTCCAGCTCTTTGCTTTGTTGCCCAACCCACAGCACCTCTGTCTTCTCCAGATTCACGTTCAGTCCATATCTGCAGAAGATATCCTTCCACTCTATAAGTTGTTCCTGTAAATCCACTTCCCCGTCCGCTACCACCGCTAGATCGTCTGCATACATTAGTTTCTGGAGAATATCTTTCATACTGGACTTTCTACTTATCAGTTCCATCACTGCGATGAACAGCAATGGACTCAGGACATTCCCCTGCCTCAAGCCAACATTCACTTTGAATTCTTCTGAGATTCCAGGTTCACACACTACTCTGCCCTTCGTTTCTTCATATGTCCCTTCCACCGTACTGACCTCTGCCTCTGGGACCCGCAACCACCTCAGTGTCGCCATAGCCATCTCTCTCCGTACCGTGTCATAAGATTTTTCCAGGTCTATAAACCCCACAGCCATACTCTCCTGTTCCTCCAACTTCTTTTCGATCAGCTGCCTCAGCGCAAACATCCCATCAGCTGTACCTCTTCCTCTTCTGAAGCCCTGTTGTTCTTCTCCGATTTCTCCTTCCACTATTGTTCTTATCCTTCCATCCAAGATTCTCTCCAACATCTTCAGCATGTGACTCATCAACGTGATGCCTCTGTATTTTCCTGGGTCATGCACGTTTCCTTTCCATACCGGATCTATTAGCCCTGTTCTCCACTCCTCTTGGATCTTTCTCTCTCTCATGCAGGTCTTCGACAATATTCTTGTCCATCAGATCCGAACGACTTCATCAATACCTGTCGTCCGACCTTTCTTCATCTTCTTCGTTGCTCTCTCTCCCTCTTCAACTACAATCTCCTTCACCTTTACTTCTCCCTCTAATGCACTTGGCAGGTCTAGGTCTCTGCTTTCTTGTTGGTTCAGCAGTATCTTGAAGTACTCTTCCCAGACCTGTAGCACATCTTTCCTGTCCGTAACTAGCTTTCCATTCTTGTGCTTAATCACTGTTCCACTGTTTACATCCTTGCTGTCCTCATTCCTCCCTCGAGCCATCTTATAGATCATCTTTCCACTGTCCTTATCCAGCTTTCTGTATAGCTCCTCTTCCATTTATCTCTATGCTTTACTCACAGCTCTTCTAGCTGCCTTCTTTTTCTGTCCGTATAGCTGCTGTATAGCAATGCCCGGCTGTCCTCCACTCCCTTGATCCCTTCTGTTTCTTTCCATACTTCGCTCTTTTCTCCAATTGCTTTCGCTACTACCGTGTCGGTCCACCATGTTTGTTTTTTCTCTTCGAGGAGGCTCCGCCCTTACCAGATGTTCTGCCACATAGCTCTTCTGCTGATCCAATGAAAGAATCCTTAAAGTGCTTCCACTCTTCCTCTACCGTTCCTATTGTTGACCGTAGTTTCTCATACTCTCGTGTCACTCTGTCTATATTTATGCTCTGGCTGTGTCCCCGTGACATTTCCACCATTTAATGGTCTTCAATGTAGTTCAATATCGTAACATTTCCCTTTTTAACTAAACAATATACAAGCTAAATAAAGCTAAATAATCTAACTCTTGCCATAGGGTCAGAGGTTACCGGCACGTGATCCTCCTAGGACTGCCATCTTTACCACCGAGTCCAAATTACTCTTATAGTCCATCAATGGCAAAATCTGTCAAGTTGACTACTCTACTTAACACTATGACTAATAACTATCGTAAGTCCAAACTTTCACGAGTCCTCTTAGCGAAATCGAAAGGGTTTCATCACAAGTCTGCCCGAATGAGTCTTCACTGGTCTGTTTGGGCTCTTAGCGAGATCAGTGGCGGGTCACGTACTTCCGCATCCTGCGATTCGATGGTATTCTCCACTGTCGGCGTGTCTTCCTTCTCTGCCTCCAGTTCAATATGCGTTTCCGGTGTATGTTGTGCGGCGTGGTCTATTCGCTATGGAACGATATTAGGGCCATAATTCCACAATGCTACATTGTTGATTTCTGACTTTCGATTATCCATTTACGCCGAGATTGTCGAATTCTGACTTTCGATTATCCGTTTACGCTGTCATTGTGCAAGATTGTTGTCAAATAATTCACTAGAATGGCGTTTGGTCAAATATTTCTCCAAAATATTTTCTCCAAAAGATCGAAAAGATCTGGCACAAATTGCACTCAGTGACCTAAGCAGCTAAGCAACACTTGCAAATACTGAAGTATCCCTTGCAAGTCAGGCCAAAGCAATTATATAATTGCTTTGGTCAGGCCTTGCGCTGTCAGTCACCAACGTCACGACGTAGTGTACAGAATACTTATATCGAGCATTTTTCACCCACGTTATGAGCTGTTTTATCAAAGTTGGAGTTTAAAA
Source organism: Paraescarpia echinospica (assembly GCA_020002185.1). Classification (NCBI taxonomy): domain Eukaryota; kingdom Metazoa; phylum Annelida; class Polychaeta; order Sabellida; family Siboglinidae; genus Paraescarpia; species Paraescarpia echinospica. Next base: position 15,424,342 of record CM034543.1, on the reverse strand, counting down.
GAACTCAAAGTCGATGAACGAAAGAAACGAAGTGCCAAGCAGTCTGCCAGAAAACGCGAATTGTTTGTCGGGAAGGTTGGTACTGTGTGTGAGCGATAATTCGTGATGTTTCGAAAACTGTCAATAATAATATTTATTCGTACTATAACGTGTACAATTCAGTGAAAGCAACGTATACATCCATCTAAAATCTATATAAAACGGTCAGTGCAGCCAGTCTCGTCTATGAAGCGTGAGCGTCTATGTCATGAATGGGGGAGGCTGTTTTAAGTGAATATTATTAAACTTTAAATATAATAATAGTGTGGAGTCTCCCATCACACAGTGATTTGTTTTGAATTTTGTTGACATTATGTAAATTGTTATTGTAAAATTTGTAGCTTAGTATTTGTTTTCATATTTTGTAGTTCTAGTTGTCTCCAGCTCTTAGCAATGTTCTATTAACTGACTAGTCTATTTTATTGTGGTTACAATGTAATGGTCTTACGAGGTCTCATTCTTTATATACTGGCACTGAGGGTGGTCACTACCAGGGTACTTGTCGTCCTCGGTGGTTCTTTTCTGTCCCAAATTGAGACGGGACCGACAATAATGTGATCACCGAGTCATGAGGGATACGCAGTCCCCAATTTTGAGAGCCAGATTTTTACACCAAATATCATGCCTGCTCGGTCCAGGTTTCGAACTCAGAGCACTGGCATGCCAGGCGGATGTGCTAACCACTACACTAGCCGCACTCTCTGTATAATTTGTTTCTGCTGTTGGGATAAATAAAATGTATCCTTACCTTACCTAAGATGGGAGTGTGTGTTTCTATATTTCATAAAAACCAGCACAAACCCTTGGAGTAACATACACTATCTAGAGGGATGCGAGGGTACCAGCCTAGCCTGATCACAGTGCTTTCTTCTATATCATGAGCAGTCTTACTCCAAACCCACTATACTTTATCTTAGTCACATATTGAACATAACTTGGGATAATGTCATTGTTTTTCATTTTACAGTTTAATGAAGAGGAGCTCAGCATGAAACTGCTGCAGAATAACATCTATAGGGACGTACATGGTGGTATGCACCAACTACCCAAATTTACACTGGGGAGTCTAGTGGAATACTTATCCCAGTGCGGAAAGAAGCAGGAGGAAAAGAGCAAGTCTCTATACAAAGAAAGGCGAGTTATCTTAACATTAAACTAAAAGGACTGTAGGATTAAAGGTAAATGCGAATAACCATATGAGCTTAGTAGTTTGTACGTCCCTGTCAAATATGATACTGCCTTGATGAAATAATATTTTTCTTTGTCAATGGATACCAGCAGGCTTATTTGTAAGAGGTTTGGCAAATTTATATGTGTTAAATGTAAGAACAAACATTCAAAACCTAACAATAAATTATTCAGGACCAGTATTCAGGAATACCCTGCCTCATAAACTTAGAATACTCCTGACCATTAACCAGTTTAAAAGAAACCTAACAGCTCCTTACTCGTGAATTATTATTGATATTACATTATATACATGTCTGGGTAAATATATATAGGTGAAGCACAATACTGGGCCAGAAAAAAGGACTGGACAGCAAAAACAGTCTTAGATGGTAACCAAAATACATCTACACCTAAAATTAAAGAAGATAAGATATTTTTACTCACTGTTATGTGGCGCTATGCCAAGCGAAGTTCACGATGTAAGTTACATGGTGTCTTTTAACAAAAATATGAGAATGTGAAGCACTTCAGAAATCAAAATTTGCTTGACTGATGTATGCTAGTACCTCATCAGAATCCAACCAAGACTTTTAAAATGTTAAGAATGATCAGAGCACTCTGGACGTGAAATGGTGGACACTGTAACTTACGTTATCCACAACCACACATTTTTTAAACAACAATAAACAGGCAGGATGCATGACCGTAGTTTCTCATACTCTCGTGTCACTCTGTCTATATTTATGCTCTGGCTGTGTCCCCGTGACATTTCCACCATTTAATGGTCTTCAATGTAGTTCAATATCGTAACATTTCCCTTTTTAACTAAACAATATACAAGCTAAATAATCTAACTCTTGCCATAGGGTCAGAGGTTACCGGCACGTGATCCTCCTAGGACTGCCATCTTTACCACCGAGTCCAAATTACTCTTATAGTCCATCAATGGCAAAATCTGTCAAGTTGACTACTCTACTTAACACTATGACTAATAACTATCGTAAGTCCAAACTTTCACGAGTCCTCTTAGCGAAATCGAAAGGGTTTCATCACAAGTCTGCCCGAATGAGTCTTCACTGGTCTGTTTGGGCTTTTAGCGAGATCAGTGGCGGGTCACGTACTTCCGCATCCTGCGATTCGATGGTATTCTCCACTGTCGGCGTGTCTTCCTTCTCTGCCTCCAGTTCAATATGCGTTTCCGGTGTATGTTGTGCGGCGTGGTCTATTCGCTATGGAACGATATTAGGGCCATAATTCCACAATGCTACATTGTTGATTTCTGACTTTCGATTATCCATTTACGCAGAGATTGTCGAATTCTGACTTTCGATTATCCGTTTACGCTGTCATTGTGCAAGATTGTTGTCAAATAATTCACTAGAATGGCGTTTGGTCAAATATTTCTCCAAAATATTTTCTCCAAAAGATAATCTGGCACAAATTGCACTCAGTGACCTAAGCAGCTAAGCAACATGCAAATACTGAAGTATCCCTTGCAAGTCAGGCCAAAGCAATTATATAATTGCTTTGGTCAGGCCTTGCGCTGTCATCACCAACGTCACGACGTAGTGTACAGAATACTTATATCGAGCATTTTTCACCCACGTTATGAGCTGTTTTATCAAAGTTGGAGTTTAAAAGAACTCAAAGTCGATGAACGGAAGAAACGAAGTGCCAAGCAGTCTGCCAGAAAACGCGAATTGTTTGTCGGGAAGGTTGGTACTGTGTGTGAGCGATAATTCATGATGTTTCGCAAACTGTCAATAATAATATTTATTCGTACTATAACGTGTACAATTCAGTGAAAGCAACGTATACATCCATCTAAAATGTATATAAAACGGTCAGTGCAGCCAGTCTCGTCTATGAAGCGTGAGCGTCTATGTCATGAATGGGGGAGGCTGTTTTTAAGTGAATATTATTAAACTTTAAAGATAATAATAGTGTGGAGTCTCCCATCACACAGTGATTTGTTTTGAATTTTGTTGACATTATGTAAATTGTTATTGTAAAATTTGTAGCTTAGTATTTGTTTTCATATTTTGTAGTTCTAGTTGTCTCCAGCTCTTAGCAATGTTCTATTAACTGACTAGTCTATTTTATTGTGGTTACAATGTAATGGTCTTACGAGGTCTCATTCTTTATATACTGGCACTGAGGGTGGTCACTACCAGGGTACTTGTCGTCCTCGGTGGTTCTTTTCTGTCCCAAATTGAGACGGGACCGACATTAATGTGATCACCGAGTCATGAGGGATACGCAGTCCCCAATTTTGAGAGCCAGATTTTTACACCAAATATCATGCCTGCTCGGTCCAGGTTTCGAACTCAGAGCACTGGCATGCCAGGCGGATGTGCTAACCACTACACTAGCCGCACTCTCTGTATAATTTGTTTCTGCTGTTGGGATAAATAAAATGTATCCTTACCTTACCTAAGATGGGAGTGTGTGTTTCTATATTTCATAAAAACCAGCACAAACCCTTGGAGTAACATACACTATCTAGAGGGATGCGAGGGTACCAGCCTAGCCTGATCACAGTGCTTTCTTCTATATCATGAGCAGTCTTACTCCAAACCCACTATACTTTATCTTAGTCACATATTGAACATAACTTGGGATAATGTCATTGTTTTTCATTTTACAGGTTAATGAAGAGGAGCTCAGCATGAAACTGCCGCAGAATAACATGTATAGGGACGTACATGGTGGTATGCACCAACTACCCAAATTTACACTGGGGAGTCTAGTGGAATACTTATCCCAGTGCGGAAAGAAGCTGGAGGAAAAGAGCAAGTCTCTATACAAAGAAAGGCGAGTTATCTTAACATTAAACTAAAAGGACTGTAGGATTAAAGGTAAATGCGAATAACCATATGAGCTTAGTAGTTTGTACGTCCCTGTCAAATATGATACTGCCTTGATGAAATAATATTTTTCTTTGTCAATGGATACCAGCAGGCTTATTTGTAAGAGGTTTGGCAAATTTATATGTGTTAAATGTAAGAACAAACATTCAAAACCTAACAATAAATTATTCAGGACCAGTATTCAGGAATACCCTGCCTCATAAACTTAGAATACTCCTGACCATTAACCAGTTTAAAAGAAACCTAACAGCTCCTTACTCGTGAATTATTATTGATATTACATTATATACATGTCTGGGTAAATATATATAGGTGAAGCACAATACTGGGCCAGAAAAGAGGACTGGACAGCAAAAACAAAGTCTTAGATGGTAACCAAAATACATCTACACCTAAAATTAAAGAAGATAAGATATTTTTACTCACTGTTATGTGGCGCAATGCCAAGTGAAGTTCACGATGTAAGTTACATGGTGTCTTTTAACAAAAATATGAGAATGTGAAGCACTTCAGAAATCAAAATTTGCTTGACTGATGTATGCTAGTACCTCATCAGAATCCAACCAAGACTTTTAAAATGTTAAGAATGATCAGAGCACTCTGGACGTGAAATGGTGGACACTGTAACTTACGTTATCCACAACCACACATTTTTTAAACAACAATAAACAGGCAGGATGCATTTTTTTGTGTCTCTTCTTTCTTCATGGGCCTAAGATACAGCACAAATGTTATCAACAGGAACTGTCCACAAAGAAGCTTGTTATGGAGTTAATATAGTGTATTTTAATGTGCACATTTAAATATACATTTGTTTTCATACACATTTTAATAATAACATCTTGGACATGAAAAACTAGGTTAACTTCTGCACTTGTATATTATACCCAGCGTATCAACAAAGACATATTAATACACTTTTAAAAAGTATTTAGCATATGGCGATGACTCTAAAATAAATTTATAAAATAAATGATTCATTCTTGAAGAAGGTAGACATACATATTATGAACCTTTGAATACTTGACGAGGAAAATACACTGTTAGAAAATACACCTGATCTTGTCATTTCCAACATACACTTTGACCATTAAACCTCAGGCTTAAAATGTCAAACATGAATATGTGTAGTAGTTACACATGGCAGACAGTTACATGAATTTATATACTGAAAACAAAACAAAAAAATATAAATGCACTTTACTGATTAGCAGAATTAAAATCAGTCTATAATATTGACTAAGATTAAGCGTCACTATAATGAAATTGAACAATTTAAAATTGCTGTAATGACAATGAACACCTAGTAAAGAAAAATAGTTCACATTTTTCACCGTTTTGAAAAATAGCATAATCCACTAATGTCTGCATGCTGTATCAACCCACCCCCTTTCTCCACCCGGTAAACACTGACTGTTCCCAAGAAGTAAGATATCAAGATGTATAGATGCAGCTGTAGTAGAACATTTCTTGCTGCCTTTTTTCTTGTGAAATGCTGCAGATCATACATGAAACATTATTTTATATCTACTGATTATGACAATGAACAACTCCATAGTTATTTCCTCCCAACGCTACTATGATGCATGTTTTTGTTTACTGAATATATGCTTTTCTTTACAGCAGATTGAACTAGTGTGCTTAGTACTACTAGCTCTCCAAGTTAATCTGGCATACTGGGCAGTTGTATGTCCAGGATCTCGGACAAGATTCTACAGCCATGCAATACGCTGCACATTAACAGTTTGTCAGGTGAATGTCCACCGAGTGATCCCAATTGTGTCGTGAGTTGCATCCATGACAGATTCCCCAGTGCCAAGGGGTGTACACTGGCTTCCAGATCAGTCAATTAGCTTAACTGACTGGAGACCAATGTAGAATGCAGGTTGACATAAGAATGTAGTGACGCCTGACTAGCTCTACAATTGGTGATGGAACGGTGGGTGCCAGGGTCTGGCAGTTATGGCATGAGTCTTCGGGCAACATGGGTCTTCGGGCAACAACTTTCAACGCTGTGAGAGAGGTTCAGTGTCGAGCATTCTTCGGTGAACTACATCGGTTTAGATATCAATGACATCACTGTATGTTTTCGCTATCTTTGATGGTACTGCATACCAGCTTCCTGACTTTTTGCTGTACATCTGCATCTACCTATACCGAAGAAAAAGTGACAATTGGCATGGCTCTGACATGTATGATATTTTTATACGTGACGACACATTTATCAAAAGTCAATAATACAAGGTATTTGTATTCAATTCAACTATAACTTTTACCAGTGTCCTTGAAAAAATACGTGAATTATCCAGCATTGTTATAGTGGTAGGGTTTCATTGTCTTTGTGTTGCCGATAATCAGTGGCAGCCAGCTGAGTTCTTGCAACATACACCAAGCACTTGTTATGTACAACACAAGTTTGTGATGAAGTAATGGTATTGAAAGCCTTTTTACATTTTTCAGCAACAGTCTGTTGATACACTGGCAGCAGCATTTTACTTGTTTAAATTATGTATGAATCATGAGGACTGTTATATATTTTTCATGCCACGTATCATCTTTCTAAATTATTCTTTTTATCACTATTTTATATTTTAACAAATAATTTACATTACATTTTCATTTCACATGATAAGTAAACAACACCTGAATAAGGTTAGTTCTGATATTGTGTACTATCCAGTCCTCAGGATTGCTCAAAGCACTTTACTGGCTCCCTGGCAGACCTGTTAAATCGAAAACACCATCTTGACTTATGTGGGAAGCATTAAGCTGAAATTAATATGCGAAGACTATCCACCACTGTCTGTAGCAGGTCCTCTTCATACAGCTGAGTAAACTGGAGCAATGTAGCATGTAGTGATTGTATATGTAATTCTCAGTCACATAGGGATGACCCTGTCTAGTCTAGTCACTATTTTAAGTTCAACTAAACATATTTCTAAGTAATTTTCTCTCATTGGTTTACATTTTATGGGTATTAAATATTAAAAATTGTTGTTAAATACACATAATTGTTTAGTCACTAATTTTGTGAGTTGTAAACATATAAGACTTGTATAAACTACAACTAGCATTTGATATCACATGTACTAACTAGTTTTGTTTTTTTGCAACAAAGAATCGTGATAAAAGTAACTGTTTGTTTTTTTATATGTACCTGAAATTTTTTCAAACTCTTCCTAATTTTTTTTTCTATTGTTGCTTTGCATATTATGTGCATGTGATGTGTATGTGATATTAAAAATTATTACATTATACACATCAAGTGCAGTGATTGTACCTGTAGTTGTATTGTACTTTTCATAATTTTATAGTCAATCTTATCAAATAGTTTCAATAAAATGTTTGTACTTTACATTGTCTTTACTTTAATTCACATGCATTTCTAACAACAATATGCAATTTAACGAGGACACCCATTACTGCAAAATCCTCATGCAGACAAACAAAACATTCACATACAGGGGTGGATCCAGAAATTGAGCCTGGCCGAACCAAATGGTGTAGTCTAAATTTTGGCGCTACCGAGCCGCCATAACTATAACTTCGGCCGCTTGGCTGGAGTGGTGATATCGGAAAACGAGGGGGGGGGTGCTAATGAAACATACTTGCACTGTATATATGAAGTTATGTTTGCAACAGAAATATTCCAAATTAAATAAATGGACCATTAAGTTCAAAAATTGAACTGCAAATTAAATGTAGAATGCAACTGAAAGTTTCACAAAAGCCATATCAACCAAAGATGGTGTAACTACCCTAAGATTGGTCAGAATAAAACAGTTGTTAAAACCAATCACATATGTTTGCATATCTTCCAATTATTATGCTATGATTTATATATATATATATAACATTTGCATAGCAGCATCAGTTAATACTTACGTTTGTTCTAACTGTCCTGAGCTGCATCCAGCCTCAGGATGTGACTGGACACCTGAGCTGCCTTTGCTACGAACACTGATGCTCGATAGAGCCACCACAGATCTTGTCATATGTGATGGCTGCAGTGATGTTGAGGTAGTTCACGCCTTTGTGTTGAAGCTGTCGAACAGAGTCATGAATTGGAATATGGAATGAGTAAGATTATTTGTGAAAATGAACATGGTTTGACAGGACTACTACCCGTCAATATATATAATATGCATGTGTGTGGTATGTAACTTGTAAACTTTCGTTAACAGGTAAAAATATGTTGCCCAAAGGCCATTTGCCCAGCACTCACGAGTGAAAAGGTCATTTGCCCAGTTGTGAAACAATTACAATGATATGAGAGTGGCAAAGTTATTATTGTATATATATTGTAAAAGTGTAGTACATAACAAACAACTAGACAATTTACAACTTATTAACTAAGTATAGGTAGAACACAGATGGGCTGGAAAGAAGGTTACAGGAAATCAAGTCAAACTAATGTTATTCAAAAAATATAAAATAAATAACAAGTTTTGCAATTTTTCACTGATAGTTCAACAAAAGAAAGTTTTAGGAATTCAATAGTAAACCATGCAAAATACCCAATGCCTTAGTTGTGGTCTCAATGTGTCATTCATCTAACACTGCTAATTAATGAGGAGGACATTTGGCTGGCAGTGGGTGAACCCCTGGCAGCATCCACAAAGTTCTACTGTTTACTCAGAAGGTGGATTACCAGCTGTTACTGTCCAATGATCAATATCCCCTTTGTTCTTTAGCTGGACTGCAAGGTGCCACTGCAAGCTGGCTACACTTGTCTAAAGGCTGGCTGAGTCACTGTAAGTCTTTAGAAGAAGATTCCAGCAGTTAGTCCTGTCTCTTATGAGAGCAACAAAGGCATTCTATTATAGATTTCCTGGCTTGATTTAACAAACAAAAATGATTATGGCCTTTCAACTATTTGCAACTGTGGTTATTAACTAGAGGTTTCTGACTGGGAAAGTATGTTCCTTGAAGCGAAGCCTCTGTGGCTTCAGTGTCATCAACGTGCAAACAATTTGTAAACTGTCCTGTCAGAAACCTAGCTGCCAACCCTGACTGTATTTGAATTGAATCACCCAAAGTGAGATGAAGTGAATTAATTAAATGAAACGGAAAACAACATTTACAAAATTTGTCTACAAAATGTATGAATGTAGAAGTATACATTACCAAATGCATGTTATTGATAAATTGAAAGACCAAAATAAAAAACAATTAAAAACAGAACTTCTATAATTTACATGTACAAGAGGATTTGTAACTTAACAAAACATGGGCTGCAATTCTTTGTATAGTAACGGTAATTCTCTGCTCTCTCACATAAATCAGTTGCAAGCTATCGATACATGTTACGAAGGCCTACATGTTATTGTTATGGACATTTTCACAGTATTGAGGGGTGGTGGTTTTGTTAACATAATAAGCAACATAATATTATATTCATACGAATAAATATGCGTTGAATGAATGAACGTTTATTCAACAACAACAACATAATACATGCACAGTATGGTTTGCTGCTGCTGCTGAAAGGACATATCTGAAGTCTTAGACTTATGGGTTGCTATGCCCTTCTCGAACTAAAAAAACCTGAATAAATACAACACGAATTATATATAAATTACAAGATAATATTCACAACTCACATATAAACTTTTTAGTGCTTGTGTTACTATTACAAAACGTCACCTTCAATTAACAATTCACAAATATGTAGAAAGTAATGAGAACTTGATTGCTTTTTTAAATTGTGTTAAACTTGGAAGCTGAGTCAGTTTATTTGGTAAATTGTTCCACGTTTTTATACCCTTGACGGTGATGTGTGGCTCAGGCTGACTACTTTGAAATTACTAACTTCTCTAGAAGAAGTTTTGCAAATGCAGCATCTGTTCTTAGTCTTACTCCAGCTCTTTTACTTACTCCTTTCTTTTGTGAGTTGTGTTGTTCCACAAATACATACTGTTTTTTCCCAAATAAACCATCTGATGCGAATACTGACTGTCGTTGTCTGCGTAATTTGGCCCTTTTTTGCTTTTTCGGTGGCATATGTCCGGGAACATCCCATCGCCGGCGTAAATGCCATAAAATAAGAACGTGTTGTATAAACACTTGCGAACACTGTACAATCAACAAAAACGGCTTGATCGAGGCACCATTCTTGAGGGTCAGAGGTCAGTCTCGCCCAAATTCGCAAACACGATATTATATGAAGTTTCCACTTCCAGATGCATGTCCAAGTAAGTGTTGCTAGTTTTGACTCCTTCGACTCGAAACCGAATTCAAAATAGTTCGCAGTTTGTTTATTAATTTCAACAAAACGAAGTAGCACAAGTGCACCAATGAACTAGGATATTATAGTGGATACTTGATAGCTTTGCTTTTTTGGGAAATTAGTCAGAAAACCGAGGAGCATAAAAATCGAACTGATATTGCAGCTTTAAGCTATATAGTTGTATTATCACCAGATATTAATCGCAATACAACAAACCTCTTTGTTTCAAGTTTTAACTTTGTTTTTAGTTTCAAATGAAATGCTCAGAGCTGCATTGCACAATGGTTTGTAAGTTGGACTCTGTGCTGTGACAATGTAATGTTTATAAAAAAGTAATCACTTATATAATAACGCAGTATCCAGTCCTGATGACTGCTCAAAGCACTTTACTCCCTAGCAGACTTGTTTGATCGAGCACCATCTCAACTTCTCTGGGAAGCATTCAGCCATGCCACAATTAATGCACAAAGGCTATTTGTACACAAATATCCACCACTGTCTATAGCCAGGTACTCATTCATATGGCCGAGTGAACTGGAGCAACGTAAAGTGAACGAACTTGCCCAAGGTTCAACACAGCAGCACTGAATTCGAACCCGGGTTCTCTTGATTGAGAGTCCAACGTTCTAGTCACTGAGCCAATGCGCTCTATTGTAACCGTGTGCATTGTTTCAATGGAGCACATTGTGTAAATACAGATGTATGTATGTATATTGAATTGAAAAGCATGGAAATAACTAACCTTTTCATCTTTCAAGTACTGATCTTGTGGAGTTAACTTCAAGTAGCTGTGGTCGTTGGCAAGGGCATGTGGATTGGCAGGAGGGAACAGCTGCATCACTAGCATTGACTGACTTTCCTGAAATATGTATATGTAGAGATATAAGCAACATTGTATTTTTTGCTTTATACATAAAGCCAGAGACTGCACTAATGCCCATGTTTTGACAAGTAACTATTTTTCAATTGGTCTGTAAAAGGAATATAAGATTTGTTTCATCAAATAGAGTGAACCTGTCTGGAGTAGAGTCGTTCTGCAGTTGCTCTGATCGAGGATCATATATAAGGTCGGAATTGTCCTTCCCACAAATTGCATGTAATCAGCTGGACTTGATAGGAGTTTCTTTAAAAGGTATAGCATGATGGAACGTCTGGAGGACCTGCAGGTCAAGTCAAAGTGTACATTCAGCTACATATTTATGAATTTTATATACATTTTAACCCTTTCAT
>CM034543.1:15319595-15411804 GCA_020002185.1 Paraescarpia echinospica | reverse complement strand
AGGCCAAGTTCATACAGAACAGACTATTTAAGACAGTTAATTGCAACCCAGAAATGGTAGCCAAGAAAAACAGGGCTATGAAGGAAAATAAATCACCTGGAGTGGGATGACCCACCCAAACTACTAGTGGAAATTGTAGAACAAATTAGCATACCGCTTGCAACAGTTTTCAACTTGTCATTAGAAGAGGGAGGGGTTCCTTTAGAATGGAAAGAAGCAAACATTATACCGTTATTTAAAAAAGGTTCGAGAAACAAGTCAAATAATTATAGACCAGTTAGTTTAACATCGGTGATTTGTAAATTATTAGAAAGACTAATTAAACATCACATGGTGGATTTTCTTGTTAAACATAACTTGATAAACCCATCTCAACATGGGTTTTTAAAAGCGAGGTCATGCTTAACAAATATGTTATGTTTTTTGGAAGACATCACTAGGTGGGTAGATGAGGGATCACCAGTAGATATCATCTGTTTAGATTTTCAAAAAGCTTTCGACAAAGTACCACATCAAAGATTACTTCGCTTTAAAACTAAAGCCCAAGTGGCAGGAAATGGTATAATTAACTGATAGAAAAATGGCTGATTGACAGAAGACAACGGTAGTTGTTGATGGGGAGGGGCTTCCAAAACTGGAAATCAGTTTTGAGTAAATCTTTACCATGATCAGTACTTCGGGACCTATATTATTCTTAATATATATATAAAATCTAGATTTGGATGATGTGATATAGCTAGCAAGGTGTTGAAATTTTGCAGATGATACAAAAGTGTTTAGAAGGATTAAAAGTGATGGAGATAGACAGCATTTACAAGATGATCTTGACAGGTTGATCAAATGGTCTGAAAAGTGGCAAATGTTGTTCAATTTTGGGAAATGTAAATGCTTTCACACAGGACATGGGAACGATATGTAGAATTGCAGCTTCAAAGGGAAATCAAATCCTTGGATTGATTAGGCGAAATATAGCATATAAAGAAAAAGAACTAATAATACCGCTGTACAAAACAATAGTTAGGCCTCATTTAGAATATTGTATACAAGCATGGAGGCCATACCGCAAGAAGGACATCCATATATATGCTAGAAAGAGTACAGAGGAGAGCGACTAAAATGATACCAAAACTGAGGGATCTTAGTTATGAAAAACGCCTAAAAGAATGTGGTTTAACAACACTAGAGACCAGGAGATTGAGAGGAGATCAGATAGAAGTGTTTAAAATATTGAATGGTTATGAAAATATTGATAGAAATGTTTTTTTCAGTTAAGAAAGATAGAAAGACTAGAGGACATGAAGTTACATTAGTAAAGGAGCAGTGTAGATTAGACGTGAGAAAGTTCTCATTTTCACAAAGGACTGTGAATGAATGGAACAGATTATCTGATGATTGTGTGAGTGCTAGTAGTGTGAATATGTTTAAAAATAAAATCGACACATACCTCAGAAGGGCTGGATATATGTAGATAAAAGGGTTGGACTCTCGATAAGCCAAAGGGCTTCCTTGTCCACCTGCCATCTAGAGTTAATTCTCTGGATGGCAATCTTGTTAAAATCTTGTTAAATTATTGCACAAATCCTGCAACAAAATTAAATTAGTGAACATAATTTTCTTTAATTCATATAAGTAGATATTTTGAGGTGGGAACTATTTACAAAACATAATATTTGTCTTGCCATTGTCTGTATTAATGTACAGTTAATATATAATTTGTCCAGATACCGGCCATGGGCACTGAATCTGTAGAGTAAATTGTAATTTACCAGAGCATTTTGTTTTCTTTTAGCAGGACTTTCCTTCAGCTGCAATAAAACAATATTGTCAATTGCAAAATATATTGAGAATTGAAAAAGATACAGTTTGCTTTTAAGTCAAGTTTCATATAATGTACAGATTCATATGTAGGGTCGTTCCTACATTAGTATAATGACCCCCTGTATCTCAACACATTTGTTTTTTCATGTGTGTACACAAATAATAATTCTGTAACTCAATGATACTTCCGAAAAAAGTATATTAGTTATGCTACAGGAGCTTATCTACCAATATATAAACACATTCATACTAGTTATACATTCCTGCAGCTGATATTAATTATATTGCAAGCTAACTTACTTTAAGAATAATGTTGGAACATAAGAAAAAGCAGCCTAAGACAGGCTAGAGATTTCTTATGCCAATAGTCCTGTGCCCAAAGTTATGACTATTCTCTAAACATAATATATCTACTGTCTGTATCACATGGTGTCGTGTATAAGACTATAGTTAGTATAAATCATGCAGGCATGTCCAATTGCCATACAAATAGGACACAGGCCTAGGTTTCACAAGAGAGGTAACTTCTGTATGATATAGCCATAGACCTGTCATGGCAATTTCTTTGCCAACTTTAGAGGAAAGGGCAAATTAAAAAAAAATACAGTACAATGTATACAGATAGCTGCCTACGGATATGAGCCACATAGCCATAAGGGGATGGGGCATGTCCATGGCATGAACATTAGTCATGCCTGGTCAGTCATGGATCAGGGCATGAGCATGGATGATATTATTAGGATTATGTTTGTATGTCTATGAGGGGTAAAGTAAAGAGTAGGCCTAACCGAGATTTTGTGTTTTCACGCCGTCTTTACCTTTGCCCTCTACGCCCACGGCCCCACGCTACGGCTTTACCTATGGCTTATGGATACGAATCTGCCCAACAACCCTCTACTAGAGTAGACTACAGTCTATGCTTTGACTACAGACAACAGTCATCACTGCCAGTAACAGTGACAACTGACAGTCAGTCATTCACTGATTCAGATGAGCATGCCTTGAGTGAGACAACACAACTTATACAGAGAAGGTTAGGCCCTCACAAGAGTCGCCAAAACCCAACTGCTAAACTCACAATGACAGTTAGTTGTTGTGGACTGTGGCCTTTGAACTAGTATAGCTATAGTTTGTCCTTCAATTTTGGTCTTAATGTTGATGAGCAGTGAAGTCTAGTGAATGGTGAAGGGAGAGCTCTGCAGATGTTGCGAACAAAAAATTGTTTTGGCAAACTCAGCTATGAATAATCATGTTAAAATATATGTGATTCAAAATATAACATGGAACATTTTCATGATAAATTACATAAATAAAAACCAATATTACTAATAATTAAAGTGATAAATTAAACACTACAAATACAACAGGAATAAATCATGTCAGCTTGCACAAGCGACCGGACCTTCATCTTCGACCTAAGTTTAACGTTTCCCAATAAATGTCTATGTTAGATTTTATGAAGTAGCATATATATATATACATAATCACTGAAATGCAGTCCATCATCATTTCAAAAAAATTGATAAATTAAACGGTTAACTTACATGGCCTCAATAAACAGTTACCCAGACAGGTTGGCTATTGTCATCTTACCCGGCTTACTGGCTTTCTGTAAAATTTGAACTCTGAATTGCTCTAAAATTAGAGAACATTAAAATAATTATGAAGATGATCCCTCATGTGGGTAAGATGACAACAGCCAACCTGTCTGGGTAAATGTTTATTGAGGCTATGTAAGTTAGCCATTTAATTTTTCAGAAATAAAAATTGTATCTACTCAAAGAAGCATAAATTGTATTTTTTACAATAATCAAACACTTTAAATATAGCATGAATAGTGACCAATATTTGACATGTCAGCTTTTAAGCTAAAACGTAGTCGCTATCAAAGGAGCCACCTTCCTTTTATATGCTATTTATTAGTTTGACCAGCAGTAATCTTGAACACTGATATTAACATAAAAATATAAAAAACAAAATGTACATTTAAAAAATATTCCATACTATAAGCAGGTCTCAATAAGTTAAGATAGCACAGTAACGCTACTCACTAGATACCTTATTTGCCTTTTGCTTGGAGGGATGTTACAATCATCGGCCTTACCTAAAACACGAGAGAGGCATAAATAGAGGAAGCAATCTACATGTACAGTTAATGTACTAACTAAGCAATGCCGTTTGTTTTCCAGAATCCAACTTAATGCTTTGAACATTCAGAAGTCCAAAAAATTAATATACCAGACACACCATTGTTTTGGACTTGGAGACATCACACAGTTCAGTTAATTACAAATAACACAATGTTTTAATTGATTTTATCACCTTGAATTAGACTTGATAAAAAAGTTTGATGACGATGCAGGATTAATATATCTTAAAGTTAATTTAATAGACAATACTTAATAGTACTATAAGTGATACATTTTGAACAAAGTCAAAGCAGCTATTATTCCTAACAGGGATAACTTATTTAAATTGTTCTAATTTACATGATATTCAGAACAAGTGAAATATTTCAATTCATACAATATCCAACACCATACTCCGTACAACTACTACAAGGTACAGCGAAAATGCTTCCAAAAAGATGCCTCTGCAGCGTCAACATTTCACACATCCTTTCATAAAGTTAAACACAATATATATGCCGAATGTCAGTGTCGCGAGTGTTGTATTTTAAACAACGTATACTAGTGCCGCTAGTTCGTGCATCGAAAATTTCGTAAAACTGCCACAATACCGCATTGTTACGGAATTTCGCTATGCACTTGACACTCGAGTCTAGTATGTAAATTACAAGCTGTACCTGTGCCACTGTGACGTCTGTCTGTGAGTGTGGGTGGTTTTCTCGGCACGCGCCACTTCTTTGATAAAATCCGCAACTTTCTCAACTCTACTTCTTCGCTCGGGTGCATATTCTGTCGCGCTACCATTTTTGCTATCTGTCTATAGTAGTTTGGTCAAATTCTACAGAGACTCATCCACGATAAAGCTAAATCAATATTTGAAGTGAGAGCTTTGACAGCAAGACGCTTCCGCCATTTTCCTCACGCGTGACCTAGATTCTGACGCATGCGCACAATTCGCGTATGAAATATACACAAACGACACTCTGGACGCGGTAATTTTTAACCAAAACACAAAATACGTAATATTCTCTGTTTTATTCGCGCAACGTTTCATTGATAGTAGTAGTTTGCAAACCATGCGATCTAATCTCAAATATACACTCGATTAAAGCTAGCATAACACCATATATGATAAACGTATATGTACAGGCAATGTTCGACACAAAAAGTATACGCTCACAAATTTCCAGTTCGTGTAAATATAAAATTGTACGCTACAACACACAATAAACTGCAGAATTCCCCAAAATAACACGCACTTAATGTATGTGACTAACAAAAAGTCAGTATCTGCACCACAGAAATGTGTGTGGAAGGTTAAAATATTGCCTGTACACGTATATGTACAGGTAATATAAATGTACAGGCAATGCGGTGATTTTTGGCAGTGAATGTACAGGTAATGCGGTATATAGACTTATATATATATATATATTATATATATATCATATATATATGATATGATGACACACAGCATTTCAAATCCAGACTACATGTGGCGTAACTTGTTCGTCTTGCATGCACCTGGTGTGTGTGACAGTCATATCCTTAATGAACATACTAAGCAAAACTCGAGGCCGCTTTTGATTCACCCCATGTCGAAAACTTCAAAGTAAAGTTGCCAGACAAAAAGTCGCTTTGATCAGCATGTCTAAGCACATTACGTAGTCTATGGGGTTGACTGCTTCCTTATAACACCAGTATTAAGTAAATTAGCATGATATATCCTTCAAACGTTATAAAAATCGTACGATCTTCCCAACTCCATCCGCCATCTTTGCTTCGTTTGCAACGGGTGTCCTGTTATAGTTCGAGTTCTATTTGTTTCCAGTGCTTGGCTACGTTCTATTAACTGACTAGTCTGTATTATTGTGGTTACAATGTTATGGTCTTATGAGGTCTCACTCATTAGTCAGTCTTTTTCAGAACATTATCGCCAAACCGACCTTTCTATGCTGGCACTGGGGGTGGTCACTGCCAGGGTGCTTGTTGTCCTCAGTGGTTCTTTTACGTTCCAAATTGAGACGGGACCGACATTAACGTGATCTCCGAGTCACGAGGGATACACAGTCCCCAATGTTGAGAGCCTGGTTTGTACACCAAATACCATGCCTGCCCGGTCCGGGTTTTGAACTCAGAGCGTTGGCATGCCAGGCGGATGTGCTAACCACTGAACGAATGAATGAACGGCGCAGAGTTAGTGATTCGTCGTGTTCGGCAAGCTTTTTTAAAATATGCGTTCTGATTTATTTTATGTTATGCCTTTTTAATACAATTTACTTTATCTTCACAAATTAACTGACGCCTGTCGTGTATGTTTCAGACTTTGGAGGTATCTACCTGGACATTGACATGCTGATGCTGAAGTCGCTTGACCCTCTTCGGACGCACAATCTCGTTCTCGGTAGACCCGTGCCGATAGCGCTCTCCAACGGGATTATACTCGCTCGCAAGGGGGCGCTGTTCCTGCGCTTATGGTTGGAGAACTACCGCAACTACGACGGGTCGAGTTGGGGCGGAAATTCTGTCCAGTTTTCGCACCGTCTGCAAAAACTCTTTCCACATTTAGTGCACGTCGAGGAGAACAACATGTTGCGTCCGAACTATCTGGAGTTGGAACTCTTGTACGGGATTAATAATAAGTTCTTCGACTGGTCTAAAAGCTACAGTATGCATATATACGGGGAGGACAAATACAAAGTACCGAAAACGCCACAACAGTTGAAAGGATTCAATAGCACACTTGGCCAGGTGATGCGGTACATTTACTTCGGAAGCCCTGCTTTGCTTCCCATAAAAGGTAAACGATTCACGCCAAAATGATGGCGTTATACACTCATATAAATTATTTGCCACTTTTGTTATGTATAATAAAAAAGTACATAGAGTAGTGCGGGACAAAGCGCACACCTTTAGCGAAACAAAATACCATTTTGGTCTCCTTGTTTTTTGCAGAAAAAGTTAACACATTCACGCAATCACTTATTTTACCTAAAACAGCATAAATATATAACCAAAGTATCTACATAACATAATAATAATCTTTTTTTTATATAGCGCCATATCCACAGCGTTCATAGCGCTTTACATAAAACTAAAATATAAATAGTAAAAATTAAACAAATTTAAATATAAAAGTAAAAACAATTAAGATAGTAATGCTGTGTAAACATCAATAGATTAAAAAGAAAACAATTCTCATGGTAAAATAAGTAGTTAAAATGTTCTTTCGGCTGTTAAGAACATCAAGATAAAAATATGAATAACTTAGAATAAAAATGTTTCTGTGGTCTTTCAAGCAGAATATGCAATAATGAAAAGGTAAGTTTTTAAGGCTGCCTTGAAGGATTGCAGGGAGGTTTTGGAAGTAACAGTAGTTGGTAGATTATTCCATACTGTAGCGGCAGCGTGAACGAATGCACATTCACCAGCTTTGGTTCGGGCTCTAGCAACGACAAGATTATTACCCTCAGCAGAACGAAGATGTCTGGCTGGTTTGTAAGCTGATACAAGTGACTGCATATATGGTGGCGATAGTTCAGCATTTAACGCCTTATAAGTAAGTTCTGCTGTTTTGTACGTAATCCGTTGCTGGACAGGCAGCCAGTGGAGTTGGCGCAGTAGTGGTACCGCACTGTCGCATCGCGCACGCCGAGTTATTAGACGAACAGCAGCATTCTGCAGTCGCTGCAGCCTGCCGATGTCCTTGGCAGAAGTGCCAAACAGAAGCGAATTGCAATAATCTAAGCGTGATGTTATCATTGCATTTACCACACGTTCTGCTGTCGACTGTGGCAGGTAACGGTGAATTTGGCCGATGTTACGTAAATGCAGTGAACAGGTACTAATGGTACGAGAAACCTGCACCGTCATGTCAAGATGCTTATCTAAGTAGACACCAAGATCTCTCACACATTCCGCGGCATATACGACTTCAGATCCAACGCGCACATGCAGTCCAGCAACCAAATTAGATGCCGACCTGGGTACAACCGGTAGAACCTCGGTTTTTGCATCATTCATCAGCAAGTAGTTGAACGTCATCCAGGATTTGATGTCGTCGATGCACAGCGGTAGTAAGAGAAATGACATTCAAGTCAAATTGAGTGGTGGACTTTATCGAAAACATTGCCATTTTCTTCTCCTAATTTTCCGCCAAGGCAGAAACAGTTAGCACGTTCACGCATACACCTATTTTACTTAAGCCAGTATTAAAAACACAGATCCGTAGTATCTACATATTAAACAAACACAAAAATATAATTTCAGTAAAGGCTAAGCCCGGGATACACTGGCATTTTTCGCCCGATATGACCCGACTAACTCAGCTCGGTGAGTCTGTATGCCCAACTCACCCAGACTGCAGTGTACATACTACACCGACTGACTCGACCGGGACCTATTAACCTGATCCTGGCGGGAAAATATTCGCACGCCGACTTCGAAAATGTCTGTAAGTCTGAGTGACGTCACAATCAAGCAAACGAACCAAACAAACAGCGGTGAAGAATGGTCTAAATTACATCATTGCTTGAAAACTTTCGACTATGTAATATTGACACCAACTAGCCCCGATTACACTCGGACATTAGCCGACTGACACTGACACCGACTCGACTAAACCAATACCGACTGGTCTGATCGGGTCGGGCGAAAAAACATCAGTGAAACACGGGCTTAAAGCGAATTAATACCAGAGAGACACGAACCCATAAAGGCTAAAGCCCCTATATAATATCCATCTAAAGCCTCCATATTTCCCATGCTACATCTCCCAAACGTACAGACAAGCAACATGACAAATACCAACATTTAGTCACTTACTCCAATGAAATAATAAGCATTCGTACCTTAACATGGATGATGAGGCGTTCAACCAATAACTTCACAACAAATCCGTACCGCGGCGGCAGCATCGATTGAGCTTCACAAAAAATGTTCATGTCATGTGTAACATTGTCGCTTATTTAAATTAATAAATTCACGATACGAAGTTCCGACTACCCAGTGGAAAATCAACTAGATAAATTGCTTTGGCCGCAACGTGGAACATGATCTTAATAATAGTCCACTAACTAATCATCTTGCCGGGCACCTATCATTTTGCATCCTTATGTTGATATATTTTAATAGGCATTAGCCATCAAGCATATTGTTAATGATGGCATTTTCGTTGCCCTGTCATCTCTTGGGCTGCAGCCTGCTGGATGCTTATCGCCTACACAGAAGCGGCGGATTCCTCCACTTTGGCCTTTGGGTAACTTAATCCCATTTGAATGATGGCAAATTTCTTTGCCAAAGGGTAGCACTGGGAAGTCCTACACAGGCACCCCTATAACCTCTGTACCTTGTCACTCTATTAATCAGGCAACCAGTTATAGGTCATCAGTCCCCTACCCTCCTAATTATCCGGGATTGAATCTTGTCACGGTTTACGTAAATTGAATTTCGCGCTATCACGCGGCTATGCAGACGAACGCAGTGTTAGCCAGGATACTTTGCGTAGAGCCGAAATGAACAGATCTCCGAACAGGTCAATAAATAGTCGATTAACCGATTGCATGTTTCTCCCACACTCCGCAGCAGTAACGGGGTCAGCACACTATTGGTTTTCCCATAGGCGACCATGTTAACGTTTTGTCTAATTATAAGAAAACTTGACCTATAAAATGTCTTTAACTTCTCACCTGCTGTTATCATCATCTCACTGACATGCTGATGGATTTTAAAAAAAATTGCATACTTCCAGCTCTCGTAAAATGCCTGTATGTGTGACACCCGTCAATATTTACAAATGCCGGCAAGAATTACTCCGCAAACAGGTCACACAGGCAAATTGCTGCTAAATATCCTTCCGTTTATTCAAATCATCTAGAAATCCACCATTTTACAGTCAACACCTTCTATACTCACACATAAAAATCTCCCTACTCAAATGCACTTATGTCACAGCATGTGAATTTTATAAAAAATAATTTCTCAAAAATACACTGCATTTTTCTTCGTGCAACGGACAGGAAGTCTAACTAGAACATGACCCCTAACGCCACTCACAATATGATAGAATTCTACAGACATGCGCTGAAGCGCGGCAATCGTGGTTTTACTCTTAGCCGATAGATGTCGTGCGTGTATTACAGCGAATGTACCATAATTCCATTTTACGGGGAGACATTATTAATATTATGGTAGATGCGCGTTAATTATAGGGCAATCGAGGTTTTACGCTTAGCCGATAGATGTCGTACGTGTATTACAGGTAATGTACCGTAATTCCATTATTACGGTAGATGCCCGTTAATTATATGGTAATTTCTAAGAGTGTGTTGACCAGAGATTCCACCACCCACGCCGGTGGCAGCATTGGTTGGTCGATGTGACGAAAGACTAACCAAACCTGCTCATACATAATGAGTTCGATGGGGATAGACAGCGTTCATTTAGTTTAAGATTCATTTTATTTTGTGTAATATATTATTTCGGGCACTATTTCGTAATTTCATTTCGTTATCGAAAACACTTAATATATAAACATGCTCACACCCACAGAGTTCTAGGGGTCATGCTACAGTTAGACTTCCTGTTTCGTTATATATCAGCATGTCAATGAGATAATGATAACAGCAGGTGAGAAATTAAAGAAATTTTGTAGGTCACGTTTTCTTATAATCAGACAAAACGTTAACATGGTTGCCAATGGGAAAATTAATTGTACATTGAGCCCTCTAGCGATTCGCTATGGAAAATCAATACAGAAGCTTTTAAAGGGAAACAAAAGACAACTGTTTGGTTCGATGCATCTAAAAGTGTTAATAAAACTAACAATTTGCAACTACAATTAAGAATAGTACTTCAGCAGTTTACTAGAAAAATCTTGTTGAAGACACAATTAAGTTGTATGGACAGCGCCATTTTTATAAAAGGCTGACGTCATGAGTTTCTACTTTCTCCACTCAGCCGGTCGACGAACTGGAAATACTAATTTAGTTTACGACGCACAGTAAATCCATCCATTGCAGAATTGGTCTCTCCACTCTTTTTGGTTCGTGAACGATTTACATAATTGCATTTCTAGTTTGATTCATATAGTTAGGATATAATTGTTTGCTAAACAAACATATTTGTTTATAATTATAATTGTTTGTTAAACGTCAGTGTATAGATCCGAAACAGCTAGGAAAGGCAGAGACAGAGAAAAAGGCTTTCATGGAAGAGGTAGAGAGAATGATGGGACCGGTAGAAGCGCATGTGGTGGTGTGCGTTACTTACTTACTTATCCTCTTCGTCCCTGATGGGACATAAGGCTTCGACAATGTATCTCCACCGGGTTCGGTCTTTAGCAATGGACTGTGCCTCGCCCCGTGAAAGCTTCATGTCAGCCAGTTCTGCTATCATTGTCCTACGCCAGGTGGTCTTTGAGCGGTCAGGCTTTCTCTTCCCAGGTGGTGTCCATCCCAGGGCGACTTTAGGAATGCAGTCTTGACCCATTCTAAGGATGTGTCCAAACCATCGCAAGAGTCGGTGTTTGATCTTTAGCACCACACTATTGCAGTCGGTCTTCTTATAGAGTTCCACATCGGATATTTTAAATTTATTAGACCAGAATATCCGGCAGATCTTCCTGAGGCATCCTTTGAGGAAAGCATCGATCTTTGCCATGTCTCTTTTTACCACTCGCCAGCACTCTGAGCCATAAAGTAAGACAGACTTCACGTTATTGTTATATAGCCTCATCTTTGTTATCAAGCTATGTGCGCAGCTGGAGATTTCAATACACGCGTGGGTACTGCGGGGACAGGAGAAGAGGATTCGGTCGGGGGATTTGGATGAGAAATGTTACGACAATGGACTGCGTGGTTATAGGCTTGTACAATAGAGTAGCGCGACTATCTCTAATCTAATTAATGTCACCCGTGGTGAGCTAGTTCTGGCTACACCACCACGCCACTGTGTTGTAATAAACTGTTTGCGTTCGTACAAAGCTGGTTTGCGTACGCTAATTCAGTCATGGTGTCAGAAAGTTGTTTGACCGGATGTTAGCGGAACTCGGTGGAACACTAACAACGGGTAAAAGCGCTGTCACGAGGTCCATCGTCAGGTCGACCCGTCAAGGAGACGTCGAAGGACCAGATCTTCCAGTCTGCTATACAAGATGATATAGTAGAAGAGATCGATTCAGTTGATCCACAAATGTACGTCAATGTCAGGGAGCCCTGAATCGCACAAATTCGACAAGCTGATGACACATTGCAACGATTGTTGATGACGGTTATGTCATGCTGGCCAGAGCACATGTACATGCTGCCACATGAGCTGAAACCGTACTGGACATTTCGAGATTACATTTCTGCGCATGACGGTCATTCCGCAAACTTGACAGAGAGACCTGCTACAATGACTTCACATCAGTCATCAAGGAATTGAAGCAACACTGCGAATAGCACGAGATAGCATCTACTGGCCTGGAATGACAAGCGACATCAAGCAGATGATCGACAGTTGTCAAGCGTGTGCCAAAGAAAAACCGCCTCAACAGAAAGAGACTCTACGAAGCCACGACATTTCAGCAAAGCCATGGGCGAAGATTGGGATCGACCTGTTTACGCATGCCAACGACACGTACACAATCCTGGTGGATTATTACTCAGATTTCTTTGAGTTCACAAGGCTTGTCGATCAGAGAGCGGAAACTACCATACAAGCAAGGAGCAGTACGCACGATATGGGGTGCCACAAATTGTGCAATCAGATGGAGGACCACAGTTCGTGAGTGCATATTTTTAGATGTTTGCAAACACGTGAGAATTCAAACACTCCATGGCGTCGCCTTATCACACGCTATCTAACGGAAAAGCTAAAGCAGCAGTAAAGATCGCGAAAAATCTGCTGAAGAAATCGAAATATCCGACGAGAGCTCTGCTAGAGTGGCGCAACACTCCCACATCAGACGTAAACTGCAGTCCGGTACGACGACTTATGCAGCGACGCAAATCAAAAATTAGCTTATAATATAAAACAAGACAGCAAGAGTTTTTATGCATATGTTCGTAGCAAACAGAAAGTTCAGGATAAGGCCGGTCCTCTAGAAGATAGTGTTGGAAATATAATATCAGAGGGATTCTTAATGGCAGAAGACCTGAATGAGTATTTTAGTTCATTGTTTACCAGGGAAGATATTAGTTCACTGCCAAGTACCAGAGGCTAAGTTCAAAGGGGCAGAATCAGACAATTTAGGACAGTTAATTGTAACACCGGAAATGGTACCTAAGAAAATTAGGGCTATGGAGGAAAATAAATCACCTGGAGTGGATGGTATTCCACCCAAACTACTATTGGAAATTGTAGAACAAATTAGCATACCGCTTGCAACAGTTCTCAACTTGTCATTAGAAGAGGGAGTGGTTCCTTTAGAATGGAAAGAAGCAAACATTATACCGTTATTTAAAAAAGGTTCGAGAAACAAGTCAAATAATTATAGACCAGTTAGTTTAACATCAGTGATTTGTAAATTATTAGAAAGACTAATTAAAGATCACATGGTGGATTTTCTTGTTAAACATAACTTGATAAACCCATCTCAACATGGGTTTCTAAAAGCGAGGTCATGCTTAACAAATATGTTATGTTTTTTGGAAGATATCACTAAGTGGGTAGATGATGGATCACCAGTAGATATCATCTAGTTAGATTTTCAAAAAGCTTTCGACAAAGTGCCACATCAGAGATTACTGCTTAAACTAAAAGCCCATGGCATAGGAAATGGTATAATTAACTGGATAGAAAAATGGCTGATTGACAGAAGACAACGGGTAGTTGTTGATGGGGAGGCTTCAAACTGGAAATCAGTTTTGAGTGGGGTTCCACAGGGATCAGTACTGGGACCTATATTATTCTTAATATATATAAACGATTTGGACGATGATATAGCTAGCAAGGTGTTGAAATTTGCAGATGATACAAAAGTGTTTAGAAGGATTAAAAGTGATGGATTGATTAGGCGAAATATAGCATATAAAGAAAAAGAACTAATAATACCGCTGTACAAAACAATAGTTAGGCCTCATTTATAATATTTTATACAAGCGTGGAGGCCATACCGCAAGAAGGACATAGATATGCTAGAAAGAGTACAGAGGAGAGCGACTAAAATGATACCAAAACTGAGGGATCTTAGTTATGAAAAACGCCTAAAAGAATGTGGTTTAACAACACTAGAGACCAGGAGACTGAGAGGAGATCAGATAGAAGTGTTTAAAATATTGAATGGTTATGAAAATATTGATAGAAATATGTTTTTTTCAGTTAAGAAAGATAGAAAGACTAGAGGACATAAAGTTACATTAGTAAAGGAGCAGTGTAGATTAGACGTGAGAAAGTTCTCATTTTCACAAAGGACTGTGAATGAATGGAACAGATTATCTGATGATTGTGTGGGTGCTAGTAGTGTGAATATGTTTAAAAATAAAATCGACACATACCTCAGAAGGGCTGGATATATGTAAATAAAAGGGTTGGACTCTCGATAAGCCAAAGGGCTTCCTTGTCCACCTGCTATCTAGATTTAATTCTCTGGATGGCAATCTTGTTAAATCTTGTTAAATCTTGTTAACATTGGAACTAGGGCTTTTTCTGTTGCTGCACCAACTCTTTGGAATATGCTTCCTCTTAGTGTTAGATCAGTTGAAAATATTACAAAATTCCGTCGTCATTTAAAAACGTATCTTTACAACCTTGCTTACCCACCGTAGCTCCCTAGCGCCTTGACCCATCTGTTGACAACTAGAAAACTACTTATGGATTTTGAGATTGACCAACCATTTTGTTTTGATGCGCCTCTGAGCTTGGTTTCCAAGGATTTAGGCGCAATAGAAGTTATCTTATTATTATTATTATTTATGGACTATAAGAGTAATTTGGACTCGGTGGTAGAGATCGCAGTCCTAGGAGGATCACGTCCTGGTAACCTCTGACCCTATGGCAAGAGTTAGAGTATTTTGCTTTATTTAGGTTGTATATTGTTTAGTTAAAAAGGGAAATGTTACGATATTGAACTACATTGTCATAGGTCTGTACAATAGAGTAGCGCGACTATCTCTAATCTAATTAATGTCATGCGTAGTGAGCTAGTTCCAGCTACACCATCACGCTACTGTGTTGTAATAAACCGTTTGAGTTCGTACAAAGCTGGTTTGCGTACGCCAATTCAATCAGGGTACAAGGAACCGTGAGGGCCACGAGTTATTAGAGTTGGTGATGCGAAATGGGCTGGCCGTGGGTCCTTTTATCCAAAAGAGGGAAAGCCACAAAGTATCTTATAGGAGTGGCCACCGTAAGACAGAGCTGGATCTGCTGATAGTGGGGAAACAGCAAGTGTGGCGAGTGACGGATTGTAAGGTCTTTACTGGTGAACACGTGATAACGCAACACAAGCCCATCGTTTTCAGTGTGCGTATGCAGAAGAGGAGGGTGACTAAACGTTTGGGGCGAAAGACCATTAAATGGTGGAAATGTCAGGGGGACACAGCCAGAGCATATATAGAGACAGAGTGACACGAGAGTATGAGAACCTACGGTCAACAATAGGAACGGTGGAGGAAGAGTGGAAGCACTTTAAGGATTCTTTCATTGGATCAGCAGAGGAGCTATGAGGCAGAACATCTGGTAAGGGCGGAGCGTCCTCGAAGAGATAAAACAAACATGGTGGACCGACACGGTAGTAGAGAAAGCAATTGGAGAAAATAGCGAAGTATGGAAAGAAACAGAAGGGATCAATGGAATGGAGGACAGCCGGGCATTGATATACAGCAGCTATATGGACAGAAAAAGAAGGAAGCTAGAAGAGGTGTGAGTAAAGCATAGAGATAAATGGAAGAGGAGCTATAGAGAAAGGTAGATAAGGACAGTGGAAAGATGATCTATAAGATGGCTCGAGGGAGGAATGAGGACAGCAAGGATGTAGACACTGGAACAGTAATTAAGGACAAAAATGGCAAGCTAGTTACGGACAGGAAAGATGTGCTACAGGTCTGGGAAGAGTATTTCAAGCACTGCTGAACCAACAAGAAAGACCTAGTTCTGTCAAGTGCAATAGAGGGAGAAGTAAAGGTGAAGGAGATTGTGGTTGAAGAGGTAGAGAGAGCAACGAAGAAGATGAAGAAAGGTCGGACGACAGGTATTGATGAAGGCGTTCGGATCTGGTGGACAAGAATATTGTCGAAGACCTGCATGAGAGAGAGAAAGATCCAAGAGGAGTGGAGAACAGGGCTTAATAGATCCGGTATGGAAAGGTAAGGGAGGCGTGCATGACCCAGGAAAATACGAAAGCATCAGGTTGCTGAGCCGCATGCTGAAGATGTTGGAGAGAATCTTGGATGGAAGGATAAGAACAATAGTGGAAGGAAAAATCGGAGAAGAACAACAGGGCTTCAGAAGAGGAAGAGGTACAGCTGATGGGATGTTTGCGCTGAGGCAGCTGATCGAAAAGAAGTTGGAGGGACAGGAGAGTATGGCTGTGGGATTTATAGACCTGGAGAAAGCTTATGAAACGGTACGGAGAGAGATGGCAATGGCGACACTGAGGTGGTTGCGGGTCCCAGAGGCAGAGGTCAGTACGGTGGAAGAGACATATGAAGAAACGAAGGGCAGAGTAGTGTGTGAACCTGGAATCTCAGAAGAATTCAAAGTGAACGTTGGCTTGAGGCAGGGGAATGTCCCGAGTCCATTGCTGTTCATCGCAGTGATGGAACTGATAAATAGAAAGTCCTGTATGAAAGATATTCTCCAGAAATTAATGTATGCAGACGATCTAGCGGTGGTAGCGGACGGGGAAGTGGATTTACATGAACAACTTATAGAGTGGAAGGATATCTTCTGCAGATATGGACTGAACGTGAATCTGGAGAAGACAGAGGTGCTGTGGGTTGGGCAACAAAGCAAAGAGCTGGAAATACACCTGGAGGGGAAGAAACTAAAACAAAGTGCCACTTTTGTATGTGGGGATGGCTCCTCAGAAACAGAAATTCGCAGGAGAATACAAGTAGGGGCGAATGCATGGAGGAGAGAAGGTGTGATGGGAGACAGGCACATATCACAAAAACTCAAGGGAAATTTAAAGTACTATGCACATGTGTGACACCAGCCCACCTGTATGGCCTAGAAACTATAGCAATGACAGGGAAACAACAGGAGAGGGTACAAGTGTGCGAAAACAACTGGGTCAGGAGAATTGCGGGGGTAAAGATAATAGATAAGCGAAGAGTGGAAGAGCTGAGGGAGGATGTTGGTGTGAAAGAAAGTTTCAAGAAGACGTTGGTGAGACGTCGGTTGAACTGGGCAGGACACGTGGAGCGAACGGGAGAAGAACGGGTGGCAAAGAAAGCAGATGCCCAAAGAGTGGGGGGGGGGGAGAAGACAAGTGCGATCGAGACTGAGGTGGGAGGATTGCGCGAAGAAAGACCTGGAGGGATGGAAAGGGGAATGGAGAAAAGAGCAAAAGACCGAGGAGAATGGAAAAGGGTGGTAGAGAAAGTAGTGCAAGCGCAACGAGGAGGAAGAGAGAGAAAGAAGAGGAAGAGAAAGAAAAGACAATATCAACGTATCCAAGCCAGCTAACCCTTGAAGTCAGGGAACGATGATTTGGTGTGGTGCCTGTGACCACCTCAGTGCCAGCATACAAAGATCGGCTGATTAGTTTAATGAGACGTTGTAAGACCAAACAATTGTAACTATAATATATATGTACATACTAGTCAGTTAATAGAACGATGCCGAGTACTGGAATGATGAGTTGGGTTTGGTTGCTAAATGATGTCAAGGACTGATAAAAACCATGTGCCTCGGTAGCGCAGTAGGCAGCGCGTCAGTCTCATAATCACAAATTATACAAGGGTAATCTGAAGGTCGTGAGTTCGATCCTCACCCGGGGCATTTATTTTAGATTTATTTCCTTTTAAATATATCGCATAATTTTACCATGTTCTGGAATTTGAATTTTTTTTTGTAATATTGAAGTTGCTCCAGTTCACTCAGCTGTATAAACGAGTACTTGGCTGTAGACAGTGGTGGATATTTGTGTACGAATAGTCTAATTGCAGAGGACTGGACGTTTCCCAGAGAAGTAGATGGTGTTCGATTGGATAGGTAGGTCTGCTAGGGAGTAATGTAAAGTGTAAAGCGCTTTGAACAGTCTCGAGGACTGGATACTGCGCTGTATAAACACTTACCTTTTACTTTAAAGTTATTCAATATTTTCCGCACACATTCACAGAATATGCAGTTCGGACAAAATTACAATATACTTTTATTGGATCATGTATATTGTATCGTACTGATATTATCCTGTGTTCTAAAATACTTGGAACATGGCACGTCGTAACCGACGTCACAGCTTCGACGCTTATTGGTAAATTTAGTGCGTCATGGGCAGGATGAAAGCGTTCTTGATACCGGACATTGTATTAGAAACTTCCACTTTGAGACCGCCTTCTGAGTTAACAACTGACGAGAAATGTTGATTGTAGCAGCAACTGGTTAGTTTGTATTAACTCTGTTAGGTGCATAACACCAAAACGTTGCCTTTTGTTTCCCCTTAAAGGAAAACAATTGCATCCCTTTGAGGCTCGCAAAAACTCACTTGCGGTCGAACCAAATTCATAATGAGCGGTAGCTTAAGCACGAATCCGCTGTCGAATCTTTAAATCGGAAGACGAGTGAGGAGGTGCTGTTGAAGAATTTTTGCCAGAGCTTCAGCACCACTCCGTGTCGTCACTCGCCGTCGCGCTGTCGGATGGGAAGACGAGGGGAGGGCGTGCTGTTGAAAAATGTTCGCGGCGACGTTCGTTACTTCAGAACGTCTAGGGGGAGCACATGACGGGGGCACATTCCAAAGGTCTAGGGGCACGCCACTCTTGCGGAGGCATAGTGCGGCCAAATTACCAAGGTCGTGTGTGTGCGTGTGCGTGCGTGCGTGCGTGCGTGCGTGCGTGTGTGCGTGCATGCTTGAGTGCATCCGTGTGAATGTGACGTGGACTAAATCCGTGTTGCACTTAACATAACAGGTTGTTGTCATCGATTAACGATGTGAGACCGTAATTAAAATTACCTCCGTGGGATTGCCCACAACATTCATTCGCTTGCTTGCTTGTACAATGGATCTACTTGTTTGTGCTGTCAAATTAAGGTTGTATTGCATTCGCTTGCTTGCTTATACAATGGATCTACTTGTTTGTGCTGTCAAATGAAGGTTGTATTGCATTCGCTTGCTTGCTTGTACAATGGATCTACTTGTTTGTGCTGTCAAATAAAGTCTGAATTGCATTCGCTTGCTTGCTTATACAATGGATCTACTTGTTTGTGCTGTCAAATGAAGGTTGTATTGCATTCGCTTGCTTGCTTGTACAATGGATCTACTTGTTTGTGCTGTCAAATGAAGGTTGTATTGCATTCGCTTGCTTGCTTATACAATGGATCTACTTGTTTGTGCTGTTAATTAAAGTTTGTACCAACATTGTTTGCTGTAGTAGTGTGTTTGAGTTTCCCAACATATCAATCTTAGAATCACCATAAAAATTATTCATGTATAGCCCTCATATTTCATATATACCATCAAATCCATGCTTGAACATATCCCCATATTCCAGGGGGTAGTGCCCTAGGGGTATCTTGTCCAAGGGGATATTGTTTTGAGGGATATTGTCCGGGGGGATATTGTCCTGATAGGATATAAAATATATTAGTAATATTATACTCTATTGTTTTGGTTAATAATTGTATTATTATTGCTATTATAAGTATTATTATTATATAACTGGATAATATGCAATACCCTGTATAAAATAATGTAATACCATAAAACCTTACAAATGCAGTGTGTGTGTATCTACAGCTTATTGATGAAAGCGAACCCCTGTTAGCATAACGGACAACGTAGGGGGCCGTTTTGGGCGCACATCACAGCCACGGGTGGATTATTAATTTGAATACAAACACTTTGTTTTTAAAATCTAATACATATTTATACATTAGAGAAAATACATACTTGGCTTATGCAAACTACAGGTTCCGTTGTTTTCCACGCGCACAAAACGGAAATATTATATTTTTTTAATTTCGCACTTCCGACCAATGTTCTCTAGGGCCAATTTATGAGTTACTTAGCAGTGCCACCATAGATTTAACTGTATATACATGGCCGTAGCTAGCCTAAAACAACTGGGGGCAGTAATACAAATTACAGTAAAATATAGAAATTCACGATGAAAAAAAATTAATATCAAATGACAATACATTAATGAAAATCGACAGCTATGCATCAAGCACGGAATATCGGTCCAACAGTAACCGTTACGTATCATTAACATAAACTATAATATAATTGGGTCACACATAGTTTCGGCAAACACCGTGTTTAAGCTGGCCAAAAATAGGCGCTAACCTTTGACATGTATAGTGTGTACGCAAAATGGAACCGGAACTTACTCTTAGACCGGAACCTCCTTCCAGACCGGTACACCGGTAGCGGGAGACAGTGCACATCAATCACCAATCAGATAGGGGTATTGGTTGAATTGTATTTGTCTCGACGTAAAAGGCTTTATTGTGCCTTCATCGATTATAAGAAAGCATTTGATTTAGTAAACCGGTCCTCACTGTGGTCTAAGATAATTTCATGCGGTATTAATGGTAATGTGTTGAAAGTTGTATACAACGTACAAAAATGCTAAATCATGTATAAATGAGGGCCAGGCTGTGTCAGCCTTCTTCTCATGTGATATAGAGGAATGGCAAGGAGAAAACTTGTGTCCTTTGTTATTTGCTATTTACCTGAATAATTTTTGAGGGCCGTATTTTTAAAAATGGTGTTATTTTTGCGGTCACAGGTCAAGGTCACGTGCTAGGGGGTTAATTCAAGGTGTTTTGAATACATAAATTCCACTAAATTCATTTATTAACTCATTTATTGAAGTAGGTAATAACAGAACAGAAGTCGTCTTCCAACATTGCAAGGGAAGTGTTCTCCACTATCAGGTCCATCACGCGTCATCGCTTACAATGAAACCGTCAAAGTCAAACTCGTCTTCCTCTTCCTCGTCCTCCTTCTTTGAGGGGGGATCGTCGAGGTGATCTCGATTGCAAGACAGGGTCATGTTGAGAAGCGCAGCGGGGTCTGCGATGGGGGTGTTCTACACATCGGCGAATCGCTCCATTAATAGCCTCTCCATTGCATCACACACAGGGACTTGGCGTATGCCTTTCCACTGAGAACACCTTTGTGGGATCCACTTGTCACCAGCTGCGTCTCAAACAGTATCTCTGCATATCCTGTGAGCAGCCAGATATAGTTCATGGACGTGTGAAAGGATCCGATCATGACCACATGACTGACGAATTCATCTGGCCATCGCCAGATGATGGGTAGGGCTTTCAAACAGACTCCCAGATCGAATGTATTCAATATCCACTTCTGACCCACCTCAGCCGTGGCTACCTCCGAGCGCTTCAGTATCTCGCAAACAACTGTGTTGTCGGTAATCGGTTGATGGATGGGCGTGAAGTAGTGCACTGTTGGTTTTCTGGGTGGGGGAGTCTCGGTTGCAGAGGTGAAGCCCCCTAGTCCAGGCACGGGCTGCTTGCCGCTGCTTCCGATATACCTGCTGAAAAGACAGACATAGTACTTTTGCATCTTAGTAGCATAGACGGCGTCGTTCTCGGCAGGGGTTTGAATGATGAGCCAACTTTGGGCCAATGCGAGCGAAGTCCAAGGGTGGGAGAGTTTCTGGTTTGTCGACTTTCAGCCTACGCTGTTGCGACTTGTCGATGATATGAAGCTGCCGTGCACATTCGTAGTGGTTTTATTCAAGTTGTCTCACTCATAGTGGAAAACGACGTTGCCATGTCCCGTCACGATTTGGGGCGTCAGATAGGTTGAGACTTCGTCCTGGGCCTTGGCCAGGGCAGTTTCCAACTCTAAGCCCAAATCGTAGCCCTCTGAGTGGCCAAGCCTTTGCAAAATCATGGTGAGCTGCTTGTTTCGGAACAAATGCCTGACAGTCAGAGAAGCACGTGTTTTTGGTAACTTCCATTTTCCCTCCGACACTGCACGGCACAGTTTTTGTCCGATGGATAATACCAGACGCTTCATCTTTTCGCTCGTCTCCAAGCCTTTCTTGTCGGCCATAATCATGCTGAGTTCCATGTCGGCGGCTGTTGGCGGCCACGGTAGGCCTTCGGACTCTCTGAAAGCCCGTAGAATATTACGACGAAGAAGGAGAGCGACGTCTTGGTACTTGTCTGCGCTTCCGAGAGTGTAAGCTCGTGCAAGAGCATTAGAAACGGTGATATTCGAGCTGTACACGAGTCAGAATGAAATGGCATCAGCTTTGTCGTGATCGACCTTCGTGAAGTAGACATGGCCGTTGATTGGGTCATTCTGAAGGCGTTTCAGTAGTTTCTCAGAGCGATAGTTCGAACTCTCGTACCCATTCCGTTTCATTTCGCCGACATAGAGCAAGTTCAAGGAAGATTTTCTCGGCCTGTGTTTCGATTTGCTCCGATGCATTTTCTCTGTTCTTCCAAGACGAGAAGTCTCCACCTCGCTCAGTTTTGCGATCACCATCTTTGATTTCTATTTTGTCACAGAAAATGCACTCTGGTGGGAAGATGGGTCCAGCGGAACCCGCAGAAGACAATTTACGAGGGGAGTGATGCCATTGCGAGGTTGATGCTTCGAGTTCTGTATCATCTCCCAAAAGATGGAGGTTGCCAGTAAAACGCTGATAACACTGACTTTGATACCCAGCATTTTCCAGGTCATCGGGGAGAGTTGATTGCGATATGGGGACTCATGTAATTGGTGGAGACGTCGGTCCCGGATCTTATGAAGCTGCTGTGGTTTTTCACTTGCAATTCCTTTTATTTCACTGAGGAGTGTAAAACGACCATGATCAGACATGGATAGCAGATGAAGGATGCGTGTATGCGGAGAGTGTGTGGGTGCTGCTGGATCTGCGCTCCGGTCACTTTTTATTTTGGGCATGATGGCTAAATGTTCACTTTTACCACCACTGTTTATCTGAAATGGAAAATAGAAGTCACCATTAATATTATGACTAATACAAAACATTTAAATAACACCATTTTTGAAATTATTACCCTCAAAAACCCCTCAAAAACTTTTTCTTTTGGGCATGATGGCTTAATGTCTACTTCTACCACCACTGTTTATTTGGAATGGGAAATAGAAGTATAAAGGTATTTGAATTGAAGTCACCATTAATATTAAGAATAATAATAAAACATTAAAATAACACCATTTGTGGAATTATTGCCCTAAAAAAAACAAAAAAACCTCTGTTAACTTATTTGCAATACAACTATCTATAAAAAATTCAGTAATGTTGGCATTTTAGAATTTATATGTTGACATGTTACAGTGATATATGTGTGTGTGTGTGTGTGTGGGGGGGTGTGTGTGTGTGTGTGTGTGTGTGTGTGTGTGTGTGTGTGTGTGTGTGTGTGTGTGTGTGTGTGTGTGTGTGTCTGTGTGCGTCTGTGTGCGTCTGTGTGTGTCTGTGTGTGTCTGTGTGTGTCAAGCATTCAGTACGCGACCTTTCCTGTGTAACCACCGAGGAAGTGAAGGTTTCAAAAAGAGTTGTGATCATACAGGGAGTGGCTAACTAAATAACTCACATCGATATTCGGGAAACCGGAGTTGGTTGAATGTCATAATAAATTAGACGTTGTTCAGAACACCGGAGAGTATCAACGAATGTTCTCATTCGTCTTCGTTGACGTTATAATTATTTGTCGAATCTGTCGAGGCCAATAAAACAGTTGCATAAATAGACCACGCTAGAGGCGACACACGAACTAGATATTTTATACTCGCTAGGGGACGATTACGTCGAATGTCGAGAGTATTGTCGTGAACTTGCAGTTCCTTTGATTTCACTGAAGGGTGTAAAACAACCAAGATCAGACATGGATAGCACATGAAGGATGCACATATGCGGAGAGTGTTTGGGGGCTGCAGGATCTGCACTCCGGTCACTTTTTCTTTTGGGCATGATGGCTTAATGTTCACTTCTAACATGCACCACTGTTTATCTGAAATTGGAAATAGAAGTCACCATTAATATTAAGAGTAATATAAAACATTAAAATAACAATGTTTTTGTATTTATTGCCTTCAAAAACCGTCTCTCAACTTATCTGCAATATATATATATATTTAATCGGTTTTTCGGTAATGGAGACACGAATTTGCATACTAGTTTGCCACATACTCGTGTGGTCACTGCAAAAATAGTTTTATCTTGATCTTTGACCCTCAAAACATATATCTGGACACCTTATTTGTTCAGTCATCTGCAATATTGGCTGATATATATTGAAACATAGATTTTTCGGTAATGATGGCACTGATTTGCATAAAAATGCTACGTGAGACATCCGGACGACTTTTTAACATAGCTCATCGTTTTCTACGCATTTGTTCCGATCTAGAGACGCCGATTAGAAGTTGATTTTCGGGGGGTGCACGATATCCCCCTCTTCCGACTAGACTAACGTGCACCTCATCTGGTGTACCCAGGTTGCAGAGGCGTCTCTCAAGTAACATTTCCACTACCCCTGTTGTGTGGCAGGTAGTCAGGAAGAGTAGTGTTTCATTATTTATTCAAAATAAATGTTCAAAATGTTATGCTAAAATATAAGATTATGAACACTGCATATAAAAAGCAAATATTGTCAATGCTGGTATCATTAATTTAAAATTAAGTGTTTCCTTTGTCGTCATTAAATAACTTACATTTGCTCAAACACTCATCAGAAGTTAGCATCAAATATTTTCAGTGAATTCTTCTATTTGCAATAATAACGCTGGGAAAGCTGACCATAAACAACAACGCCACGCAGCGGGCGGCAACGGTCCCGTGACGTAATTAATTCAGTGTTTGCCGGTACTGCTCGCCACAACAGCTTTGACCAATTTGTGAGATTTAACAAGATTTAACAAGATTGCCATCCAGAGAATTAACTCTAGATGGCAGGTGGACAAGGAAGCCCTTTGGCTTATCGAGAGTCCAACCCTTTTATCTACATATATCCAGCCCTTCTGAGGTATGTGTCGATTTTATTTTTAAACATATTCACACTACTAGCACCCACACAATCATCAGATAATCTGTTCCATTCATTCACAGTCCTTTGTGAAAATGAGAACTTTCTCACGTCTAATCTACACTGCTCCTTTACTAATGTAACTTCATGTCCTCTAGTCTTTCTATCTTTCTTAACTGAAAAAAACATATTTTTATCAATATTTTCATAACCATTCAACATTTTAAACACTTCTATCTGATCTCCTCTCAATCTCCTGGTCTCTAGTGTTGTTAAACCACATTCTTTTAGGCGTTTTTCATAACTAAGATCCCTAAGTTTTGGTATCATTTTAGTCGCTCTCCTCTGTACTCTTTCTAGCATATCTATGTCCTTCTTGCGGTATGGCCTCCACGCTTGTATACAATATTCTAAATGAGGCCTAACTATTGTTTTGTACAGCGGTATTATTAGTTCTTTTTCTTTATACGCTATATTTCGCCTAATCAATCCAAGGATTTGATTTCCCTTTGAAGCTGCAATTCCACACTGCTCTGAAACCTTCATGTCAGCACTATTTGTCAGCCCTAAGTCTTTTTCTTTTACAGTAGTACTTAGTACAGTTCCCCCCATTGTATATTCTACATATTCGTTCCCATGTCCTGTGTGAAGGCATTTACATTTCCCAAAATTGAACAACATTTGCCACTTTTCAGACCATTTGATCAACCTGTCAAGATCATCTTGTAAATGCTGTCTATCTCCATCACTTTTAATCCTTCTAAACACTTTTGTATCATCCGCAAATTTCAACACCTTACTTGTTATATCGTCATCCAAATCGTTGATATATATTAAGAATAATATAGGTCCCAGTACTGATTCCTGTGGTACCCCACTCAAAACTGATTTCCAGTTTGAAGCCTCCCCATCAACTACTACCCGTTGTCTTCTGTCAATTAGCCATTTTCTATCCAGTTAATTAAACCATAGTTTAAGCAGTAATCTTTGATGTGTCACTTTGTCGAAAGCTTTCTGAAAATCTAGGTAATCCCTCGTGGTGGTGATCCCTCGTCTACCCACTTAGTGATATCTTCCAAAAAACATAACATATTTGTTAAGCATGACCTCGCTTTTAGAAACCCATGTTGAGATGGGTTTAATAAGTTATGTTTAACAAGAAAATCCACCATGTGATCTATAATTAGTCGTTCTAATAATTTGCAAATCACTAACGTTAAACTCACTGGTCTGTAGTTCTCTGTCTTGTTTCTGGAACCTTTTTTAAATAACGGTATAATGTTCGCTCTTCTTTCCATTCTAAGGGAATCACGCCCTCTTCTAATGACAAGTTGAAAACTGTGGCAAGTGGTAAGCTAATTTGTTCTACAATTTCCAATAGTAGTTTGGGCGGAATCCCATCCACTCCAGGTGATTATTATCCTCCATAGCCTTAATTTTCTTAGGCACCATTTCCGGTGTTACAATTAACTGTCCTAAATTGTCTGATTCTGCCCCCTTGAACTTAGCCTCTGGTACTTGGCAGTGAACTAATATCTTCCCTGGTAAACAATGAACTAAAATACTCATTCAGGTCTTCTGCCATTAAGAATCCCTCTGATATTATATTTCCAACACTATATTCTAGAGGACCGGCCTTATCCTGAACTTTGTGTTTGCTACGAACATATGTATAAAAACTCTTGCTGTCTTGTTTTATATTACAAGCTAATTTTTTTTCGTAGCTTTTCTTCGAATTTCGAATTTCAGTTGTAGCTTGGTTTAGTGCTTCTTTATAAATGTTGTAGTCTTCGTCATTTCCAGTACGTCTATATGACTTCCACATTCTTTGTTTGTACTTAATTTTTCTAATGGCTTCTTTCGATAAGTATTTCTTTCTGGACCATTTCCCTTGTTTTTTGAAGGGAACAAATTTATCTACGATGCACTCTATTTCATTCTTTAAGATATTCCAGCATTCTGTTGCTGTCTTATTCTTCAGTGTGTTAGTCCAGTCTATCTTTGCTAAATATTTCCTCATTTCCTTATATCTTCATTTGTGGAAATTTCTCCTGAAATGCTTTTTATTATTTCTTTCTGATTTTACTTTGATGGTAAAATGTATCTGGTTGTGATCACTACTTCC
This sequence comes from Paraescarpia echinospica, assembly GCA_020002185.1. Lineage (NCBI taxonomy): Eukaryota > Metazoa > Annelida > Polychaeta > Sabellida > Siboglinidae > Paraescarpia > Paraescarpia echinospica. The sequence goes on along the minus strand of CM034543.1, from coordinate 15,384,615 downwards.
CAGAGGCTCGCATAATTTAACATTGTCAACTAATTCATTCTGTGAGGACAAAACTATGTCTAACACATTCTCACCCCTGGTTGGCTATAGCACGTGTTGAGAAAGGAAACTCTCTTGTACTAAATTTAAAAACTTATGTCCCATGATTCGGTTATACCTATTATGTGAGGGTCAATATCTTCTACCATAATGTTTAGTTCATTTCTTTTGTTTACTATGCTCCTTGCATTTAGACAAACGCATTTATATCCTGATTCAGAACAGTTTCCCAGGCTGTTCTTTGCCGATTTATTTCTGCTGTCTTTATCTATGCCTCCAGTTTCAGGCTTCTCTGTGAATCCCCCCTGCGAATCTAGTTTAAATAGATGCAGCCTGTCCCACTCTCAACGGATTGCAGCAAGTTCTCTGAGAAAACTGCTGCCCCCTTTCCACTTAGATGGAGGCCATCTCTCATGTACATATCTTCCCTCCCAACAAAGTATCCCCATAAATCTATGAATCCCACCCCCTCTTCTTTACACATCTGCTCAACTAATGCGTTGACCGCCATCCTCTTGCAGTTTCTGTATGCTGGCCCCCTTCCTCCCATTATTGGCAAAATTCATGAGAGAATAATCTGTTCGACTCTTGTCTTCTTTAATTTCCTCACTAACTGTCTGTATTTCTGTACTATCCCGGTTGTTCCCTCCCTGTCTGCATTATTTTTCCCTACGTGTACTAGTATAGACCCTCCCTTGCCATGTCCCAATACCTTCCCTTCTCTCAATCTCATTTCCTCGGTCTTGTTGCCACTACTCTGCTCCTTCAGTCTCACAGTATTCTCAACACTCTCCCTGTCCTTTATCTCCATTTCACCTGTCTCCTTGCTGATTCTCATCTCCATCCCCTTCACAATATCTACCAACCTAGCTACCTCCTTCTCCAGACATTTCACCTTCCAACACCCCACGCACTGAAAGGTGAATCCCTCTTCTTTGGTCTATGCCCATGACTTCCCACAGCCGGATAGGGCAAAATCCACCCAACTGTGGCAGTCGTCGCACACCAAGTGTCTCTTTGCCTTGACTTGCCGCTTGTATTTAATAATAATAATATAATTACCTATTTAAAATAGTTTAGTCAACTGTGTTTACACTATTCACTGTCTATGTAGTATTTAAGAAGACTGTTTTCTGTGCACAAATGTTACACGTTACGTAAGACTGCCTTATTTATTTACGTTATACCGCCCCTAGGCCTAGCGAATACTTAGTAGTATAGAGGTTCATTTCGACCTCAAACGCCTACTTATAAAAAATAATTTAATGACCACTAAACGTTTTCGGCAACCTACTTATAAAAAAAGATCAAAGGTTTTTTTGACACTAATTAGTTTCGGGAACCTACTTATAAAAAACGTGATTGATGACCCTTGTAATTTGATACTAATTGGATGATTGATTACCCCCTAAGTACACTAGAGATGCCACCTAGCGGTGAGTGCAGAGACCCTTTTAGTTGGTTCCCTAGCGATCAACGCCGTGCTTTGCGCGTGCTGACGTAAGCAATAATGCGGTTATCGCGCGAATATATAACCACGATAAAACCACTGTATAAACGTCGACGACGGATTAGCTCTCCTGGGAGAGTGTTCGACTAGGGATCGAAAGATTCCCGGTCCGAATCCGTTCGTCGACCCTTTTTAGATTCGTTGTATGTGAGATGCCACCTAGCGGTGAGTACAGAGATCCCTATAATATAACCGGGGTAAAACCACTGCATAATCGTTGGCGACGGGATAGCTCTCTTAGGAGAGTGTTCGCCTAGGGATCGAAAGATTCCGGGTTTGAACCCTAGTCGCAACTTTTTAGTTCTTCTATCTAGCGGTGGCGGTAGCGGGTGATCGGTAGTCGGTATGATGTCGTCACCTATAAGGTTTGGTGGATCGCGGTCGTTCTTGTCGAATATGTATTTGTGTCGAGTGTCGGCGTTCGGTCGGGGCTTTCGATCCGTCGAGCACGCCTATCAGTATAGGAAAGCAATATTCTACGACGACGTGGAATGTGCCGAACGTATCAAAAGTTCGCGAACCTCTTCTGCAGCGAAACGACGCGGTTACGACATTCGATAAAAGAGAATGGGAACCAAATGGACCGACGTTAGGGTCAGATGTATGAAGACGTTGTTGAGGAGGAAGTTTGACGGATCGAGCGATTTGAAGGCTGCACTGTTGGGGACCGGGGACGCCGAATTGGTGGAATAGGTAGCGAGTAGGGAGGGTTTCTGGGATAGCGGAATCGCGGGCGATGTGGGGAAGAACATGCTCGGTAAACTGTTGATGAAGTTGCGCGATGCTTATAAAGACGCGTAAAAAAGTGTTCGTCGTTCAGTCGTGAAAAATGAACGGACCGTCGTTGAAGCATCCTTTTACGTGTATAGTAGCCGGTCCTACGGGGTGCGGTAAGACGACGTTCGTCGAGCGTTTGATACGTCACCACGCTATGATCGATCCGCCGCCGGAGAAAATCCTGTGGTGCTACGGACAGTGGCAGAGCGGCTACGCGTCTATGTCTTCGAAAATAGAGTTCGTAGACGGCCTGCCGGATCCGAAACGTTTAGGCGGTAAAGCGAGAACGCTTCTAGTACTCGACGACCTCATGGAGGAGACCGATAGCCGGGTGACGGTACTATTTACTAAAAAAAGTCATCATTGTAACACGTCGGTCGTTCAAATGCGACAGAACATGTTTCCGAAAGGGAAAGAAAACCGTACAATCAGCCTGAACGCTCAATACATAGTGTTATTCAAGAGCCCCCGAGATGCCGGCCAAGTCGGTCACCTAGCGAAACAGATGTACCCGGGAAAGGTCAACTACATGATAGAGGCTTTCAAAGACGGGACGTCGTCGGCGTACGGCTATCTATTCGTGGATCTGAAACAGGAAACGGAAGAGGACATGCGCCTGCGTACGTGCATATTTCCGGACGATCGCCTTCAGTACGTGTACGTACGGAAGGGTGGTGGTGGAGTCGGCGGCCTATAAGAAGAGAGGGACGACGGGGCGTACGTTTATTAGTCGCTATGACGGGGCGCGCGGTGGCAGCGAAGAGACGACCGAAGGTGGCGGCACCGGCGAATCGAGTGAAGAGACACATTGTCGCCCTGCAGCTGTTGGAGAGGCATAGGCGGAACATCGATCTGCGAAAAGCCGTGCTCGCCCACGCGGACGCCGGTCTCATTTGTAGTCTGTGCGATTGCGCGTACAACATTCTGAAAGGGAACGTGAAGTTGTCGCCGAAACAGAAACGCGTGTTGGCGAAATACAGGAATCACCTGCGTAAACTCGTCGACAAACACGTTGCGCTTAAGCAGAAGCGTGTCATCTTGCAAAAGGGTGCGGGTGGTTTTCTGACGGCCCTGCTAGCGCCGTTAGCGAGCACCATTCTCCTTCCGCTGCACAGACAGGTGATCGGCAGCGGGTGATTGATGGAGTACGCGAAGAAGATGGCGTTGGTCGACCCACGATTGGTGGAAAGCCTCCTGCCACGTGTCGATCAGTCGTCGAGCACGCCCCGATCACGTGTGCTGAGTAGCCTGGACAGCGACATAAAGGACATTCTAGAACGTTCGGATTTATCCGAACGCGAAAAGGTAGCGTCGTACAATCAACTGCTGAGTCGGTACAATACGATAGAGGCGGCTCGAGCGGCGCAACCGGTACACGTGTCGGTGGTCAACAGCAGCGGCGGCGAGACGCCTGCGGTGGGAGCGGCGGCGGCGACGGTGGCACCACCATCGTCGGAGGTCGTAGAGCGCGAAATCATAGCCAGTATGCCGAAAACGTTGAAAGGGAAGACGGGACAGCTTATCGAAAAAATGAAAGCCGATCCGTTGTGTCGATGGAACGATCGCGGTGAATTCGTGTACGACGGTAAAACGATCGCCGGGAGTAACATGGTCGATCTAGTGAACGATCTCATGCGAACGAGATCGAAGACGACAGCGCCCGTAGGATGGCGAGAGTTCGGATTGCGCATAAAGGATATGAATATCCCTATGGAATTCGTGGGCAACCCGCGCTATCGGTCGTACATGGAGCGACGACAGAAGCGCCTACTAGAAGAGGCGTCGATGACGCCGACGACGACTAGTTCATTAGCGACGCCGGAGTGGAGACGTCGTCGGATACGAGGCGAGACTAAACGCAGACAACAATCCCCTTGGTTGGACGTCACGGCGTGGGAGACGTTGTGATGCCGTCACGACGCACGATAACGGTCGTCGGCTTCACCATCGCGCTTATCGCACTCTATACGTGTATAATAATCATCGTACATTGATCATCATCGTCGTCGTCGTCGTCATGGTGTCCGGGTGGAGTCGTCGTCGTCCAAAACGAAAGCCTCGACAGCAACGAAACGACGACGACAACGACGACCTGAATAACGTCTACTTCGATCCGAAACGGGTGGGAAGTTACGGAGGCGTCGACGCGTTGCACCGGGCGTCGAAGCTCCGACGTCCGGCCGTCGAGAGATGGCTAGCGTCGCAGGACGCCTATACCCTACACAAACCGGTTAAACGACATTTCAAACGACGTCGCGCCATCGTGGGCGGTCGAAACCAGCAGTGGCAAGCCGATCTGGTCGACTTGACTAGACTGAAAACGCACAACGACGGTATAACATACCTATTGACGGTGATCGATGTGTTTTCGAAGTGGGCGTGGTGCGTTCCGTTGAAGAGTAAGTCCGGCCCGTCGCTCGTCGAGGCCTTCGAGCGCCTGCTGAGCGACGACGACGAGACGCCGAACTCGCTGCAGACCGATAAGGGGAGCGAGTTTTTGAACCGACCCCTGCAAACGTTCCTAAAGAGTCGCGGCGTTCATAATTTCGTGACGCATAACGAGGAGACTAAAGCGAGCGTCGTGGAACGGTTTAATCGAACTTTGAAGACGCGTATGTGGCGCTATTTTACGAAACACGAAACGCTGCGCTACGTAGAGGCGTTACCGGATTTCGTGCGATCGTACAACAACGCCTACCACCGAAGCATCGGTAGGACGCCGGCGAGTGTCGACGCGACGAATCAGGAGGCCGTATGGCAACGACTGTACGGTGGCGACGCGGTCAACGGCGAAAACCGAAACTACGCGTGGGAGATCGCGTACGTATCAGCAAGACGAGGGGTCAATTCAAAAAAGGATACATGGCTAACTGGAGCGAGGAGCTCTTCACCGTCGTAGAGGTGCACCCGTCCGAACCGCCCGTTTATCGCCTGAAGGACGACGCCGGGACGCCGGTAGAGGGCGTCTTCTACGAACCGGAACTACAACGCGTAGTCGTTCCGAAGGACAAACTGTATCGCGTGGAGGCGGTTCTACAGCGTCGTCGGCGTCGCGGCGGCGGTGGTTCGGAGGCGCTCGTAAAATGGAGCGGATATCCGGCCTCATTCAACAGCTGGATCGACGCCGAGTCGCTCGTGGACCTATAAAAAGACTACTACTACTAGCGAGGAGGCGACGATAAGAATGAATCGTTGGATGCGCCACACGGGCTGCTGGCGACTGCACGAGGCGGGAATATGCAACGGATCTTCGTTCTTACCGTATAAAGGTCCCTGCTGTATCGACAGAGCGCAGTGGCGCGACGATGAGCGACGACGACGAAACTACCTCGAGTGGCGATCGTCGAACGATCGCCGGCGCCGAGCACGCGGACTCCGTCGACGAGCACGCGGACTCCATCGACGCTACCACCACAACCACCGCCGAACCCGTTCCATGGCGAATCTGCGGCAACGAATGCCGTAAGTCCGAAATCGTATTCCTCTGTCAGGTCGTCGTCCTGTACTTCGTCATCGCCGTTAGTATATACAATCTGACGAAAGGTCAAGGTGACTCCAACCTGTGGACGGCGCTGTTGAGCAGCTGTCTCGGTTACCTGCTCCCGAGTCCGTCTATGAGTGGCGGCGGCGGCGAACGTCGACAACAACACGATGGCGGTCTCGTCTGACTTTTACCTGACGCTGCCGAGCAACGCGTCTATGAAGCGTCACCCCGAAAATACGTTGACGCGCTTCGTCACGACGATGCCGCGACGTTTCGACCTGTCGGGGGAGTGGGAATGCGGAGCGGTGTCGGTACAGTATCCGCACACGTGGTACAACGTGAGAAAGGAGGACGCCTACTTCTACCTGACTTGCGCGACGGGTGATCCGGGTGTTTACACGCAGGTAGACGAAGGCGGCACGACCGTGCTGATATATCGTCAGACCACGATTCCTCACGGTTTCTACAACAACGTTTATACGTTGTTGAACAGAATCAACGAGGCACTAGATAAATTATGCACCAGGAAGGTCAAGGCCATGCTAGAATACTGCGCCGTCTCTAACCGATTTACGCTACGTATGTCGCCGGGTGTCGAATTTATCATACCTCATACGAGCCGTCTGAAGTACGTGCTAGGTTTCCATAGCAACACGATCCTGAGTCCGTCCTTGTATGGTCCCGCGCCGTACGAAGGTCGCGATACGGTGAATATGTCGGCGGGCATCGAGAGCCTGTACGTGTACACGGATCTCGTGGAACCGCGCGCCGTCGGTGACGTGTACGCGCCACTCCTTCGAAACATCGCCGTCCGCGGTGAGAACGGTGACATTACTTCGGAAACGTTCGACCGCGTGCAATACGTGAAGCTGCTGCGGAATCAATTCGATGAGGTCGAAGTCGATATAAGAGACGATCACGGCCAACCGATACCATTCGAGCAGGGGAAGGTGGTGACGACGCTTCACTTCAGACACTGTAAATCGAAATTGTTTTAACATGTCGCCGTCGAAGAACCCGTACGTGGAATACTACGTTCGTCAGGTCGGCGGTCAGCTGCCGGTCTTCGTCGGTGGTCGGGGGCAACGAGGTCACGGTCTGGGCAATCTCTTCGGGAGCCTGTTTCGAAGCGCCATGCCGCTTGGCGTTAGGAAAACGTGCGCTCAACACCTGCATGCACGTGGCGCGCGACGTCGTCGCCGGCGGCAATCTGAAACAGTCGATAAAACGACGCGCGAAGGAGGCCGGCGCCGATCTTCTCGACGGCCTATTGAATTCGCAGGCACCGAAGAAGAAGAAGAGGAAGAAACAAACGCAGCAGCAGCGTCGCCCCCGCGGCGGCGGTGCCGCCGGCATAAAGAGACCGCGCCTAGCGGCGACGGCCGTCAGTAGGCGGAAGAGACCGCGTCGAACGGATCACGACATATTCGACGAGTAACGATGACGTTCGTAAACGGCGCAACGTGCGAGGGCGTGAAGGCCGAACTGGACCTGTTCAGCGGGCCGGTGACGCAGACGAGCGTCGAGAGCAGTCAGTGGACCGTCTACCAGCCGCTGACGACTCTCGACACCGGCGGCCCTATCGAGTTCCTCATCCCGGGTTCGGGCGAAGACTATACGGACCTGGCGAGCCTTCAAGTGTACGTGCGCTTCAAAGTGTTTCAGGGGGACGGTACCGATCTGGCGGCCGGCGCCAACGTGGCGCCGGTCAACAATTTCCTGCATCCGATGTTCAGTCAAATCGACGTGTCGCTGAACAACACCCTCGTGACGCCGTCGACCAATACGTACGCGTACCGGGCCTACCTCGAGACGCTGCTGAGTTACGGTAGCGACGCGAAACGTTCGCATCTCACGGGTTCGTTGTGGTACAAAGACACCGCCGGACGGATGGACACGCTCGGGAACAACAACGCCGGGTTCGAGACACGGCGCGTCATGACGGCCGATAGCAACGAGGTGGAGATGATGTGACGCGTGCACGTCGACGCGTTTATGCTAAACAGACACATACCGAACGGCGTCGACACGAAAGTACGCATGGTGCGCTCGAAGGACACCTTCGCGCTCATGGACGCGTAAGCCGTACCGGGGTGGCGCGTCGTGCTGCAGGCGATTCGACTGCACGTGCGAAAAGTGAAGTTGAACCCGGACGTCCAGATGGGACATATCAAAGCGTGGACGTTGGGAACGGCTAAGTTTCCGATGCGCCGCGTCGACTGCAAATCGTTCTCGATAACGGCGGGTACGCTATCGCACACGCACGAGAACTTGTACATGGGTGCGATTCCGAAACGCCTCTTCCTGATGATGATCGATAACGTCGCCTACAACGGAGACGACACTAGAAATCCGTTCGACGCGCGTCACAACGACATAAACTTCCTCACGCTCGTCGTCGACGGACGTCAGGTGCCGAGCAAGCCGCTGCAGCCGGTACGTGCGGAGCTACATGAACCTCTTCGAGGCCAGCGGAAAGGAGTACGAGGACGAGGGGAACGACGTATCGCGTACGGACTTCGGCGCCGGCTACACCATCTTCGGTTTCGACCTGACCCCCGACTATTGCGACGGGGATCATTTCAACGTCGTGCGTCAGGGGACCGTGGGCACAGAAATGCACTTCGGGACGCCGCTACCGCTTCCGGTGAACGTCGTCGTGTACGCGGAATTCGAGACGGTGATGGAGATCGACAGGAACCGGAACGTCGTGTACGACTGGTAACTATGGATACGTTTCAACTGATGCGTCGCCTGTAACACGATACGTACGCTAAACGTATCGTCGTCGGCGTCGTGCCTAAAGACGCGCTACTTACCGCCGTCACCCCAACCACCACCGTTTACCCAACGGCCTTCGTGTGCAACACCGACGACGACGGCGAACCGGGACAGCACTGGGTGGCCGTCTACGTGGACGCCGACCTGCGAGGCGAGTACTTCGATTCGTACGGTCTGCCGCCGCTGCACGCCGATTTCCACGCGTTCCTGCACCGTCACTGCGGCGACGCGTGGACGTACAACGACAAGCGGCTGCAGAGCGCCATCTCTAACGTGTGCGGACAATATTGCGTCGCCTACCTTCTCCTCCGATGTCGCGGTATGCCGTTGACGACGTTCCAGAGCCTATTCGGCACCAATCGAGTGACCAATGACTGTCTCGTATACGATTTGTTAAAACCGCATTAATTTCGCTTTTACTTGTATAGTAGTAGAAATATATTAAAAAAAACGATGATGATGTACACAATTGTATTGGTGTTGTTTATTATGACCCTACCTATACATACATACATACGTACATACAGAAACTACCCCTAGGTGGTGGTGGGGTATTCCTTAGGTTAGACGACGAGTTAGACGAGTTATACGAGTTAGACGAGTATCGGCGCCGTGGTGACGCCGTCGTCGAGCACGCGACGTTTAGCGTAGAAGTAGCTCAACGCCGTGCGCTCTTGAACGTACGTCAACACGGACGAGTCTTTCACCTGGAAACCGCGGTTTCAGCCGACGCCGTTGCGACGGTCGCGCAGTACGGCGAGGAAGGTGTGCTCGTCGATGTCGTTCTGTCGCTTGCTCAGTCCCTTCGTGCTGTACTTCGGACCGTTGTCGCCGCCGAAGCAGTAGTAGGTCTTGCTGCACAGCGCCACGATTCCGTCGCCGCGCCAGTCTTCTTTGAAGAGACCCGGCGTTCGACGATCGAACAGGCGTCGGCGCGCGCAGCAAACCGGCACGTCCTCCCACGCTAGTCCGGCGACGCGCCGTCGTACGTAGGCGTCCACGTGCGCGTCGCAGCATTCGGCCGGAAACCAGAGCGATCGATTCCGGAAGTAGTGTTCGCGACGTTCTTCCGGCACGAACGCGTCGACGTCACGTCCGGCGAGGGCGATGTACGCCGAATCCGTGTCCATAGCGCAGTACTGGAAGAGCGGACGGGGGATGTAGGCGTCGACGAAATCGAAATAAAATTACAGCATTCTCAATTTCGCGTACTGCAAGACGAAATAGCCGATATGTATCGGCAGGCCGTAGACGACTTTGCGCTTATTCAGCGCCACCTCGTACAGAGCGTCGTCGACGACGACGTCGAGTTGCCGGAAGCGACGGTTGTTGACTTGCATCGACGCGCCGACAGGCGTGGCGTACTTGATTTCCCGGTGCCGATCGACGCGCGTAATCGTTTTCCCGTAGGAACTGTTGCCGAGAAGTTTAAAGGTATCGGCGATGATCGATTTGTCGGGATCGATATCGCCCTCGCGTCGAGCCGTCGAGACCGTGTCGCCGAAGCGGCGAAAGCAAGCGATCGGCGCGTACTCGACAATCTGGTAGACGCGCTCGACGACGAGACCGTGCGCCAGATACCAGCGTAGGAGGGGCGTCGCGAGCACGATCTCGGCGCCGAAGTAACTACCGACGAGCGTCCGTTGAGGTTGGGTGAGGAGATCGTGCGACTCGGCGTAGTCGCGCATGAACGGGCTGAGATCGTCGCGCACGATATCGACGTTCTTGAACACGGGTTGCATCTCGGCGAACTTGTCGCGCAGCGCTTCCGGCACGGCGATATCGTACTGCACGAGGCCGAACAGAGAGCCGTCGCGCACCGCCTCCAGTATCGTCGAGCGCGTAATGGTGGTCGGTGGTTGCCATCGTGACGCGTCGGGCGGCGTCGGCGCCGCCGGCGGTCGCACGGCGTGCCACTGGCACTGCCACATTTCGACGACGTCGTCGACGAAACGGCGCAGGTAGGTGGTCACGGCGATCGTCGCGGCGTACAGCGTCGTCATCGGTTGAGCGTTGACGGCGTTCGTCGTCACGTGCGCCTGGCACGTCGGGCAGCCGTGAAAATAGCAGCCGTGAAATTGATACGCCGTTCGCGTGGCGGCGCACCAGCCGTCGACTCGGTGCTTTCCGATGCGCTTCACGCGTCCGTTCAACTGTTGACGTATACGCGCGCCGGTTTGCGCCTCCATCCACGTCAACCACTCCACGGCCATACGACCGTAGCGGTGCACGCGTTCCGCTCGAAAGGCGTTCTCCGCGCGCCGGCGCGTGTACCAGCCCGTCGGCATCTCCTGCATTATCGCCCATAAATAGAGGCCGTTTCCGTCGAAGCCGACTATCGAACGACACGGCGCGTCGCCGCCTCGAATCGCCGTCACGTCGGCCTCGTGGTGACGCGCGAAGATGATCGACGGGCCGCCGACGATCTGCGCCTGCAGCAGACGGTGCAGATCTTTGTTCGGCTCGTTGAACAGCGAGAAATGGATCGACGTCGGCAGGTCGTTGAACAGATACAACAACGTCAACCCAGGTACGCTGATGGCGTCCTTGAACATGTCGATACGTCGGCGCCGATAGAAGGCGAACTGGCTATCGACGGCCTCGAGAAACGGCGCCACGTCTCGATTGTTATACCACACCAGAAAATCGCGCATCGACGTCATGCCCTCGTCACGCCACGCCGTCGCGCAAATCTCGTACGCCTCCGCGGAGATTTCCTCGCGTTTCAGGTGGCTGTAGAAAGCTTCGCGCGACGGCAGGGCGGTTTCGTTCAGACGCGTCACCGCGTCGATATGTTCATACGGAAAGTAGCCCTTCGTTGCCGAGCAACCGTACGCTTTCAGAAAGCGATCGTAGCTAACGCCGGGCGCGAGGTAATTCGTTATGTCCAGGAACTTCAACGTCGTCGTCGACAGGCACATGTAATTGTTCTGACGTTTAATGGTAAACGCCGACGACGTGTGCTGCGCGTCGCCGGTTATTAGCAGGGGGGTCAAGTACTTCTTGACGACATTGAGATCGTACTTACCCGAATTGAATCCCAATACGGGCATTTGACGAAGGTGCGTCCACAGGCGGTCGGCGAGAGTGGCGTACGGTGACGCGTCGGCGTCGTCGTCGTCGTCGTTGCATCGTCGCCGCCAGTCGGCGTCGAGCGCGTCGAGCTCATCGAAGGTCGCGTCGTAGCGGGGACGTAGAATTGCGCACGCCGCCGCGCTCACCGCTTCCAGGTCGTCGATGAGGCGACGCGCGAGTTCCGTCGAATCACCGGTCGTGACGTAACACCGCGCCGCTTCGTGACCGGGCACGTCCGACGCGACGCTCACGCTGAGCAGTTCGTGTCGCGCGATCCACCGGCATTTGTCGGTATCCGACGGCAGATCGTTATCGGCGAAATAACATTCGAAATCGGGTAGTAGCGCAGGTCGTCGTCGCCGACGTCGATGCCTTCGTCGTCGAGCCGCTCGAATACGGACGGCGACGGTCGGTAGATACCGCCGGGGAACACGTGACGAATGCCACCTTCGCACGTCGCTTCGTGACGTCATAAATCGCGCGTGTACCGCCAGAGGGCACTCTCGGCGTTTCACGCATAGCGCTTCGTTGCCGCATGTTTTCGAACTCTTTACGTGTCTTTCTAACGTCGACTGTTTCGCGAAATAGCCCCCATATTTCGGACATTGCCATCTAGTAGATGGTGGTGGCATTCTCTAATGTACTTATATTTTTTCGAGCACCGCTATTTATAACAGTGGTGGTGACGGTGGTGGTGGTGGTGGTGGTAAGTACACCCTAGCGGGAGGAATGTGGTTTTAGGTAATGCGGGTAACTCGGAACGATAGTGGAAGGAATGTGTTTGCGGTAACGAGTTGTGGACTAGCGGTAATTTGTATAACTAACTCGGAATGTTTTAGGTAACCCTAACGGTGGGTAACTCAGAACGATAGTGGAAGGAATGTGTTTGCGGTAACGGGTTGCGGACTAGCGGTAATTTTTATAACTAACTCGGAATGTTTTAGCTAACCCTAGCGGTGACTTGTTGTGGGTAATGTAACTCGGAAACGGAAAGTACATTTTCAACGTTTTATTCAGTAGCTTACAACATTCAAACACAGCGTTGAAGCCTTTGTTTCAATAGCAAGCAAATATTAGCAAAACAAGCAGTGTTCTTTATTCTATTGTTCGTTCTTCATTCCAGTCCGCTCCGGCGCTGCACGTACGTGTGCACGGCCGACTCCAGCTGCGCACGGTTCATGTAATCGCGCCAGTTCGTTCCTAACAACCAGTCCGACACAAACTGCACCAAATACAACTTTCCCGCACGACCCGTTTGCGGCTGCTGACCACCGGAAGTTGACACCGTAGTTTCGTGTAGAATTTGCACGAGTCGCGTGAAACAGGGGATAAGCGATCGACGCAGGAACGTTTCCATGAAGCTGTTCAAATATCGCGTTACGATACAGCCCGTGTTATCGAAACGTTGCATGTATACACGGTTTGGCCGTCCCGCACGATAGCCGGGCATGTGTACATATGGGCAGCCTTCATTCGGCTCACATACCCCGCAATGATCCCGCGCCTTCTCCAGAATCATTTCGCCGAGGGTCTCGGCGACGAGGTCCATTGCCAGCCGTTCATAACGGCAGACCAACTGGGCCCTGCTCGGCACGACGATTTGACGTTGGCACGCCACCTCCTCCGATATGCTCCAGCACGGAGCGCACGTCGGTCCCATCGCCCCCAGCGACGTGTACACGCTTTCGTTATACGTCGGTGGAGGAGGACGCGTTCGGGTCGCAGTCGATCCGCCCAGCGCCTCCTCGATGATCGCGTCCAATACGTGGGCGTCACGCACTCCGCTTCCACCCTACAGCACAAAGCAGTTCTACTCTTTACGAATCACCGTCAGGAATGCGTGTAGGAAATCGCACATACACTCACGTCTGGTGTGTTGCATCAGCGCCTCCTACAAACACATTATTATTATTATGATTAGTCCGCCTCCTTCTTGATCTCTTCCTCCCTCTTTATCGACCCCTTCACTTCGCGTTCCAACAACGTTCTTATGAACGTGGCAACCTCGTCGTACTGAGCACGGATCCTTTCGTTGTTTGCAAGCATATTTTCCAGTACGCGGCGAACTTCCTACAGCATATAAGCACAACTGTTAGTTACGGAATACTACAAAATAAGTTTGCTTCGTAAGCTAGCCAAAACGCCCTTATGTATTCTTCGGCCGTCTCGGCTAATAGTCGAAAGGCCTCCTCGGTTATTTCACGACTACGACGCTCTCTCATTCGTTGTTGCTCGTTCGCGTGTGTCAACAAATCTACCAGTATCGGCCATCCTTCCTACAAACAACACAACACAACAACACATTAGTCGTCATCGTCGTCGTCGAATATCTTCAGTGTGTACACGGTATACGAGGGCTCCCCGTTCCAAGTCGTCTTACGCACACTAATCTCCACTTTCGTGCCGGTTAACTCAAGCACAGTATCGCGGAGTTCCTCCTCGTTCAACTCCACCAAGTACTCGGCCGTGTACTCGACGAGATTAGACATTTGGCTGTCAAACAATGTAAGCCAAAGCTCGTCTTCCTCCTCCTCGCCGTCCTTCACCATCACACGCAACGCGAAGTAATATTTCGGCACCGTCACTCCACGGTGCGTTCGGCATATCAGTTCCCCGCCTTTGCTTTTCTGCAATTTCCGGCGACAACGGGAACATCCCAAATAGGCGCCGACCTCTTTGTACGACACAGCGTCGATCATAACGGGCAACGAAAGTTTGTACACACCGTTGACAGCACACTTCAGGTGCCTCAGACTCACCAATGTGGCGCACGTCGACGCCGACGATTCGCATTCACGTTCCAGTGAGGCGCTCCGCGTCAGGGGTGGCTGTCCCTCAGCCGTCTCGACGGTGCCCAAGGACGCCTCTTCAGCGCTTCGCGTTCGCCCGACAGTAGCCGTCAACGGTGGCGCAATGAGCACCACGGGCCGCTTAACAGGTGTCGCTCCCGTTGACAAGGCTGCAACCACCGGCGAAGGTTGCTGCTGCTGTTGACCGCTGGCCGCCTTCAGTGACTGCTTGCGCGGTGCCTTCGTCTTTTTTGGTTGATTTTCATCTGCCATGTTTTCGCGGAAGAACGTCTGCTGCTTGCTGCTGCTGCTGCTGTAGAAAGAATACACGTTAGAACTCCGGCGACATACAATATAGCATTTTCTCAACCGTTTTATACTTTTCCAAATAACGCGCATGCGCACTTCACACTAATACCGTTATCTTACTCAATTATCAGCATGCATACTTCATACATCCCAGGCATTTTGTTTTCGGAAAAAAGTTTCCGTTCACGTCAGTACATTCACCGTTAAATCTCTCTTTACATCGAATTTCTCTAATATTTCTGCACCTCACGTTTCCTGACTCCACACCGAACCTATACAACGTTTATTTTCATGCTTTTAACGTTTCGTTTATTGTTTTTGAAATGTCATTGTCTACAACATAACGCGCATGCGCACTTCACACTAATACCGTTATCTTACTCAATTATCAGCATGCATACTTCATACATCCCAGGCATTTTGTTTTCGGAAAAAAAGTTTCCGGTCACGTCAGTACATTCACCGTTAAATCTCTCTTTACATCAAATTTCTCTAATATCACTGCACCTCACGTTTCCTGACTCAACACCGAACCTATACAACGTTTATTTTCATGCTTTTAAAGTTTCGTTTATTGTTTTTAAAAATTCATTGTTCTCCGTTCACATTCCAATCGCGATAAGTCACGCGCAACAGATGTCACATTTACGTGCATGTGCACTTAACGCATTCTGCCTAGTCTACCGAGGAATTTGTTTTAGGAAAAAAAGTTAGCGTTCACGTCAGTACATCCATCGTCAAATGTGACTTTTACAGCGATTTTCTCTAATATCACTGCATCTCATGTTTCCTGACCCCACAGTGATCGTATACAACGTTTAATTTCATGCTTTTAACGTTTCGTTTATTGTTTGTAAAAATCCTTTGTTCTCCGTTCACATTCCGATCACGATAAGCCGTAGTGTCATGCGCCACCGCTGTTTGACGGTGCGCACATTTCATACACACTTATGCACTCACGCGCAATCGACGCTAAATTTCATCGTTCCATACTTTCAACCATGGACACACCAACAACAACAACAACGTTGCCACATACACAACGGTAAGTCTGCTTTTACGCAGCATGCATGCATGGTTCTCATTTTATTTTACTATTTAAACAGTTGTTGTAACTACGCGTGCATGTGTACGTGCATGTCTCATTTTATTTTACCATTTAAATAGTTGTAAGTACGCATGCATGCATGCATGCATGCATGTGTAAGTGCATGCATGCATGTCTCTCATTTTATTTTTTACTACAGTTGTTGTAAGTACGCATGCATGCATGTCTCATTTTATTTTACCGTTTAAATAGTTGTAAGTACGCATGTCTCATTTTATTTCACCGTTTAAACAATTGTAAGTACGCATGCATGCATGCATGCCTCATTTTATTTTACCGTTTAAACAATTGTAAGTACACATGCATGCATGCATGTATGTCTCATTTTATTTTACCATTTAAACAATTGTAAGTACGCATGCATAGTTCTCATTTTATTTTACCATTTAAACAGTTGTAAGTCTGCATGCATAGTTCTCATTTTATTTTACCATTTATACAATTGTAAGTACGCATGCATGGTTCTCATTTTATTTTATCATTTAAACAATTGTAAGTACGCATGCATGGTTCTCATTTTATTTTACCCCCCTTTGTTTAAACATGTATTGTGGTTTTATTTCATAGACCGATCCAACTGCCTACAACCAGCACATCATCATCTAAACCGACATGCACGGTCGCTCCTTCCATTCACACAATCACGCCTCCTACGCATCATGCCATCACGCCGACATCTAGCAGCTACCACGACTCTGATGATGACGACACGCCCGACCTCGCAAGAGTGTTCTTGGTAAAACAGGCCAATGGACTGTGGAAAACACCAATTCCACCCACTGAATTTTATCAACGAGACGGTTTCAACTCCCCCGATACCAGGAGACCAATTGGTCGCGGACGGATGCTCCGATATTTCACACAATAAATATTTCAGTCACTACTCACGTTTTCACGCGTCTGTTTCCACTGCATAAACACCCTACTACGATCAGTATCACCAACTGAACGTTAGTGTATTTATGCATTTGGTTTTCATTGTAATCCCACGACTAGATGTATTTAAACGCACAACGCTTTAGTTTCGTTTTAATCTTTCCACCAGAACGTTCACCGTTAGCCAGCTATGCTGTCATGCAGGGGTCATAGTCCACTGGAGCAGCAGCAGGTCTTATCGCTGCTGTCAACATAGGGTACAGTGTGCCATTCACATAGGGCTGATGGGGGGAATCTGCACACAGTGGTTTTATCGTGGTTATATATTCGCGCGATAAACGCATTATTGCTTACGTCAGCACGCGCTAAGTACGGCGTTGATCGCTAGGGAACCAACTAAAAGGGTCTCTGCACTCACCGCTAGGTGGCATCTCTAGTGTACTTAGGGGGTAATCAATCATCCAATTAGTATCAAATTACAAGGGTCATCAATCACGTTTTTTATAAATAGGTTCCCGAAACTAATTAGTGTCAAAAAAAACCTTTGATCTTTTTTTATAAGTAGGTTGCCGAAAACGTTTAGTGGTCATTAAATTATTTTTTATAAGTAGGCGTTTGAGGTCGAAATGAACCTCTATACTACTATACTTGGGACACTAGCTACTTAAACTTAGTTCGCCCGGTTATCGCAAATGATTAATTTCGACAACAAAGCTACCTTATCAAAGTGTCTAGCAGGTACTGGCTTACACAGATATTATCTTATGTAAGTAGCGTTATGTTTGTTACTTTATCATCTATATATTCTACCACATATGAGATTTTTTAAACCTGGTTTACAAACTTATCGTAGGCTAACTTACTAGACTAAAGTGTTCTAAAATACTTTATCTAACTAACTTTACGTCCAACTGCTACTCAATATATGTTTGCTGTTATTTTATAAATGATATTAAGGCAAGAATAATACTTATCAATTAGTAATTCCACTTGTTTGTAATTTGTTCTGCACCACCAATTTCTATGATCTATCTCCGCCAAATATTTTGACTGTTTGCTCGACAATACGTTAATGGTACGTGAATGCATCTGCAAAATAGCGTTTCTTCAGATTTCATGTGGTTTTTAAAGATACTTAATATATACTTTTATTGTAAACGCTCCATTGTCGCCCACGGAGGACATGCTGCTTTTCCAGCACCAGCTGTTAGTACGGGCGTGCTTATACTTTCTTGTGGCTGATGAGGCGTGTCTAAGCCGGCCTCGCTCAGTACTGTCCATTGCGTGTCAATGCCGTTCGACCTGACACAACACCGAATTCGGACAGGACAATTCTTATTCTGTCACGGAAGGATGCGTAAGGCATCACATCTCCGTCGCAACGATGTCAAGTGTCGCCAGCCTCGGAGTCACCCAGGCGCGACGGCCGTGTTCGTCTTGGTTGTCTTTCTACGGCGACATCGCATGACGGACCGTCGTCACCGGCTGCACAGCTGGTTAATTGCCACTTGAAATGAAGCGACCTTCCGACGGCAATGAATTCAACACCTGTGTGATGCCATTACTTGGTAACAAAGGCGTGCATGCTGTAAACGAAACGTCGCATATGCAAAGACAACGGGATTCGGATTAAATGGAAAATGCATACGAATAGTTAGCTGGAACATAAATCATGTGTCAAATAAAATGCATGAACTGAAAGGTGTTCTTCAGGTGGGTCCCCGTCCGATAGATATCCTTGGCATATCAATACGTCAAGTGACCATGATGCGAGACTTCAGATTAATGGTTTTCATCAGCCTGATAGACGAGATCGCAGCGGGAAGCG
Organism: Paraescarpia echinospica; assembly: GCA_020002185.1. Lineage (NCBI taxonomy): Eukaryota > Metazoa > Annelida > Polychaeta > Sabellida > Siboglinidae > Paraescarpia > Paraescarpia echinospica. Next base: position 15,366,039 of record CM034543.1, on the reverse strand, counting down.
CGGCGGAGGACTGTTGGCATACGTATCGACAGCGTTTAACTATGTCCGTCGTCAATAAAACTCGTCATGACCTCGAATGTAACGGCATAGAATTGCCGTGGATTGAAATTATGCCATCTAGATACATGTCTTGTGTGTTTCATTTATCGACCCCATAACAGTGTAATAAGAACAGACCGATAAATTGTCTCGAATATTGAAAACGCGCTATGTCTGACAACAGACGTCTATTTGTTGTGAAACGGCAATATAGACTTGATGAAAGGCACACGCTACACATTATACAACGACTTGATCATGCTAGAAAGAGTGCAGAGGAGAGCAACTAAAATGATACCAAAACTGAAGGATCTTAGTTACGAAATACGCCTAAAAAGTGCGGTTTAACAACACTAGAGACCAGAAGATTGAGAGGAGATCAGATAGAAGTGTTTAAAATATTGAAGGGTTATGAAAATATTGATAACAATATTTTTTTCTCAGTTAAGAAAGATAGAAGGACTAGAGGACATGAACTTACATTGGCAAAGGAGCAGAGTAGATTGGATATAAGAAAGTTTTCATTTTCACAAAGGACTGTAAATGAATGGAACAGATTACCTGCTGATTGTGTTGGTGCTAGTAGTGTGGATATGTTTAAAAATAAAATCGACACATACCTCAGACGGGTAAAACATAGATAAAAGGGTCGGACTCTCGATAAGCCAAAGGGCTTCCTTGTCCACCTGCCACCTAGAGTTAATTCTCTGGGTGGCAATCTTGTTAAATCTTGTTAAATCGTGTTATGTTGGGACTCGACCAACTTATATGCGAGGTCACACGCCCGGAATCAAAGTCGACCATGTGAACGTAAACAACCGTACAAACGTACTGACATCTTCCGTCGCATACATTGGTCTCTCAGATCACTGCCCCGTGACAGTCGTTCGAAAACATAATGGGTCTTTTGCCAAGACGAACGCGCACAAAACCATCTGTTACTGTGATTTTAAAAACTTTGAAGATCATATTTTTAGAGCAACTTGCTGATGCGCCGTAGTCTTTGATCAACATGACGCACGAGGTTGAACTAAAACTGGACCTGTTTGAACAAATATACATTTCTGTGTTGAATGAACATGCGCCGATTATAGTAAAGCGTGTCAAATGTATTAAGCAACCTCCCTGGTTTAACGCCGATCTGGCTAATTGATAGTGGCCTGAGATCGACTGTTCGACGCCTCAAAACACTAAAGGGACCCTCGCATTCTGGCGATGTATAAATGTGCTAAGAACCGTGTGAATCATGACATGCGAAAAGCTAAGCGAGACTTTTACATCAAGTCACTGGAACAACAAACACCAAATCCACGCGTGATATGGAGTCACATCAAATCATCTTTGGCTACAACGAGTGCGGTTCAACCGAGACAAACCAACCATAACAGTCAGCCACACCCGCACGCGAAAATGATGACTGATCAATTCAACGAACATTTTTCCAACATTGCATCGAAATATGGCCCAACGACAACCACTGTGTCGAACTACTCAAAACTGATGTCATTTATCGGGCGAAGCAATCCATAAAATGTGTCTTTTAAATTGCCGAATAAGACGATTGAATTTGTTCTTAAACAGCTACGAAAGATGTCAGCGATAAAAGCATCAGGGCTGGATGACATCAGTTGTAAACTAATAAAACTGAGTTGAAATAATTGCACCGCACACAGTCAACATTTGCAATGCTAATATCAATAAGGCGCACTTTCCACGATCATGGAAGAAAGCCAGAGTGGTCCCGCTGTACAAAAGCGGAGACTCGAACGACGTCGTGAATTATAGACCTATATCGGTCTTGCCAATTATGTCTAAACTTCTGGAACGACACGTGCACAACCATTTCTACGCCTATCTTTAGTTTTAATTACTGCTAGACGAGCAATCCGGCTTTAGAGATAATCGGTCATGTGGACCCGTATTGCTTAAGCTGACCGACTATTTTCTGGGCAACAGTGACAAAGGCAACTTGTGTGGCATGGTATTAGTCGATCTGAGATAGGCTTTCGATTGGTTGACCATGATCTGATTTTACTCAAACTAGAGTTGTATGGTTGCTATGAAAACGAGCTAGCCTGGTTCCGATCTTATCTTAGCGAACGCTACCAACGGGTGAAATATGACAGTGTGTTGTCAGACCCTCTTCCGGTAACTATAGGTGTGCCGCAAGACTCAATACTTGAACCCTTGCTTTTTATTATTTTCATGAACGATGCCATTCTCGAAGTAGCAAACACGCGGATTGACATGTATGCCGATGATTCGACACTATATACACGGCCGGCAAATGTGTTGCAGACATAAATCGGTCACTAACAACTCACTCAAAACCATTGTACAACTGGATAAACGAAAATGGAATGATTCTAAATGCCGATAAGACAGAGTGCATACTTTTTGGCACCAGGCAGAAATTACAACTTTTAAGACCGACCTTCTGCGTACATTGCAACAACTGTATCGTGACACTATATCCAGACCCACAAATTACTTGGCTTATACGTCGACAGTAACCTAACTTGGAATGCACATGTGACAAAGCTATGCTCCAAGCTGCGCAGTCGGTTGTATTTGTTCAACCAAGTGACACGCTTCATGCCGCTACGTGCAAGGAAACTGTATTTCTCAGGGATGGTGCAACCGTTGATTGACTACGGCTGCGTCATATTGGGTAGTTTCGGACACGTTTTGCTGTCGAACGTTCGCAAGATGATGAAGCAGTATGCACGTTTTGAATGTGAAAGACCGGCGACAAGTTTCAACAGTGACACTATTTCGCTCTCTAGGATGGTTGACAATCGATATTCGCATACTTTACTTCACTGCCATATTACTGTATAATATCATGCATGGGCAAGCCCCGGCTTACCTTATAGACCTATTTATATTAAACAGTAGTGTACATGATTATTGCACCCGCGGCTGCACAAACATTTGTGTTCACAAGTACAACCTGGCCATAGGCCAGCGCACATTTCCTTATAGAGGTGCGAAACTTTGGGCCGCTATCCCGGAATCTATGCAGAATGCTAATAGTGTAGAGACCTTTAAATAGTCTTTTTAAAATTTCTCAAGAAGGATGTATACAACTGTTTACAATTTTCAATTGATATGCCTGAATGACTGTTTACTTTTAAATTGTGAATTGTTTTAATTCAGTCATCTTGATCTTATTTACTATTATTATTGACTTCAATCTTTCTAGAACTGGTAAATTTGTTCATGATGTTGTGTTATTTGTAGTGTCATATTAATAATTTATTATTAAATTTATTTATTTATTTATTTATTTATTTATTTTTATTTATTTTTTATTTATGTATTTTTATTTTTTATTGTTGTGAATTGTATATTTTATAAAAGCTGTGTAAATGTTGATGTAAGAATGTAGTGCGAAATGGCCCATTGAAATTCACGATATAACGTGACATGATCACCATAATTAAATAACGCTTTTACTACTACTACTACTAGTGCTACGGTAAAGCTAGAGGGCGCTGTTGTGGCGACCTGGAGAGTGTTTGCGTTTTGCCTCTGTGTTGTTTATCGTTTTTCGTCTGTTTTAACTGAAGGACGTTATATATGTTCGTCGAGAAGTAATATGAAGATGTGTTCGGCAGAACAACCAAAGTTTTGGCAGTTTTATGGACCATTTTACTTGTTGTGTGTGTGAGGGGTGAACCGATTTGGCAAGATGGTAGATTCAAGACTTATTCACGTGACGCGCTGTTGGCATTGCGACCCAGTGTCACTGACAATCTTTCTGGTTCACTCCTGGATTTAAATGACTTTACATTGCTCTCGGACACTAACAATAGAAACCACCCGCGACGCAAGCGGGGCAAGAAAGGCGGCGTTCGCCAAAGACTGAAGAAAAAGAAGGTATGCACCCTCCCCCTGCCCTCTATCATGTTAGCTAATGTCCGATCGTTACGTTCGAAAATTGACGAACTTCAGGCCAATGTTGTACAAATGTAGGAAGCATATGCATTGTTTAGTTATCCTGCTTCCCAATGCCGCCAGCCGAGTAACGTTTCCGATTAAGTAGAGTTACAACGTCCACCGACGGCTGCAGTCGGTGTCAGCTGGGACTGGGTCTATCGAACCTCTACTACTAGGCAAGGGTATCGCCTTTCTAGTTAGTAAAACTGCATTGCCCAGTATTTGACATGCAGTGAACGAAAATGCACACTAAAATATCAGTATATGCAACCATAGCAAGAGGATTAACTGGTCGTGGATGCTATTTTTTTGCCTAAATTTGGAGCTTGGGGCATATTTCGGATTGAGCCTGTGTCTCTACGGGTCTTGCCTTTCCAAATTCCATGCAGTCATCCGTTTTTGAAAAGTCCCTGTTTCCCCATTTATTTGAACCGAAACATGAAAATGTGAGTTCCATACATTCACAAACTGTTTCTAATGCTACAGCTACGATTGTTAGTAAACCTGGCTGGCATGTCATCATTCAATGTGAAAGTTTTAGGTTTGTTTGTGTGGAGCGCAGTAGCTCACCGATAAAAACTCCCGACTCTCGACTGAGAGAACGCGGGTTCGAATCCTGTGCGGCGGTGTCGAATCTTAGGCAAGTTCGTTTACTCTATATTGCTTCAGTTCACTCAGCTGAATGAGTATATACAGAGGTGATGTTTGTGTACGGATATTGTTCGCGCATTAATTGCAGCGTGGTTGTGCTGAACCCAAAAACCCAATCTGCGGGAGGGGTAAATACCCCCCTAAATTTGAGGAAACACATTACGTCAGATTAACCTCCGAATATAAACCGACACTCTTCTTATTGTTACATTCGAAAACAAAAATAGATAAACGCCGTTCTGACGTAATATTGATCAGGCCTAATCTAACTAAATAATGTAGCGAGGGATTTACCATGAAGACAGGCAACGCGGTTAAATGATGACTATCATTTATTGTGTTGATAATCTAAAATACAAATAAAACTAAAAAACATGCAACATAATAACACATAATTACTACAAATGCAACAATGGATACAAAGGATCATCCAACAACAGCATTTAACATAATAATCCTTGCATAACTTTGATACAGTTAAATTGCATATAGATCATCTCAGATACCAAATAGCAGGCTAGCACCTGTGATATTTGTAACTAGATATCCAAACGGCAATACTCCTTGACGGAGTTACTATCAATAACACATAGGTCTATATTAGTTTAAACACGGTATTCCCAAATCAAGAAATACATTCAAATACATCCTAAGTATAATTAACACAGTATCAAATCAGTGTAAAATGTCCATAAAGTATAAACGCAGTTGTAATCCTTCTACAATTAAACACATGTATATGAGATACTCCTCTATGCATAATAAAGCATCGGTACGTATACATGACCATTATCATCATGTGACGGCTCATCATCCACATAGAATACGAGTCCATTAATCAATACTAAACGCATGTCTAACTGCATTGTCTCTAATTCCTTAATACAGTTGTGTATAATTACTGTCATACTAATTGTTTCTAACATGACATTGAAGGTAACAATTGCTCACCCCAACTGGGAACTGCTCAGTGCAATCACACCAAGCACTGTATGTAAATAAACAAGCACGTGAAATATAATACTGCACAGCATTGCACTAACTAACAAGACTCAGTAATTGATACACAACCAATTATCAGTTATAAATGAATAAACCAAATAATGACCAACCCTATATCATTATCATTATGTATGCGGACATAATGATTCCCTTAAAATGCACTAAAACAGCATACTTCTGTTGTGAGAACACCTGCTAAGTGTCATATAATTATATAAGCTGAACTTGTCTACATTTGCAAGTAAGTGTAAATGCTAACAACAATTAGAAATCAACTTATTGCTTAAAGCATTGATTAAACACTCGTCTGCTAACCTCTCTTATCAATATATAAATTACCCACTACACAGGGCGTCAATAACCCTTCAGTAGAAACTACCCTGCTAAACTCAATGGGCAAGGCAGTCAGTCTATCCACTGAGAGTAAACATGCTGTCCCTACTCCCTAGGGAATAGCGATACTCGACACCGCTGCAGACACATCACACAGCCTACTATGCCAACATCTCAGCAGGGAACATATCAACACAATGATCTCCTATTGAGTAACAAAGACTCAGGCTAATTACTAGATTAGGAACCATGCAATGGTGTAGATAGTGCTTCCTTATCCCAAACAGTGGAATTTAACCTGTGTATATCATAATATAAACATGTAAGTGCTGGGGGAATTCCGCCCACACTGTCAACACAGACCAATTAACTGACCTTCCCACGGGGAACTTAAAAGTCACTTTAACAGCAAGTATTGGGAGATAATTACATAAATCTGCTCTTAGTTAAATCCTGGTGCAATCCACCCACCTTACATCTTCATTTGTGTTTTGTTCTCTGTTAAAACACGAAAACTCGTGGGAAAACACTGGAGCGCTATGTCTGTCCAGCTTCTCTCGGAAACTTTGTGATGGCGTCTTTTACATAACCCTGGCTTAGTGACCGGGGTATGACCCTCACTTGGTGACCGCTGGGGAAACTTACACGCTGGGGAAGCTGACTTATAGGCTTTTCCAGACCATATATGTTACACTGGTGAAATGGGGTCTACAGACTTAAAACATTAAAAGTAATGAAAACAAAAAAATACTTGTAGTTTTGGACTAATGGAAGTAAATAATTAACTAATTCGTCAGTAACCCTGCCGGTTACAATAATACATTACCCCAATACGATTATGATATGATTTGAACTGTTAACAGCTGATTGTATTTGAAGTTAGAAGTATAACCAAAATGGCCATAAGGCTTCTAGTGGTGATTTGTTTGTTTAGCAGCGTAACATTTCTTTAACGACACGTGAAGCAATGTGTACATAATCATAGTTACCCCCTAATTGAATAATGTTGCACATACGTCATCAGTCTTTGGTATTTCGGCAACTTGTGCACTTGCATAAACCGGCACATGTCAGTCTTGATTTTCGACAGAGTTCTACATTTGTTGCTGACACACTATTTGGTACAACTACACACTATTGATGCATTACATACATCGGATATTTCGTTTCGGAGAGACCAGATGCGGTCACATGTCTTCAACTTCCAGTTTTCATCCCAAGGAGGTGACGTGAAGAAATTCTGGATGGATGCAAAGGGCTTAGATTCACATCTCGCCTGGTAGTGGGACCTCTCGAAACGAAACCGGATATTTAACTCCTAGCTGTTTGCTACATCAACAGTATTGACCAGTTCGTTTTCTCCATTTAACCGTCCCGGGTAACTTATCGTAATAACGTCTGACTTCTACCATCAATCTGCTTCCAATAGTGTTGCAGTCACTGGCTGTGACATCGAATGAATTACTCCAGTTCGTTGCCGAGAAGTGTAACGAATCGCCGCGATGTTTGTTTACAACTTTACAGTATGCGCCCGTTTTGTCTAAAACCTCTTTGAAGTCTTTAAGTTCGTCCCAGAAGTCGTTGCCCTCGTTGGCAATCTTCTTCCACAACGTTTTGTTAAAGTGGTCGTGTAGTATGTAATCGACCTGGCTCCATAGTTTGTAATTGCGCACCAACGCTGGGTCGATAACGTTCTCCTTCTTACGATGTGGGGCGGAGTTTCGGCGCTTGTAGATCACGTCCTTTGTATTCCAGTGGAGTGTTCGTCTTAATAGCACCAGTGATTCGACAAAATATTCCACAATCAAGACAAGGTCAAATCGTTTGTCCATTAGGTTTATCCACTCGTCGATGAAGTTGTTATTTCTTGTCTGATCTTTGGTTCCTTTGGCAAAGCCGGTCGGGAATCCGAGGTCAAATGCCATGCTGTTTTGGGTGACACTAAGACCCGCAGGTACGCAATATCCTCCTCTGCGTCTGTTGCCCCTAGCTTTGTAGACTGTGTCGTATTGGTCGAGATGTCTGAGATATTCCGATAACGGATCAGAACTGGTGATAGCAGCAACCTTTTTGATATTAAAGTAATCGAAGGCCGACTTGAGGTGTCCCATCGGCTCTCGTATGCTCGTCACGAACATCGTACCGTTCGGCATGATGTTTGCCATGTGGGGAAGTGTGAGGATCGTGTGTTCACACACCATGTTGTAGCTGCCTGTCTTCGATGGACGGTACATTCCCTCGTCCAACGGTTCCGGCCAGCCGAGGTTGTTGCGTCCATCGACGGGAAGAACGAACGCTAGGTGGCGCTCGTATCCGTAACGGCGTAAGATGGCGGACAATGTTTCACTGGCGCACTTGTGAGTCTTGATGTACACGACGTTGGTTTGCGGCGCCATCCGGGTTCGTTCCGGTTGATAGGACACATTTTCCACATTTCTTTGGGGTGCTTTCTGGGTGGGTTTCGGCATACTGGACACATTTCCCGTGATGTTGGCTTGGTACGCATTTCCCAGAAATTTAGGGTGATGCAACACACTGGCATAGATGGTTTGGATATGTTTACTTCTTATCACTAATGACGACATCAGGAACGAGGCGAACACCAGTGTGAGGAACGCCGTCGTCTTCCACGTGCCTTCGGTTAAAATGGAAAAGAAAACGTTATGGTCAGAAATCCTGAAACCGTTATCTGTCAGAATAATAATGTGGGCGCGAGCGCGTGCGTGTGTGTTTGTGTGCGTGCGTGTGAGTGTGCGTGCGTGTGAGTGGGCGTGCGTGTCGTGTATCGAAATAGTACATTAAAGGGAAACAAAGGGCTCTTGTTTGGGCCTATGCATCTAAAATAGTTTTAAAAACTATGAAATTGCTACTATAATCAAGAATATTTTGTCAGCACTTTAACAGTGTTTGCTGCTTCTGCCAAGGGACTACAATCTTTACTCGACATTTCTTATGAGTGTATGCCAATCTTATAAGTGTGAGCAGAACGGTCAGCGTAATGCTGGTAAATCTATGATTATGTACTTTGATTCTAGAAACAAAAATTTTGCCTGGAAAATTACATTAGGAGGAAATAAGCTACACTTACCTTGGGCATGTTATTTGCAATGACTTATCGGATGGTGCTGACATTCAAAAGAGAGTGAGACTTTTGTCTGTCAAGAGTAACATGTTACGGAAATAAATAGAATTTTTTTCTCATCTGTTATCAAGAATAAGCTGTTCACTGCATATTTTATTAATATTTTTTCTTGTGCTTTTTGAGTAAATTGTAGAAAGCAAATTTTCAGCAATTTATTGTTGCCTCTAACAATTCATATCTAAAATATTTAACAATATGCCTATGAAATGTAGAGCTAGCCACATGTTTGCTATAGCAAATGTAATATCAAATATCAGGCCGAATTCACTGACGCACACATATTGCTATCGTTTCTGGTCAGCAACACTCCCCTAAACAGGCCGAGATCACTGGCAATACCGGCCGAGTTCACTTCCGCACAGATCGAGGTCACTGGCCGACTTCACCGAAACAGGCCGAAATCACTAGGGCCGAGATCGCGAAAGACCGAGATCACTGTGAACCCCGTCTTGTTCCTTTGAAGAGCGCTATATTGCTAGATTGTGTGTATTATTGTTTTCCGGACAAGTAAATTTATTACCTTGCATTTAGGTTTTAAAATCAACCAACTTGACAATCCACTGACCAGAATGCTACTATCAAATAATGGGAACCACACTGTTGTTGGAAATTTTAGGTCCATGATCCATTTTTCATAAAATCAAAAGCTCCCAGATTGTGGCACAAACTGAACCGTTTGGTCAACGAGACAACAAAATAGTGTTAGTCTGACCGAAGAACATACATACCTTTGTACCATGTTTGTATAGCCATATATATTTTGCTTGTCCGTTTTCGTTCTCTTGGCTGATGTCCGTTAATTGTATTAACGGGGTTGATTTCGTCGCAAGAGAGTTCACGCTGTTTGACAATACACACTGACCGACAAATCACGCGGCGATTTAAACACAAATAGGTCAACAACTCCAATCGTAAGTCCGCTAATAATCATTGCAGAAGTATTCCTTTTTAAACAGGTACTTTTGCGTATCACGTTTCCATGAATTACTCCAATAAGCTGCATTAGTCCTAGCTCGTGTGTGTTCATTCGAAGTTGCCAGTTCTGCTTCGGCAATTCTACTCGCACTTTTCTCGACCGTAACGCATCGTCGCCTGATGGGTTCCGGTTCACTGAGTTTGTCAAGCAGGGCCTAGCTCGATTTAGCTACTAAATCAACCAATGGTCGAACTCATTATGTATGGGCAGGTTTGGTTAGTCTTTCGTCACACCGACCAACCAACGCTGCCACCGGCGCGGGTGGTGGAATCTCTGGTCAACAGGGCAGCCAACATAACACAATACGAAACTAATGGTGATAATCAAAGCATTCGTCCGTATTGTAGTAATCTTCTTAACATCGTTTTTGTTTAATAGTGTACAACATTTAATTATCATGTTAATACAAGTGTAGCCACTGACAGGAGTGTTGTTGATGTTACATTTAGGAACTTTGGCAACTGTTCGCCGATGTGCATGTGACACGTCACGCTTGCCGCGGCCGTGAAACAACAAACGTTATTCTTGTTCGGTTTAGGTTATCTGGTTCGGGAATACACTCGGAAATCGGCCTATTCGTAAAAAGTGGATACAATTAAGAAATATTTGTGGTTTCGAATCAAGTTATGCAAATACAAGCGTGTAGGCTGTTTACTATATAATAAAAAGTATTCACTTTCAAAAATTACAGTTTATTGTTTTGCCTACATATATAGCAATTTGGTATTGGTATTGATCCAAAAGATATTTCGTCAGATATAAAGAGACACCGTGAAGGCTATGAGTATTGACTTTTTCCGTAATCCAGGTGGCATGTTTCTGAGTAGAGTTGGTAGGTAGTATCTTATGTATTTTCTGGCTCGGGAGGTTCGGCTGTACGGAATAGAGATGTGATGACTTTGCCTAGTGTGATGGTGTGTGTGATATTTAGTGAAAATAACGATTTAAAGTAAGAAAGAACAATACTATTCACAAATATGTGATAAAATATCAGAAATTGTTGCGTTAAAATGCCGTCGACTTTCAAGAAGTTTAGTGATTTCATTAGAGTTTCAGTATGGGAATTATATTTGCTACGGGTTATAATTCTGATCGCCTTTTTTCTTAAGTTCGAAATTTTGTTTGAATTTAAGTCCCACGATGAAATACTATAATTGAAGTGTGGCACAATTAAGGAATTGCACATTATCTTTAGAGCACATGTAGGTAAGACGTCCTTTAACTTATTTAATATACCAAGAGTTTGTGATATTTTGATGGCAATTTTATCAATGTGAGCTGTCCAATCTAATGTTTCATGGATAGTTGTGCCTGAGAAGTTAAACTCTTGAACACGATCAATGTTTTGGTCATCTATTTTTAGCGTTAATTCGATACCCGCGGTACTGCGTTGTGGAAAATGAAACAACATATATTTCGTCTTGCTAGCATTACGAGACAGTTTGCTTACTAATAACCATTCACTTATTTTTTCCAATTCCTTATTTATGTTGATGATTAAAGTAATGCGATACTGAAACTTTGCTGAGTAATTGTCCAGACTATCAATAATTGTCCAAATGCTCAATTTTTGTATTGACAGTATAATATTATATTACTATTTATTTAATAGCCACACAAATTGTATTTTTATTGTGTTCTTTTCCATTTATTTCAGCTTGATGTCATTGCAGCATGATGGCCAAAAGCATGCTTTCTCCAGGCTGCACAACAATGAAATCAGTAACAGTGATATAGTGTTTGTGTGTATATATTCTGAATTATTTAATATTATTATATCATATAATGTATATTGTACATATATAAGGTTTTAGGGCAAAGCGCGATATATCGAAGCTCAATTATACACTTCATCATTGTAGTGTAAATTAAAACTTTGATATAATATTGGAATGTCTTAATAATACAAAATCATGATGATTGATATCAAGAGACAAACTGTTTGTTAGTCCAAGGGACTATTGCCATCACTCTGCTTCCGACGTCTGCCGTCCGCCGTCCGCCGTTAGCTGCCGTATCTCAGAAACCGTTCAGCAATTTTTTCTCTAATTTTGCATATACATATCTTAGGGCACTGCCACTACGCACGAGAAATCTGTATTTGATTGAATCATTCTAAGGGCTCCCTAGGGCCTCCACGGACACCACCACTGGTAAAAATGTAACATTTTGCCTATTTTTTCAAAAACTGTTCACCAACTTTTACTCTAATTTTGCATATACATTTCATGTGGTAGTGTCACTGTACACAAGAAATATGTATTTGATTGAATCATTCTAAGGGCACCTAATGATCCCCCCAAAAAAGGACTCAAAAACTGGACAATTTTCACATTTTGTCTATTTTTTCAAAAACTCTTATGTAACTTTTTCTGTAATTTTGCATAGACATTTCATATGGTTGTGCCACTATACACAAGAAATCTGTATTTGATTCAATCATTCTAAGGACTCCAAAGATCCCCTAAAATGCTAAATTTGTTAACTAAATGATCTACTGTAGTAGCAGATCTAGCAGGCTTCCAGTACTTTTGTTCAACTAATCCCTTTTCCCACAACATATACCACACTTCACTGTGGTTGGCTGGTTAAAGTGTGACTAATCTGTAATTGGTCACTGGCAGAGGCTTGGGTCAACAAACACAGCACCTTATACCAGAAACAGAACACTATTCCCCTTCCCAAAACATCTGTCACATGCGGAGTCTGTGTCTTGTATGGATATATATTTTTATGCAGTTGTTTTATATCAGCAGAAAGTTAATTGAAATTAGTTATTCTTAGGCCACAGAAAAGTAATTCCCGGTTTCTCATCGATGCATGTATTAAAAAATATGTGCCACAACATTTTATTTTCCATTATAATTATTCCTCTAAATGCAAGACGTGGTGCAATAAGTGAACAGCAAACCTGTAAACATTTTACTTCCATCATAACCCTTAATGATCTGTAACTATGATTCACCAAAAAACATGTGATTAATAATTACCTACAGGGTTGTTTGATTTATGCTGGGCAGAAACTGTTTCTGCAAAAACATTTTATTAATAATTACCTACAGGGTTGTTTATTTATGCCGGGCAGAAACTGTTTCTGCCCGGCAGAAACGGCAACAATAGGAAATACATGCCATTGATAGGCAAAGGTTTTCTTTTTATAGAAAACGTCAGTTTCTTTCTGTACCTGTCTACGTATGATAACCATTTGTCCGCCCTGCTCACAATAAACATCACATGAATGATAAAAGGAAGATCACTGTCACTTAACTTGTGGATTATTATTATTATAAACTGTTCTGCTACTGCTTGGTGGACAGTTAATTAGTGGGTCAAGTTCAAATACATCAGCACGTTTTTCACACCTGCATGGTAGTTTAGGCTCAGTAGTGTCCTGGCAGCTCCTAAACCTATAGGCTTGTGTGAAAAGGATAGTTGGCAGAAGAACTAACTTCAAAGCACCATTGCATCCATTTAGCCAGGCAACATTCACATTGAGTTTGTTTACATTTTGACAAAGTACTATTATATAGCACTAATTTTTGAATGAATCACATTTTGAGAATACATGTCATTGTTTGCGGTGTAACTTTTGTATGCTTCAATTTATGCTGCTACAAGTTGCGTTCATCTGAAAGATTATTCAATTACCTATCCAATGATAATACATATGCTGTGGTGTTGGAAATATATAGCTTTGGTATATTGTATACGAGGGTTATGATAGGAAACTATTGGACATTGCGACAGTCCAGAAAGACAGTATGAGATGTGTCACTCAATATATGAAGTGTGACTTTCAGATACCTCATTTTGTAGTGCTGTGGATTATGATGGGCCTCTCCATTAGCTCCCTATATATTTATGTGAAATATATCATTATGCCATTAAAATATTTCAGAACAGGCTAACGCTAAGCTGCAACTGTCTTTGAGTTTGTTTACATTTTGACAAACTACTATTATATGGTACTAATTTTTGAATTGGCACGACTAATGCTAATATATCCCACACAATGACTTCTACAGGAAACAACGTTGGTGTAAATTATCAAACAAAGACCTGTAAGTTAGGTGAGTGACAACTTCGAAGTTCTGACAGCAGGACACCGCCTTCGGTGAAGTCGAGACAAAAGTTTAACAAAGGCTTCAAGTTCAAACGGTCTATCATCGTCCAGCTGACCCATTTTTTATTTTCTTTAGACTACCTTTTGCTCTCAAATAATATGTCCTCTTAATTTTATACATAAAGACATAATCTGGCATAACTTTATACATTTTTGTAGCAGCACATTTGTACTTCCAGTGTATCATATATTTATCACTTGTTGTGTATTACACCCAGCTGTGGAGCTAAGATTCTCTGCCTGCTTTTGTTTGATGGAAACTGACTAATCTGTAATTGGTCACTGGCAGTAGCTTGTGTCAACAGACAGCATTAAGCCACTAGACCCCTATTAAACTGGACAGTTGCCTGTAGGTTTTAAACTGTGTCAAACAGTGAGTCTACCTTTTGCTCTCAAATAATCTGTCCTCTTAGTTTTATACATAAAGACATAATATGGCATAACTTGATAAGTCTTTGTAGCAGCACATTTGTACTTCCAATGTATCATTGCAACATAACATACATATTACATACTGTGTGCCACATTTGTGGAAATTGTGCAATTTTGTGTGACCAAAGTATGGAATGGATCATACTGGGTAAAAATGTATTGAACTTTTTCAGGCTAAACCCCTGTTTCCATGGTAACAAACAAAATGGCCACCATTTTGAGCCAATATTAGTACATTTGGAAACACTGCCAATCTTTTTGGAGCACATATATATATATATATAATTATGATTGTTTAAAATCCATGTTCTGTATACATTCTATTGTGAGATGATCATATAATTTTTCTGCATGTTTTATTTTTAAAATAATTTTTTGGTAAAGTGCAAAAACAAACTAGTTTTTTGCAACAAATTTGCTTATCTCTTTCAACCTATTAATGATTTTTAAAATGTCTGATCATTTCACACAGCTGGGTCTGCCGAATGCAACACTGAAAACCTTATTTGTATATAGCATAATTACTTCCAGAGATATCCCATCTCCAAATTAAATTATATGGCATGTTCTTGAGTTGTATATATCATATGGCTAAACATGCAGACTATATCAATATATAGATATATATATAAGATTAAAACATTACTTAATTGTGTTGATTAATCAATTTAAACAACTTGTAGCAGTAAGCACCATGGATCGAGACGGGTACTATTTGAAATTTCACGCATTTACCCAACAAAATTGGTTGTATGTGTTTGATGTGTACAGTACTATACGATAGATATATAATAACTTATTTGTAACATAAATTGGAGTTGGTTGGAAAAATTTAATATTTTCAAGGGATAAAACCTTTTTTATACCTTTCCGAATATGTTGTCCACATTGATCAATATGTCCTGTGAGTTGTAGTTGTAACTTAAATGTAAGGCTGTATTTCCTGTTTGCGATCACTTTCTGTTTTGCCTCGTTAAGCCGTGTTGGGCGACATTAAACAACACATCTTTGTTATATAATGCAGTAAGAACAAGATTTATATGAAACCTGTTTGGTATGTAGCTTCCATGTGAATTGCAATTAGTTGGTAATGATGGTGCGAACATTGTGTTTGCTGTTAATCGCTAGATTATGCCATTATTTTGGCCAGTGTACTATATTGTTGGTGGTTGTAATCCACATTAGATTGGCTGTATATATTTTGTCATTCTTGCTTAATCTCAGATTACCTGTTTGTATATAATTATGTGTATATAACGCTTTAGCTGGTTTATTCCATGATACAATG
This sequence comes from Paraescarpia echinospica, assembly GCA_020002185.1. NCBI lineage: Eukaryota > Metazoa > Annelida > Polychaeta > Sabellida > Siboglinidae > Paraescarpia > Paraescarpia echinospica. Next base: position 15,350,111 of record CM034543.1, on the reverse strand, counting down.
CATGCGTGAGACACTAAGATGTTGTTTATAATCAGTAAAGTATAATCAATAATTATATTGTTTGTCAATTGATTGACACCCATGTAATATGTATTTTGTATATTATATGCAGGTTAATTATGGCTCGGCTGACAGGAGAGTAGGGCCATCCTGCCGAGTACTGGTTGCATGTTGACGGTTGTTCTAGGGTTTTACTGGTTGTGTTGTTTTCGGGTTTTAGTTTGTGGTTGTTTAATTTAGCTGTTAATTGCTTGTGTATATTATAAAGCAGAATTTGATTCATGTTTGTGGTACGCGTACACGTGAAGTCATTTCTTTCCTCATTGTTATTAAACTTTATTATTCTGGACTACTCGTCTTTTCCCTGATTTCTTTTATATAATAAGTATGTTTATATATTCTACATATACAGTAATTATTATTACTGTACGTGCATGGTTGAAACTCTTGTATTAGTAAACAGGGCTTACACATATGCATGTGCAAATAAATTAAGACCGGCATACCAGTAAACTGTTGTTAATTTACCTTCACTATGTTTTCTGTTCTATGTGCTCTCAAAGACCGGCATACCAGTAAACTGTTGTTAATTTACCTTCACTATGTTTTCTGTTCTATGTGCTCTCAAAAGTGACACCTTTATGTGTATGGTATTTTTAATGTTAATGTCAATGGTATTTTAATTGCATCATGTGGTATTATATGCAGTATATATCCCTTTTTCATACATGTTAAGTTTCAGAAACGCTAATCCAGGAGATGTATACGTAAATCAGAGGGTGTAAAAAAATCGGGCATTTATACGTAAATCAGAGAGTCTCAGAAAATCGGGCATTTATACGTAAATCGGAGGATCTTGGAAAATCAGGCATTTATATATAAATCGGATTAAAATATAACAAAAAAGGATACTTTCCATAGACATTAATAAACATGTTATAATAAAACGTTAAGTTTCAGAAATGCCAATGCATGAGATTTATGCATAAATTGGAGGGTCTTGTAATATCAGGAAATTTTTTTTAAATTGGGGGTCTTAGGGTATTATGGAATTGTGTATAAATCTGAGTATTTCATGTTATGAAAATGGTCACAGATCAGCTTTATTTCCAAATGCATTGCACATTTGCTCTTAAATGAATGGCACATAACAGCATGTTAATATGTATTTAATGTGTTACATTAAATAAATTATGTGGACATGGAATAATTAAACAAATTATATGTAAACTAAAATGTACGTGGCTTTATAGGTATGGTAGATAGAAAAAAAAGTTTACTAATTTGATGTTCTAGGCATATGTGTTCATACATTAAATATATATTTTTATGGGGCAACGAACCTTGCATATAGGCAGAAAATACATCTTCTTTTATTACAAATATTTTATTACATTATTACAAACAGATACTATGTTCATAAGTATAAGAACCAGAACTTAGCATTGTATTTTCTTCAAAGTTTGTTACCATGGCCTGGGTGACGGAGGCATGCGTGGTGAATTTACTATTTGTGACCTTTGGCCTTGCTGGTGGAGCATTTGATGTTATAAAATACATATTTTCATTTATAATGTGTTCCAGTTCTAACAGTTACAGATATACATGGATTAAATAAAACATGCACATGGTGTAGATGGATCAAGTGACATTATTTTAGTATAGATTTAAACGGATTACATTTCGTTCTACAAGATCGGCAAGCTGACGGTGGGCGATAATACGGAACCCGCGGCCGCAAGCGCGGTTCACTGTGCTCTAAAGCTTATATGCAATATCAACCACAGGCAAGACCCAAGAAGATTATAGTTAAACAGTTGTTGTTGTCTAGTCAATGCAAGGCATGATTTAAACAACCCCTTTTCGCTTTGTTGTCCAGTCCAAGCGGCCTTTGTCCAACGTCCTTATTCATGAGATTTTGCTTGGTGTCTGACCGATTGCAATTAACTCACTGACACTGGCACTGGTATTGACCGGTATTGACCATTTTCTTTTGACCCAGAAAAACATACTCAAGTCAGCCGGAAATAAAACCCAACTAGGCCATGCCGAGTTCGGAAAATAAAATAGAAAAAATATTGTTTTGGTTTAACTGAAAATCCAGGAGATCGGTTCTCCTTTCCAGGAAATCGTGGGATTTCATGGATTTCCAGGAGTCCCCCGGCGAATGCAGGAGACTTAACATGTATGCCTTTTTACTGGTGTGTGTTTGCAATATATAAAGTACTAATGGGCTATTTAACTTCCGTTCAATAGTGCATGCACTACATTGAGTGATAATCAGTGGTATTCAAAAGTTCATGTAAGGTTGAATTTGTTATTTAGAATACATTGTTCAATGGTTTGTTGAATGGTTTTCAACAATATGCTACAGTGGTATATCATTCGGGGTAATCCAATGGTATTCTGAATGGCTTACCAAAGGTATACCATAGAACAGTATAATTAATTATACTGACAACTACCAATGAAGACCATTCAAAATCCCATTCAGTGATATTTTGAATGGTCCTCAGTGGTATACCATTCAATGATATACCACTGAGGACTATTCAATACCATTGGATTAAATACCATTCTAATACCCTTGGCCATAATACCCCCTAATATCTTTGAAGACCATTCAGAATACCATTGAATGGTATTTTGAATAGTATTCTGAACGGTCCTCAGTGGTATATCATTCAATGATATACTACTGAGGACCGTTTAAAACCATTGGATTAAATACCATTCAAACACCATTGGCCATAATACCCCCTAATATAATTGAAGACCATTCAGAATACCATTGAATGATATTTTGAATGGTATTCTGAATGGTCCTCAGTGGTATACCATTCAACGATATACCACTGAGGACCGTTCAATACCATTGGATTAATTACCATTGGCCATAATACCCCCTAATATAATTGAAGACCATTCAGAATATCATTGAACAGTACAGAAATAGTCAAAGGAAATAAAAATAAGGCATTAGCTAAAATCTTTTTTCCAAGTGTACACAAAGTTTAACATTGTATGTAACATTTGACAACATTAAACAAATACAGAAAAATACATTTGTAACATAAATTCGATTTTAAGCCCGTCTGTGAAGCGATTCCCGCGGAAAATAAAATTTTAATGAGCTAGGCGATCACGTGGTATCGTGACGTCACTTATGACACACACTCGCATCAGGCCGACCCTTTCCATGCATTCAGAGCATGTTTACAAGGATAGCTTTTGGGTCGAAACGAGCGTCAGAACGAGTTATTGTGCAATATTCCGACGTAATACAAACACTAGTCATCATAGAGGAACAAACATTTATCTTACGGTTCCACATGAATCGAATTTTATTCAAAACAACGAATGCGAATGGGCCTACAAGTCGACTAGGTTTCGCCGAGCTAGGGCTCGTTTTCAGAATAATTATATCGAATGCAACCAACGGGAGATAATCTACACAAATAAACATACATAGCAAGCATATATTGTATCCAGCTACATAAAATAACATGTATAATCTCATAATATCACTAGAATATCGATATATGAAGGAGTTGTACAATTTATCATAACAACTTAAATCAGTCAAGGACTTGCCGTTGGAACCGCGAGCTCAGTGGGTAGGCGCGTTGGTTACTTGTTATTTATTTTAGAATCGGGCGACGTCGGTTCAATCCTGACAGCATGCAAACTTTTTATTTTCTTTATACTTTTTTGTTTATGTTTTCACGAAGTAATATAAACAAAATCATTTTATACTATAATGCACTGTTTGTAAATAGTTTTTGTTTTTTTATAGTAATTATTTATTCGCCACAAAAATGAAAATATGGTCATTATATATAACGATGTTTCTAAATTGTATTTATCCAGACAGATCTCAATCTGTTTTCACATATATAATTACAATATATTACCGAACAATATATTTACAATTAATAAATTATATATCCATTACATTATATTTGTTTGGATAAATACAATTTAGAAACATTGTTTTATATAGCCCATATTTTCATTTTTGAGGCGAATAAATAGTTACTACAAAAATAAAAATTATTTACAAACAGTGCATTATAGTATAAAATGATTTTTTTTATATTACCTCGTGAAAACATAAACCAAAAAAGTGTAAAGAAAATCAAAGGTTTGCATGCTGTCAGGATTGAACCGGCGTCGCCCGATTGTAAAATAAATGATAAGTAACCAACGCGCCTACCCACTGAGCTTAGCGGGACCAACGGAAACTCTCTGACTGATTTAAGTTGTTATGATAAATTGTACAACTCCTTCATATTTAACAACAAGATTTAACAAGATTGCCATCCAGAAAATTACTCTGGATGGCAGATGGACAAGGAAGCCTTTTGGCTTATCGAGAGTCCAATACTTTTTATCTACATGTATCCCGCCTTTTTAAGGTGTGTGTCGATTTTATTTTTAAACATATTCACGCTACTAGCACCAACACAATCAGGAGATAATCTGTTCCATTCATTTACAGTCCTTTGTGAGAATGAGAACTTTCTTATATCTAATCTACACTGCTCCTTTACTAATGTAGCTTCATGTCCTCTGGTCCTTCTATTTTTCTTAACTGAGAAAAAAATGTTTCTATCAATATTTTCATAACCATTCAATATTTTAAACACTTCTATGTGATCTCCTCTCAATCTCCTGGTCTCTAATGTTGTTAAACCACATTCTTTTAGGCGTATTTCGTAACTAAGATCCCTCAGATTTGGTATCATTTTAGTCGCTCTCCTCTGTACTCTTTCTAGCATATCTATGTCCTTCTTGCGATATGGCCTCCATGCTTGTATACAATATTCTAAATGAGGCCTCACTATTGTTTTGTACAGCGGTACTATTAATTCTTTTTTCTTATACGCTATATTTCGCCTAATTAATCCAAGGATTTGATTTCCCTTTGACGCTGCAATTCCGCACTGCTCTGAAACCTTCATATCAGCACTAATGGTTAACCCCAAGTCCTTTTCTTTTACAGTAGTACTTAGAACAGTACCCCCCATTTTATATTTTACCTCTTCATTCCCATGACCTGTGTGGAGGCATTTACATTTCCCAAAATTGAACAGCATTTGCCACTTTTCAGACCATTTGATCAACCTATCAAGATCATCTTGTAAATGCTGTCTGTCTCCATCACTTTTAATCCTTCTAAACACTTTTGTATCATCCGCAAATTTTAACACCTTGCTTGTTATATCATCGTCCAAATCGTTGATATATATTAAGAATAATATAGGTCCTAGTACTGATCCCTGTGGTACCCCACTCAATACCGATTTCCAGTTTGAAGCCTCCCCATCAACTACTACACGTTGTCTTCTGTCATTCAGCCATTTTTCTATCCAGTTTATTATACCATTTCCTATGCCATGGGCCTTTAGCTTAAGGAGTAATCTTTGATGTGGTACTTTGTCGAAAGCTTTTTGAAAATCTAAATAGATGATATCTACTGGTGATCCCTCATCTACCCACCTAGTGATGTCTTCCAAAAAACATAACATATTTGTTAAGCATGACCTCGCTTTTAAAAACCCATGTTGAGATGGGTTTATCAAGTTATGTTTAACAAGAAAATCCACCATGTGATCTTTAATTAGTCTTTCTAATAATTTGCAAATCACTGATGTTAAACTCACTGGTCTATAGTTCTCCGACTTGTTTCTCGAACCTTTTTTAAATAACGGTATAATGTTTGCCTCTTTCCATTCTAAAGGAACCACTCCCTCTTCTAATGACAAATTGAAAACTGTTGCAAGCGGTACGCTAATTTGTTCTACAATTTCCAATAGTAGTTTGGGCGGAATCCCGTCCACTCCAGGTGATTTATTATCCTTCATAGCCCTTATTTTCTTAGCTACCATTTCCGAGGTTACAACTAACTGTCCTAAATAGTCTGAATCTGCCCCCTTGAACTTAGCCTCTGGTACTGGCAGTGAACTAATATCTTCCCTGGTAAACAATGAACTAAAATACTCATTCAGGTCTTCTGCCATTAAGAATCCCTCTGATATTGTATTTCCAGCACTATCTTCTAGAGGACCGACCTTATCCTGAACTTTCTGTTTGCTTCGAATATACGCATAAAAACTCTTACTGTCATGTTTTATATTACTAGCTAATTTTTTTTCATAGCTTCTCTTTGAATTTCTAATTTCAGCTGTAGCTTGATTAAGTGCTTCTTTATAAATGTTGTAGTCTTCATCATTTCCAGTACATCTATATGACTTCCACATCATTTGTTTATACTTAATTTTTCTAATGGCTTCTTTCGATAAGTGTTTCTTTTTAGACCGTTTCCCTTGTTTTTTGAAAGGTACAAATTTATCGACTATGCACTTAATTTCACTATTTAAGATATTCCAGCATTCGGTTGCTGTCTTATTCTTCAGTGTGTTATTCCAGTCTATCTTTGCTAAATATTTCCTCATGTCCTTATACCTTCCTTTGTGGAAATTTCTCCTATACTGCTTTTTACTATTCCTTTCTGATTTTACTTTGATGGTAAAATGTATCTGGTTGTGATCACTACTCCCCAGTGGCTCACATATCTTGACATTGTCAACTAATTCTTTCTGTGAGGACAAAACTAAGTCTAACACATTCTCTCCCCTGGTTGGTTCTAGCACATGTTGAGAAAGGAAACTATCTTGTACTAAAACTAAAAACTTGTGGTCCTCACTCCCCATACTCTGTAGAGATTTCCATTGTATATGCCCATGGTTAAAGTCCCCCATAATAATACAGTTCCGTTTGCTTACTTCCTTTATAGCGTTTTGTATTTTTTCATTCTCTTCTATGCTTATGTTTGGACTTCGATAAACTAACCCAACTGTTAACGTTGAGTTTCCTGTAACTATGTTACACCAAACAGCTTCTTCGCAATCTGCTTCTCTTTCTAATTTTATTTCATAAGCCTGGATAGATTCTTTAATATATAAAATAACTCCACCTCCCTTTCTTCCTATTCTATCTTTCCTAAACATTACATATCCTGTTAGTCCCAATTCGGCATCTGATATATCAGTGGTGGCCCACGATTCGGTTATACCTATTATGTGAGGGTCAATATCTTCTACCATAATGTTTAGTTCACTTCTTTTGTTTACTATGCTCCTTGCATTTAAACAAATGCATTTATATCCTGATTCAGAACAGTTTTCCAGGCTGTTCTTTGCCGATTTATTTCTGCTGTCTTTATCTATGCCTCCAGTTTCAGGCTTCTCTGTGAATCCCCCCTGCGAATCTAGTTTAAATAGATGCAGCCTGTCCCACTGTCAACAGATTGCAGCAAGTTCTCTGAGAAAACTGCTGCCCCCTTTCCACTTAGATGTAGGCCATCTCTCATGTACATATCTTCCCTCCCAACAAAGTATCCCCATAAATCTACGAATCCCACCCCCTCTTCTTCTATAGAATATATCGATATTCTAGTGATATTATGAGATTATACACGTTACTTTATGTAGCTGGATACAATATATGTTTGCTGTGTATGTTTATTGGTGTAGATTATCTCCCGTTGGTTGCATTCGATATAATTATTCTGAAAACGAGCCCCAAGCTCGGCGAAATCTAGTCGACTTGTAGGCCTATTCGCATTCGTTGTTTTGAATAAAATTCGATTCATGTGGAACCGTAAGATAAATGTTTGTTCCTCTATGATGATTAGTGTTTGTATTACGTCGGAATATTGCACAATAACTCGTTCTGACGCTCGTTTCGACCCAAAAGCTATACTTGTAAACATGCTCTAATGCATGGAAAGGGTCGGCCTGATGCGAGTTTGAGTCATAAGTGACGTCACATCTCGGCATCCCGAAAAGCGCGCCAAAAATATGCATATTCGAAAATGTCCGGATGCACACCATAAAATGTGGAATTTCTAATTCATTGAATTTTTTGGCTTGGTGGACGTGGAAATAGATAGCAGGATGTAATATAACATGAATTCGAGCAATATATGTTTTTATTCCCTTTAAGTACAAGTACCATTCAAATACCATTGGCCATAATACTACCTAATACCAATAAATTATATTTGTGTGGTATTTTTGTGTAAGGGAAAATGTCATAAAACACATCTGAAGTAGATTGGAAGGAACAGAGTGGACCTATTAGGGTAGTGTCATCGGCATATAATATTTATCACTAGCGTGATTAGTATCATTTATATATAAGATGAATAACAATGGTCCCAACATGGAACCTTGAGGGACACCTGTAGAGATGATTAATTTATTGGATATTACATCATCGAATTGTACAAATTGGAGCCTATTTGTAAGATAACTGATTAGCCAGTGTAACGGTGTCTTGTTTATGCCGTAGTGTTCAAGTTTTAAAAATAAAATAGAGTGGTCTAGTGTATCAAATGCTTCTGAGAGGTCTAAAAATGGATACAGGAATATTACCCTTGTCTAAGCTTTGTAAAAGAGTGTCTGTCATTTCCAGTGTAGCCATCTCCATAGAATGTGCTTTTATAAAACCGTACTGACTTCTAAATAATATTCCATTTGTATTGCCTCTGGTAAATAATATTAAAATGCACCAGTATTTACACAAACCAGTAGTCGTAATAAAACCCCCACTTGCTGTCAACACTGAATTTAAGGTAATCTTATTTAATTAAATATCGCGTATTTTATTGACTTTATTTTATAATATTATTGAAACATGAATCGTGATCTATCCCCACGTCTGAAGTCAACAATAAAGTGGTGCCACCTACCGGAGTATCCGGTTGACCTAATGAATACACGCAAAAACGAGTGAATTTCTTGTACATTTTGATCAATAAAAGACAGTAAATGTAATTGTTTGATCACGTGACAAGCGTATATGTGTAGAATAGGTGTTGTAGATACGCGATGTGGAGTTTGGTGACTGTAGGTGACCTTTATCGTGGTTGTATCGAGGTGCGGGCCTAAACTGCAAAAGTACCGGTTTATCTATACAGTGTCAGTGTATGTTGTTGATATTTGTTTTCGTAATCCGTTTGATTTTTCACGGCTGTGATCCGTTTATTTGTTCCAGCAGCAGAATGTCACTGACACTGACAGTGACATGAGTGGAGTGACTGAAGAAAACTAGGCATAGCCTCGATTTACGATGACAGCTGCGCAAATTTCCGCACTTTCGAGATGTCATCCTCATCAATGTCACAGACAATGTCAATGTCAATGAAGTCTACTAGTGTTTATTAGGATTACGGTTCACATTTCTGTTTCGCATAAGTTTAATATACTTTGATTTCTTTTGCAGTTTTCCTCTGTTTCGACTTGTTTGGTCACCTCGAGATCTTTTTCTGGAAGTAAACAACTTAGTCTGAACTTTTGTCGACCCCTCGCGCGGCCTCGACCTTTCAACAGCCGGCTGGCTTTGGTGCTTACGGGTCGACACAACAACACTTGTTGCGCTTCCTTGGAGCATGTGAGTTTGATGCAAGGCCTAATCTGCTCTGCAAAAATATATGTTAACATTGTCATTGATATATCATTTACACACTTGTTGTCATTATTTACATTTCGTATAACGGTCCCCTATAACTTTAAGCAATAACCTTCAGTTTGCTGGTTTGTTGCTATTATCATGGCATCAGCAGTTATAGTGGGCCACAGACATAGTTTCGTTGCTCGTTTAGAATTGGCAACTGGAAGTCGAGATGATATGCTTTCAGGTTTGGACTTGATCACATGCAAGGTTAAATTTCTCTATAAACGGGGAGGTCATGTTGATTCGATGCAACACATGTTACCCTACATTATCCGGGAGAATCCTCGAATAATTGTTCTTCACATAGGTGAAAATGACATTTCAGTTGAGTCACGCAATGGGTTACACGTAGCTAGAGAAAGTATTGCTCTAGGTCTAGCGAATGAATTAATTACACAATCGTCATGTAGTCGTTTGTATGTGGGCGAACTCCTTTATCGATTTAAAGGCCGGTATATACATTCATATCAACACTAAGAGTTGTATAATGAACAGGTAAAAGCAGTGAATGCTGAGTTGAAGCGATATTTCCATGGCAATAGCCACATTACCTGGTGGTCTTGTAAAGGGGTTAAATTCAGTCAACAAGTTGTGATGTATGAAGATGGAGTACATCTCAATAATGGTGTGGGTATTTTTTAAATACTACAAAGCTATTCGGGGTTTGTAGATACGCGATGTGAAGTTTGGTGATTGTAGGTGACCTTTATCATGGTTTTTTTTCGAGGTGCGGGCCTAAACTGCAAAAGTACCGCCAGGGGGGTTCACTGGTTCACGTGAACCGCTTTTTCTCTAAAATGTGATCCCTCAAAATTGCATTTTTTTTAATGTGAACCACTAATTGTATGCTTCTCAAAAGCTTTCACCGCTTGTATGGGGGGGGGGGGGCATAAAAGCTGCTGGATATCAAGCATTACAACTATATAATACAAGGAATGACTGTTTTGTACAGATGTTAAAGGGAGAACCCTTATATATTAAGTGATCACCAATGAATGCATGCGCGCTTGGCTGATGGGTCTGTCTCCACTGCCATGTGTGAAAAGGGCAGTCACTATAGGAACGTGAGTCAAACGACCATTGCATCCAATTAGCTATGCAGAAGGACTTCACACTAATCCTGTTATGTAAACGCATGGGGTAACAAATACACAAGAAGCCAGTTTTACACCAAACGTAAAATTATGAGTCCTGTAGTCAATCAGAGGGGACAGATGCAGACAAAATACTGGTAAATGAACGGGGTGACGATGATTTAGCAATTAAGAGCACATAAATTAAGCCATATAAAACAGTTCATCATTTCTCATCAGAACTTTGTTAAAAAGTAAACAAGAGGTGCGGCTTTATATTGTTATTATGCTGATTAAGATAACCACTGACTATCTAAGAGGCTATTCTCAACAATCAACAACTTAAGATGTGTAGCAAGTGTATTTCTTACCAGCTGCAAACCCGGTAGACAAACTCATCTGGCTTAACATAAATCATAGTTTTCAACAATTGCTCTGGAACGCGAATAATTGTATTTAACCAATACACAATGAAGTTTAGGTTCACCTATTTTAAGTGCGTGCTGATGAGAAATTGTGTAATTGTGTGGCTGCATGGTTGCCGAAATACTGTGGTTGCTAGTTATATGTTTGTAGATCTCGGAAAGGGGAGCCTTATCAGTGATGAGGAGGCAAGAATGTATGAAGGGCTTTTATTATCAGTTATTATGTCCATTGTTCTGTTCCGAATAGTTGTAAAATACAGTTATGTTTCGTGGAGTCAGTGTTATGTAGAGGATATGGTACTTGACTATTTGACACCTAGAATTTAATTCAAATTTCACAAGAGGAAAATATTGTTTCTAATAATCTATTTACAGTTCATGTTTTATAAAGATTTGTCAATTTACTAATTAAATTATGTTTATTATAAATTATGGAACTTTTGCACATCAGATCAGATAAATATCATGTATTAATTGAGTGTAAACCAGATTGTAAATGTCACACTTGAACTGTTTATTCTGAAAAATAACTTGGACACACCAAATCTTCTCGGTGCCTCGTTTATTATGCTAATATGAACATATTCGAAACAATTGCACACACTTAATCAGCCAACAAAATGGGACCAATCTCCACAGACCACATATGAGTCCCACTTTGTCTGCTCGTTATGGGCCTGCTGGGGGTGCTAATGTAGTATTTGTATATAAGATGAAAGAATATAAAACGAAACGAAACCGTTAAAAAAAATAAGATGAGCCCCACGTAAACATGTGGGGCTTTCTGCATTGTGAAATAATATAACCCCAGATGTACTTGTGGCGCCCCTGGAGTTTGAATTTATAAAATGTGAATCCCATTATGAAAAGCTGGCTGCGGGCCTGGAATAGGCCTACAAGTCGACCAGGTTTCGGCTTTCCAAGTTTCGCTGAGCTTCGGCTCGTTTTCAGAATAATGATATCGATTGCAACCCACGGGAGATAAGCTACACCAATAAACATACATAGCAAACATATATTGTATCAAGTTACAGAAAGTAACGTATATAATCTCATTATATCACTAGAATATGGATATATGAAGGAGGCATTGTACACTTTATCATAGCGTACTGCTAAGTTCTATGATTTATGTTATATTAGTGCCCATAATCAAGGATAAATCCGGCAAGATAAACAGTAAAGACAACTACAGGCCAATAGCACTGGCAAGTGTTATATCTAAAGTTTTTGAAAAAATCTTGTTCTGCAGATTGGATTACTTTTTAACAACCAGTGACATGTGCATTTATGTACTAAAAGAGATTATTGCTAAGTATCAAGCCTTAAATAGCTATTTGTTTATGTGTTTTCTTGATGCATCTAAGGCTTTTGGCCGTATAAACCATACTGTACTTTTTTTAAAGTTAATTGACATATGTTCCCGGTTACATTGTTAGAATTCTAGTGTTTTGGTATGCGAACCAACAAATGTGTCGCAGCTACAGCGAACGAGCCGTCCCCAGCCTTGATACAAGTGCGCTTCACTTCCAACATGTTACTGCTCGCAGAGCGCAGTGCTCTTGCCGGTTGATATGGGTGCACGAGTTCACACAGGTACACGGGCGTGTCGTTGTGCATGGCTTTGTACGTGAGTACCAGTATCTTATAATCCACTCTGCGCGCAACAGGCAGCCAACGAAGTTCGCGTAACAGGGGCGTGGCGCTGTCACTACGTGGACGACGCAAGATCAGTCTGGGAGCCGAGTTTTGTCTTCGTTGCAGACGCGCGATGTTAACTGCAGACATGCTGTACAAGAGTGCGTTGCAGTAGTCAATCCGCGATGTGATGATGGCATTGACTACGCGTTCCTTTGTTGGTTTGGGTAAAAAACGGCTAATCTGATTTATGTGGCGGAGGTAGAATGAGCATGCGCTGACAGTTTGCGACACTTGCTTTTTCATATCTAGGTGCCTGTCAATGAAGACACCGAGACTTTGAACACATCGTGAAGCTGTAATTGTAGAACCACCAACGCGAATCACAGTGCCATCAACGATTGCATCCGCAAACTTGGGTACAGTCGGAAGATACTGTGTCTTGCCGTCGTTCATGCACATAGAATTCCATGCCATCCAGTTCTTTATTTCATCCAAACAGTCCTCCATTTGCTGAACCGCAGCCGTTAAAGCGGAACGATTCAGGTCGAAATGTGAGTAGATCTGTAAGTCGTCAGCATAGTGGTGGAAGAATAGTCCATGGGCTCGAATAATGTCACGCATAGGTTGGACATATAATAAAAAGAGCGGCGGTCCATGGACAGAGCCTTGCGGGACACCTGTCGTTAGAGTAGTAGTACTCGATGATTGGTCACCGATTACTATTCGCTGCGTCCGGAAGCGCGACCACTTTCTCAACTACTTTAGATAATTGTGTAAGGTTACTCACAGGTCGATAACTGCTCAGAATGTATTTGTCAAGTGATCGTTTCTTCAAAAGCGGACGGACAATTGCATGCTTCAGCGACTGCATGACTGCCTCGTCCAGCGAAGCATTTGTAATCCATATGATGACAGACACAATACTTGTGATATTGTCTCTTAGCTGAATTTCAGGCAGAGGATCCAACGCGCACGTTTTGCCAGTAGTACCACACAAATCGCTGCGATCTCTGTGTTCGTTGTTGGATCAAACGCATGGATACAGTCAGTGAAACAACGTCTTTCATCTGTTGGCCTATCGATGATGTTGAAACACTGCAGACCTGACAGGAACTTGTCAATCTTTTCACTAAAAAAACGTGAAAATTGTTCGCATCTTTGGGCCGTCAAGTGGAATTCAGGGTGTTCCTGTATGCGGTGGCCATCAAGCGATCTCAGTAATCGAAACATGGTTTTGTTGTTTGCCTTCTCCAGGCGGTTTTGATAATAATCCGTTTTGCGTGCTGAATCAAAGCTGTGCATTCTTCACGAGCGGTGACATATAATTGCCGATGAATCTCCAGTTTAGTTCTTCGCCACACATTCTCCCGTTTCCGCTTCTTTACCCTGGCGTCGTCGATGTCAGTGTCGTACCAGTGATGTGGTGTGCTGCCTCTTACTTTCATATTGCGTAACGGGGCATGTTTGTCAAGGCATTCAGTGAGATAGGTGTTGTACATTTCCACCAAATCCTCTGCTTGTCGATCATTCGCGCATGTATACGCAAGTCATGTCAGCACATGCAGACTCGATATCGTTTCGGAGTGCATCTGTTTTAATGTTCCTGAAATTCCGCTTTGCAATCGTCTTAGTTTTTATTGCAGGCTTCAGTGCTCTTAGTGTGAGTTCAATGCAATGGTGGTCAGACAGAGAGTCAGGATGCAGTCGACATAAGTTTGACTGATCACAAGATCCAATATATGTCCAGTTTAGTGCGTTGGCGAATGAATATATTGAGTTAGATTGAACGATTCACATAGAGTGCGAAGTGGTTCTGATTTGAGGGTATCGTCAAAATGAACATTGAAGTCACCAATGATGACAGTAGGTATAACGGAGATGGATGCCTTGTTGACACCGCGTTGGTGGTACGTGGGTGTAAAGCCGGGCCGACGTCCAATTACTGGACGTATTGTACGATGGCAATTGCGACCGGCTCTGCAAACTCGTGTGACCGCACAAATTCCATTGTCCTTTAACGTGTCGAACAAAGCCTGAGGCAGCCTTCCGCCAGTGACACTCGCAATGTTATGGGCGAATAGTTCCTGCCGAATGTCGGTCACCATGGGTACAGGTGTGCCACCGGAATGAAAGTCGCAGAGATACACGCACATATAAAACCAATAACACGAACGAACAACTCCGTGCATTCAGGGTAATGTTATCAAAACGATGTTCAAATCTCACCAGTGTCATAGAAATACAAATAAGTAACATTCAATTGTAAACACAGAGCAAATAAATAGCTGCCACTGGGGCGCTTGTTACACGGTGACATATGTGTTCAAATGATGTATAGAAAACAGTGTTTACTACTTTTTGCTCACCTATGCATACTGCCCACCTATGGTGGACTTTTCATAACTATGCTATCAGGAAATTGTATGTCTCTTACAACAATATATTTCGAATGGTGTTAAGTTATGACAGATACTGTAGTGTTAGTGAAATGTTTGTTAACAATAATTTACCTAACTGTGCTGCTGTTATTATAAATTTTATATATAGGTTTATATGCAGACTGCAGTTCTCAAAAAACTTATTGATTCGTAGCATTACTAATAGTGACGTGAAATACATGTCTAGAATATGGAAATACTGATTCAATTCCCTGTATATACATTTTGTTGACGGGTAATTTTTTTATTCTGTACATTGTAACTGTTGTTTATAACACAACTATAGAACCATGATAATGTACTTATATGTTGCATGGAGTCTATGAATATAGCAATTATTATTATTATTATAGTAACTTAAATCAGTCAATAAATTTCCGTCGATGTCGTTAGCCCAGTAGGTAGACGCGTTTGTTTCTTGTCATTTATTTTACAATCACAAGATACTTTTTTTGTTTATATTTTTACGAAGTAATATAAACCAAATCATTTTATACTATGATGCACTGTTTGTAAATATTTTTTTTAGTAATTATTTATTCGCCACAAAAATGGAAATATGTTAATTATACATAACGATGTTTCTAAATTTATTTATCCAGACAGATCACAATTTGTTTTCACATATATAATTACAAGATATTACCGTACAATATATATACAATTAATAAATTATATATCCATTACATTATATTTGTTTGGATAAATAAAATTGAGAAACATCATTATATATAATTACCATATTTTAATGTTTGTGGCGAATACATAATTACTACAAATTTGTGTTTTTATATTTACAAACTGTGCATCATAGTATAACAATTATTTGGTTTAAATATTACTTCGAGAAAACATAAACAAAATAAGTGTCAAGAAAAAGAAAGGTTCGGTGTCAGGCTTGAACTGGTGTCGCCCGATTGTAAAATAAGTTACATGAAACCAACGCGTGTATTGACTGAGCTACCGAAAACAACGGAAATTCACTGACTGATTTCAGTTGTTATGATAAGTTGTACAACTCCTCCTTCATATAACGATATTCTAGTGATATTATGACATTAACTTTCTATAGATTTATACAATATCAGATTATGTTTGCTATGTATGTTTATTGGTATATATTATTTCCCGTGGGTTGCAATCGATATAATTATTTTGAAAACGAGCCGAAGCTCATCGAAAGCCGAAACCTGGTCGACTTGTAGGCCCATTCGCATTCTTTCTTTTGAATAAAATTGGATTCATGTGGAACCGTAAGATAACTGCTTGTTCCTCTATGATGACTAGTGTTTGTATTACATCGGAATATCGCACAATAACTCATTTTGACGCTCGTTGCATGGAATGCATGGAAAGGGTCGTCCTGATGCGAGTATAGGTCATATGTGACGTCACACCTCGGCAACCCGAAAAGCGCGCCAAAAATATGCATATTCAAAAATGTCCGGCTGCACAGCATAAAATGTGGAATTTCTAATTAATTGAATTTGTTTGGCTTGGTGAACATGGGAATATATAGCAGGATGTAATATAATATGAATTCAAGCCATACGTGTTTTTATTATTATTATGTGCAATTTTGCGTGGCAGACGTGATGTAGTTCGCGTCTGTTTCGCTTGTGCCATTCCGCACGAAATGTACCATAACAGTTCCTTTGTAGAAGTGGAATAAATAGATATATAAATAAATTAAAATATTTAAATGAATAGATACATGTATAATTAAAATGTCCATATGATAAAAAAATATATATAAAATAATCGTTAAAAAGTCAGTAGAGATTGCACTAAAAAGTAATAAAAATGTAAATAAATAATTTAAAAAGGTCAATTCCATAGATTCATATGAAGCTTTCTTATTTTGAATTGGCCAGCCCCAATTGTCGCCACTGTTCACGGTCGAGTGCGCGCAGAGCGTCGACATCGGCACGGCAACGTAGCGTACGCCCTATACGTCGCAGGTCCGCGCTCAACGCTGTCGGCAGTCGTTCGCGGTCGACCCATGTATGTCGTGACACCCGTGTCCACGGCGAAATAGTTGTCGATCGCTTGCTGAGCGGGTGCATCGGGTGGCATACGGAGCACGTGCCCGAATAGACTCCATCTTGCAGTTATGACAGCTTCGCTGATGGGACGGCATCGGCAACGGTGGTACCGTGCCTCGTTGGAAATACGTGTTTTTATTCCCTTTAAACACGTACTTCCGCGTATCACGTTTCCTTGAATTACTCCAGTGAACTGCACTAGACCTAGCTCGTGTGTGTTCGTTCGAAGTTGCCAGTTCTGCTTCAGCAATTCTCGACCGTAACGCATCGTCGCCTGATTGGTTCCGGTTCACTGAGTTTGATAAGTAGGGTCTAGCTCGATTTAGCTACTAAACTAACCAATGGTGGAACTCATTATGTCTGGGCAGGTTTGGTCAGTCTTTTGTCGCACCGACCAACCAACGCTACCACCGGCGCGGGTGGTGGAATCTCTGGTCAACAGGGCAGCCAACATAACGCAATAGGAATCTAATGATGACAATCAAACCATTCCTCCGTATTGCAGTAATCTTCGTCACATCGTTTTTGTTTAATAGTGTACAACATTTCATTCTTATGTTAATACAAGTGTAGTTGCTGATGTTACATTTAGGAACTTTGGCAACTGTTCGCCGATGTGTATGTGACACGTCACGCTTGTCGCGGCCATGAAACAACCAACGTTATTCTTGTTCGGTTTAGGCTAGTTGGAAGACAGTGTATAAACATACAATGCTAGTACAGTTATATTAGGAAATACTTTTTTAATATTTTCTTGAATAAGAAATAGTTGTGTTAACATTTTCTTGAATAGAAACTATATTTCGCAACATTTTCTTCGGTAATAATTGTTTTTTTAATTAAAGAAACTGTGCTTATATATATATACGTAAACCACTGTTTTCTTAACAATTTCTTGTTTCAAGAACATGTTTTTATTTAAAAAAATATTTTGTATAAGATAATCTTTGGCAGTGTAGGCCTACTCCTCAATTATAGAGTTGATAATTGTTCTGTTGTTGACTTATTTTATGACATAATTGAATATTGAAAATAGTAAAAAGCTAATTTCTTATATAGCGCAGTATCCAGTCCTAGGGACTGCTCAGATCACTTTACACATTACTCCCTGGCAGACTTGTTCAATCGAACATCATCTCGACTTATCTGGATGTGTGTGTGTGTGTGTGTGTGTGTGTGTGCGTGCGTGCGTGCGTGCGTTCGAGCGAGCGAACGAGCGTGCGTGGGTGTGTATGTTCTATGTGAGCAATGTTTTATGGTACAGTTGTGCGATCATGCAGTAGCCGTAGACGTGCAAATAGCATGCAATCAATGTGTGAACTAGAGACGTGCTACCACCGCGTCAGCAGTGTGAGTGTGACGTAACGTCGATTTAAATCATGTTTCTGAGCGCTGCTTGGTACCTTTAATCTAAACAATGGCAAAGGCGAATACTCTGATAATTACGCTGGTATTTGTATCTTTTATGCTACTTACATTGGTGTATGTTGCGCGATGGTTGCTGCTACAACTGACAGTGACGCATAAACCGATTGATCGGAGCGGCTTACCATTGATAGCAGGTAACGGGAGTTACAATCATAATAATATATGCAATATATGGACTTGCGGCAGACTTCACGACCTCAGCGATGACCATCCCTACAGCCAGACGGACTCTTCCACGGACAAGCTTGACGAGTTCCGTTCTTGCGGTTTTAAACCTCGTCTGTTGTCGCGGGCCGTTCGACGTGATAACGACACGACTCTGATAGTGCCGAATGTCGTCCATTATATTCTCTTCGCGAAAAACAGCAACAAGCTGAAATTCGAGTTCCAACATTACCTGAGCTTCCGCAGTGCTGGCCAGTTCATGCGTCCTCGGTACATATTTCTGCACGGAGACCAGGTACCAGAAGGCAAATGGTGGCAACGCACGATACAAGACGTTGACAACCTTTATCACGTCTACTGCGAGAAACCAAAGAAAATTCACGGCAAAACCATCAGCTTCATAGAACACGCTGCCGACATCAAGCGTCTGACTTTGCTCATAGGTAAGCAGTGTGTGTTTGTGTGTGTGCGTGTGCGTGTGCGTGTGTGTCATCATTATCTGATCAAACTTCAACATTTTGAACTGGCAAAGACGTGACTATAAATTCCCGCGATTATTTTCCGTGCGCCGAAACAATGGTATGTATATGCTGAACCGTGAAGATGTAGCACATTACGCTAACGTCACAATCTAACGTTCTTGATGAACTCGGCCGCTATACTGATGAACTCGGCTTCAATACTGATGAACACAATACCATTGTGTCTATCACTTGGGCAATTGACATATATGATTGTAGGTTGATTCCCAATTTACAGTGAATAAATAATAACGTAACGTTTAATGTTATTCATTTTATGTACGCAAGTAAAAGTAAAACGAAACATTGATCCGTTTATTCAACCATTGACAACATTATACATAATACATTGCAAAACAACCACAAAGGAAGACAAAATTAGACATGTAACAGTGTTGGAAACCTAATACTTGTTATAATTTATTGCCTGGTGTAACTGGAGCATTCGTCGGCTACAGTAAAATAACATAATAACACGTAAAAAGGTGTAAAACACATCTAGCAAAATTAACCTTCCATTGTCTCTATCTATCACTAAAGTTTGTATTTAATCCCAGATAAGACAGTCACGGCACTGGGAAAGAAACTGTATGGGAAGCGATTTTTCTTAGCACGGATATTTCTGAATCGCCTGCTTGAAAGGAGTTTTTTTTTTAATAGATGGTGGGCGGAGTGTGTTGGATCCGTGATAATTTTGTTATTTCTTTCCTTCTCTAAAAGCTAATAGATCACTAGGCTTCCTCCGCAGAAATCTCAAAGTCCCGTCAATTCAAAAAAAACTCAGGCCTACTTCACCTTTGTCAGACCCATCCTGGAGAACTGCTGTACTGTCTGGGATCCCTACACCCTTACAGACATCAACAAACTAGAAATGATTCAACGCCTTGCAGCCCGATATATCTTATATCGCCAGTGTAACAGACATGCTCCAGACATTAGGATGGAGATCCATGTCAGACAGAAGAACCAATGCAAAATTATGTATGACGTACAATATAGCAAACGGCCTAGTGGGTATATAAGCAAACCAATACCTTATTCCTATAAATATAGTCACTAGAAAACAGCATTCCTTGTCTTACCTTATCCCTCACTCCAGATGCAACTACCATTTGTATTCTTTTTTCCCCAGTACCATTCGACTTTGGAATTCCCTCCCTCAATATATTGTTAATCAAAACAGCCTGAATGCGTTTAAAAGAAACATCCAGACTTTGCACTACCCCATCATATTTCAGACGTTAACTAGTTCTTCTGCACGTATTTCTGTTTATTTACACGATAATTTTGTTCTTATATATTGCACTCTAAAAACAAAAAACGAAAACACTTTCCTGTTCGCCTGCCATGCCACATGGGGGCTGTATCCTCAGTATTTTGAGGCTAGGCGTGTATCGGAAGAAGCATTTTGTTTACGCGTATATTTTGAATAGCACACCAGTTGTCGCGCGATTTTGTGACTCGCGGCCATATATATATATATATATATATATGTACACACGCACACACACACACATATATATATATATATTTATATATATATATATATGGACTAACCACTGATAAACATTATGCCATATAAGTATCCTTTGTCAACGTAGGAATAAGCCCGCTTAAGGAAGGCGCTCTCATATGATCGATTCTCGTGAAACTTAAAAGCTGGATTGTTCTCGCGTTTAAGTATATATGTGTATATAAGTATGGTCGCGAAGATCTACTGAGAATCAGGAAATCCATGAACTGTGAGCACAAACCAAACTTCACCTTGGATGACACTTTTTCTGTTGTCAACACTGGTCATACACAACACAACGCCTCAAGCCGCATACGCAAGCTGGGTAGACGCGGGGGCGCACTCTGTAGATTTCGACGGCGCAGCCTTCGACCACCACTCCCTGCTATCGTTCTAGCAAATGTGCGATCACTGAGGAACAAAACAGACGAACTCTTTCACCTGTTGACTTAAAACCGAGAAATAAGAGACGCATCTATAATGTTTTTTATGGTAACGTGGTTAGATGCCACGACCCCTGACGCGGCAGTGACACCCCTTGGTCAAGCTCTGTTTAGAGCGGACCGATCGAGCGGACTGACGGACAAGCAGCGAGGTGGTGGCGTGTGCTTTCTCGTGAATCAGCGGTGGTGTAATGACACTCAGCTTGTCTCTTCTTCATGTTCTCGTGAACTGGAAACTTTAACTATCAATTGCAAGCCGTTCTATTCCCAGAAGAGAGTTCTCTTCGGTCGTGATGTTGGTTTACACCCCCCCCGATGCCAGTGCTACCAAGGCAGTCAGCCAGTTGGCTGCTCAGGTGGTGGCAGCAGAATCGACTCATCCTGACAGCGTAGTCATCATTCTGGGTGACTTTAATCACACCAATTTTAAGAAGGTACTGCCCAGGTACAAGCAGCACGTAGACTGTGCCACACGCAGTAGCAAGGTCCTGGATCACTGCTACACAGTCTTTAAGGCTGCGTACCGTGCCACCACCAGTGCTCCCCACGGAGAGTCTGATCACGTAACGGTCGTCCTCATCCCCACGTACCGACAGAAACTTAAAACGTTGAAGCCATCAAAGAAGACTGTCAAGAAGCGGACGGACGATTCGACTGCTGCTCTTCGGGAATGCATGGAGTGCACAGATTGGGACATGTTTAAAGAGGCATGTCGATCCTGACCTAGACGTGTACGCTGATACCGATAAATCCTACATCAACTGGTGTGAGGAGGTATGCACGGAGACAAAGACTGTCACCCTGTATGGCAGCGATAAACCTTGGTTCACGTCACCAGGGACATTAAGCAGAAACTGTCGGAGAAGAACGCGGCGTTCATCAGCGGCAACAGGGAAGAATTCAGGAGAGTTAAGTTCGAGACGCAGAAGGCGGTCAATAAGGCCAAATTCATATACAAACGGAAACTTGAGGACCAGTTCGCTTCCAACAAAACCAGATCTGTCTGGAAAGACATGCAGCAGATTACGCAGTACAAGGAACATATGCAGCGGCCATCAACAGCAGTGTCCCCTCATTGCCTGATCAGCTGAACGACTTTTACAGCAGATTTGACAAGCTGAACTATTCACCAGAGCAGCGCCCACTTCCAGCAGGAACCTCTCTGTCTCCGTCCTTTATAGTCCAGGAAGCTGAGGTTAGGAAACTGTTCAGGAGACAGAGCACGCGGAAGGCCTCGGGTCTAGACAACATCTCCACATCTACCCTGAAGAACTGCGCCGACAAACTCTCTGCGGTGTTTACGGACACCTACAACTCCTCTCTCCAGCAGTGCAGAGTTCCAGTCTGCTTCAAAACTTCCACTATCATACCCATTCTCAAGAAGTCCAACATTACCGGGCTGAACGACTACCGTCCTGTGGCAGTGACCTCAGTCGCCATGAAAGTGTTCGAGCGCATAGTACTCAAGTACCTGAAGTCGGTCACCGACGGCCTCCTGGACTCGCACCAGTTTGCATATCAAGCAAACAGATCAGTAGACGATGCGGTAGCAGTAAGTCTGCATCACATTCTGAAGCACCCAGAGAGGCCAAGAACCTATGCCAGGATCATGTTCATTGACTTCAGCTCAGCATTGGTCCTTGTAATCAAGTTTTCCGATGACACCACTGTGGGTGCTGCATTGAGAATGCGGATGAGACGCCATGCAGGGAGGAAGTTCAGATAATGGTTGGCTGGTGTGCGGATAACAATCTCGAATTGAACGTTTCAAAGACTAAAGAAATGATTGTTGATTTTCGTACAAAGAAGACTCTCATCCACCCTCTTTCAATAAATGGCGTGGAGATCGAGCAGGTTGAAACTTTTAGATTCCTTGGAACAACAATTTCAAGCGATCTTAGCTGGTGCACAAACACACTGTGCATTACAAAAAAGGCACAACAACGCCTGTTCTTCCTGAGGCACCTCAGGATATTCGGCATTGCTCAGGAGATTGTGATACGATTCTACCGCTCAATCATTGAAAGTATCCTCACTTTCTCGATTGTAGTGTGGTTTGGCCGCGCCAGTCAGGAGGAGAAACAACGGCTAGAAGTTATCGTGAAGAGCGTATCTAGAATCATTGGGCGCGAGTTGCCATCCATTGAATCTATTTACCATGTTCGCTGTGCGCGAAAATCCAAGCATTGCACGGGATACTACCCACCCAGCCAACCATCTCTTTGAACTTCTTCCCTCTGGCAAGCGTTATAGAAGTATTAAGACAAGGACCACTGGACTTAAAATAGTTTTTATCCGCAGGCTGTGAGTCACTTGAACCGCGAGATGCCATGATACTGTTTTCAGTCGGTTTAGATTTTATATCGCCATGCTAAATTATTTATTTATTTGTTATATACTTTTAGTTATTTTTTTATTTTTAATTAATTAATTAATTTATTTATTATTTACTAACTTGACTACATGTATGCACATACTTTTTAACTGTCAGCTTAGTTTTTATATCGTCAGCTAATTTATTTATTCATTTATTTAACTACATGTATTATGTACATGTACGGTATTAATATTATGTTACCAAGTTCACTTATGTCAATAGATGTATGACTGTCTTAAAATATGTTGGCAGTTGGCCTTGGTTTAAATTTATACTAGTTTTAGCATAGTTTCATAATGTTTCTGATTGTATATTTTGCGTGTGCATGATGGGGGGCAGGGAAGACAAGAGTGTATGTATGTTGACGCCACAACGCCAAGAATTCCTCGTACATTTTAAATGCTACTTGGTAATAGACAGTCTGAATCTGAATCTGAATCTAGCAGTCATTTAAGCTATATATTGTTCCAGATGTTTTAGACAAAATCGACAAGACTGATATATATATATATCTCGGTCTTCTTTATTGTCCGTTGGGAGGGAAATTCATTTGGAGTATAGCAGCATATTAAAATAAATAAAACAAATGTACATGCAATATAAAAATATATAGTCACGGCCATATATATATATATATGAAATTATATATATATATATATATATATATGGCCGTGACTATATATATATATATCGGTGTTGTCGATTCTGTCTAAACATTCTGGAACAATATGTGCACAGCCATTTTTTAGCCTACCTGAGCGACCTATATATAGCTTAAATGACTGCTAGACGAGTTTCGCGAGAATCGATCATATGAGAGCGCGTTCCTTAAGCTGGCTTATTCCTATGTTGACAAAGGATACTTATATGGCATAATGTTTATCAGTGGTTAGCCTATGGGTCACGACCCAAATTTGGGTAGCCAAAACAATTTTGAATGGGTCGCCAAAAGTCTCTAGTAGCGGTTATTCGAACTGTCATTTAGTGTCCCACTTGCCCGTACCAGGTGCATGCGAAACAACTCATTTCTGCCAGAGGTTGCGTGTGATATGATATGAAGAAATGTTCTCATTCGTAATTTATTGATGTTATGCTCTTTAATTTATATATCACATTAATTGATCGAAAGCGTTGATCGTAAGTTTAATCCCACGACTGGAATCCGGGTATCAGCCAACATGTTTTAAAGGACCGCTGTTTTAAAATAAGATAAATGCTCCAAATTGTCAGTGCAAAGCGGTAGTGACATGGAAAACTTTTTTTGTTTACCATAATAATATTGAACGAATCATATTTTATGTATTGTATTTAAATGTATTTGCATTAACATTGACATTAAATGCAGTAAAAGCATCAAATCAACATTAATTCCAATAGTAATTGACCGATTTTATTGGACAGACCACGATTTGTTGACATTCTAGTTAGGCTTACTTTGTAGAACGGTTGTTTTAAAATGTGTTAAATGCTTCATAGCCACATTGCAGAGTTCCTTTATTGTCCTTTATATTGTCTTTTATTGTCTTTTATATTGTCCTTTATATTGGCCTTTATTTAACTTTATATTGTCCTTTATTTTCCAGCTTCGCTGTTCCAGAAACATGCGGGATGAATACGTTTAACGGTTATCCTATTTTAATATTGCATTAATTTGAAAAGCTGTGAGATATGATATGATATGGTATTATATGATATTATATGATATATATATATATATATATATGATATGATGACACACAGCATTTCAAATCCAGACTACATGTGGCGTAACTTGTTCGTCTTGCATGCACCTGGTGTGTGTGACAGTCATATCCTTAATGAACATACTAAGCAAAACTCGAGGCCGCTTTTGATTCACCCCATGTCGAAAACTTCAAAGTAATGTTGCCAGACAAAAAGTCGCTTTGATCAGCATGTCTAAGCACATTATGTAGTCTATGGGGTTGACTGCTTCCTTACAATACCAGTATTAAGTAAATTAGCATGATATATCCTTCAAACGTTGTAAAAATCATACGATCTTCCCAACTCCATCCGCCATCTTTGCTTCGTTTGCAACGGGTGTCCTGTTATAGTTCTATTTGTTTCCAGTGCTTGGCAATTTTCTATTAACTGTTTAGTCTGTATTGTTGTGGTTACAATGTTATGGTCTTATGAGGTCTCACTCATTTGTCAGCCTTTTTCAGAACATTATCGCCAAACCGACCTTTCTATGCTGGCACTGGGGGTGGTCACTGCCAGGGTGCTTGTTGTCCTCAGTGGTTCTTTTACGTTCCACATTGAGACGGGACCGACATTAACGTGATCTCCGAGTCACGAGGGATACACAGTCCCCAATGTTGAGAGCCTGGTTTGTACACCAAATACCATGCCTGCCCGGTCCAGGTTTTGAACTCAGAGCGCTGGCATGCCAGGCGGATGTGCTAACCACTGAACGAATGAATGAACGGCGCAGAGTTAGTGATTCGTCGTGTTCGGCAAGCTTTTTTAAAATATGCGTTCTGATTTATTTTATGTTATGCCTTTTTAATACAATTTACTTTATCTTCACAAATTAACTGACGCTTGTCGTGTATGTTTCAGACTTTGGAGGTATCTACCTGGACATTGACATGCTGATGCTGAAGTCGCTTGACCCTCTTCGGACGCACAATCTCGTTCTCGGTAGACCAGTGCCGATAGCGCTCGCCAACGGGATTATACTCGCTCGCAAGGGGACGCTGTTCCTGCGCTTATGGTTGGAGAACTACCGCAACTACGACGGGTCGAGTTGGGGCGGAAATTCTGTCCAGTTTTCGCACCGTCTGCAAAAACTCTTTCCACATTTAGTGCACGTCGAGGAGAACAACATGTTGCGTCCGAACCATCTGGAGTTGGAACTCTTGTACGGGATTAATAATAAGTTCTTCGACTGGTCTAAAAGCTACAGTATGCATATATACGGGGAGGACAAATACAAAGTACCGAAAACGCCACAACAGTTGAAAGGATTCAATAGCACACTTGGCCAAGTGATGCGGTACATTTACTTCGGAAGCCCTGCTTTACTTCCGATCAAAGGCAAACGATTCACGCCAAAATGATGGCGTTATACACTCATATAAATTATTTGCCACTTTTGTTATGTGTAATAAAAAAGTACATAGAGTAGTGCGGGACAAAGCGCACACCTTTAGCGAAACAAAGTACCATTTTGGTCTCCTTATTTTTTGCAGAAACAGTTAACACATTCACGCAATCACTTATCTTACCTAAAACAGCATTATAAATATAGAACCAAAGTATCTACATAACATTGTATCCTTTATCGAAAACATTGCCATTTTCTTCTCCTTATTTTCCGCCAAGGCAGAAACAGTTAGAACGTTCACGCATACACCTATTTTACTTAAGCCAGTATTAGAAACACAGATCCGTAGTATCTACATATTAAACAAACACAAAAATACAATTTCAGTAAAGGCAAAGCCCGGGATACACTGGCATTTTTTGCCCGATATGACCCGACTAACTCAGCTCGGTGGGTCTGTATGCCCAACTCACCCAGACTGCAGTGTACATACTACACCGACTGACTCGACCGGGACCTATTAACCTGATTCTGGCGGGAAACTATTCGCACGCCGACTTCGAAAATGTATGTAAGTCTGAGTGACGTCACAATCAAACAAACAGCGGTGAAGAATGGTCTAAATTACATCATTGCTTGAAAACTTTCGACTATGTCATATTGACACCAACTAGCCCCGATTACACTCGGACATTAGCCGACTGACACCGACTCGACTAAATCAATACCGACTGGTCTGATCGCGTCGGGCGAAAAAACATCAGTGAAACCCAGGCTTAAAGCGAATCTTTGAGAATTTTAATCTCTGTAATGTACGCAATTATTAAGTAATTCTGTTAATATGATTATTTCTTGTAATTCTATACCTTTATATCATTAGAAGTATGTTTTATTAATCACTAAAGACCCTGACAATACATCAATAAATTTACTGAAGAATTAGTTAATTATTTACTTCCATTATTCCAAAACTCCAAGTACTTTTTTCTCATTACTTTTAATGTGTTAAGTCTGTAGGTCCCCATTTCACCAGTGTAACATATATGGCCTGGAAAAGCCTGTAAGTCAGCTTCCCCTGCGGTGTCAGTTTCTCGAGCAGTCACCAAATGAGGGTCATACCCCGGTCACTAAGCCAGGGTTATGCAAAAGACGCCATCTCAGAGAGAAGGTGGACAGACATAGTGTTCCAATGTTTTCCCACGAGGTTTCGTGTTTTGACAGAAAGAACAACACAAATGAAAATGTAAAGTGGGTGGATTGCACCAGGATTTAACTAACAGCAGAATTATGTAATTATCTCCCAATACTTGTAAATTAACTTTTAAGTTTCCCTGTGGGAAGGTCCGATGGTTGGTATGTGTTGACAGTGTTGGCGGAATTCCCCCAGCACTTGCATATGTTGTGTATTATGACATACACAGGTTAAATTCCAGTTTTGGGATTACTAATTTGATGTTCTAGGCATATGTGTTCATACATTAAATATATATTTTTATGGGGCAACGAACCTTGCATATAGGCAGAAAATACATCTTCTTTTATTACAAATATTTTATTGCATTATTACAAACAGATACTATATTCATAAGTATAAGAACCAGAACTTAGCATTGTATTTTCTTCAAAGTTTGTTACCATGGCCTGGGTGACGGAGGCATGCGTGGTGAATTTACTATTTGTGACCTTTGGCCTTGCTGGTGGAGCATTTGATGTTATAAAATACATATTTTCATTTATAATGTGTTCCAGTTCTAACAGTTACAGATATACATGGATTAAATAAAACATGCACATGGTGTAGATGGATCAAGTGACATTATTTTAGTATAGATTTAAACGGATTACATTTCGTTCTACAAGATCGGCAAGCTGACGGTGGGCGATAATACGGAACCCGCGGCCGCAAGCGCGGTTCACTGTGCTCTAAAGCTTATATGCAATATCAACCACAGGCAAGACCCAAGAAGATTATAGTTAAACAGTTGTTGTTGTCTAGTCAATGCAAGGCATGATTTAAACAACCCCTTTTTGCTTTGTTGTCCAGTCCAAGCGGCCTTTGTCCAACGTCCTTATTCATGAGATTTTGCTTGGTGTCTGACCGATTGCAATTAACTCACTGACACTGGCACTGGTATTGACCGGTATTGACCATTTTCTGTTGATCCAGAAAAACATACTCAAGTCAGCCGGAAATAAAACCCAACTAGGCCATGCCGAGTTCGGAAAATAAAATAGAAAAAATATTGTTTTGGTTTAACTGAAAATCCAGGAGATCGGTTCTCCTTTCCAGGAGATCGGGGGATTTCATGGATTTCCAGGAGTCCCCCGGCGAATGCAGGAGACTTAACATGTATGCCTTTTTACTGGTGTGTGTTTGCAATATATAAAGTACTAATGGGCTATTTAACTTCCGTTCAGTAGTGCATGCACTACATTGAGTGATAATCAGTGGTATTCAAAAGTTTATGTAAGGTTGAATTTGTTATTTAGAATACATTGTTCAATGGTTTGTTGAATGGTTTTCAACAATATGCTACAGTGGTATATCATTCGGGGTAATCCAATGGTATTCTGAATGGCTTACCAAAGGTATACCATAGAACAGTATAATTAATTATACTGACAACTACCAATGAAGACCATTCAAAATCCCATTCAGTGATATTTTGAATGGTCCTCAGTGGTATACCATTCAATGATATACCACTGAGGACTATTCAATACCATTGGATTAAATACCATTCTAATACCCTTGGCCATAATACCCCCTAATATCTTTGAAGACCATTCAGAATACCATTGAATGGTATTTTGAATAGTATTCTGAACGGTCCTCAGTGGTATATCATTCAATGATATACTACTGAGGACCGTTTAAAACCATTGGATTAAATACCATTCAAACACCATTGGCCATAATACCCCCTAATATAATTGAAGACCATTCAGAATACCATTGAATGATATTTTGAATGGTATTCTGAATGGTCCTCAGTGGTATACCATTCAACGATATACCACTGAGGACCGTTCAATACCATTGGATTAATTACCATTGGCCATAATACCCCCTAATATAATTGAAGACCATTCAGAATATCATTGAACAGTACAGAAATAGTCAAAGGAAATAAAAATAAGGCATTAGCTAAAATCTTTTTTCCAAGTGTACACAAAGTTTAACATTGTATGTAACATTTGACAACATTAAACAAATACAGAAAAATACATTTGTAACATAAATTCGATTTTAAGCCCGTCTGTGAAGCGATTCCCGCGGAAAATAAAATTTTAATGAGCTAGGCGATCACGTGGTATCGTGACGTCACTTATGACACACACTCGCATCAGGCCGACCCTTTCCATGCATTCAGGGCATGTTTACAAGGATAGCTTTTGGGTCGAAACGAGCGTCAGAACGAGTTATTGTGCAATATTCCGACGTAATACAAACACTAGTCATCATAGAGGAACAAACATTTATCTTACGGTTCCACATGAATCGAATTTTATTCAAAACAACGAATGCGAATGGGCCTACAAGTCGACTAGGTTTCGCCGAGCTAGGGCTCGTTTTCAGAATAATTATATCGAATGCAACCAACGGGAGATAATCTACACAAATAAACATACATAGCAAGCATATATTGTATCCAGCTACATAAAATAACATGTATAATCTCATAATATCACTAGAATATCGATATATGAAGGAGTTGTACAATTTATCATAACAACTTAAATCAGTCAAGGACTTGCCGTTGGAACCGCGAGCTCAGTGGGTAGGCGCGTTGGTTACTCGTTATTTATTTTAGAATCGGGCGACGTCGGTTCAATCCTGACAGCATGCAAACT